>JARFJB010001982.1:455000-1100000 GCA_036346205.1 Vesta saturnalis
TAAAATATTTATGAATTTATAAATAGGTATGAAATATGATTTTTAAATTTTAACATAAAATTATATTCTACATATATATGTATAATTATTTTTAACCTATGCATAATTAATATCAGATTATAGTTATTGGCAATAAATTTTAAAATAATTAATAATTATTGATAGTATAGATATAAATATTTAAGGTATATTTGTATTGAATATGCTTAAATACTATTGTTAACTTAAATAACTTGTTCATATTATGAAAATTTTCACTCAAAGTATATTAATATATTAATTTTTAAACAATACGCATTCAAATAATTGAAAAATATACAAAAAATTATATATATCTATATAAAATATTATATATTTAATCAACATTTGATAATTTAAATTAATATACATTTTTAAAAATATATTTTTCTTATAATATTTTATACATAATGAGTTAATAAATACTGTTTTGGGAATTTTAATATACTGTAATTACATGGACACGTGGGGAGTTGGTAGGCGCCTACATCATTAGGCTTTACTATGTTACAAGACATATTTTTATAAAATTAAGCAGTATTCTATAACTTACATTATTCTAAACAAATAAAATACCGTTTTTTGTAATAAAAGAATAAAAATAATTATAGATGAACATAATGAACAAGTTTCCTACTCGCACTATTGTAGCAAAACTAATAAGTCGTATACTAATACACCATCCTCTAAACAAAATACCATTTTAAATGTAAGCTTCCTTTTAAGTTTCTGCTAATGGATTTTTAATGAAAATGAAACTACGTTTCGAATTGATTTTTCTGCTTTACCGTTTAAGCTGAAAACTGTTTTGTGTTTTACATGTCTAAACATTATAGTTAACGGAAGAGAAATATATATTTTTTTCTAATTTGAGAAATACATTCCTCAATTATGTCGCATGTAAATTTTCTCAGTATTGTTGTCTAGTTACAATAGCAAAAAATTAACTATTATAATAATAATTTGTGTAATTATCAAACCTATACTTAACTTACTATAATATTCTTTATACATGAGAGAATTTTCATTGTGTCCGAAACCACAGGGTTCATCTAGTTTGAGTGACGTATGATGACTAATTTCCGTAGACGCGATGATACTGACTATTATCTTCACATTTTGTGGTATAATTACCTGTAATATGAATCTTAGATTTTAATGTTTATACACATATAACCTATTATTTTTACACTACCTATTGATAGCTTTAATAGTTTTAGAATCTGTCTATTAAACTACTGCAAAAGCCGAAAGTAATTAATGAGTTTCTATGCAGTAAGTTTTTGTAATGAGCTTGTAAGCTTTTTACAGCGTATCCAATATAGGTACATAATAATGATATCTGTAACGGTAAGAAATAGAAGGCCGGTTAAATGAGAGAAACGATATGTAATAAACGAGATCATATTTATGACCTTTACAAATTCCAAATACGTTTAACAGTTTTGAAGATATTTGAAAAAAAAACAAAATTTTTCAGTTTTTGTTTCTGGGCTTCTTATTGGAGATATTGAAAAACAAAAATCTTATTGTCACTTTTTCTACTCTATTAGACGATGTTAACTGAAATTCTGTACGATATTTTTTTCAGATATGCCAATAAAAAAACTGACAGCATTTTTATGCCATTTTCCATCCATCCATATAACACATATACATATGTTTGTATAAATTTTGCGGAAAAAATATTTTATTTTTATTCCACTGTTTTTTCGTCAAGTAGCCACTGAATCAAGATTTTAATAAAAAATAAACTAGGTGAATGCTAATGCATTACAGGACTTTCTTGCAAAATACTAAAAAATATATGGGGTATTGTTATATCTTTGAAATATTTAATGAAAACCAAAAACTGACCCTAATAACCCCCTCCTCCCTCTCCGAGACATCCAGAAATCATGGCCGATATTGATGAAACTTGGCCAAAAGCTGTAAAATGAGCTAATAAGTCGATTTAGCGATAGTGAAAAAAATTCGCTTGCATAACCTTTTATACCTGCATATGTACATGTACATTGAAAGTCAAAAATAGATATCTCGCTTATCTTTCAAGGTAACTACGGACTGTTTTATATCATTTTAAAACAAAGTTCGCTCCCTTTATAAAGTAAGAATATGTGTATGTTATACCAGCAATACGAGGAATGTTTTCAATTTCCGGAAAAACCGGAAGTAGTGTTTTCATAATCATGCAAATCATTTCCAAAATCCCAAGTTTGTAACCAAAATAGTTAGACAGTTATAACAATATCAATATTAAATATTTGAAAATTCATATCTCCTATACTAGTAGCTTTAGAAGAATCAAGTTAGTTGCATTCATAAGAATAATTCCTTGAGTTTGACCCCTTAAATATAGGCAAATTTATATCATAATGCATTACGTAAAGAAATCTCGTTAAAGAACCTTTATTTAACTACGCATGTCTACTTCCAATTCCTATATCTTGAACTGTATCAGAAATATAAATTTCTACAAAAAAAATGTCAAGTTTAAAAGTTTTGAAAAATTGCATTTCATGCGAGTTATTGATGGCCTGAATTTCAATCTGCTCTGTTAAAATTTGAAAATTTTCCCCCAAAGTAACACCCTTATTTTCACCCCCTGTATACCTATTGCGTTTAAAACCTTGTTTTGTCGTCATACCTGTCGTATACCTTCATTTCAAATTTCATCAAAATCGTCCGTATAGTTTCGGCTGGCGAGTGACCACAGACTACACACAATCAGACATTTTGAAAAATTTTCTAAAATTTATTTTTTCGGGTTCAGGGAGTCGTAAAACATCAAAATAACGCAACTTATTTTTTTTCGATCTTTTTTCGACTGCAATACTTTCTTGTTCAGCAAGAAAGTAAAAATCAATTTTTTTTAAAAAATCAGAATTTTTTTTAAATTTGACTAGTTTTTATTAATATATTATTTTCAAATAATTCAAATTGTTTATGTTTTGTTTTGTTAGGGTGACAAATATTTGCAGGTAGTAGGGTTGCGGCGATTAAACGTTTACAGTTACATGTTTAAATGTCTTTGCATAAGTAAAATGTTGTAAGTTCGCATTTAACCGTCAAAACCTTTTAATGCCAGTAATTTTTCAAGCCATACAATGGGAGTATTAACCCCACTATAAAACTACTAGAACTGCAACAAAAAAAGGTAAGGTAAACAAACGGCATTCATTCATTGTGCTGATGTATTCTTATTCAAAATATAAATTATTAAATTAAAATAATCTTTGTTCTTTACTCTTGAAATTGTGACGATTCAAATGTTTCTATTACATATACAACAATGAAAATGTGATTTTACTTTCAAGCTAAATAACTTTATTCATCACGATTGTTGTAGATTTTATGCTTGTGATAGGAAGTAAAACTCTACAAGTCTTAACGTGAAAATTTTGTTCACGCAGTTTTACGAGTTTGGAGAATTGTTAAAATTTATAAAAACTGGCAGAAACGCTCAGATATATAAATGACACGCACTTATTCTAGTTATTAGTAATATTTTTGGTTCTGTGGGTAATCTAATAAGACACTTTGGAGTGATGACAAGCCGGGGCAGTAAGGAATTTAGTATTTGGCAACATTTTGTAAAAAGGAAAGTGGTTAGCAAACTAGGTTGCAGATCAGTGTGTAAAAAGTGTGGTAAAGAATTGCAAGGTCTAGTGGACAGGCTAAACTGTCACTGGGAAATCTGTGAAAGTAAAACTAGTGATATCATTGATGTTGAAACTCTTCATGGTGATAGTCAGTCACAGCCTGGAACTAGCCATTATAAAATTATCTAGTTGCAAAACAAACAGAAAAGTGAAAACTGTGAAAAGGAAAGTGTAGATGAAAGGGAAAATAGTGGGAGTAGCGGTCATTTGGATTCTTTTGTTGTGCGAACTGGACAAGATAAGAAGAAAGAATTGGACAGACAAATAACCAAAGCCATTTACGCAACAAATTGCAGTTTTAGAGCGATAGAAAATAAGGAAATTCGAAAATCCATAGAAATGCTAAGACCTGATTGTGTTCCTCCATCTAGATTTCAGTTATCGTGAACGCTCCTGAATGAAATATTTGAGGAAGAAAAATATAAATGTTTTAAGAAGTTTTCTGGACAGTCTGTGCTTAGGTGGATGGTCCAATGTACATAACGAGCCATATAATCTGTGTCGTTTTGATAGCAGAGGATGGAAACAGTGTTCTCTTGGAAAGCATAGATACATACGGTCATCCCCATACAGCTGACTATCTTACTGAATATAACTGTAAAGTTATCAGTATTGTAACAGATAATGCGGCCAACATGGTCAGTATGAAGAAAAAAAATTTCCGAGTAGTTCAGTTATCCTATAATTACATGTGGTTGTTCGGCGCACTTGCTTAGTTTGCTCTCCAAAGATTTAGAGGCATCGCAGGTAAAACAACATATAGTACAAATTGTGATATACTTCAGAAATACCCATTTGCCAAACGCTTGGTATAAAGAAAAATGGAGTAAAAATTGGTCTTACCTCAAGTTGTTCGATGGAATACACTTTCAGATCTAGAGATCTATATAAATGAATGTCCAAAATTGTTATTAATATGTGAAGAGCATAAAGAAGAAATTGATCCAGTGATTTTTAGAAGAGTTTCAGATATGTACATTTAAAGGATGGCTGAAGATTTTCTACAGTTGCTAAAACCAAGTTCTATAGCACTTGACGTAATACAACAAAAAGGTGCATTTTTATCTCGAATAGTGTACACATGGAAAAAATTAACGGCTATTTTTGGCGGTATTGTAGAAGAAAGATGCATCCGTCAGTGTCAAATATTTAATAAAAGATATGTTCAAGTTCTAACCCCCTTTCACCTTTTGGCATATATGTTGGATCCTACAATAAACGTAAACAAAGAATATCCATTACTAGCTGAGATGCTTTAGATATTGTTTCCCAATATTCTGCAGACACAGGATTATTACCATTACTAACTAAGTTGGAGGCCAAGTCAGACCCTTTTCACAAAACTATGTTTTCGGATGAAATAGTAAAAAATGTAACAGCAGTACAATGGTGTAGATCCCAAGAAGATGTTCCAGAAATTAAGCATGAGCTGCCTATAGTTATTTCTGTTTTGTGTGCTTGTGCGTCCTCTGCTGATATCGAGAAGATGTTTTCTACCTATGGATTCATACATTCAGATATATACTAAGTGACATAGAAAAAAGAACACCCAGTAATAATGAATATTTTGTAAAAAATTTTTGAGAAAATGTTTGTTTATGTTAACATAAAAAACGATCATTTTTTTAGCTATATTACTCTAGCGGTTTTTGCGTTAACCTCTTTCACATTTACGATCGTAGCCTTAAAATCATTTGTAACTACAGTTGTCAGTTAAGACGTGTAAAACACGTTACAAAAAGCATGTTTAATTGAATCACGATGCCTCGAGTGCGAAGACGCCAAAATTTTCGGCAGTTAAGCGATTTTGATAGAGGTCGAATTGTGGGCTTGCGAGAGGCTGGTTTGTCTATGAGAGATATAGCCGCTAGAACGCAACGGAGTTTAAACACTGTGTGAGTCTGTTTTCGGGCATGGAATCAAGAGGGCCGTACATGAAGAGCGAGAGGTACAGGGCGTCCTCGAAGAAACCACAGAAGCCGAAGATCGCCGTCTTAGAGTATTGGCTCTACGTGACCGCTTCTCATATACACGGGCGATTGCGAACCAGTGGTTTGCAGAACATGGAAGGGCGATGGGGATGCGAACTGTTCATCGCCAGATAAGAACATTTGTACTCTTTTCATGCCGTCCCCATTTTGTGCTACCGCTGAGTCCTGGGACCAAGAATGGAATTCAATTGTTTTCAGTGATGACCTCAGATTTTGTTTGGTCATGCATGACGGCCGTGCAAGGGTGAGAAGACGGCGTGGTGAAAGACAAGATCCCCAATTTTCTGTGGAAAGGAATGTGCACCACACAGTTGGAGTTATGGTATGGGGGGGCTATTGCTGTTGGAAGTAGGTCACCTTTGGTCTTCAGTAAAGGTAACATGACCGCTGCGCACTACATCCAGGACATCGTAGAACCCCATTTGTACCTTATGTTCAGACCATCTCTAACAGCACATTCCAACAAGACAACGCACGACCTCATGTTGCTAGGGCTTCTTTGGCTAATTTTGAGGCCAATCAAGTTGCTTTGTTACCTTGGCCACCGAGATCTCTCGATCTTTCACCCATCGAACACGTCTGGGATATTATAGGAAGAAAATTACTCAAATTACCCCACCCTCCACAAACTCTAGTGACCCTAGTGGCACATTATTAAGTTTTTTTGAAAAAGTTAACAGTTTAATTTTTATCAAATTTTGATCGTTTACCTAAATTGTTTAAATAAATTGTTTATTACTGGGTGTTCTTCTTTCTATGTCACTTAGTATAAGTAACAGACTTGGCGATGACAAAGCAGCTAAACTAGTATTTCTATTTAAGCATTATGCCACTTGGGTTATAGACGTTCAGCAATATTTAGTTTTTTTTTTTAAATATAGTTATCTTTTTTGTATTAAAAACAGTTTTTAATAGTTTTATTTTTGAAAAAAGCACCTGAATGCTGAATTTCTTTTTGATTATTATAATAAATAATAAATATTACCACATAACAATTCATCAAGGTTTTATTTTTTATGAACAAATACATTTTTAAGTGTTCAAATTTGAGCCCTCTTTTTCTAAACTAAATTAATCGTGATTTTTATTTAAAAAAATCATGATTTTAATCGTGATTTTTAATCGACTGATTTAAATCATTTCATCCCTGCCAAAATAGCACTGGAGTAATTGTGTTAAATGCAGCCATAACAGGTCCTAATACTTCTTCATTTTCAAGAGTTTCTGGATACGCTTGATTTTCTTATGTAACTCCAGAGAAAAAAGTCTAGAGGTGTTAAGTTAGGTGATCTTGCTGGCCAAGATACGGTTGAACGAGTTCCAAACCACCTTTCCGGATTTGATTAGACAAGTAATCACGAAAAATTGTTGCATTATGGGCTGGAGCACCATCTTGTTGGAACCAGCAATTCTGAATAACTGTCATGGGTAAATTATCTAACTCTTCTAGTTTAAATTATCTAACTCTTCTAGTTTTTTTTTATAGTAAATTTAAATAGCGTTCCGATGTGAGTGATTCATTGTAAGTAAATGGTCCTATTAGCCTCCTACCCACATGTTAAAACCGAAACGATGTTGGTATCTAGAAGATCTGTTTAAATGTAAATTCTTTTCTACCAAATAATGGGTATTGCGTTTATTGAAAATACCGTTATTGGACACTATACTTTCATCTGACCAGATTATTTTTGATGGAAAATTTTTGGATACCTCTCCCTGGCAAACTCTGAATTTGTAAGAGTTCCAATTTTGTTTCTCACAATAAAATAGGCAGTTGATTTTGGTAAACTAATATTACTTTCAATGCCTCTCATGGAAGTTTCAATGTTTTCTATAACAGCTTGCAAAACACTTTTCATTTTCAATATTGGAACATTTTTTACGACTTATTGTAGGTTTCTTGAAAAAACCATACTCTTTCAAGTTGGTTACTCGTCAAAAAATAGATTTTCCAGATTGCTTTCTCTCTGGGTATCTATTAGAATACATGTTTTCGGCAGTAATACAGTTTTACCGGCACAAAATGTAGCATTGCAACATATCAAATTTTTCTTCGTTTGAGTAGCTGAGTAGTCCATAGTAAAAATAATAAATACTAAACAGGAAACAATATAAATGCAGAACAAAAATTTGGTAAATGAATTGATTAATGCCACTAAATGTAAAAACTGTGTTGTGCTACTTGATCATGCTGCAATTGTTTTGGATTCAACTGTAAAATGTGAGTTATTAATGTTTGCAAAATTATGGCATCCTGTTTGAACATTTATTATAAATTTGACGTTATTTTGTTTTGAATGATTATTTATAAAAAATATTGTTTTTAATGGCTACTTGATGAATAAAATATGGACACTAATAAAATGTTGACGTCGTCTAATAGATCGGAAAAAGTGACAATGGAAAAGTGCTTTCCGTTTCTTAATAACTCCTATAGTAAGCCTGAAAAAAAGAGATTAAAATTTTTTTTAAATTTAGTTTTTTTCAAATATCTTCAAAAGTGTTGAAGGGGTATTTGGATTTGTAAACGCCATAAATATGATCTCGTTATTAAACAGCTTTTGTCCCATTTAACCGATCTATCTCTTACCATTACATAATCCCACGCTGTTCATTCTTATCTTGGACACGCTGTATACCATTTAAATTTAAATTAAAATGTTATAGTGAAAAGTAACAATTATATTGAACTCCTATAATACCGATGACACCATAGGATGTAAGGCACTATATTAATGAAAGATTGTAATTTAAGTAAATCTGTCATAATTCCGTTAGTACTTCTGAACAAGTAGTTTAAATTTTATTTCACAATTTTACAGTTTGCAAAATTGTCGTTTAAGACCACATTTTTTAGTACGTATAAATAAATCAAATCATTGACCATGTTTTCAATTCGTACACAACAGTAGCGCCAACCCTATCAATTCTTTTATACAAATGACCAACATTTGCGAACTTATGGATCATTTAAAAATTATTATTAATTTTATTAAACATAATAAAGTTTATCAGATTGACGACCTGTTTTATACCGCGCTACCAACTGCGCCACCAAGGTTCAAGCCCCAATCGATGCAAATTTTGTCTTTATGTATGTACAAAAACTTATAATAATTTAATATTAGTCAAGTTACTTTGGTATGTGTGAATCCTTGCGATATTGCAGGCTCACATTCCATTAATATAAGTAATTTGACTGTATCCTCATTATATTTAGAGTTTACATCAGTTCTACATACATAAAGACAAAATTTGCATCGATTGGGGCTTGAACCTTGGTGGCGCAGTTGGTAGCGCGGTACTCTAGCAAAGTACAGGTCGTAGGTTCGAATCCTACTCGAGGTAAACTTTTTATTTATGTATTTAATAAAATTAATAATAATTTTTAATTACATATTTAACTTTGAACTTATTCGTTCATAACAAAAACTTATAATAATTTAATATTAGTCAAGTTACTTTGGTATGTGTGAATCCTTGCGATATTGCAGGCTCACATTCCATTAATATAAGTAATTTGACTGTATCCTCATTATATTTAGAGTTTACATCAGTTCTACATACATAAAGACAAAATTTGCATCGATTGGGGCTTGAACCTTGGTGGCGCAGTTGGTAGCGCGGTACTCTAGCAAAGTACAGGTCGTAGGTTCGGAATCCTACCGAGGTAAACTTTTTATTTATGTATTTAATAAAATTAATAATAATTTTTAATTACATATTTAACTTTGAACTTATTCGTTCATAACAAAAACTTATAATAATTTATGGATCATTTCTTTAATTTTACAAATCGGTATTTTTGGCACACCAACTGTTTATAACAATACATTTTAAAGTTGGCTTAAAAGATACATAAATACATAACTTGACTGTTCTTAAACTACTTTTACGTCGAAGGTGATCCACCTACCCATAAACTATACACTGATTTCGGCTATTTTGATGTATTATAACACTAGATCAATCGGAAAGCATGAGGTAATTAAATAGATTACAAATATTATAATTACAACAAAACAATAAGAACAACATTGGTCCACTCAGGGTCGCGTAATTCTAGCAAAACAATAATATCGAATCACGGTGTATTAACATACAGTTTATTAACAAACATATATATATATATATATATATATATATATATATATATATATATATAAATCAGTTATAACAGTTAAGGCATGTATTAATGTTGAAGCCTTAAATTCACATTAAATAAAAATACTACACTTATTCATCTGCAATAGTAATAGTATATTACATAAAGAGGGTGTTATGAAATCAACAACGCACGAAGTGCATTACTTAAAATTCAAGTTTTGTACTACACTTTTTCTACGAATTTAAAAAAAAACACTTCTTCCTTACCGTGCCAAACAATTAATTACAGCTTGTAACGCGTCTGTTTTTATGTCTTTATTAGGTATTCAATTCATATAAGTAAGTGCTTTGGTTTTATTAAAAAAGAAATTTTAGATGCGGATAAGTCACACTTCAATTTAAAAATTACATATATTACTTAGTGAACTAGAAGTGAATAAATTGATAATTATAAACTAAAAAAAATTGATTTATGGATTGTTTAGATTTAAAACAAGTTTGTGAATGAAAATAATTGTAGTGTTGTAGGTTATGTAGTTCAAACTCTTTAAGAATTAAAATGAATTCTAAAATTTTGTTGATTTTGTGTATTTAATTATAGGTTGTTTTAATTTTTTCATTACAGCAGGTGAAATAGAGGGAATTTGTACTCAAGCGTAGATTTACTTATAACACAGAAGGTTTAAAATTGTTAGAAATGTGATCAAAGTAGACCAAAAGAACATTGTCTTAATTACATTGAATATTGTTAAAATTCATAATATTTTGATACACAATTTCATATCTTGATTTTGATTTTATCGGTAAACGACAAATGTAGCCGCTCACTCATTCAACGTAAAATGAGGACGTTCACTACCTCTTTTACTATTCATTTTTACTAATTTTGTGAATTATTTAGATACAATTCACCAGGTATGGTAATATCAAAATTTGCATCTACTTCCAATACCACTTCGATGTAACTAAGATTATGCAACTTAAGTATGTTAAAACATTCGGTTTCGTCAATTATAATTTTGTACATTATGTATTAAAGCTGATTTGTCATCTTCGTGTCAAATGCGCAATCCTTATGCCATGGTGTAAAATGCCGCTAATTGTGTATATTCTCGGTATACTTACGCTTAGATAAATGTTATTTCCTTTTTAAAGCAATATAAACGTAAATCTCTTCAAGTGCTTGTTGGAAAAAATACCATTTAACAAATCTTTTTATTTGTAGATTTACTGCTATGGTTCTATGACACAAAATCATATTTGTATTAGTTCAGGATTCAATTTATATATGAATATTTACTTTGTAAGTTTTATGATGAATTTTACATCTTTGTTATTAGTCATTATTTTTAAGATTGTAATGTATTTCACACCATTTCTAACATAACAAAAGTATTAAACTCTTAAATATTTCCATGTTCAATTTAAGTTTTTAAAAATATTAAAAATAACATTCACTCTGAAGTGAAATTCTGTCATTGTTGCCGACTATGCTTTAGCTAGATCTTAAATTTCCCTACAATGAATAGGTTTTATATACAAGGTGACCACGAGAAACATTTACATTTTAGAAATAAAAAAACAATATTAATTTTTCAAGATACTATTTATTTCACTTAAGTTAACATAGTTGTGGGTATACGCCATTTACTTTACGTAGAGAAAATGATTTCAGGAAGGTGACGTCCTGCTTCCCTGAGGCAATTTTCTATTCTGTCCAGGAAGCTCCTCTACACTCGTTCCAGTGTATCCTCAGTGATCAACGCCACCTCAGTACGTATCGCCGCTTTCAAGTCATCTAAAGTACGGGGTTTATGTCGATAAACTTGCTCTTTCAAATGTCCTCACAAATAAAAATCACACATGTTAAGGTCCGGAGATCGAGGAGGCCAGTGCACATCTCCAAATCTTGAAATCAGGTGACCTGGAAATACGTTCGGCAGCAGGTTCATTGAAATTCTCGCAGTATGAGCAGTTGCTCCATCTTACTGAAACCATATGTCGTCTTGCAAGTTTAGCCTGTGCAGTTGTGGGAGAGAAAACGTGTTGATCATATCCACGTACCTGTTCGAGGTAACTGTTACCACTACTCCACCCTCTTCAAAAAAGAAGGGACCAATAACATGCTTTCTCGATATCGCACACGGGGTGAATGCAGCGGTGTTTCATGGAGCTCTCTCGGATTTTCCTGTGCCCAGTACCTGCAGTTTTGTTGATTCACAGTCCCGTTTAGGTAAAAATGGGCTTCATCGCTCATGAAAATGAGAGCACGTGGTTCATCGAAAATAAGAACTTGCATTTGTGCAGCAAAATCATACCGTTGGGGGTAGTCAGTTTCTTTCAATTCCTGCACACAGACAATCTTGTATCGATGAAACTTTAGATCCATTTTCAAAATTTTTCTAACCGTCTCACGTCCCATACGTAATGCAACTGCCTGCCGTCGAGCGGAACGTCCTGGACTGGTAACCACAGCTGTTTTCACTCTCTCAATGTTCTCGGTGTCCGCGCCATTCGTGGAAGACCTGGTGATTTTTTCTTTATTATGTTGCCCGTAGTTCGAAAATTTTTAATCCAATTCATAATGGTAGGTCGGCTAGGGACTGCTCCATGCCGACCGATTGTACAGAAATAAATATCCGAAATTATAAGAAACCGGTACATGAAAACCCACCTGCTTGCAATGACTACAACGAAAACCAGGTAATGCTACACATTATTGAGAATCCCCATGTCAGTACTAGGGAGATTGCAAATTTGGTTGGAATATCGCATAGTTCGGTCTGGAGGATAATAACAAAAAATAAATTTCACCCATTCAAAATAATTCTTCACCAAGAATTAACCGAAAATGATTTTCTGTTAAGAATTAATTTTGCACAATGGGGTTTGCAACAGATATAAACTTTTTTAACAACGTTTTATTTTCGGACTAAGCAAGTTTTCGAAATGATGCTGTTGTTGTAAGACATAACATGCATTATTACGATAATGTAAATCCACACTGGACCCGTGAGTGACGTTGTCAACATCGATAGAGTTTAAACGTGTGGTAAGAGGACCACACATTGTTGGGCCAATATTTATTGATAAACTAACTGGAGAGAATTACCTCAATTTATTAGAAAATGAAATTCAAAATCATCTAAATGAACCCCAAAAATTTTAGAAATAATTTGTGGTGGCAACTAGATGGCGCTTCAGCACATTATGCCCTTCCAGTTAGGGAGTTTTTAAATAATCGATACGAGAACCGTTGGATTTGTCGTGGAGGACCAGTTGGTTGCCCACGTGTGTCACCTAATATGTCACTACTGGACTTTTTTCTCTGGGGGTATGTAAAGTCCCAAAATATGCAATAGAGAATTCGTACTTGCATAAACGAAATTTCTCCGGAAATTATCTTTCGATCTATTGGTTCCGTTTCAATTTATGAATTATGACTTGTTTAATTTTTATACAGGGTGTACCAGAAATATGAATTCATAATTTTTTTGGTTTTAAATGGAAATAACTATCTTATCTTAAATACAACACCCTGTATATTATTACATTATTCGAAAGAAAATTGAAAGTCCTGCATTTTTTGTAATAAGCAAA
This sequence comes from Vesta saturnalis, assembly GCA_036346205.1. Classification (NCBI taxonomy): domain Eukaryota; kingdom Metazoa; phylum Arthropoda; class Insecta; order Coleoptera; family Lampyridae; genus Vesta; species Vesta saturnalis. Next base: position 468,379 of record JARFJB010001982.1, read on the forward strand.
TTTTGTCTATCTACAACGGTTTTTGAAACATTTACAATCTCTTCGTCACATGTTTATAATATAAGCAACCCACGATTTTATTTTTAGTCGTAAAGATTTTTGATCACGTTTTGGTCCAAAAAAAAATATTATTTTCTCCTTTTTAGTGCACTTTCTACGCGCAAATAAAAGAGTGCTCTTTAAAAAGTTTCTTTTTTCATAGTATTATTTTTAGATCTATTAAAAGTTTTTTTATGAAATTACATTCTCACTCACATACGTACTACAAAATTCGATTGTTTTCTGGTCAATATACCTAATATTATACAGGGTGCACATTTTTATACCACCAAGAATTAAAATAAAAATCTCAAGGTTGTAAATATTTCAAAAATCGTTGTAGGTAGACAAAATTTGCTTATTACAAAAAATGTAGGACTTTCAATTTTCTTTCGAATAATGTAATAATATACAGGGTGTTGTATTTCAGATAAAACATTACATTTAAAACCAAAAAAATTATGAATTCATATTTCTGGTACACACTTATAAAAATTAAACAAGTCATAATACTTTTTAGAAGATCAATGTGTGCACTAATTACATGCGAAGTTACAAATTTATAGATTTGGTAGTAACCTCAAAACAAATTTTTGAACTACGACGAAAAATGATAATTTTTTATCTAAGAGTACACACATATCAAAAACGGTTAAGTGTAGGCTATAGGGCACGTTTAGTAGAAAGTTGTTTTTCAGATTAGAAATGAGATCCACAGTAAAAACTATACCATTCCATTTAAAATAAGAAAGATAGGTTTTGTTCCGCGGTTATGCGAAAATATTTTTAGGTTATAGCGTGCTCGAATTCAAGCAACATTTTTTTCTACTATGCACAGTTTAGTCGCAAATTCACTTTGACGCACTATATATATATATATATATATATATATATATATATATATATATATATACATAAGGGGGGGATAAGGGTACGAAGCGGCTGTATCTCGACAATGGTAGGGTCTAGAGTTTTGGGGAAAAAATTCTTATAAGTAAAATGGGCAAGAGAAATAGCTGGAAATTATTTTGAAGTTCGTAATTTGACCGTTGGGGGGGGGGGGGGGGTAACTACTATGAAGAAACAAAATTCACGCTACCTTGAAAAGTTAGACGATGAGCTATAAATTTCAAAACATCATTTGACAGCTTGGGTAATACCGCACCATTTTGCTTTACGACATTTTTTCGTACATATCAAAATAAGGGAGGGGGGCGCCAAAGGATTTGTCAATATTTGTATTTTAATATCGCCTGAACCGTTCAACCGATTTGAATATTTTTGGTCTCATTTGAAAGAGTATTTTATGCTCTTTTAAAGAGATTTTTTTGATAAACTGTTTAGTTTAAAGTAAATAAACTAGAGGGCGTTATCTGCAGAGTTTACACATTTTTTGTGATTTTCGGAAAAAGGTTAAATGGAAAGGTACTATTTTCTTGAAAGACTCTAAACCAACATAAAAATAGCTAAATTTTAGTGAAAACTGCATCGCGATATCTCCAACCGATCTTGATTTATTCGAGAAAATGTCAAAAATTGGAGTTCTTTAATCAGATTAAGTTACCTTATCGAGGAAAGCAAATGCCGCAGCTATTGTAACTGATAAATTGAAAAATACTTATTTCACAACTGTCAAAAGTTAGTTCTTATAGTTTTTGTGTCTCAGGTTTACTTTTTTAATTCGATTATCATAAAACATACCATTTACTAACGCGGAAGCATATGATATGTTACGCATTTATTTTCAATGTTACGAAAATGCTGTAATTGCGTCGCGTCAATATGCAATGCAATATTCACAAAGACAAAATTTGTCTCGAGAAGTGTTTTCAAGATTGGCTAGGCGATTACGGGAGACAGACAACGTTCATCCTATACAAGCACCTCGAAGAATTCGAAGAACACGTATTGAAGAAAATATTACTAATGTTTTGGCCTACGTGCAATACGATCCCACCTTAAGCACTAGAAAAATTTCGAACGACCCAAAAACAATTGTCCAACGAGGTTCTTCAAGAAAATAAAATGCATCCCTACCACATTGTTTTACATCAGGCATTACAAGATACAGATTATGATAGAAGACTGAACCACGGTTACTAGCTGTTAAATATGATTCGGGAAAATCCAAATTTTCTGTCACTAATATTATGGACGGATGAAGCAACTTTTGATAGCGCAGGCGGCATAAATTTGCACAACATGCATTACTGGTCTCAGGAAAACCCACATTGGATGCGGCAAGTAGAACTTCAAAATCGCTGGAGTTTAAACGTATGGTGTGGAATCGTAGAAGGAAAAATAATAGGTCCATATTTTTTCGACCAAACCCTTAATGGAGAAAGGTTTTTGGAATTTCTGAATACTTTCCTTCTACCACTGTTAGAAGATGTCTCCTTGGAAACAAGAAGAAATATGTGGTTTCAGCTTGATGGTTGTCCGGCACATTATACCCAAATCGTATGTCAGCATTTAGAGGAACAATATCCGAATCGTGTTATTAGGAGAGGAAGTTTGTTTCCCTGGCCGCCGCGTTCGCCGGATTTAACTTGTTTAGATTTTTATCTATGGGGTAGACTAAAAGACCTGGTTTTTCAAAAGAAACCAACAACCAGAGAAGATATGATGGAACGAATTCGAAATGCTATTAGAAGCTTATCCAGGGCTGAAATTGAAGCAGCGGTTTTCTCTACCGAAAATAGATTAAATAAATGCGTTGATAATGACGGAAAACATTTTGAACACTTGTGAGCTTTTTTAAGTAATTGTAAGGGTTTTTTGTACTTTTTTAATTCGTTCTGTTGTTAAGTTGGCCCGTTGGCCTTTAAACACGCTTCAAAACTAATTTTTAACCAGTCCTAAGTCTTGATAAAGTGTGAAGGAAGGCTCGACGTGTTAACGATTTTGTGCGAAATGGGAAGAAAGTTTAATCAAAAGTTAAATTACGTCAGTTACCATGACTACGGCATTTGTGTTTCTCGATAGGGTGACTTAATCTGATTAAAGCACTCCAATTTTTGACGTTTTCTCATATAAATCAAGATCGGTTGGAGATATCGGGATGCGGTTTACACTAAAATTTAGCTATTTTTATGTTGGTTTAGATTCTTTCAAGAAAGTAATATCTTTCCATTTAACTTCTTTCTTTAAAAGAGCATAAAATACTCTTTCAAACGAGAGCAAAAATATTCAAATCAGTTGAACGGTTCATGCGATATTAAAATGCAAATATTGACAAATCCTGTGGCTCCCCCCTCCCTTATTATGATATGTACGAAAAAATGTCGTAAAGCAAAATATATATATATATATATATATATATATATATATATATATATATATATACGGGGTGCCCACGAGATCACTTTCCGTCTGCCATTTTTTTATTTATCTATCGATTTAAATGAAACTTGGCAGGGTTGTTACTCTAACCAAACGTCATTTTAGTAATTTTGACAAGCATTTGACTTCGGTTTCACCGGAAATGACCTTAACTTTTGATTTTTAAATGACACCCCCTGTATATTTTTTGTGTTTCGGATTCTGGAGGTCATTTTACGGCCGGTGCGTAATATTTAAATCGATTTTTTTTTCAAATGTAATTTTAAAATTGAATTTTATTTTCTCATCCAGAGTGCCATGACCATCTTAAAATCATTCTACATACTTAGCTCACTTCCAGAAAAATGCAAACGCACTTTTATCTTTGTTAACTTTTTTACTAGAACGTTCTAAACTTTATTTTTGCCGTAGCTCAAAAAAATTAAATGGAAGCATACCACTTTCGTAAAACTACTAAATGCAGTATTTTAAAACGAATTTAATGACGTATAACACGTTTTGTCATTTTTACCCATTTTCGATTTAAAACATTTTTATTTTTATATTTACGTCTTACTCATTAATAAAATACACTTCCTATGTCACAGCACATCAGAGTTGCCATGAAAACAATAGGTGGCTAGGTTGCCATGGAAACACTATGGTAAATTTAAAAGTTTGACAGGTAATAATAAAGGTTGTTGTTTATTAACATAAATCTAATAATTTACTTAAAAATTAAATTAAAGTTTGTACTTAGTTTAATTATACAATTAACAAAAATGTTTACCAAGAGTGAGCAGGTTGATATACTTATTATGTATGGACATTGTGCCAAAAATGCAGCGGAAACCGATCGAGTTTATCGGCAAGAATATCCTGAGCGTCTTCATCATCCTACAAGACAATACATTATCTACCTTATAATTGGTGGTAAAAAGGTCCAAAAGTTATAATCTAATATACCTATTGTTAATGTTATATTATTGTTAATGTTATTAATTTTTTTTAATTATTTTTAATACTGTTTAAAATTATTACACTCTGCTTGTTTTAAAATAAATGTTGTTCAATCGTTGTCTGAAAAAATTGGGAAAATACGCACAGCAATGCATTAAAATTGTGCTGCTTTAAAACAACTCTCAGACGCGCCCATAATGCGGCAAAAATAAAGTTTAGAACGTTCTAGTAAAAAAGTTAACAAAGATAAAAGTGAGTTTGCATTTTTCTGGAAGTGAGTTAAGTATGTAGAATGATTTTAAGATGGTCATGGCACTCTGGATGAGAAAATAAAATTCAATTTTAAAATTACATTTGAAAAAAAATCGATTTAAATATTACGCAATCGGCCGTAAAATGACCTCCAGAATCCGAAAAACCAAAAATATACAGAGGGTGTCATTTAAAAATCAAAAGTTAAGGTCATTTCCGGTGAAACCGGAAGTCGGAAATGCTTGTCAAAAATTCCTAAAAATGACGTTTGGTTAGAGTAACAACCCTGCCAAGTTTCATTTAAATCGATAGATAAATAAAAAAATGGCAGCCGGAATGTGATCTCGTGGGCATCCGGTGTATATATATATATATATATATATATATATATATATATATATATATTTCAACCGGAAGTAGCTGTCAACTGTCTTATTTATTTTTTTTTTTCTAATTCTAAGTGACATAAGTAAGTTTTGTTCACAGTAAATTTAGAGTTCTCGAGAGAGAAATAATATTTTTGAAAATTTTTAACGGAAACGCGCCTTTAAAAAACTTCATTAACTCCAAAACCTTTGATGGCGGAATTACATAAAGTTCAAGGTCTGTGGTCAAGAAGGTGTGACTATGAACTTTATGCTTAGTTGAGAAATTTACGTTTCTGAAAGGGCCGTAGTGAATTTTATTTTGAGCCTATTTAATACTGTAAACAAATTATATTTTTAAATGGAACCTTATGTACTTTATGTGTCAAAAACGCTTTTATTTCTTTACAGATTGCAATGTAAAAAACATAACAGAGGATTGCAAACAGCACATGCGAAATAATAATAAAACAAAAGACAATAAATAATTACTAATATTGTTCAATATGGCCACCGGTTTTTTTTTTTCTGAACAAAGTAATATCCTGATGAGATGACACGGTGTAGCAACATACTCCAAACGTGTAACAATTAACACCGGGGTTGTTTAGGAATATATTTTCTGTTTATTTATTATTTATACAGCCTGTTTCAGAGTAAGCGCCTTATTTTTTTTTTAGCCCACTATGGATACTACTTTCAAAATAGTTGGCAGTAATATGTTTCAGGACATTCTCTACACGATGGTAATATCAGATTTTCAATTGGACGAATTATTTCAAAATGGCGACTTTAAACTTCTTTTTTATAAATGGAATGCAATAATTTTTTTTTTATTATTGAGATCCTAAAAACATTCTTTTTACGATAGTCTTTCGTTTTTCTTAAAAATTCATTTCTTTCCCTATTAAAAAGCAAACTAACAGTTTAATCTAGTAGCGCATGAAAGTTTTACACTCGATGTTAGTTTTGTCCAAATATCAAGTTGCGGTAGACACAAAAGAAGCAATTAAAATTTATTTAGTAATAAACATCTACTTTTTGAAACTCAAAAAATTTACATCAAATAAAAATTAGGTATTTACAAAAATAGCTCGAAATGTTTCCTTCTTTTTCAATATATAAATTGATACCTACGTCGCGTCGTCCAATGGAGCCAATAATAGATCGAGGGATAATTAGTTAAAGACTCCCTAATTGCAAGGGCATAATGTGCTGCAGCGCATCTTGTTGCCACCACAAATTATTTCTGATATTTTCTGGGAGTTGATTTATATGACTTTGAATTTCATTTTCTAACAAATTGAGGTAATTCTCTCCAGTTAATCACCGAGTTTGTAGCGTAGTGGTGATACGACCTGCCTAGCATTCGGGAGGTAATGGGTTCGATTCCCGCTACCGTCTACCTCGTATGAGGTTTTTTCAGGGGTTTTCCTCATACACATGTAGCGGCATGGTCACTGCGTGTATGCACACCATGTGCGGCTGCTTAGGCGAATGCTGGGGTAGTATTTTCCCCCTCAGAACCCTAACTCCGTTCCTTCCGATCCTATCCTGACCACACCCATTCTTAATCCCACCATGCATATATACGTAATGTATGTATGTATGCTGGGAATCCATGATTGTGGCTGAAGTAGCTCGGAAAGCTCGAGTGTGGATTTACATTATCTTAATAATGCATGGGTTTTCATGTACCGGTTTCTTATAATCCACAGTTCCCGTTTCACGCGTTCTCTCCAATAATTTAGTAAATGTTCGATGTTCAGGGTGCCTTCTGTTTGGGTATTTATTTCTGTACAATTTGGCTACTTTATAAGGACCTTCATCTGCTTTTCCAAATATTAGGAGCATATCAATTAACTCGTCTCTCGTATAACTTAACGGCATTTTAAAAACGTACCAATTAATTTTAAATTAACAATTGTAATCATCAATAATACAATTATTATTAACAAGCATTGATTGACGTTTGACTACTAGTTTAAAATTTAATTGTTCCTTTTATGTCTACCGCTATTTGATGTTTGGACAAAAATAACATCGAGTGTAAAACATTCATGTCCTACTAGATTAAAATGTTAGTTTCCTTTTTGATAGTGAAAGAAATGAATTTTTAAGAAAAACGAAATACTATCGTAAAAAGAATGTTTTTAGGATCTCAATAATAAAAAAAAATTATTGCATTCAATTTAAAAAAAAAGAAGTCGAAAGTCGCCATTTTGAAATAATTCTTCCAATTGAGAATCTGATATCACATCGTGTAGAGAATGTCCTGAAACATATTACTGCCAAATATTTTGAAAGCACTATCCACAGTGTGGCTAAAAAAAATTAGGCGCTTACTCTGAAACAGGCTGTATTAAAGATTTGTTTTGTATATTTAAAATAAATATTTTAATCATTATTAGCAGTTGATTGTCCGTATTGTAAAAATCGTAACGACAAAGCCTGGTCTCCCCTACTTTGTAGGTTGTATTTAAGATAAATTGAAATTCGAAACATGGACCAATTTTTTTATAATTTCGTTTTAAACTGTATGGGAAAGTTTTAAATTGGCTTATACACGTTTTCATTTTAGATAAGAATAAATCAAAAATATTATGGGGAAACATTTTAAGTAATGTTTGCTTAGACATTTTATTTAATATGCGAGGAAAAATATTTACAACTTTCTTTTCTCCTATGATTCTGTCTATACATTTAATTCTGTGTATAAAATCATTTAACTGAATTTCTCTAAATATTTTGAGGTTGAAATTTATTTTAATAATTACCTTTTAAGTTTGCCGTTGAGATGAACGTAGAATTAATTGAAATAAAAGGAATTATACCATCGTAAACTAACTAAGAATAAAAAACACATAAAAGTGGTTTATTTAACTGCCAAGGGATTTTCTTCCAGCAGCTAATTTTTGTGTGTGAGAAATTCTGACCTTTTGCATTAATAAACAAAACAGTAAGTTATAATTATTCTTATTATATTATTTAAAAATCGTCTAAATTTCCAAATACATTTACATTTTTTTTATTTATGGATTTGATTTGCATAGAAAAACTAAAAAAATCCGAGTACCATATTTCAGAGGAAATAGTTTGTGAAACACCTATTTAAAAGCTACTATTTCCCTTTACTGATCATACAGTTATAAACTGATTTCAATTTATATGCCGTCTAAAACTACTTCTATTTAAAAGATAATTAGTTTAATGTGTAAATCATTTTAATTATATACCATTAAATACAAGAAATATTTGGGTACGCAAATATTTGTTTTCTTAGTGTTCAACTTTTCATTTTTTATTCTTGGAGGTCCCCTATACAAGCCGTGGTTAATCAATATTCACATCGTTAAAACAGAAACAAAAATCTGCTGTTTATGGTTTACCTAATTAATTAAAATTGCCGGTGTCCGGTATCTAATTATAGATGCAAATCAGACATGAACGTTGGGTCTTTTGATTGCAATTTTTTTCAACTTATCCTAATTTAAGTACGCTTCATCTAACAGGTTGATTTGTTTTACTCGGTTCAATAGTTTTACACGAATTTAATTCGCAAAAAAAATTCCAAACTTGCTTTCAAACAAATCAGCGCAGTCTTGTTAATAATTCTTAGTTGAAATTTAAAATCTACTGCCTAATTAGGGTTTGTAAACGTTAGGGTTTTAAAGAACTAAATTAAAGGTTATTCAAACTAGTAGGGTTTAAGGATTTTGGATTGCTGCTGCAAATGCTGTATGTAATTAATTAATACATACGTTTTTATTTTTATTATTAATTAAAAATATATGTATGATATTTTTAGCTTTCGTACGAGTGCTGTAGTTTGTCTGTATTTGTAGTTTATAAATTCGTTCTTGTTAACTTGAAAATTGTTATATACAGACTAATTAATCTTCTTTTTAATTTTAATGATTAATGGAGAAGTATGAAAGGAAAGTAAAATAAGAATGAAAAATAATTGTTCATATATCCATTACAACCTGACAAAATCTATTTTATACCGTTGTTTCAAATTCCACGTCGACTGGCAGTAATTATTCCTTTCTCCTTTAAAGTATCATTTAATTTAAATTCGCTTTTTAATGAAATTTATGTTCGACTGACGACTCTTATTGCCAGGTACTTTTTCTTTCGGGAATTTACAGGAAGACGTAAACAGTTATATTTCATGACTATCTATCAATCTGTAACAAAGTGCCAAAATGTTAATGTACGTTAAGATGATAGTAAATTTTTTGTTGTGTCATTTCAGAAGCGAAAAGGCAATTTTATAACGGAAATGTCACGATTGACACTATTACTTAAAAATAGAATTTTCAAGCGTAAAATGACTTTGGTACATTCCGCACTACGCATCGTTAAAATGAAAATGGAAAGATATTTTATGTATGTGTTTTATATCATAATCTCGAGGAATGGAATTTATTATCAAGATTGATACTGCAGTTTTAAATTATTACTAGGAGGCGATACAAATTAAATAAATTACTTTTTATAACATACATTCCATAATCGTAAACAGTACAAATAGTGTGATGTACACTACATTAGGGTTAGGAATCTACGGAACGTCTATCAATTGACCCTAATATTACAATTATCAGTAACCTCTTTTAAACTAATATAAGTGTCTATGCTTGAATAATGAGTATAACTATTATCTATGTATTTTAAATGAAACAAAAACGTCAATAACCTAAAAAAACTTGCTCTGTGGGCTTCGCAGCAGCACAGCTGTATCATATTTTCCCGCAATTAACTCTAATCCTTTGTCTGTATTCCGGACCACACAACGTACAAGCACTTTGTGATCACATTTTCGATGTCAAAGCTATTGAATTCATTATCTTTAGAACGAATCTAATTTCTGTATGCAACTTCTAATTATATTTGCATTGTATCGTTCTAATGTACATTTTGTTTTCTACTAACATAATTTAATTACAATTAATATCTAACTTTACACGCTAAAGGATTAGCAAGTAAACTATACAACTGTTTTTATTAATAAATTGAAGTTGTATTATAATAAATAATCAAAGGAGATTTTTTAAACTTCTGAACTTAACTAGGTGCTACTATAGTGTGCGGTCTATGGTAATAGAATTGTAACACAAAAACAATGGACCAATATTTTTATTTTATTTATTATTTATACAAACATGAAAGCGATACTTTTGGCTAATAACCTCCACCACCACTGATACCTACCTATATACAGTTCTAATATCATTTAAAAATTCGTCAAACAAAACACCATTTTTTCGCCACAGATTCCAACAGTAGTGATCCATATGAGATTGCAGAAGTTGATGTGGTACACCTCTCATTTTCCTCAAAATGTGTATCTTTGCATCCAGCCATGACCGCTCAATAGATGGAGTATTAGCTCCAGAGTCTGGATCTACATAATTTTGTTGATGGTTGACTGTGAGGTAACGATAACAAAGAGTATTTAGCGATCTGTATACAGGCCATTCATCAGAATGTATCACTGATCTCATTTCGCATTCTCGCTGAATGATGGGTATTAGGGTATCAGCGTCACTTCGTTGAACATGTAAATATCTGCAGTCACTACCTTGCTTCAGCCCAAATACCCAAGGTCCATGAATTCGACGCCTGTGGTTGCGATTATTTCCTACCTCTGGATTATCATCATCGCCAGTCATTTGTCCTCTCGCCCGAATTATGGATCCGCAAACCTTCCGGCACATATTAAACCAGTCGGCAAAGGTGTTAAATGATTTCCTAAGAGTTACCGTACTGTGCATGGGGATTTCCATCACAAAAAAGAACACTAGCTCCAAAATTTCGCATTGTGTCAAATTGCAATGTATTTTCTGGTTAATATCCGTGTAATGAAAAAATACATTTATAATGACCCCATCAACCGCTTTCACCTAATTATGTAAGCCATTATAACTTTACAAAGCAAATTAGAAGGCGAAAATTCATGTAATAGGCGCTTTAAAACTGGCTAGGGCGTCAATGCCATTTTGTTCCTATAAACTATTTTAGGGTTTATAATGTACAAATATTTAAATTGTAACATTATTTGCAAATCTGGTGTAGACCGCACGATGTAGTAATGCTACATAGCTGTAGAACATATTCATATCGCTATAGTTTTTTTTTTTATGATTGTGGACCTGAACAGGCTAAATTAGGCCTATCGTGCTAAAGCACTCAGGAACACTTAGGAGGATGGATAGAGGGATAATGCATTGTCAATAGATGCCTATGAACAGCTACCTTAAATTGTCTCATATCATAAGTGAGAGGAAAACAGAGTTTAGAAGCCGTGTAGAAAAATATGGATTGCGCCCGTTTGGTACAACAAGTGGAGATTTGTACTGCATACTGATGATGTGAATGAGCGAACCGAGTGTTTCTCGCAAAGATAGCCCGAGATGGTATCAAAGAATATAATTCAGCAGCACAATAGCCGTTGTAATAACGATAATACAAAGAAAGAACTGAAACCATCCTTCTATGCTCAAGGGACTGTATGTGAGAAGTTAAGGACGGGTCATTTATAAGCCTAATCGCTCTCTTTTGAATACGATCAACGATATCGAGAGCGTATTGGGGAGCACTAACCCAGAGGTGAGAATTATATTCCAGATGAGGCCTAATTTGGGCCTTATACAGCAGAAGGAGTTGTCGAGAGGTAAAGTACTGCTTAGATCTGTACAAAAAGCCTATTTTACGAGCACCTGTTTTGGTAGCTGACAGAAGATGGTCAGCCCATGAGAGATTTGAAGATACAGTCATACCCAACACAACAGAGTAATAGAGTCTGAAAACTTAAGAACTGAGCCATTCATACTTACAGCAGGAAATGATCGATCTTTTTTGGCGGACATAAGGCAACACTGAGAGTGGCACCCTTAACTATTTATTATGATGCCCACTTTCTAATATGATTTACATGTAAGTACGTATTTTATCATTTTTGTTTGTAGTCCAGTAAAAGCGAATGTTTGACCTTGCAATATTCCAGATACGAAGAAAAATTTAAATGTAGGTAGTTAAAAGCGTGTACCATAAATTAAGCTAAAGTTCCAGGTGATGAGGGATTTGCAAAAATTTTACAAACATCTTGTTTTCTTTTTTTTTGTTGTAGCGTTTTTAGTATTAAATAGAAAAAAAAATTAGTAAAAGAAGTATTGTACCTCATGATTTTGCCTGCAAAATTTGTCCTAATATCTAAATTCGTTAGGCGCTGGTCTATCTGACCGGCGACCGACGACGACACGTGACGTCGCGCACGTTGGGTCACCCGTCGTCGGTCGCGGGCGCACGTCTCTCTGAATTCGCAGTCATTCAGGCACGCACACCCAAGTTGACTACCATCACTTGTCTTGTGTGATGAATAAAGTACTTGCTCTGTTACTTTTGGAAGAAGAGGAAAAGGATGTAGTAGTGGCTCTGTCTACAAAAAGACGGAGAAGTAATGAAATGTTCCAGAATAGAGAGAAAGAATGAATTTTTCACAGTTTAATTGACAGATATCTGAAGTGTAATAATGTAAAATTTGCTTGCTACAAATAATTCAACCAACCAATAAATATCCACGGCCTATTTCACCCGCTGAAGAAATAATTAGATTGTGTTCAGTATAAGTTTTTATTGATAATTTTATAATCAATCAAAACTTATACGATCGAATAAAAAATCGTTAATTTACAAATTACTCAATATCCAACTGTCTTCCGATTCATTAGATGGCATCGAATAGGCTCGCTCATTATGCATTTTACTTTCGCTTTCACCGCGTGTAATGCTTTTGATCTGACTTTCGCAACAAGGGTCGGCGGATATCCTGATACTATATCTGCCATGAAGTCAAAAAATTTATGAATTGGAGATATCTGTTCCAACAATAATTTTGATTACAGAGGAGACCTTCCTCCTCTGTTTTTTCTAAAATTGTAGCCGATGAACTCTCATTTGCCCCCTTCAATGTGTAAGATTGGTCTGGTCATTAACGTTATTTTCACTTTCTTGGAAAACTGAATTTTCTGCGTTCTCACAGTTTTCTGAATGTCACTTCTTACGTTAGTTAGTTAGAGTTTCCCTCTGTGTAGGAACTTGTGTCAGGAATGTCAACTTCGACATGTAATCCCAATTGCTCTCGCTTCTTGCCTGACCCGTGAAAGACGCATCTTTTTTCTTTTTAAATTTTCCACCGTTTTTTAACCTCTGAAACTAAAGGAATAATTCATAAAACTCTATTTGCTACAGATTTCTGGTGAGTGGAGAAAGTTTAAGATCGTTCAATTTCGCATATCTCACAATCGTGTAGCAACAATATTAAAGGAGACACTACAATCAGTTTGCAATCATCTCAAACTACTGTGTTTACCAAAAGTAACAAAAGAAAAATTGGAAGCAGTTAATAAACATTTTTTAAATAAATGGAACTTTCCAATTATTGTGGTGCTTTACATGGCAAGCACTGCCGTATACAATGTCCTCCAAATTCGTTATTTTATAACTACAAACAATTCGCCTCCATAGTCTTGATGGCTAATGGCGGACTGCAAGTTTGTATGTGTTGATATTGGATCTTACGGAAAAGAAGGCGACTGTGGGATTTTTTCAAAATCAGAATTAGGAAAATAGATTGAAACTGTCCCAGTCGACAAAAAATTACCTAGATCAGATATATTTTGAAGTTAAGCCGCCGCGACGGTTCCAGGTAGACCATGTGCGTTCATTTTCGTACATATCACTGGGAAGTATGTAATTTCAAAATTTGATAAATTCATTAATAATTTAACCTTCCAGCGGGCGCGCGTATGTAAGATATACACTGAATACAAATTTAGTTAAATAATTTTTAACGCGAGTGCGCTGCGATATGCAACTCTTAGCTATTCTTGCCTATCCGCTGGACCAACATCTCAGTACCCACTCAAGCTTCGAGGTGAGAACACGGTGCAAAATATTCCCGATTTGTATTTCACAGATTCGCGCGACGCTTCCTGTAAGTTTTTGCTATATCTGTTTTTTTCGTTTTTGTTATAATATGTTCTGTTCTTTTGGTCCTAAAACATTATAATTTAATGGTCTTTTTATTTCTAATTACTTTCTGTGTTGTCACGTAGTCTTATGTCTTATGTCAGTATGTCTTACATACGCGCGACCGTTTGTGTTATTTAGTTTGTTCTTCTTCCAGATATAATGGATAAAAAACAAACGTTTAACCTGGACGACTCCACTGATGTAGAGGCGGTAACAAATTTGCTTTTTGCTGTTGATGATGGTGGAGACATTTTTGACGAAAGTGATACAGATGAAGAGGAGCATGTTTCAGAACGAGAGGATGATTCAGAATCCGAGATGAGTTGTGAAAGCAGCGGAGAAGATGAAGACAACAGTTCTCCCGCCTACATAGCCCATCTTAGAAAAAAAAAAAATATTGACACGTGGATGTGGAATAAAAATCCAAAAAAGAGAAGTAAACGACCACCTCGTAATATCTTAGTCCGTCTACCTGGGGTCATTGGGCCAGCTAAAAATCTAACTGATATTGTCGATATATGGAATATTGTCAGTTATACAAATACGTTTATTTCTTCTGTGAGGTCTAATTACTTCCGTTCAAGAGATGCCAGGACACAGACAAAACAGAAATAATAGCTGTTTTTGGTTTACTTTATCTAGCTGGCATTTACCATGGAAACAGAGTTAATCTTGAAGAATTATGGAGAATGGATGATTTTAAAACGGCAATGAGCTTAAAAAGATTTTTATTTTTAATGAGAGCATTACGTTTCGATGACATACGTTCAAGAGAAGAACGAAAAAACGTTTGGCTCCAATAAGAGACCTTTTTGAGACGTTTGTCAATAACTGCCAGAAATGCTACTCTCTTGGACAAAACGTCACAATTGACGAAAAACTTGAAGCGTTTCGTGGAAGATGCTCCTTTATTCAATATATACCAAAAACCAACAAATACGGCATTAAAATTTACGCCATGGTTGATGCTCGTATTTTTTATACATATAACATGGAAATTTACGCAGGAGCCCAACCTGAAGGAGCATTTTCCATAAGTAATAAGCCAAGAGACGTTGTGAAAGGATTAGCAGCACCTATTTTCAATACGGGAAGAACTTTAACTACCGACAACTGGTTTTCGGATTTCGAATTAATAAAAGATTTAGATAAACAAAAATTGGCATTTGTTGGAACAATGAAAAAAAATGAACCTCAAATTCCTAATGAATTCAAGGTCACAAAGAAGCGTGAACCCAATACAAGTGTTTTTGGTTTTAGAGACGACATGACCCTTGTCTCGTATGTACCAAAAAAATATAAAAATGTTATATTAGCTTCCAGCCTCCATGATGATGCAGCAATCGATCCAGTTACAGGGGACCGAATGAAACCTGAGATTATTACCTTTTACAACCAAACCAAAGGAGGTGTGGACACAGTGGACAAACTCTGTGCTTCGTACAATGTTGCCCGAAATACCAGACGTTGGCCCATGGTAGTTTTTTTTCCATGTTACATGTAGTTGCCATCAATAGCTACATAATCTATTGCTCAAATAACCAAGTAAAAGTGCTTAGAAGGAAGTACCTGCGACAACTGGCAACTGCTCTTGTAAAATAAAACATCGAGCGAAGATCACAAACTCCTCTGCAAAGCGAGCTTGAAGAAAATGTTTTAAAAAGAAAATTATCTGTTGAAACATTAGATGAAGCAACATCAAATAAAAAAAGGTGTAAGACTTGCCAAAGTGTCAAAAGAACAAGAATAACGCGGTTGAGAAATAAATAATTATTTTTCACGTGCATATATGTATATATCTTGCACATTAAAAGAATTATCTGTTAGAAAAATGTGTGTATGTGCGTGCATGCGTGCGTGCGTGCGCGCGTGTGCGTGCGCGTGTGCGTGCGTGCGTGCGTGCGTGTGTGTGTGTGTGTGTGTGTGTGCAAATGGCATTGCTCTCTACGCAGCGGCCCAAAATGCAATTTAGCGTCCGTTTCCATGGATAACGGAATCTTAACACGTTTAATATCTAAAATATAATAATGTGGGTTATATCAGAAGTATGTATTTCATATCGCAATAGTATTGTTTAAAGCATTGTGTATACTGGATATATGATACGCATCTATTTTATTTCGTCATTTAGAAGCATGTCATATTTTACTTTCGATCAGCTTAAGGACAGGTTTCTCTTTTTTACCATCATATTTTGTTTTGTAAATCAGCGGACTCGAATTGGCTCCCAACAACAACCGAACTCGGTTCCTGACCTACGGTGAAAGGGCGCCCCTCTATTTATGCAATTAGTATATCTCATTACTAGTTTTACTATCACTGTTACCCTCTAAAATGATGTAGCTGGGTTTAGACTTCCCGATGTTGTGTTTCGTGGATATTAATATGTCGAGCATAGAATTCATTAAGAGCGAAAGAGGCAAGGGTAGTTTATTACTTGACGGATATGAATATGTATTCCTTTCAAAAAGTAATAACCATAGGAACAATTAAACGGTGGACATGTATTTCGCGATCCAAAAAAGTAAAAAGTAAATCGTGATTAAAGTGAGTGGTATTCTCTCTCATTATGCAGAGGATGAAGAAAAATTAAACAGGTATGATATAATTTTTTTTTATATTTATATTTGTGTAGAGGTGGCCTGGAGAACGGGTACAGGATAATCCTGGGTTACTAATTGTAATGGGTTACATAATCCCGGTTCCAGATGACCATTAAACACCTCGAATTTTATTTTTATTGTTGTATAGATGAATGTGTAACATGAGAAAGGGGCGCTGTATTTATCTAACGCACTCGAACTGTAGAGTTGTTTGCCTGCGAACTAATTTCTCTTTATATGTAATTTATTGTAATTTTACATTTTATTTTGTGCTTTAGTAGTTATTAAACAATTGTGTACGTGTAAAGCCCTTGTCTATGTTATTTTGTTCTTGCCTTTACCTTATTATCACCTGTGCAATTTTACTGTTGTATTTTATATGTACCGTAATTTGCCTTATGTGCTTATTTACTTGAAGACCGACATGATTGGTTTTAAAGGGCCACGTGTTTGGTATTACGATTTTTATTCTGTTTTATTTATGACACAATTCTGGGTGTGACTACATGGGTTTTGTTTTATTGTGTTTATGTGTAACTAAACTGCTCTTTATTTATTTTTCTCTTAATGTTATAATTTTGTACGTACTTTAACCGGGTTTAATGGTGTTTTGTTATATATTTAACTCTTTTTGTTTTGTTATTTGATTTATTAATGTACTTGTTCAATTACTTATTCATGAATAAAGTGGATTTTATTGGTGGTTCTTTCCCACAATAGTACATTAACGGGCTGAACCACCATTGCGCAAAGCTCGTTAATTTTAATTTGAATAGTTTCATGTTTTACTTGCCCCACATGATGCACACTTACCTCATCCAGCCTATCTAATTTAAATAGCATAACGTACCTACCACTAGACTGCCATTTCGTTTGATCAGATTTGAGGTTTGCGAGTGATTAAATATCAAATTCTAATAATTATTGTCAGGAAAGTCAAAGTAAGGCAAGCAATTAATTTGAGTAATAGTAACATTATTGTCA
Source organism: Vesta saturnalis (assembly GCA_036346205.1). Lineage (NCBI taxonomy): Eukaryota > Metazoa > Arthropoda > Insecta > Coleoptera > Lampyridae > Vesta > Vesta saturnalis. The sequence continues at coordinate 485,942 of JARFJB010001982.1, forward strand.
GTAAAGTCAAGATAAATCACTTAGCGATTGCTTTGTTCTTGAATTTGCATTATTGCAAATAAGTTCAAATTACACAGTAGGGTACCTGGGGGACGCTACAATATAAAAACTCTAATGGTTCAAGATGTGAAAAAAATACGTAATAATATGTACCATGCTCGACGCTCAGTGATGCAAAATTCCCAAAAAAATAGAGAAAGCACACCAGTACTTAAAAATTAAAATCTCCACCAGTTACTAACAAAGGCGAAGGATTTCTATTACATAATGATAGCGTCAATAATGTAATTGTGTTTTCATGCAAAAGTAATTTGGAATTTTTGTCTAAAAGGTTGAGGCCGTTTATATTGATGGTACCTTCAATCTTGCCCCAAATTTTTTTTGCATTTATTTACAGTGCATGTTGCGACGTTTCCTCCTCATTTGGACTGAGTATTCTTCATCCATACATTACACAACGAATGTGTACGAATCATCTGACTCTGTTTTTATTCTTCATTTTACAATACACACCCAACTTTGTTTCCTTTTTTAACCGTCTTAAAGAACGCTCAGATTGACAGTTATATCAAGCAGAAAAGTTGTAATAATGTGAAATCTTTATTTGATAAAAAAGGTGCTCAGTAAAATTAAGTTTACTGAGGCAAAAATCAGCGAACTTAGTAATAAAATAACAGTAATGAATTTTGTTAAAGCTGTGTCTTATATTTCTAAAATATAAAAGGTAGACTTGCCAATGCATTTACTTTTCTCTGCAACTTTTACCAAAAATCCCCAAATAGCAGTTTAATTGCCATGGGCCATCTAATTTCGTCGGGAGCAAGTTTGTGCTCTATCCATCTCTATCTTTGGAAAAGTCATTCGATATGGGGGCGAATTCCATACCGCCCTTGTAAATCGCAATTAACTTTTATTTCGTTGTACATCTCCTTTATTGCACATATATCTATTTTGTTTTTTTATCGCAATTACTACTCTACTCTTGAATTGTTTATAAGGTGCTTCAGAGTGCTTTATGAACATGAAATGATGCATGCTTAAGTCAAGTTCACAATTTTCGGACAAAACAGCCTTCCTGCATTTTATTTGTAATGAATAATTTTTTATTCAAATGAAATTAATTATGCTTGTTTAAATTTCTCTGTACCTATTTCAGTCTTTGAAACTATTTTTTTACGTTCTATTTTAGAAGAACAGCAATAACATGGTTTTAGTACGGTTTTTTTACTTCCATTAATTAATACAATTAACAAGTAATATTATTCCTTTAATAACTAATTGTTGTACTAACGCATTAGGATGAGTAATGGTAATTTATATAAAACGGGATTACTTTGTAGTACTAAATTACTGGACAGACCAGTACTACGTGAATAATACATTTACTTTATGTTCGAGAAGGATTAGAATGTAACTGAAATTGTTATATGGAAGTGACGACGTTTTGTTCACTATCATCAATGTGTTTCTAAGGGATAGTTGTTTTCGAAACTTCTAACAAACATAACTATGATTAGAAAGCGCTGTATTATAAGTTTGTGTCTGATGGCTAGACATGTATTATGTTGCCAGACCTAAGTATAAAGTTTTGGAATTATATACTTAAAACTTGTATTCAATTCTCAATTACCATAATTATTACTTTAAGTAGATTATTTTAAAATCTTCAGTTTAATGTGTATTACTTACTATACTATATAACTATATAAAAGCATTTGAACTCATTTTATAGACTTGACAATTCTGGTTCCGCTGCATTTGAGAACCTATCTATATATTCAAGATTTAAGGCACCACATTTAAAATAATAACGCCTACATAATTATTGTTCGACATTACTAGAAATATATAAAGTTCATTTGGTAGATCTGAATCCCTAAAAGATTAACACCATTAGTTATGAAAGGAATCACCATTTCAAGTGCATTGTGCATGACACCGCCTTAATGTGTTTTCCGTCTTTTATTTATTGTACATTACAAAGGAAGATGGGTATATTTACAGAACATACTTTTGTTGTCTGTTGTTAAAATAATACAGTGGTTCTCAATAAAAATTATATTAATACAAACTCTAGAAAAGAATTTGTACATTATCGTAATTACTTATAATATAGTGGAGTACTAAAAGAGGTTATAACAAACGCAAAAAAGCTTTATTTTAGTAAAATAATAAATAATTCGACCAACAAAAGTAAAACAACTTGGCAATTAATTAATTCTAATCTAAATAGAAAAGCACGTACATTTGAACCGTTAACTCTTAACATAAACAATACTATCATTGACGACGCAGGTACAATTGCAGATATTTTTAATAATTATTCTGTGTCAACAGCAGAACAAAGTTTAACAGGTATTCCTCCGGGTAAATACAATACAAAACCCATTGAGACTGTGCAAAAATCTTTCTATTTATATCCCATAACATACGAAGAACTACATAGAGTTATAAATAAATTAAATAATACAAGTGAATGTGGGTTAGATAATATTCCTAGACAAATTTATAAAAAATGTTTCACCGCTTTGCATAAACCTTTAATTGCTTTGATAAACTCAATCTTTACTTCGGTGTCTTTCCGAAACAATGTAAAATAGCTAAAATAAAACCGTTACTTAAATCTAAATGTAAAAGAAACCGTGACAATTATAGACCAATCTCGATTCTAAGTTCACTATCAAAAATAATTGAATCAATTCTTAAAAATAGATTAATACTTGTCTTGGAATCATGTAACATAATCACTGATGCACAACATGGATATAGATCAACATTATCAGCATTAGAAAGTATGATAAACTATATACGTACCTCATACAATGAAAATAAAGTGGTGGCATCAATAAATTGTGACCTATCTAAAGCTTTTGACTTGGTTGCACATGATTTATTGATGTCGAAGCTATGTTCATATGGGATTAGAGGTACGACCTGGAATTTGTTCAAATCGTTCCTAAGGTATCAATATGTAATAATAAAAAGATTGTCAAGTACAGGTTAAATAATTGAGGAAACATCGAGAATGTGCTTAATAAAGTATGGTGTACCCCAAGGTTCAGTCCTGGGACCCATACTGTTTATGTTATTTATAAATGACCTTCCACAAAATTTTAGCTCCTCAAATAATATCGCAATGTATGCTGACGATACCAATGTTACTATAAACTGTCAAAATTCTAACTTATTTTGTCATCTTAACACTTCACTTGATATTTGAATAAACTGGTTCAATGTAAATAAACTTTTAGTTAATCTTAAAAAAACAAATATTTTAATCTATAAAAAACATTTACCGAAAATAGCACAGGTAAATTTAACCAACCTCAAACTGAATGTGCGTAAAACCGTTGACTGAAAGATTTTTTACTCAATGGTAAAACCTACAATTTCTTAAGAACTACGTTAGACCATAATTTCAATTGGCACGAACATATTCAAAATCTTAAATCAAAACTAAATACTGCAGTTTTTGCACTTTCCAGATGTGAGCACTTTTGTGATGTAAAAACAATACGTCAAGGTTACGGCATTACATTCTGGGGAAATACGAATGTAGGCCTGGTGAAAGAACTTTTCAGGGTTCAAAAGAAGACTATTCGTACAGTATTTGCATTAAACAGAAGGGACACCCGTAGGCCGTATTTTTCTAAGCATAATATTAAAACCGTATAATCTATATATATATATATATATATATATATATATATATATATATATATATATACTAGATATATACTAGATGTCTATATTTTATCTTCAAAAATAAAGCACTGTTTGCACTAAATTCAGATTATCATTTTTATAACACCCATAAGAAAAATGAATTTCGTTTACAAATTTCAAAAAATAGTTCTCATAATCATTCATACTTACAGATGGGACTTAGATTTTACAATATTTTACCCGAAGATATAAAATCAGCAACTACCTACAGGACTTTCAAAAATAAAGTGAGTAACCTGTTGAACTGTATGGTGCTGTATTCAACTGAACACTTTTTTTACAAATGTTGCTGATCATTCATGTGGCACTTGAAATATTTGTTTAATTAATAAATCTTATATCAAAATAAGCGCTATTTCATTGCGAACCCGTTTGAATGACGGTTGTCGAGTTTTAAAGAGTGAAGTTTTGATGCGAATGGAAATGTGCCACAAAGAGGTCCGGTAGAGTATCCCGTACGATAGAAGAGGATGCAGCAGTGTAGCTACGCGAGGCGCATCCGACGGATGAAAGAGAGTGCGCATGCTATTTGTCCTTGCTTGTTGACAAGGATAGCGGTACACTATAGTTTATTTGCTGCTGAGTGTCCGAAATGGAATTATCCCCTACAAGCCCTTGACCAATTTGTGTTAAAGAGAAATGTAAATAATGCGACGTTTACAGTTCGCGCGGCCAAAGAATGCCTCGTATCGCGCATGGATGTTCGTGCATTCGGCCGCACTCGTTAACGCAATAGCGACTGAAAGCATTATCAGTGGCGTCGGTGTCGCGTTTTCAATTATTCGTCACCAAACCACAAGAAATTTTAAAATATTTTATTTATTTTAATTACATATGAACAGTAATAGTTTAAACATTTATAAAATAAAAAAATAACCATGTTGACAAGTAATAAATTTTATATTTGAATTACAAATGAACACAACAGTTTAATCGTTTATGAAAATCAAAAAAGTATAAGTTCGATTTTTAATTATAGAAGCAGAATAGATAAAAACATTTTTGAATATTTGCTAATCTGTTGTTAATGATACTAAGGAATGTCAACTATTAGGATTTTTTAATGAGAATTTAAGTAAATGCCATTAGCATTACATGCTGCAAAACTACTTATTTATTTTACTATTTTACTAAGTATTTGTTGTTTATACATATTTGTCTAATAAATTTGAGTATTATGAGCTTTAAAATTCACATAGGACACAAAATGGTTCACTGTCGTTTTGTTGCAATAATTGTAATAAAGTTAAATTAACAAATACGTATGTAAATTAATAACAGAAATAAATAATTAATTAGTGTAATACATTATAATAAACGAAACGCGCTTTTGGTGGCGACACCACTGGCATGCAGCGCTTAAAAGACTTGGAGTTGGACGAATGCGCATCCAACGTTCAGGCATTCTTTGGCCGCGCGGACTGTAGTTAAATACCGACCGTTCGTATTGTTCTGCAAAAATCAACCGTAATACTTTAGTAAATAGTTTCGACAGTGAATCATATTCCCTTGAAGTCGGAACTAAGTTGCCGCTTACTTATAGCAGTAGTTCGCAAACATTTATTCATACGTATAACGTTAGCTCACCCATTCAAATATTTTGTTATCGATTTTAATTCTTAATAAAAAGTAATAATTATATATTTAGATTAAAAATGTACTTAGAATGTGAAAAAATGTAGTAATATTTTTATGGTACAAGTTAGAACAACACGAAATAGAAAATAAAACTTTCTCAAAATATATGATCTAAATAAGTTTATACTCTTTACTCGTATATCAAATTGTACTTATTTTACCTATTTACGATTTACCATTTATAGTAACAGGTAATAATTATTTAACATGCATCTTTAAAACAAAAAATATTATTTAAGTTATACAAATGGGTGCCACTATAGTATGTGCAACCAAATAAAATGCACTACCGGGTAAATTTCTATTTTAAGGTGCGCACTACCTGAACATTACCGATAATCATTTCGTCTTAATGATATTAGATAATTACCATTTAATTTCCATTTACAAAGTCATTTGGACTTTGTTTCCTGGAAAAGTCTAAGAAAAGGTGAAGAGTGTGAATTCAGGGCATATGTAATTGTTGAGTTATATATTATAATTTGTTATGATTTAAGATTTACTTACCTACTACCTATACTTACTTACCTAATATTCAATAAAAATTTGCTAATTCTGGATTTTGTTTAAATACCTACATGATTTTATTTTCAATAAACAATAAAAATTTGCTAATTGTGTATTTTCTTTTTAATTCAGTATTTATTCTCAATAAACAATAAATTACATTAGGTAGTGCACGCGTCAACTTTGCACTGTCGGCAGTGCACATACTATAGTGATGGTAGCGCACATACTATAGTGGCACCATTTATACATTAAATACTTCGGTGTAATTGTTGTCTTTAAAATTTAATGTTACTTACTTGGAATTAATTATATTTAAATATTTGCGTATACTTTCAAATAAAGCAAATTTAATGCTCAAGAGTTTTTAATAATTATTATTACATATCATAGATTTGTTATAGAGTTAGTGTATAAACTTATTTAGATTATATATTTTGAGAGAGTTTTATTTTCTATTTCGTTTTGTTCTAACTTGTACCATAAAAATGTTACGATATACCTGCGAATTTATACATCTTGTATTTCTTAAAATACACTATATTTTTCACATTCTAAGTACATTTTTAGTCTAAATATATAATTATTACTTTTTATTAACAACTACAATCGATGACAAAATATTTGAATGAGTGAGCTAACGTTATACGTATGAATTAATGTTTGCGAACTACTGCTCAAAGTAAGCGGCAACTAGTTCCGACTTCAAGGGAATATGATTCACTGTCGAAACTGTTTACTAAAGTATTACGGTTGATTTTTGCAGAACACTACGAACGGTCGATATTTAACTAAACGTCGCATTATTTACATTTCTCTTTGAGTTTACTATGACGGAAAGAAAGCACAAATTGGTCAAGGGCTTGTAGGGGATAATTCCATATCGGACACTTAGCGGCAAATTAACTATAGTAAATACTTCTTGAATTTTTTGTTCTATTAGGAGAGTAAGTAAAAATAGAGAAAGTGAACAGTCAAAAAATTAAAATTAAAAAATAACAAAAAACATACACTAAGGATCGTGCATTATGCACAAACATTTTATTACAGTATAATAAATACAAAAATATGTTAATGAAATAGGTTTTAAATTAATAAATAGTATTCCGTATCTGATTCATCGTAAGTAAAATTTTTATCCTCGAATTCGTCATTTCCCGTCATTTCGATGTCTTCATTCGGCGGACGCGCCGCGTGAGTTACAATGATGCGTCCTCTTCTATCGCACGGGATACTTTGCTTGGACCTCTTTATCGCACATTTCCATTCGCATCAAAATTTAACTTTTCAAAACTCTTTCAAACCAGATTTTTTACAGACAACCCTATATCATCGTCTTCGCAATGAAATAACGCTTATTTTTTTATAAGATTTATTTATTAAACAAATGGGAGAAATAACTAGTATCTACTTACCTGTTAATACCCGCCAGCCCAGTACTTATGCCAGGTAAAAAATAGATAACCCCACGTTGTATACTCTATAGGCTTCATACTTTCGGTTGGTATTAAATTTATTCGTTAAACTCATGAGTGCAATGTTTAATAAAAAGTCATGTTTGAATTTTTAATTAATCATTGTTTTGCCAGGAACTTTTGAGCCAACCCACTCGCGATATATTTTTTAACATACTAATATTTTTGATATAAAATACTTTTCATCCTTTAAAGAGATGGGTGAAGGTCGTTTCTAATTCGGATTTTAGACTATTAGTATAGTTTAATAAGTGCGCAGCAAGCAGTGATTAATTAGATGATATTATCTTGAAACAAATATGTCCATAGAAACGATTGAAAATTAATTAGGCTGTACTAAATATTGTTATGACTATTGTATTTAATAACATTGAGAAAGTTACACATTCCAGTTAAATGTAGAATTAATTACCATTATGATTACAATATAAAGGAAATCTGAGTTACCATTTTTAAACTTACAGTAGTGTTGTTCTTGAATGTCAATACGATTCCTAAGAAATTCAGTAAAGAAAATCGCCAACGCATATTAAATGTATTTGACTATTTCACTAAAGAAAAACAGAAAGGCAGACACCTGTTACCTCTATTAGCTGTTCTTCAAAGAACGGCTGATGCATTACAAGTTTCCGTTTGTAGTGTGAAGAGAGTATGTGTTCTTAGAAACAACGGTGAGGAGTTGGAACCAACACTAAAAAAAGAGCGTGGCTACGTGCGTTCGGTAGATCGTCCGGAAACTGAAAAACAATTAATTCGTCAGCAGATTTATGAAATATACGCGAAAAGGGAACATTATTAAAACACGTGGCTTTCAAGTTTCAAAAACTGGACAAACAGATACACTTTGTGTGAACAAAGTCATATTGTTTCGAAGAAAAATGTATTTTTAAGAACCTAAACCTAAAAACCTAAAAAATATTAACTTTTCGAATCCTTTAGAGTTTGTTTTTTGAATGAAACTTGGGTATTGAGTAAAGGAACGTCAAAGCGTAGTTGGCAAGACAGTTCAAAGACTGCAACAAGGAAACAAAACGGTATGCGTTACATTATCGTTCATGCGGGCAACAAAGATGGTTTTATCGATGGAAGTGAATTAATATTCGGCACCCAGATTAATCGTTGGACTATCACGACAACATGAATGTTGCACTGTTGGAAAAATAGTTTGAGAATCGGTCTTACTGAAATTACAGGCACCATCTATAGTTGTTTTAGACAATGCCAGGTGTCATTCAAGAATTACGACTTCCTTAAATAAACATCAACATTCTGGAAAGACTGACAGCCAAAATGTTCCGTGAGATGATTACATGACAAAGGCGGAGTTATTGGAATTGTCCAAAGCCAGTGCAATGGAAAATTGCGAATACGTAATAGACAGCTTGCTAATTATTACGTTTCCCTCCATAACACTGCCATTTTAACCCAATTGAATTGGCAAGGGGCATCCCAGAGAACTGTAAATTTTAATTTTTCATTTAATTTTTCATTTTTGTTAACCTTAAATGCTATACAATTATACAGGGTTATTACAAATGATGTTCATGATTTCAAGTGTACATAAATCTGGTTTTATTTACCATATAAAAAAATAAAATGGTTACATTTAAAGAAAAACTCAAAAAGTTTCATCCCAGGTTTCAAGAATTAAAAAATGTTCGATATGGGAACTCCTTATGATACAACATATGTCAAGGCTGTATTCTTGCCATACTTTGTTAAGACTGTCTAGGTCGATTGTTTCGTTGGCTCTGGTAATCCGTTGTTGTCTCAGGTATGCTTTCTGGTAACGGTGATGTATACACTTTATCTTTGATGTATCCCCACAAGAACAAATCACAGAGGGTGATGTCCGGAGATCTTGGAGGCCAGTTCAGGAGTGCACCATCATTTGGACCAGCACGACCGATCCATCTGTCAGGCCACCGATTTCGAAGTTCAGTCCTAACATCGAAATAGTAATGTGGACGTGCGCCGTCTAATTGCCGAATGAATTTTGGGTATTCTTGTTCTAATTGCCGTAGAAGCCATTCCGTCATCATGTAAAGAAAATTATTACATTTATTGTTTGTCCAACTAAAAAAGGCCCGTACACTTTGTTGTATCTGATAGCACAAACACATTAACTTTAAAAGAATCGCACATGTGCTCGATATAGTAATGTGGTTCTTTACCATATTCTGACATTATGTCTGTTACTTAATAATAATGTGGCTTCACCACTAAAGACTAACCATTTTAAAGTTTCCATTTTCCATCACTGCATGTTCCACGAAATGAAAGTCTTAAACTTTTTTTGTTTTAACATTACGGATAATCATTTCGTCTTAATGATTTATATTTACATTTATTGATACCAAGTCTTATCGTAATTTAACAGAGATTATTCAAATCTATTTTAAAGTTGCACTACCTGAACATTTCGAATAATCATTTCGTCTAAGGATACTTCATTAATTTAATTTCAATTTACAAAGTCATATTGGACTTTGTTTCTTGAAGGTCAACAAAAGGTTGTTTCTGTCTTCAGGGCGTCAGCCATTCTCAGTTAATATTATAATTTGTTAAATTCATGATTACTTACCTAACTATGTATACAAACTATTTTCCATTACAATTGCTAATTCTAGATTTGTCTTAAATACCTTAATCCATTATTTTCAATAATAAATAAAATTCTAATTTGTATTTTCTGTTATTAATTCTATATTTTAATACAATAAATTACATTAGGTAAACACGCTTTATTGTACAATTGTTTTCACATATATAGTGATGGTTACAGGTAGTAAATTTACTATTAGTGGCAAAATTTATACATTAAATACATACTTAATTGTCTTAAAATTTAATATTACTTTTGAATAACATTTGCTTTAATATAAATATTTGCGTATACTTTCAAATAAAGAAATTTAATGCTCAGAGTTTTTATGTTCCTATACATATCTAAATAAGTTTCAAAAGTTAGTGTATAAACTTATTTAGATTATATATTTTGAGAGAGTTTTATTTTTGCGTTTATTCTAACTTATACCATACAAATATTAAATATCCATCTTAGGTATACATTTATTTCTTAAAATACCTACATTCTATTCTAAGTACATTTTAGTCTAAATATATAATTATTACTTTTTTAACAACTACAATCGATGACAAAATATTTGATGAGTATTACGTTATACGTTCCAATTATTTTGCGAACTATCCTGAAATTTGTGGTACTAAGTTCCATCTTCAATATATTTTAGTCTCGTAAAAATAATTAAGTAAATATATCGTAGAAAAAACAAAAGGCCGGACGTTTTAATCATAATAGTCCTTAACTCATTTCTCTTTGGCTTTACTATTGACGGAAAGATAACACAAATTGGTCCAGGGTTACTTTAATTCAAATCGGATTTATCAGCAAATTAACTATAGTAAATTTTCCTTCTTTCTTTGTCAATATAAAGTAAGTTGAAGTCAAAAATTAAAATTTAAAAATAACAAAAACATAAGGATCGTGCATTATTAAAAATTTTATTAATAAAATCTTACACAACATATTAATGAAACAGGCTTGTTAAATTAATAAAAGTATTCCGTATCTTGATACGTCATTAACCAAATTTTGATCCAGTAATTGTCATTTGCTCATTTCGATGTTTCATTTCGTGATATTGGTATTTGATTAAATTTATTTTTTACGTTCTCTCTAAATTTTTAAACTTTGTTGGACTAACGACATTTCATTCGCATCAAAATTTCACTTTTCAAAACTCTTTCAATTACAATTTTTACTGACAACCCTATATCATCGTCTTCGCAATGAAATAACGCTTATTTTGTTATAAGATTTATTTATTAAACAAATGGGTGAAAATAACTAGTATCGACTTACCTGTTTATACACATTTTTAAGTACTTATGCAGGTAAAAATAGATAACCCAGTTTGTATACTTAAGGCTTCATACATGGTTGGTATTAAATTTATTCGTTAAACTCATGAGTGCAATGTTTAATAAAAAGTCATGTTTGAATTTTTAATTAATCATAGTTTTGCCAGGAACTTTTGAGCCAACCCACTCGCGATATATTTTTTAACGTACTAAATTTGATATAAAATACTTTTCATCCATTAAAGAGATGGGTGAAGGTCGTTTCTAACTCGGATTTTAGACTATTACTATAGTTTAAAAAGTGCGCAGCAAGCAGTGATTAATTACATGATATTATATCGAAACCAATATGTCCATAGAAATGATTGAAAATTAATTAGACTGTACTAAATATTGTTATGACTATTGTATTTAACCCATTAGTGCATACAGATTTTTTTTTGTTTTTCGTAATTTATTTTCTTAATAGGTTTATATTGTATACACTAAATAACCATACTAAGTTTGGTTTTTGAAAAAATGATATATTTTTTTAAACATAAGCCGTCCGTTTTAATGGACTCTATGCACAGAAAACGAAATTTTTGAAACATATGTAGTATTGCAGTTTTAATAATAAAATAATAATAAGCTTATACATTAGGAGAAGTATGGTACACCTTAAAACAGTCTTTAGTATGGAGTCCAACATTACATTTTGCACAAATAAATTTACTCTCCGTATTAGAATATTCTATAAGGTGTCCAACGTTGTCAAGCCTTACATCTGTTGTAGTCAAAAATGATTTGGACCTCAAAGGCTTTATTCCATAAGTTTGTAAAAAAGTCAATGCAATGTACCTTCGAAACCCTAATAAATTTGCACAGTTTGGATCTCTAGGTTTCAACTTTTTCATAAGTAGCCAACCGTTCACGATAGCCACATCAAATAGATAGGCAAATATAGGCCAGTACCACTTTCTCTGCCGTATTCTATAGCGATAAGCTGCAACAAGTCCATCGATTTTATCAACACCGCCCATCATTTTATTATACTCGGATATAATATTTGGTTGATCCAAGGTTTTCCACGATTTAGATTCTCTACACCAGCGAGTTGTAGTCACGACACTGTCATCTTGATAATTAGTGGCAAGTGTTACTACTTTGTTGTCCTTCCACTGAACAAAAAGGATTCTTTCCTCGGCCACAAATTTGTAAGATCCTCTCTTTTCTTTATTCCAGGCTTTTTGTTCCGAAAAGGGGGCAACCTTCTAGTCGGTTTTGTCTGCTAGTCCCTGTTGCACAAATGTTTTTGTTTGATAGATGGTCTAGCAAATCTATCCCTCTAAAGTAATTGTCAAAAAATAGCTTATATCCTCTACCTGGCTCAATTTGTGCTTTTTTGATCAGGGACAGAACAATATTGCCACCTAATCCGAAATGCTTCTTACAATCTGACTTCCCAGTGTATATATCAAACGCCAACATATACCCAGTACTTGTACAAATTGCCCAGTTTTTGTAACCAAATCTTATTGGCTTACCTTTGATATATTGCTTTGCGTGATGCTTCCCATAGTACGGGATCATACTCTCGTCAATAGACAGGTGTTCTTCCAATCCTCCATGTTCATGAAAGTTGGTATTCAGAGCTTCGATTACTGGTGCAATTTTGAATAATCCATCACTGTTATTATCAGACAAATTGTCATTAAAATGAAGATGTCTCAATAATTGCTCGTATCGATTTAGCCTTATAGAGTTCAAAAGAATTTTTTGTGTATCATCACCACTGTTCCAAAATAATCTTTTGTTTGGGTATTTAGCATAACCTGAGAAGGCAAGACTACCAAAGATTACATTCAACTCATCCATAGTGAAATTAACACTTTTGTTTTTCTGCAGACCATATCGGTTGGTTTCACTCACAATTTTTTGCATGATATTGTCGTCAAAAAACAGTTTGAAAAAGTCTACTGGTGATTCGGCAGATTGTGCTTTTTCAGATGGCATTCTAGGACTACAATCGGTATTCACATTGTACACTGGAACGCTGTTACATGACCACGCATGCTTCTTTTTCTTCTTTTTAGGTTGCTCGTCTATCTTATTTTCAACATTTGTATTTGAATACGTTTCTTTTAGAACTGACAAAGGTATGTTGCTTTCTTCATCAAAACTTTCATTTTCAAAAACTATTTCACACTTTTGGCGTAATATAGAACCAGGTAAATGATTGACATTACCAGCATCTTCTTGGTCAGGTAGATCACTATCTTCGTCTGTTTCAACTCGATGTTCTGCAGGGGGTGTGATAAACACTGCTGCAGAGGACAATAAATTATTTGCTTCATTTTCTGATTCATTTTCAATGAAATCTAACAACTCGGCTAGTGATAACCTGTAAAATAAATGCATTTTTTACTTTACATAAATAATGACTTCCATGCATGAAGTCCGTTTAAACGGACGGGGAAGAAAACACGTGTTTTTTAAAGTTAACCTTACAAAATTATTTATGTTGCAATTATATAGAACTAGATACCTAATAAACTATGTTTTTTCACAGTTTGAAGCATCTGACTAAGTTTATTTAAAACTACATCAAAACTTACCCGCCGTTTCTCGTGTTGTACAATTCAGGATCCATTATCAACCAAAATAACACAAAATAACTTGCTGTTACATAATATGTAAGCACTCAGCTGCTTTATGGTTCATCGGGAACCTATTGACAACTGCGCAGTCACCCCACTCACACAATATGACCAGCAGCCAATGAAATCTCAACGTCCGATAAAACGGACAGTATGCACTAATGGGTTAATAACATTGTGAAAGTTACACAGTAGAATTAATTACCATTATGATTACAATATAAACGAAATCTAAGTTACCATTTTTAAACTTACAGTAGTGTTGTTCTTGAATGTCGATACGATCCCTAAGAAATTCAGTAAAGAAAATCGTCAACTCAATTAAATGTATTTGACTATTTTACTAAAGAAAAACAGAAAGGCAGACACCTGTTACTTCCATTAGCTGTTCTTCAAAGAACGGCTGATGCATTACAAGTTTCCGTTTGTAGTGTGAAGGGAGTATGTGCTCTTAGAAACGACGGTGAGGAATTGGAACCAACACTAAAAAAAGAGCGTGGCTACGTGTGTTCGGTAGATCGTTCGGAAACTGAAAAACAAACAATTCGTCAACAGATATATGAAATGTACGCTAAAAAGGAACATTATTAAAACACGTGGCATTCAAGTTTCAAAAACTGGACAAACAGATACACTTTGTGTGAACAAAGTCATATTGTTTCGATGAGAAATGTATTTTTAAGAACCTAAACCTAAAAACCTAAAAAATATTAACTCTTCGAATCCTATAGAGTTTATTTTTTGAATGGAAACTTGGGTATTGAGTAAAGGAACGTCAAAACGTAGTTGGCAAGACAGTTCAAAGGCTGCAACAACGAAACAAAACGGTATACGTTACATTATCGTTCATGCGGGCAGCAAAGATGGTTTTATCGATGGAAGTGAATTAATATTCGGCACGCAGATTAATCGTTGAACTATCACGACAATATGAATGTTGCACTGTTGGAAAAATGGTTTGAGAATCGGTCCTACTGAAATTACATGCACCATCTATAGTAGTTTTAGATAATGCCAGCTGTCATTCAAGAATCACGAGTTCCTTAAATAAACATCAACATTCAGGAAAGACTGACAGCCAAAAACGTTCCGTGGGATGATTACATGACAAAGGCGGAGTTATTGGAATTGTCCAAAGCCAGTGCAATGGAAAATTGCGAATACGTAATAGACAGCTTGCTAATTATTACGTTTGCCTCCATACCACTGCCATTTTAATCCAATTGAATTGGCAAGGGACATCGCAGAGAACTGTAAATTTTAATTTTTCATTTAATTTGGTTTGAATTTTTCATTTTTGTTAACCTTAAATGCTATACAATTATATATACCTTGAAGTACTTTTAGTTGCATATACTTTTATACAAAACACCTTTTATTAGTACAATAGTTTTTTCAACAATTTAGTATCTCTTACATTTAAATTTTTCTTCATTTGCGCAATTATCTCACTTTGGACGTTAATTACGAATTTATTTGTCTTTTGTTAGAATTTATTTATTTAGAAACACGTTTTATTTATTTCTATAATATGTATTCTTTTTATGTGCTTTAATAGTTATAGGCTTTGTTCTATACTCTTTTCTTTTCCCTGGTAGTTTCTCTGTCCCTTTTCCTACGGTTACATACTCTCCTCTTTCTAACATCGTTATCCGAGTTGTTTTCTTGGGGAGCGGCTCCTGGCGCCCTTTTTATCTACCGGAACTTTCTTGACCCCGCCCGAACGTCTGACGCCGGCGATTCCTTACGCCAACAGGTGAGTAGTGGACCGATCTCCTTTTTCTCTTTGTGTTTCCTACGCTTCCTGTTTCTGCACGTAACAGAACTATTATGATAACTATATCGGAACCACACCGGGAAAAATGCAAGATGTTTTTAATATATGAAATGAGATATTAAAAAGAATAAATGTGGAAACATCGAAAAATGTATCAACCATACAGAAAAAATAATCAAAAACACTTTTGTTAACGAGAAAATATTGGACGAAGTGCGACTTCTCGTTTTGATAGTCAACACAACGAAAATCGACGAAGAAGATCTTACAGTTGAATTATGCGACTCATAGTACGGAGGATGAATTCAGCGAAAGTGAACTGTAAATTAAATTATATTAGCTTTAAGTATGATTTAAAAAACTGCGGTGTAAACTTAAGTACTAAACGTTATGCATTCATATTATTGATAAGTAATTACTATAATATACAAATTCTTTTCTAGAGTTTGTATCAATAAATTTTTATTGAGAACCACTGTATTATTTTAACAACAGAAAACAAAAGTATGTTCTGCAAATCCATCTTACTTTGTGATATACAATAAGTAAAAGACGGATAACACATTAAGCGGTGTCATACAAAATGTACTTGAAATGGTGATTCCTGTCGTAACTACTGGTGTTAATCTTTTAGGGATCCAGTTCTACCTAATGAATTAATTATTTTATTTTGTTGAACCATGGCTGAGCTTTGCTAAAATATTAAAATTATTTTTTCAATTATCAATAACTATATTGTTATCTTTATTATGTTAATTAAAGTTAATTGCACAAGTAAAAATTTTTTCATGTATAATCTACAGCACGTCTTATGTGTTTTGTACATCGTTTCAAACTCATTATTAATGCTCTTGAGTATGATATATTACATATATCTATTAAGCTTTATTATCAATTAATTATTTTGTGATAGTGACAACAAAATAATATGTTTAAAGAATTTTATTAATAAAATTTTGATTTGATTATACCACGTTTGTTCCAGTTTTTGTCACTCTATGTTTAAGGTCAACACAAAAAGTTATATATGGAAGTTATCAATTTTTTTACAATACGATAAATAGGCTATTAAACTCAAAAGTTATATTGGAATAATCTTGGTTATAACACAAACTACTTTATATGTAAATTGAATTTACATTTTAATTTTTTTTTAGTAGAAGTAAATGATTTAGGTGAGGTATATGTTATTGTACCAGTAAACTGTGTATCCAGTTCAAGATGTAATGAATAAAAGCGATTTACACAACTTCTTGTATAATTTATCGATTTATTATAATATCTTCATGTAAAAAGCGTCAATTGACTGATTATGTTGGATTAATAATACTTTGCTTTTTCAATAAATTATACACTAGTGATTTATAATTATGGATTATATTCACCCTAAGGTCCAGTGCCGTACTTACCATTGCTCAAAGTACGCACGTGCCTAAAGCGCCAAGTTTTAGGAGGCTCACAAAGAAATTTAAATCACGTAAAATTAATTGTTGTAAATAAAACTTTAACTCAAAATCTTGTTAATTTTTATCTTTATAGTAACATTTTCTAACACTTTAAACATAGTATAGTATATATAGTATACACACACGTATAAACCTTCCCAATTGAAATACATTTGGTTTATCTTTAATACACGGTGGCAAGTACTGTTCTCATGGTTTATCTTACCTTGATTGTGTTCTGAATGAAGACCATTACCAACTAAAATGTTTGAGCTGTTTTTTTTTGTTTGGACGCGAAAAGCGTCTGACCAAATAACCGACTGGAGACTGCCGCAAGTTTGCATTGAGACGATACAGTGTCGACGATGTGTTGAGGAGATACCCTGGATAGTTAATATTCTTATTTTATTAATCCGAACACATTAAGTATCTGCAGTCAAAGATTTATTTTGTATTTTGATTCAGTGAGCATATTATATTCCGGATTCTGATTTCAGTTGTACGTTGTACCGTTCGTTGTCTGTACGGTTACAATTTGTATTAGTATTGTAACGCACCTGCATACGCGATAAGAAACTACCCGTATGCTAAAAATAACCAACGCGTGCCATTATCGTATATTCAGCCGTTTAGCGATGAGTCACTCAGCATCTAGACTATTCCTTCTAGATTATTCCATCTTGTTTATATATACAAAGGAACCGATCCAAAGATAATTCATTGCGAATTTAGTCGTTGTGCAGCATTGAATATAAATTAGAATTATACTGAAATAAATTAAAAGCTTAAGTATTTAATTATTTATAGTTCTGTATTTAATCGTTATTCGTAGTGCTTAAGATTTTCGTGTTAACTTTTGTGTTTGTATTACATCAATTACGTAAAGTTTCCCTGGTTATTAAAAACGTAACACTGTTTTAGCTTTTAATTTATAAATTCAATAATGAGTGAACATCGGAAAAAATTAAGTGTTGCGCAGTATAAACAACTTGCTGATGAAAACAATAAAATGTTTTGAATAAAACTAAAAGACGAAAACACTATTTTAGTTTACAGGCGCTTGCAAAACCTCAATCTGAACAGACTTCGTATATGCCCGAAAACCCCGATGTTACCTATAGCATTAGAACTATCTTAGACAATGATGATACTGACGCTATTTTAAATGTGCATGTTTCAACTGAAAGTATAGGTGCTGCTAGTGGTAGTGGTAGTAATTATGGGTTAAGAACAGATTATATTGATCCTCATCCAGACGCTCAATGTATATTTTCGGTGAGGAGCAAGAGCGAGTACATGTAAGTCCCGCTGAATGGGTTCAATTAAATAGTTAAAGCATTGACAATTTCTTATCCGAAGAAATCAATCAGCACATATACGATGATTTTTCAGCAACCATAACAAAAACTGTTGTAGCAAACAGTCCTGAAGGTATGGTTCATCGTTCCTTGAATAAAAGTGTGTTTCGTCGAAAATTAAAAAAATGGTGAAAACAGTTACGAAAAGTTTTAACAAACTCTTCTTCGAAATAAAAGTTGTTCTGTATCCCACGCCGTATTTTTGGTGGAACTTGAAAAATAGCAACAGAAGGCATCAATGTAAATAGAATATTAAATCCTCACGAAGTATTTCGCGAACACTCCAAATGTCAAATTTTATTATTACATAGAAAAAATAGTGCGGGTACTCATTACTTTATGAACAAATTAAAAGTCAAACTGAGTATTGGAAAAATGTGTTTCAAAGGGTAGTTGCTGTAGTAAAAAAGTTGTCATGTAGAGGTTTAGTTTTTAGGGGAAGCGTAGAAAAGTTCGGGGCTCTGAAAAATGGAATTTACATGATGTGTTTAGAACTTATCTCAGAGTTCCACTCCTTATTAGCAAAACACATGTCAGAATGTGGACTCCCTGGTAGTGACAAAACGTCTTATTTATCGTCAACAATCTGTAATGAAAATAGACACCGTTATCGTCGAATCTACACCTGACATTGCCCATATCGACTAATTATCCATCATTATACCATATATCCACATAAACGGAAAACCTATGGAGCGGTTCACTGGATTTTTGCCGAACGTGAGTCATAAATCGGAACAAATAGAAAATGCGTTATCAAAATTGTAGGATCTTAACACAATTCATATTATATATATATATATATATATATATATATATATATATATATATATATATATATATATATATAATAACCCATGTTGCTGAAAATAAAGAGTATTTAGATCTACCCCAAATCTTGTTATTTCTTCAATTACAAAAGTTTGTAACATTGCCACATAACGTTCTGAAATGTTTTTCCAAATTGATAGATTGCACGCAAAACAGTAACTTTAAGAGAATGTGACGAGTTTTCTACACATTCTCCTGTTTATTTAGTCTTTTTGGCCGATCTGTGGAGAAATTGTTTCAGTCACTTAAATTTTGTATGTGTGAAAATGTAACTCCTTCAATATGCGCCCCAATTAATACTTAACCGCTTTTCATAGCTGAGCAATGTTGTAACTGTTTCCATGTTTAGCATCTATGACACTACCACTGTTTTCAAACTTTTTAACCCACGCACTACTTATCTTACGGGTAGGAACTGCACCATGCCTCGGCAAATTAAAATAAATCCGAATCATTTTTGGTGTTTGCGCGATACCTTTCATAAAAGAAACGAATGAATAGAACACGTTGGGTAATAATTAAACACCCTATTGTTGCACATTAAAAAATGGCATTTATTGTTCTATTGTAATTGAGAACTGTGGAACTAATGGGTACAATTTACTTTTAAAGTGGATAATCGGCTACGCGACACCTTGTAAAATTGTAATTCAGCATGAGCATGTTGTTTTGGGTTACATTATCACATTCAACAACCAATATAAGTGCTTTCAATAATGATAAAATGATGCAGAAGATAAACTGACATATTACAAATTACACCGTTTCAGAACTTTTTCTTTTTCACTAAGGCGTTACTACAACCTTACTAGAATTCCAAACCTCCCTCTAATCAAAAAGAAATTGGAATGGAGTGTGCATAATTTCAATTCTAAAGAATGTAAATGGCCACATTGCAAAAATTGTAAAAAATATATTTTATAGGGTACATTGATGCATTCACTCTTTGAAAAACTAACAGCGGTGAGGTCTTTTTGTTTGTCCCCAATCTCTCAATTCAATTCAACTATATATATATATATATATATATATATATATATATATATATATATATATATATATATATATATATATATATTTAGCGCAGCTTCTAGGGTTCTTTGAACGGTGATAGTTGATGTAATGCTATGCATGATCACGTTGAATTTACTGTGTTGCGGTGGTTCGTCTGCAGGTAGTACTGTGAGGTGGTGTTCTAATGTCGGATGAATGGATGACTGGTGCCCAAAACAGAAGGAAAAAAGTATTAGTTAAATGCAATAATACACGTACTGCAGCAACTAGGTTATTACAGGATGGTTGTCATGTTTTATTCCTAGGCGTCAAGCGCTGTACCGGTAACAAAGCAAAATAAAAAAATTAAATCGATACTGCACATTTATGCTGAGCCACTAGTCTTTGCATAGAACCGTTGTATGTTTACCCGAAAAGGACAAACACCTCCTGATCGTGTTTAAGGACTCCCCAAAGGTGTAATCGCAGTTCTAGCCTGAGCTAACGACACTGCCACCATGCGGATGAGAGGTGGGACCTTTTCCATATTAAAATTTCCGAAAAAGTAGAAACCTATCGCGGGATACCGTCCGCGGCGAGATCCGCTTCTGGTTCTCCCATTTACTAATGTCGTTTTGGTGTAACTGAAGAAAGTTCGAGTTGAAGAAGACATATGTCGATGTAGGGCTTCCATCTTCAGTGGCGCAAGTTAAGGGAACTTTGGACATCCCCTTTAGCTCATGTGTACTTGACGTAGCGTGCTACGGGCCTGCAATAGAGACCCTAACACCGGAGACACTTCCTCATGCCAGTTTTTCGCCCCGGTTCGTGGAACGTCATGAACCCCGGAATACGATACCGTTGCTCCATAGACGGTATCGTATCCTAGGGTGTGGCAGCGGCTACGGCTCCCCGTGTTCTGCACACTCGAGATGGTAATCCCGCAACCACTGCTCTTTACTGTATGACATCGTGATAACGACGTTTGCATGTGATCAGAACTAGCGATAGTCAACTTTTCCTTTTGAGACACGAACCTCGAATCTGTGCTTTATTCGGACAGGCTCTTATGTCAAAGGAGTTTCAATTAAGTTACTAAACATATGCTTAAGAGAGCGTTGCAAAGTTGATAGCCTACAGCGCTGACCTACACAAGATGTTGAATGTTGTACGTTGAGTTTATTCATAAACTCCTTTCTAGTTCATTCTCAATTTTCTTCCAAATTGCCGTTGAAAAATATAAAATAGTTTATTGTTTGCTCTTTATAAAAATAAAATATAGGTCTTACTGACTGTATTTTTTGAGTTATTCTGTTCATCTGCCTCATGGTACCTACCAACGATTTTAAAGGCTCACCTGGTAGGTTTACGTAAGTAAGCTACTTGTACATTGGTACGCTACAGTGACTGCCACAAACGTTTTTAATAAATTTTTGACGTAATGGTCGGTCGAGACACCGAAACGCATCTTATTGCTGAGAAAATTTTTGACTTTTTTTTGGCACTTAATAAAACAGTACTTTCTAAATCTGATTTATTAGATATCCTCCACTAATATTATTTTCTAAGACATCTGATTAAAATGTATCATTTGCTTGAATTTCGTCATCAGAATCAACAGTGCCTTTATTACTTTAATGATAATGGTATTATATCATGCCATTTGATCACCATTCTGTAATGTATTAAACCATAAAAAATAAACAGAAATATGCAATACGACGCCGGCAACACACAATCACCAACACGAGTTGTTAAAACCGTGCAGATATTGACAAATCACAATTATTTTGTAAATATTATGAACAAGTAATATTCAAGGGTTAAGTAAGGTTAATATAATCGGGTTCATAAACCCATAATTTTTCAATTTTATAAATTAATTAAAAACTAAATCGACTTTAAAATATTCAATACAAGAATTCCAAGGATAATTAACTTATAACGTATAACTAATTTCAGTAATAAGAAATTTTATCCAGCAGTTATTAATGTGTCTAATACAGATATAAATGTCGAGGGTTTACTTGTCTAAATTGAGGTCTAAAGTATAATTTAATTCAAACAACCATAAACAGGGAATTTGTAATTTGGAAAAGTTAGTTATTGGGAATAAAGCCATTATTCAGACGGAAGAGTTAAAATCAGGGATAACTGTAGTGCTATTGTTTCCTAAAAAGTTAAGAAGAATTAATAAAGATAAAAATATATAGGGTTTATGATTAAAAAAGAGAATTGAAGATAGCACTATCTGCTGTATGGAGGATAAAGGCAATAGTGTGATATTGGTAGATAACAAAAATGCTTTAATAAAGTACCTCTTTTATAAACGATAATAACTCACTCCTAAAGTATATAACATTAAACTTTTGTTTTTAATTCATAAGTCAAGAATGTTAATTAAAAAATTTAGAGATGTTCTAGATTAACCCATCATTAAAATGCTATTACCATCAGACTATTGCGTTTTCTGGATTATACGGTTTACTTAAAACTCGTAAATTTGAAAATCCGGAAAACATGTCTATTAAACCCGTTTCTATAGTTTAGCTAGTGGCTTAATTTGTTATTCTTTAAAAAATGATTTCCAATACTGCGTTTAAGACAAAGACATATGTATATTTTTTCACTTGTAGAACAACGCCCTATTTTCATATATTTCAAATTATTACTAATTAGTAATTTTATAATTTCCAAATTCTATCTTTTTTTTGTTAGTATGCTTATGGTTAATATTTACTTACTTATAGCTTATATATATATATATATATATATATATATATATATATATATATATATATATATATATATATATATATATATATATATATATATATATATATATATATATATATATATATATATATATGTATATATCTTATTCGTAGACTGTTCAGGACCCTTCTCCTCTTCAGCCCTGGTCAATCCATGTTTGTTGGTGTTGCAATGTTTTGTGTTATTGTATAGTTTACAATCATGAGATGGTTATTTTTGGTGTAAAAAAAATAAAAAAGAATTATTTATTTAATATTTAATAATGCGTTAATTGGCTTAAGTGTGTGTTTAGTGGGGTGTAGCGTGCTTAGTGTGATTATTAGATTCGTTGTCCGGTTTCTTGCTAGGTCGTTATCTCCTCGGGGAGGTCATCTAGGAGATGTTGAAGGATCGCGGGGTATGCTTGAATTTTAATTTAGGTTTTCTTCGTGGGAATTGGGGAAAAAGGTAGTTGTAGGGTGTGGTAAGGATCTCTTTGGTAGGGATAGTATCGCCGAAGATTCTTTTATGTACAAAGTTTTTCTGTAGTATTTGGATTCTGTGTGTGGCGGTTGATATGTTTACGTGTTGTGTTGTGAGGTCGCTAAGGTACCTGGGAGGTAACCTGTGTATGCGTCTGAGTATTCGGCGTTCACAGGAAACAATAGAGGAAATGTGATTGGAGTTTATGTTCGTGTATATGGGTGCCCGGAAATCCATAACAAGGCGAATAAATAAAATATGTTTTGTAAGTATGTTGTAGGGTTTTGGGGTGGCAACTTCTGATTCTACCCCGGAGGGCGCCCAGTAGGTTTGCGCGGTTTCTTCTCCTGTTAAGTGTACATCGGGGAGCCAATTGAGGGTTCTAGTAAAGAGGATTCCTAGGTAAGTGACTTCTTGTTGGAGTGGGAGTCTTTCTTGCTTTAGGGTGAGGGAAACGTTTTTGGAGGCAAGGTTTGGGAACTTATCTTCGGTGTAATTAGGATGTCGGAAAAGGATTGTTTGGGTTTTGGTGGGATTGACAGAGACTCTCCACTGGTTCGCCCAGTTGGAGAAGTTCCGAAGGGTTTTGGATATGAGGCGGGGTGCCGTTTCGCTGTTCCGATTAACCGTCCAGAAGGCGGTGTCATCCGCAAACTGCGTAACGATTACTCCGGGTTGTATGACTTCGGGAATGTCGGATGCGAAGATAATATAGATGATCGGGGCTAAGGCAGAACCTTGCGGTACGCCTGCTGTAGGTTGGAAAGGATCTGAGAAGGTATTCCCTACTTTGACCCGAACTGACCGATTGATCAGGTACAAGAGTAGGAGTTTGGAGAAGGGGTCGGGAATGTTGATGTTACGGATCTTGTGCAGGAGACCGACTTGCCAGACCCAGTCAAATGCTTGCTTAATGTCCAGAAACACAGCCAGATTGCTTTGCTTGTGATTGAATGCTCTGGTGGTCTCTGTAAGCAGCTTCAACAGGGGATCGTGACACGTTCGGTTGGGACGGAAGCCGAATTGGCGTTGGGAAGGAGGTCGTTAAATTGGAGGTGGTCCCTGAGTCGCCTGGCGAGAATCTGCTCAAAGCATTTTCCGAGGCAACACAGGAGGGAAATGGACCTATAGGAGGAGGGTGAGGTTAGGTCGGCGTGGGGTTTGGGTATCATGACGGTGGAGGCCGATTTCCAGTCCGTCGGGAAGTGGGATAGGATTAGGCATTGGTTGTAGATGTTGGAGAGTAATCGGAGGCTGGGTCGGATAAATGACGGAGGATTTTTCGATTTAGGCCGTCATGACCTGGGGCAGAGTTTTTCCGTATTTTAAATATGTGTGGACTTGGTCGGACGTGATGTGGGCCATAAAAAGGATTCTCGTTATCGAGTTGGATATCAGGAAGGTTATCGCATTGGGGATCATCGGGGGATTGGAAAATGGATTGGAGGTGATGACCAAAGAAATCGACCTTTCCTTAGTCGGAGGAGATTAGGTTGCCCTGTAGGTCGGTTAGGTGGGTTGACTTTCCTTCTGGTCAGTCTATCGAACTATTACAGAAGAGTTTACCATTTCTGTAATTTAGCTTGGAGGTGGTTTTGGTCCAGGAGTCTTCGGCGTGTTTGTTGGCTTCTCGCCTGATTAAGGCGTTAAGGCGATTGTATTGGATCTTGAGAGCCTGGTACCTGGATCGCAAGATTCCAAATTCTATCATTCTAGGTGATATTTTAACACCATCATTACTAGCATTATTCTTACCAGTTTCATTTGCGCATGTACCCTAACTTTTCCTTCTCCGTCACCACTTTCAAGATAAACACCAATTATTCTAATCACTTTGATTTTCTAATCCGAATATTCTTTTATTTATTATTTGACTTTCAAATTCTGCCGGTAATCTTAAAAATGGTTTTACTTAATTAGATTGATGTGCTGATTAGATATAATTGTAAGCCATGAGAAAATCGTGTACCAAATAGGGTAAGACTATGTTCATTAAAGATATAACGTAACCATGAAATAAAACATGATGTCAGTTGATTATTGAAATATAATTTATCTACATTGTTCCGAAGTAAGTATCAGATTGGGAATATTTCTAAAATTAGTGGGATGATTTGCAATTTCAAAATACTAATCCCGATCAAAATTCAACTGAATTGCTCCATTTGTTAAAAAATGAATTAAAACAACAACACATTGAGCGTTGGTATGTATGGAAATCCATTAAGCGGTAGTGGATGCACTCCCAAAATGATGGGATGATTTCATGTCCCAAAATACAGATCCTAACCAAAACTTTCAGATATAACTTTTAAAAAGATCAAAAAGGTTGAGGTCACTTAAGGTGAAGTGTGAGCATACCTATAATTAGCGATGATGATTCTTGTCTCAAAATACCAATCTTTGCCGAATTTCAGCTCAATTGATCCAGTGGTTTAATAATAAATTCAGGAAAACAAAAAATGAGGATTGGTGGAACTGGTAGTCCCTTGTACTGTGGTCCTTCAACACTTTTTTTCCAGCCAATCGTAATACCATTTTTCATATATGTTATAAAAATATGGTAAAAGGTAGATACAGTAACGTATTGTACAAAATCGGGTCTGAAAAAGTTTAAGTTTTTCGGTTAATAATTAGGTTGATTATGGTTTGCTCAACCTGTAGGTTGATTTCAAAAACACTACCTAAATTTCGTCGCAAACGCTCTCACTAACTTTCTAACTTTAAATTTCCTTAATAAAGTCTTAAGCTTCAGTACATAATTCACCACTAAATTGGCCCAAAACACTAGTAAGCTTTATGTTAAAATAATTCAGATAATCATGAAATTGTTAAAAAGTTACAACACTTCTTCTTCTTCATATTCTTATGGTAGGCGTTTGGCCTGTTTAATTCTTCAATGTTCACTCTTGCGATGTTGAGGTCCAGTTGTCAATCCATCGCTTCCCTGTAATCTGTTGGTTTCTGGCTTATTGTCCCTTACAAGTTTAGGTAGCCTGGTCTTCGGCATTCTCGTAATGTGTTCGTTCCATTCTCCTCTTCTTTTCCTAGTTCATTTAACTACAACCTGTATATTACATATTTGTGTTATATCCTCATTCCTTACTCTGTCTGTATTGTGGCTGCTTTCTGTCGTAGTGTTTTCGTTAGCTTCTGCTTGTAGTTGTCTGTCACTTGAGATTTCGATTCCCAAGTAGTTAAAAGTCATCGTTTGTTCAATCATCTTGTTTTCAACTACTATTTTGTATCTTCTTGGTTCTTTCGACACTACCAGGGACTAGTCTGTGTAGGTTATCTTAGTTTTCGGACAGTATTACGTGTCATCTGCATAACACATTATTTTAATTTCTTGGTTGTCGATTCTGCATCCTTTTCCTGTGTTATTAACTTTCTTTATTATTTTGTCCATGACAAGGTTAAACAGGATAGGAAATTTCCTTGTCTGATGCCGGTTGTTATTGGAACTTCTTCTGTTATTTTGTTATTAACTCGTATTCTAGTTTTTGTGTGGTATTTAGTTGTTTAATATCGCTGATACATCTATCACTTTAATTCTGTCAAAGGCCTTAGTTAGATCGATGAAACACATGTATAATGCTTGTTGTATTCTATAGATTTTTCTGTAAGTTGACGTATTATAAACCTAGCGTCCGTTGTAGATTTGTTCTTTTGAAAGCCTTGTTGTTCCTCACTTAGTTGAATTTTGTCATTGGTGATTATTAATATGTTCGTGAATAGTTTAATGGTCGTGTTAATGAGTGTGATACCTCTGTAATTTTCTGGTCTTTTATGTCTCCTTTTTAACTATGGGGGTCGTTATACTGTTCTTCAGTCTTTTGGTATTTCTCCCGTGTTTATTGTAATTTGACAAGTCTTTGTCAGTTCTCATTTAAGTCTTTGCCTCCGTATTCAACAGTTCATTCTCTATTCCGTCTGGGCTAGAGGCTTTCATATCTAGTCTACCCTTAATTTTACTTGCATTCTATTGTTACGACGTGTTTGTTCTTCATGTTTATGGTTGTTTCTGATATAGATTTTTGAAGTAGTCCTCCCATGTTTTCTCGTCTATTGTTTAAGTTTGTGTGTATTCGTTGACTTCCTTCCTCCTTTTTTAGCACTCCCCACACCTTTCTGTGTGCTCAATACATATCTAGTTCGTGAATTTAGTTCCAGTAGTACTATTTTATTTCGCAGATTCTCGTGTTTATTTGGTTTCTTATTTCAGCGTATATATTCCGTCGTATTGTTCTGTTATTCAGGTACTCTTTATAGGCTTTCTTTTTCTTTTGGGCTGGTTCTTTTACCATGTTTTTGTGCAACTTTAAGCATTTATGTTTATTTTTCTTGTGCCAAGTGCTTCTCGCGCTGCTTCGTTAATGCTTGTTGAGATCTTATTCCATCCTATTTCCGCACCACCTTCAGTGGCTACGGGGTTGTTTTTGAGTGTTTGACTTAGTCTTCGTATATAACGTTCTTATACTTTTGTCTGTAATTGATTCTACGTTTGCGGTTGCGGTTTTTTTCTTTGCCTGTATTTAGGCGTAGTTTGCATAGGACCAGACAGTGGTCTTCTGTTCTTAGAATTGTCGATGTTAGTGATCTCACATCTAAAATTTGTGAAGGGTGTATCTCTCTGTTGCATATTATGTAGTATATCGTTGACGACTGTCCCTTGAGTTAGAGCAGCTGATTTTGTACTGTGGCTTATGTTCGTAGAACGTGTTATTTATTCTTAGATTGTTCATAGTGCAGAAACTAATTAGGACTTCCCCGTTTTTGTTTAGGTTGTTTTCATTAAATCATTGTTTCATTCCAGTTCTTAGTATATTTCCTACTTTGCCATTCATGTCTACCATTATTAGGACTTTTTGTTTTTTCCGAATTTTGTTAGTTTCGTCCTGTCAGAGTTGGTAGAAGTTATCCATTTATGTACACTATAAATGAGAAGGTTGTCCACGTCTATTTCTACTTGTATTATTCTTTCGTTAATGTAATATATTTCACTATATTTTGTTCATACTTGATTAGTATTCCTAAACCTGCTGAGGCTCTTTTTTATTTCCCTTTCCGAATGTTTATTAGTGTGTAGTCCTGAGATCGTATTGTCCTTTTACCCTTCTTCTTTGTTACCGAAAGTGCGCAGAAATCTACGGCATATTCGTTCATCTCAAGTATTACCTCCTGCTCCTTTCCGGTCCAGGTTAGAATGTTCCAGCATACACATTGATACGTGTAAATTTAGTTTATAAATTTATGGTCTTTAGTTACGACTCATCCTATAGGTTATTGGAAAATGGCAACATCGCCAATAAAATTCGTTCTTAATAGGAAATTTTTCAAACATGTGACCGTTTTAAATTCTGTTATTGGTAGAAATTAATCAGGCTTTTTTTTTGTTTTCTGGTACCTTCATAGAGGAAGGAAAAACGCCATTTTTGGCAAATAAATTTAATGCGTAGTTAGAAGCAAATGTAAAATTTGGAAAAGGTTTCCTTAAAGTTTGATTGAACTTCTCAAGTAAAATTTTAACACAGCCTGTTGCTGGATTTAATCTTTTCCATATAAATAAATCCTGTTGGGATTTCGAATTTGAGTTCGGCTTTTAATTTTTTGTTTCTACTACACCTTAGCTTCGTTCAAGAGGTAAGCTACTAACTTTCTTTTCTTATTTACTAGACATAACTTTGAAATGCATGTGTACATGTTTTGAAATTCTGACACAGTTGTCTTATATAGGTTTTTTTGGTCCTTTACACATTTACTCAAGATTAACATCTTTCGTGCTTCCATAAGAGATAGTTAAACCATTTCTGACAGCACAATTGGATACCATTCATCCGAGGTGTGAAATATTAGTTATAGGTCTGCGAACCTGAATTGAAACCGTTTACGATTACTCCTTCTCCGAGCATCTTCCGCATTAGCTGAAGAAATATACGTTACACCTACGACTATTTTCGATAAGTATTTTGTTACACGCACACAAAAAAATTTACCTACGGTGAGTGACTTTTGTTAGCTTTTCTACTAAACGAGGCTCTCGTTACCGGTACATTACTGAAATTCTTATAACAATTACATTACTGTGCTTGCTACATTGTATTAGTGTGTTTCCGCAATTATCCGATTCCTGAAACTAATGCTTATACTTTACTGTTAACCATTTCCTTAGTAATCGTTAGAGAAAGGTTAGACATTTGTACCTGTAAAAGATAATTTGGGTTATTCCAAAGTTTCTCATATACTTACCTTTAACTTTGCAGTAGAATGTGTACTTTAACTATCCATTTCTAACTGTTTTCTTATGTACTAGTTTTATTTTGATATCAAACCGTAGTTTGTTCAACCGTTAGAACTATCTGTGGCTAGTGTATTGGCGAACAGCTGTTTAGCTGACGGAACGCTACTATTTGAGTCTAAATGTACAAGGTGTGTCATAAATCATGCTAACTGTTGGGGTTGTATAAAAAGTTATTTATTTCAATTACTGTGTAAATCAAATTGCATATTTATTTATGATCATTGGGGTTGTATAAAATTTGTTACTTTTCACTGATTTAATAGTTGTTTATTACAAAACTGTTAGAATTAGGGTTTACTCATGTTAATTTTTGTTTTGTAGCCATATGCTTACTAATGAATGTGTCAATCGGTGTTGCGCCTTTATTAAATTCTTGCATTGTGATTGCCAAATCTGTAATGAACTTAGCCTTTCTGAATTTTCTAAATGCTTCATGCTTACTTTGTCTGTAATGCTCATAGTAACTACATTGAGTAATTTTTTTTGATTACATAAGATAAACAACAGGGTAAACATCTAGTGATAATTTTCGCTTTATATTTGGGGTTTATTTGCGCCCGGTTGATTGGAAACTGATAGATTATTCCGACGGAGAGCTCTTCGTGGAATATCGGTGTACAAGTATTCAATTTCGGATAATTATATACATGTTTGGGTATTCTTTTTTTTTTAGGGTCAACGCTAGATGCCGGACCGTATTGTGTCTGATTATGTAAATTTTAAGTATAATTCATAGTTTTTTCTAGATTTGGTTGAAAGGTAAGTTGATTATTGGTGGTTTATTTTGTAGATATATTGTATCTGATGTATTATTTATTGATGTATTGGGAATATTTCCTGAAAGAATTGTATTTATGTCTGCGCGTGAACGCTGCAAAATTTTTTATGCTAGATACTTACGAAAATTTAATTATTATTAAAAAATTTATGCTATTTTACAGTGGGTATATTAAATAAGTGGTGTTAAACGATCGTAAGTTGTTTCGTTAATCCTCTGATCTACGATCAACTTCCTAGCCAGTCCTTTGTCAGTGTGGACTTAGTTCACCATTTTAATTTAGTTGTCTCTTTTGTCCTGTGTGGTAGCCTTTTCTTGATTAGAGGGCGATATAAAATTAAATCAAGTGGCTCCTTTTAAATTCTAGTAATCTTCTCTCCTGTCAAAATAGTTCATAGTTTTTTCTAGATTTGGTTGAAAGGTAAGTTGATTACTGGTGGTTTATTTTGTAGGTATATTGTATCTGATGTATTATTGATTGATGTATTGGAATATTTCCTGAAAAGAATTGTATTTATGTCTGCAGTGGGCGCTCCATAATTTTTAATTAGATACTTACGAAAATTTAATTATTATTATAAAATTTATGCTATTTTACAGTGGGTATATTAAATAAGTGGTGTTAAACGATCGTAAGTTGTTTCGTTAATCCTGTGATTACTATCAACGTCCTAGCCAGTCCTTTGTCAGTGTGGACTTAGTTCACCATTTTATTTTAGTTGTCTCTTTTGTCCTGTGTAGCCCTTTTCTTGAAAGAGGCGATATAAATTAAACAAGTGGTACTTGTTAAGTTCTATGGGTATCTTCTCCTGCCAAAACGCCCATGCATCCAAGCGCTTAACCGACCGACTGAGCTACGGCTAATTCCTTAATCTATGTTACACACTTTAGCCACAATTTCTACGATTATCCCTTTGTGCACGTATTGTATTTTTCTCCATTTTTGTTTTTTAGTAGTATTTTGTTTCTCTTTGTCCTTATTCTCGCTAGCTCCCTCATCATATGATCAGTCCGGTTCCGAGGCTGTTTATTGGTTCTGTGAGAATTATTATGTTGCATGTATGAGTAGGTTTCTAGCCCGGTTTGTAGATGTCCCTCCTCCTTTATCCGGGTTTGGGACCGGCAAAAGCACCGCTAAGCTACTCATTCCACTCAGCGATGCTGCAGGCGGAGTTAGTTACAAAGTAGTAGTCAAATTCAATTGCACCGTTCTGCGTGTTATGTTTTAATTAAACTCTCGTCAAAAATTCTGCAACTCACTCCTCAATTAGAGTTAAGTCAAAATTCAACAATCTTAAAGTTTACGTTACTAGAATGTTATGTAAACGTTGATAATTCCTAATTTAAAAATAAAGAAGAGGAAATAAAGGCAGAAGAAAATATTATACAGAATACTTGTTGAAACCACTATCAAAACACAGGAGGTATACCGACCAGTACACATGTTTGTAAGTATCAAAATTAAGTCAAATAAAAATAATAAGTGGCACATCAAAACGTATTTACCGTTAATACGTCGCACTAATAAAAAACCACAATAATAAACAATTCTGTAAATGGAGACTGGCACTAATTTCCAAATCAAAGGTCCACAAATCTTTATGGCTTTAAACTATCACTAAAAAAAGAAACTAATTAATTTAAAATGCGCAAATAAGAATAAAGCTCAACAATGTTTACGATAAACTGTCCATGAAAAGCGGACTTGTTTGCTTCATATCTGAAACCTCAGCGAGATAACATTCATAATTCTTTGCACAAACCTTGCACTTCAATTAATAATATTAAGTAAGTTTAATTTTAATGAAAGTTTTATTACTTATTTAACCTTAACTTCACAATTTAACATTTATTACGTCGATACTACATTGTTAATCTTTCGTGAGCGCTTGCATTTAATCGTAAAAGAAATCAAAACAGTCGCAGAATCTTTTTTCAGTTCATATCTTAATATACATATACACTACTACGAATTTCATAGAAATTATTTAAAACATAACGGCGAACTTTACACAACGTTTGGGATGGGTAATCCCAAATGGGATAATCTTTTAACTACACCAAACCACATAAAACTGTTACTCATTCGCGAACACCTTCCATACTCCTGATATGCTTACCTTAAACTTCAACAACCCTATTCTGTCCATTGTCCATCAAATTGTACCGTGTCCATTCTTTATTATTAATCAAATGAATAAATAGAGTCTTACTTTTTTTTGACATTTAAAACAATTAAACTCTTAAATGTCCTTTATCTGAGTTCAGGTCGGATAATCGTTAGACAGTTGTGGATTGGCAACACCATAAGTAGTTTCTTATATCTATTATACCAAATAAACAAATTTTACCTCTTCTCGAAAGCCAACTTAATCTAAGAGAAATTGTCGCTTATATAAAAAAGGTAAGTTTGCACTACCGTCTAGCTCAGGAAGGTGTATTACTGACGAAACGTACTGTAGATTGAGAGCTCTTGTTTTTATCAGGTCGTAAGGGAGGCAGAGATATATCCATAGCTTTAATCAGATAAGCACGTCGAGCGCCACTCATTTTTTTATTAGGTTAAATAATTAAAATACAACAAAAAATGAGAAATCTGTACTTTAATACCACATGTAGTCCTAATAAACGATACAACAACTGTATCTGTTTGTATATTTAATGAAACAAAACTACCTCCTCTCGAAAGCCAACTTAATCTAAGAGAAATTGTCGCTTATATAAAAAAGGTAAGTTTGCACTACGGTCTAGCTCAGGAAGGTGTATTACTGACGAAACGTACTGTAGATTGAGAGCTCTTGTTTTATCAGGTCGTAAGGGAGGCAGAGATATATCCATAGCTTTAATCAGATAAGCACGTCGAGCGCCACTCATTTTTTTATTGGGTTAAATAATTAAAATACAACAAAAAATGAGAAATCTGTACTTTAATACCACATGTAGTCCTAATAAACAATACAACAACTGTATCTGTTTGTATATTTAATAAAACAAAATAATATCTGCTGATTACTTTCAGCACAAAAGCAAATAAAACAGTACTTAGCTTGTCGCAAAGCTTTACGATAGTGAACTAATTCTTAGTCGATATCTAAACTATACATGTAATCTAGCTTTACGTAGAATTATTTCAAAATGTGAGATGATTGAAACTGTATAATTTTAAATGTAATAAGCTAATAACAATGTTTATTTGACCTATGTTAACGAAATATAACTGAAGTAAGGTTATGCACTGTTTTTATCTTAGAAAACTATTTACCGAAGTCTGCTGTTTTCTTTTCATTACAACAGTATCAAAACTTTCGAAACCATATTAAACTAGCTTTATTTTAATGTTCGTAAATCAATTCATGTAATTTGCCCACTTAATAAAAACGTAATTTGCACTAAAAGGATTCGTACTTACTTGTTATAACAGTTAATACATTATATTGAAATGAATTGGTGTTGAGAACTTCATTTCTTGACTCTACGATAACACAAAACACCAGGTAAAAATCGAAATTACAATATCATGCCCGCCCGTTCGACCTCATGGCGTCATCCAACACGTTTTCTTTAACGTGAAAAAAAACTTCTTCAATTACAAACGATGCGAAATTTTCTTAATGTAAGGGAGGTAGTTTACTACCACCAGGCAGGGTTTTCCTTATTAGATATAATCATATAGTACAAAAATATAATTAAAAGCAGTTACACACCTTACGCAGGGGAGTACATTGCGTGGTAGGCGGAACGGAAATGAACTCAGGTTCGCCTTGCGCATAAAACAAAATTGATGTGGCTAAATACCCATTATACGAAAAAAATGTATACACGGTTATTCGTAATTATATACACTAAGGGGTATCGAGATAATATTTCATTCACTTTGTCGACCTTTGTCAATCCTAGCCGGGTTGTAGTAGACTCCGAAGTGGGCTTGTTACTGTTGTTAGAATACCCGAACCCGTAGCGCATTCAATCCTGAGGGAGAGAGAGAGAGAGAGAGAAAGAAAGAAAGATTTACTAGTAAATTATTGAATATACAAGAAATTGCTTTAAGAGCATTAGATGATCTCGGGTCAGGCGTACAAAAGAATGCTGAACAGGATTTAATAATAAATTACTAAATATATAAGAAATGATTTATGAGTACTCAGGTCAGGCAACTTAGACATAGTGTTTTCTCTACAGTGAACTAATTGGGAACGCGTCGAGATTCTAGTTTCAATGCAGGGATTTGCGGTCTGGTACGATCATATCGACTCAGTATGCGTTTGCAACTGAGAGTAGGAAAACTGCGCGCAGTAGTCAGCGCGATCGATCTTTTCATCTTGTGTGCTATAATTAAAATTTGGTTTATAATTATTTTTATAATTAACTACAGTTATACCAGGACGACTCTTTACAGCATCTCAGCCCATCGTCGCTATTAGGCACTTATAAAATCAGCATATCATCTCGATGACGTCATTTTATACCTACCCATAAAAATAAATTTCATTAGAAACGGAATAGTACTATATTCTATAACGAGTAAGATTTTGCGAGAGTGTGTCACATAAGCAGAAGACGAGTATAACGGTTCCATGGGCGCAGAACTTTTACTTTTACTGCTACGATAAATTGTAATATATTGTAAAATCTAATTATCTACAAAGTATGAAGAGTGAACTAACTGGTCGTGCGTCGAGATTCTACTTTAAATGCGGAGATTTGCAGTCTCGTACGATCATATCGACTTGCTATGCGTTCGCAACAGAGAGTAGGAAGACTGCCCGCAACAGGCAGCGCGATCGATGTTTTTATCTTGTGTACCATAAGTAGATCAATTTGGTTTCTAATTATTTTTATAATTCACTAAAATTATACCAGGACGGCTCTTTACATCTCCAGCTGCCATCTGTCAATCGTTGCCATTAGCATTTATAAAATCAATAGATCATCTCGATGACGTCATTTTATACCCATAAATACATTTCATTAGAAACACTGTACACAAAGGTAATTAAAAAAAAACGGAGAAAAAAAGGAGCGTTATAAGTTTAACGTATGTATGTTTTGGTTTAGTTTCTTTTATTTGGAAGGTGATTTCATCGAGAGTGTTCTTAACTATGGTCCAAGAAAATAGTTTTTGTCGTTTGAAGATCATCAGCTCTTTTCTAGTTGATGAAGGGATTCTTTTGCTTGTTATTAGATGTTTTGATTTGTATAGTTTGTAGTAATTCTTTCTATTTGTTTACATTCTTTGTTTTTGCAAAAACAAATTTAGGAGAAGTTAAGTGTATAAATTTATTATATATTTGCGTTCCTTAATTCATTTAATTAAGATGGCTACCTATTTCTCGGCCATACTAAATTTAAATTCTATCTGCTCTGTAATTAAAATGCGTGCTATTTCATGAAAAAAAAAATGATTACAAAATCTAAGATGTCGCCACATCCTTCAACAAGAGTTTATTATTCTCGCTTAGTGCTACAGAACAGACAACTTTCCGTTTTTAAACGCCTAGTAATAAGGACTGTAGTCTGAAGTAGCAGGAGATTTATAAAAAATTATACTTCTGGCCATTCAACCTATCATCAATAATAAAAAGTGGTCCTAAGCTGTTTTCAAGGAATCCCACCGATTCCATTATCATTGAATCTACGAGGGGTTTTGCAATGCACCAATTGTGATTGCCTTAACGATATTGTACAATGTTCATTCGCAGCAAATGTGATTCATGTTTTAGTTTGTGGCTGTTTTGGTTTATGCAACTTTTGTATCCTTCTTGTGTTAACACCCGAACTGCTCGATGGTTCTCGTGCTTGCTTTCGGACTTTTTGTGAGCTGCACCATGCCTTTTTATTGAAATTCTCCTCTGGTATGTTTGCATTTTCGTTCGCTGGTTTTACATTCTCAGCTTTTTCTTAACGTTTGATCACTACTTGGATAGTATTTTTTTGCCAAAATATGAAGAATTGTAGCCAATTTGAACGAATGCCAACCTCCATAATAAAGGTTTACAGAAGAATTTGCTCCCCAAGTTTCACAAACGGGGAAGACAAAAATGTTTACGCAAACGTTATTGTCTAACAGAATAGTTGATTGTGTTCGTCTCTTGTCTATTAATCACAGTCAATAGTTTAATTCCGAATATCCGCGAAATAATGCGACATTCGACTCCATTTTGTGTGAAAGTTGTATGAAGCTTTTTTAAAAAAAACTGGAGTGCTCTCATGATATGTTCTTGCAGTTAAACAATTATCAAGAACACAACGGTAACTCTTTTTGCTTTATATCCCTGATGTCTAGTATCTATACAAGAGTGCAATTACTTATATTTAAAAATCATAGCAACAATTTAGTCGTATCAT
The DNA here is from genome assembly GCA_036346205.1 of Vesta saturnalis. Taxonomy (NCBI): domain Eukaryota; kingdom Metazoa; phylum Arthropoda; class Insecta; order Coleoptera; family Lampyridae; genus Vesta; species Vesta saturnalis. Next base: position 522,877 of record JARFJB010001982.1, read on the forward strand.
AGTGTATTTATTATTCAAACAATTTGTATTTTGTATTATGTAAATAGCTTAATGCCTCAAAAAATTAACCTTTGTGTAAGTGGATTGATATCAATCACGTTTTAGAAATTATACGCCTGAGAAATTTTAGAACGATTAATTTTATTTTAAAATTTGATCAATTCATGAATATTCAAAATTTTAGAAATTTTTAGGTGGTTTAATGAAGACTTTTATTACAAATTAAAGCACAGGCTCATTCATATTAACACAATCTTGATACTCGGTATAATTATATGGATACTATTACTTCATTAACAAATATGGATAATTACTGAAATTGCTTATATAACCTATTATCTTATATTAATTTATTTTTATGTAAGTACACCTTACGAGTGATTTAATTAATATAATTTAATTACAACATAGGATGTTTGGTAAATTTTTAATGAAAATGTATAATTAAGGAATTTACATATTTTTAAACTTTCATTTAATTGCCTAACCTACATTAAAAAATGTATATAATATTTAGAAATAAATGGATGAAGTTAATTTATACGTATCATTAATGGCGTTGCATAATTTAACTACCTTACCTTAATAAATACTTTTACCAGTAACATTTTTTTTACTTATACAACGTGCCCAAGATAAGGATGAAGGATGAACAGCATAAGATCTTGAAAATGGTAAGAGATACGATGGCGGTTAAATTAGAGAAAAGTTGCATAATTTAGGGCATGTTCACATGTAGTATGTAACAGTTCATTATTGTTTATCGTTTTCGAGATTTAAAACAAAATGCGGTTTTTGGGTTTTTTCATAATTCCTTCATTTATTTTAAAAGATTTTTAAAAATCAAATTCATTGTCACCTTTTGAATTTTCAAATTTTTTATTCGACGTTTCGTTTTTCATATGATATCAGTTAATATTAGAAGGCTTTGATAAAATAACAGTTGTTTAACATTTTGTTGAAAAACTGTTTAACTTATGTTATTGCGTTCAGATCGTTGTTGTTATTTGAATTGTACTTATTTTAAGTTCCAACTTCGCCGGTTGTTTTTTTGGTTCTGTTTAGTTAATTGATAATTATGATTAATTAATAAGTGTTTCTGTGGAAAGACGAAATTTTACAAACGAAGAAAAATTCGATATGTTGACATACTACATCTTGTCCCATAAAAATGTAGTTACCGAGCTGACAAAAATCTGAAAAGAAGGCAACCTGGTAAATCCATTTTCAGACGTTTGGAATCTAATTTAAAAGAATTTGGTTCATTTACAAAACCTGTTCTATCCCGTCAAAAATAATCTGATGACGAAAAAGCTAATACCATTTTACAAGCCGACAAATCAGAACACCTTCTAGCGATCGAAGGCTAACAGTGAAAAATGTCATAACCAAAGAACAAATTTAATTAAGTTATGATGTAAGTATAAAGTTATGAAAAGCTTTAATTTCAAATTGATAAAAATGTTCACAAATAGAAACTTGACAACAATTAAAATAATCCTGTCAATTCTAACAAAGAAATTGCTCTGTTAATAAATGAAAGTGTTACTTAACAATGAATAATGTAGTACGTTTTATATAATTTTTAATTTTATGTACTACATGTGTTAATTTAGCATATAATTGATAAAGCGTTTACTTCAGGCCTAGAAAAAAAAACACAACAAAACACCTTAACATACTAAAAGCTAAAATTAAAATTAAGACGTACCAATGTGCCTTTTTTTTATTATAAGATACCGAAACCTATTTAAACGGAGATTTTCTTCTTACCTATTGAAGTTATTAGGACGTTTATATAGCTCAATATCTTCATGTTGTAAACGAATGTAGTAATGAGTTTATCTTGACAATATTACCATATTATCAAGATTTAAATAATTTAAAGCATGGTCAGCTACCGCAGATTTTCTGGTTGCCCTAATCTACAAAATCTCATATGTTCTGTACGTCTTGTATCAAAGCTACGTTTTGTGGTTCCAATGTATAGTTTTCACATAAACAAGATAACTACACTCCGGAATATGTTAATGGGTTTGAAACATCATTAGGTGACCTTAAATGTTCTTTAAGTTTTCTTGTAGGTTTAAAAACAGTCCTACTGCCATGGTTAATTAGTTATAAAAGAAAGAAAAGCATTACTAACGTTAAGCACTGTTTTTTATGGTAATGTCTAGCAGTGTAATAACATTATTAATATCGTTAACTGAATATCCGTTAGTTATAAGGATTTTATTAAATATTTATATTCATCTTTCAAAAATTCAGGATCACAAATTTTGTTCGATCTACGAAAGAGTTAATTACACCTACTTTTTGGCGTGGATGGGGGTTTGATAATTTATGAAGATATCAGTTAGTGTGTGTCGGCTTTCTGTAAATCTTAGAAGATAGTGAATTATTAGTTTTAGATATTAATATGTCACGAAATGGTAAACTTCCAGTAGTTTTCTTTTCCATGGTAAACTGGATACTATTATAAAAATTAAAAATCCATGTCTCCATGTGCTTCTTCTCCATGTTTCCAAATAACAAATATTTCATGTACATATCAATACCAAACTAAAGGTTTTTTAGATGGATTTTGTAACGCTAATGTTTCAAATTTTTCCATGTAAAAACTTGCTATAACAGGACTGAAAGGACTGCTCACTGCTACACCATCAAGCTATTCTTAGAACTTATTATTCCACTGAGAATGAGTGCTGGAAAACAAACTATTGAATATATTGATCATATTTTTCCGAAGGATATAACCATTCCTTTTCAGCACAGCCTTACTACGCCTTATTTGAAGTGGAATAATAAATTCTATGAACAGCTTGATGGTGTAGTAATGGGTAGTCCTCTTAGTCCTGTTACAGCTATCTTTTACATGGAAAAATTTTAAACATTAGCGTTGCAAAACGCATTTAAGGAACCTTTCGATTGGTGTAGATATGTAGATGGCACATTTGTTATTTGGAGACATGGAGAAGAAGCACTTTAATGTTTCTAAAAGGTGGTATATATCTTAGCATCCAGTTTACCATGGAAAAGGAAACTAATGGAACCTTTTTTTGACATAGTAATATGTAAAACTAATAATTTACTATCTTTTAAGGTTTACATAAAGTCGACACACACACATAGTTACTATCATAAATTATCAAACCACCATTCACGTCAAAAAAATTGGTGTAGATGGAGCAAAACGAATTTGTGATCCTAAATTTCTGAAAGATGAGTATAAATATTTAATAAAATCTTTACAAGCTAACAGATACTCACTTATTGATAATAATGTTATTACACATACTAGGCATAACCATAAGCAAAACCAGTGCTTAATGTTATTACTGCTATTTTTCCTTTTATAACTAACGTTACAGATAGAATTGAAAAGTTCCTAATTAATGATGGCATTATGACTGTTTTTAAACCTACAAGAAAAATTAAACAACATTTAAAGTCACCTAAATATATTTAAAACCCATTATCATCTTTCGGAGTGTATACAAGACATAAGGAAAATATGAGATTTTGTAGATTAGGCCAGCAAGAGAAATCTGCGATTGTTGACCATGTTTTAAATAATTTAAACCATGATATTTAATTTGATAATATGGAAATGTTGTTAAAACAAACTCATTATTGAGATATGTAAACATCATAATAACTTATGAAAATGTAAACTTTCACCATTAACACTCATAATAAAATACTTATCTTTTTTGGGATTTTTTAATGGTGTACTTTAAATTATACAATCTAAACGTTTCGATAACACTTACAGGTATCTTCGTCAGTAGTAATGTTTGTTAAAAATTGTTAAAGATGTAGTAAACAATTTGGTCAAATTTGAAAAATTAAAACATAAATATAAGCCTGCTATTAGTATAACAGTTTGGGAAACATAAAGCCAACTATAAAATTTTTAGTAAAGAATAACTAGGTCATAAAATTAAATATTATTAAACTGCCTCAAAGATGACAAACCAGAACACTCTCTACGACGAAAGCTAGCAATGAAATTTGCCAGCCAAAAAACACATTTAACAAAATTTAATCGAGTTATGATGTAAGTGTAAAGTTGTGAAAAACTTCAATTTTAAAATGATAGAAGCATTCACAAATCCAAACATTACATCAAATAAAATAACCCAGTTAAATCTAACAAAGAGATATCTTTATCAATAATTGGAAGTGTTATTAACAATGAAAAGCACAATGCAGAACGTTCTTTGTAATTTTTAATTTCAATTTAATTTCAACTACTTATGTTAAATTATAGTGCTGTGGTAATTTAACATATAATTGGTAAAGCATTTGCTTCAAGGTCTAGGAAAAACACAGCAAAAACCTAGACATACCAAAAGTTGAAAACAAATTAAAATCAAAGCGTATCATTATGCTCTTTTTAATTATAAGATGCCAAAACCTATTTAAACGGAGATTTTCTTCTTGTCTATTAAAATTATTCGGAGTGTTTATATATTTCAATAAGCTTCACGTTGCAAACGAACATAATAATGAGTTTAATCTTGACAATATTTCTATTGTCAAATTGAATGTCATGATTTAGATTATTCAGGAAGCATGGTCAGCAGACCTCTCTGGTTGAAAACCACAAAACTACTACAAAATCTACAATAAATAGTTCTTTGCGTCTTGTAATTCAAAGCTAACGTTTTAAGTGATCCCGATGTATACTTTTCCACATGAACAAGATAACTTATACACTCCGGAAGATGATAAAGGGTTTGACACATCTTTAGGTGATCTTAAATGTTGTTTAATTATTCTTGTAGGTTTAAAAATAGTCCTAATGCCATATTTGATTAGTGATTTTTCAATTACTAATTTGGTAACATCTAGTATTAAAGGATGAAATAGCAAGTAACCAACTATTAAGATACTGGTGTTTTCTTGTAAGGTTATACTTTTCCACATGAACAAGATAACTTATACACTCCGGAAGATGATAAAGGGTTTGACACATCTTTAGGTGATCTTAAATGTTGTTTAATTTTTCTTGTAGGTTTAAAAATAGTCCTAATGCCATATTTGATTAGGATTTTTTCAATTCTATTTGTAACATTAGCTATAAAAGGAAGAAAAGCAGTACCAACATTAAGAACTGGTGTTTCTTTAAGGTTACGCCTAGAAGGTGTAATAACATTATTAATATCTGTAAGTGAATATCCATCATCTTGTAAGGATTTTCTTAAATATTTATATTCATCATTCAAAAATTCAGGGTCACAAATTCGTTTTGCCCGATCTACTAAAGATTTAATTACACTAATTTTTTGACGTGGATGGTGGTTGGATAATTTATGAAGGTATCTATCGGTGTGTGTCGGCTTTCTGTAAACCTTAAAAGATAGTGAATTATTATTTTTAGATATTAATATGTCAAGAAATGGTAAACTTCCATTAGTTTCTTTTTCCATGGTAAACTGAATACTAGGATGTATACCATTTATAAAACCAAAAACTCATGCAGTGCTTCTTCTCCATGTCTCCAAATAACAAATGTGTCATCTACATATCTATACCAAACTGAAGGTTTTTAGGTGTATTTTGTAACGTTAATGTTTCAAATTTTTCCATATAAAATTAGCTATAACAGGACTAAGGGGACTACCATTGCTACACCTTCAATCTGTTCATAAAATTTACTATTCCACTGAAAATAAGTTGTAGTAAGACAGTGCTGTAAAAGAATGGTTATGTCCTTTGGAAAAAGATGATCAATGTATTCAATAGTTTCTTTTAGAGGTACTTTTGTAAAAAGTGAAATAACATCAAAACTAACCATTATATCACCCTCTTCAATTTTGAAACTATGCATTTTTTCAACAAAGTCGGCAGAATTTTTAATGTAATGTAATGTAATAACAAACATTACCACTGACGAAGATAACTGTAAGTGTTATCGAAACGTTTAGATTGTATAATTTAAAGTACACCATTAAAAAATCCCAAAAAAGATAAGTATTTTATCATAATAACTTCAATATGCAAGAAGAAAATCTCCGTTTAAGAATTAATAAAAGGATCAACGGTAGGTCGTAATTGGTGTGCCTAGGTTTTTTGCTGTGTTGTTTCCTAGACCTTAAAGTAAATGCTTTATCAACTATATGTTAAATTACCACAGCACTACAATTTAACTAATTAAAATTTGAATTAAAAATTATGTAAAACGTACCACATTGCGTTTTCACTGTAAAATAACACTTACATTTATTAACAAAGCTATTTATTTGTTAGATTTGACTAGATTATTTTAATTGATGTCAAGTTTCTATTTGTGAATGCTTTTATCAGTTTCAAATTAAAGTTTTTCACAACTTTACACTTACATCATAACTCTTTTTGTTAACTTTGGTTATGACATTTTTCACTGTTAGCCTGTGACCGTTAAGGGGTGTTCTGATTTGTCATCTTCCAGGCGGTTTAGCAGTATTTAATTTATTAATGCTCCCGTTATTCTTTACTAAAATTGTATTCTATAGTTGGCTTTATCTAACTGTTATATTAATAGCAGGTTTATATTTGTTTTCACTTTTTCAAATTTCATAAATCTTACTTAACTCTGAAAGATTGTATTACTAACGAAGATAACTGTAAATGTTTAGCTTTGGATAACATAATAGTTATTTACGTTATAAGTCCGGTACAACGGATATTACGGACGAATAAGTAATTAATTCCGACGAGACGAAGCTGATTCAGAATTTGTTTGCGTAATGAGTACGTAATATCCGGGTACCGGACGAATAACATAACGTACTTTATTTCATACTGAAACTCACTCAAAATTAAGAAGAACCAAAAATGCATTTGTTCAAACCTGCGTCAAGCAAATTCTGACGAAATCTTAGCCAAAACCATAGCAGCTACAGCAAAACTTATTCCTCTCAAGTCTGAGGAGCGTTACATAAAGAATACAAGGTGTTTAATGAATGGCGGTGACAACATGAAGTCAAAATAATTGATGAGGAAGCTATACTGGAATATTTATATGATTTGGTGACTAGTTTTTCCGTTTGAAATACATAGTTTTAGTAAAATTTGTTCCATTTCTTGTTCAAGAAATGCTGCGGCCCTTCTTTGTAGAGGAAATATTTGATGGTGAAATAAATGCTGCTTGTCTTTGAGAATATTGATATTTCAACATTTGCAAGATTGAAACCATTTTTAAAACATCATTCAGTTGGTCACCAGGTTAAACGAGCACAAGTTATCACCCGAGAAGAAGTTTATGAATTCAGTAAAGCCAGCTTTGAATTGAGTTCCGTAAAAATCCTACCCTACCATAAAAATGTGTTTTACTATCGACTATACTCTACCGTAAAACCCAATATTACAGTACAGTATGAAATAAACACAAAAATACACCCAAAATGCAAAGTATTTTAAATATGTGAAAGTTTGTATTTCCAAGTGATGTAGTCGGTTTAAGTATGTGATTATAATTTACTGAAAATTGGCGTTGTTCGGTATTTGCGTTTCTGATGTTTAAAATCTGTTAATTTTAATTAATTTTACCAAATTATAACCAATATGTTTTTAACATGTAACTTTACCTTTACTAGTTTGTTGCTTTCTAACTAATCTCAAATTAACTTGAATACAATTTTGAAGGTATATAGTTATCGTACCGGTTTTAAACAATTCAATAAAAAAATTATTGGTCCAATTAGTATTCTGATATTAATTACGAGTTTTTTTATATCCTACAAGTACTTATCATATCTATTTGTCATTGTGTAGATTTTGCTTCAAATTATTTTAATTAATATTTCTTCATTCTAGATGAATGATGAAGCAATTAAAATTGATTAAAGTACATACTTAGAAATGTTTGGTTTAGATAATGTACTAAAATTAATTAAAAAACGAGTTCCAAAATAACTATATCGACGTATCAATTAGAATAGTTCAACTCTGTCCGTAAAATACAAATTCAAGATATATAGTTTCAGTTGGCATTCGAATTATTGCTTCGAAACGATTCTCTCGTTTTTTTCAATGATACGTTTATAAAAGAAAAGTGCAAGACATTTTTCATAATCAATAAAGTTATTTTTCTTGAAAGTGAAAGAGATATCATGTTTGTATAGAAACTTCATTATAAGCTTTCATCTTTGAGAATGTTGCTATTCCAGAAAATGATCTTGAAACTAGAAGAGATTTATCTTATTGATTGGTGGTTTTCTGACGTTGAATGGGGATGAAGCTGTAACGTATTGATATATAGAAATTGTAGATTTTTTCTTTTATTTTATTGTAATGGGAATTTGTGTTTAATCTACTTTTTATTATTTCATTCGAATAAAAATTGCATTGATTCAATTTCATTCTGGTTTGTATTGCAGTAATTCATTTAATGCACCTAATCAAAATATTATTTCTGTCGTAATGTCATTGTAGTAATGCACTAGTCTCGTAATCAGCTTTTGTTAAACATGCTTTTAAAGCAGGTCATTCTGTTCCTACTTGAAATACTAAAGCATGTAATGTGCTCTTACTTTACACTAAAATTGTCGCAGACTAGTAAGGGATCTGTGGTATTAATTTATAAATTTGCTACCTGGTTACTACAGTGTTGGATAAAGGGCAGAAAGAGCGTTTTTATACATGTGTTGTCTATTATAGACGTACATACATATTCTTAATAATTTCATCTTAAAAATATACTGCTGGTTACTGAGGGAACATTTATTAATAACACAAACAAACAGTAAATAATTATTTATGAAAATATCCGACCAGAATACGTTAACTTTCAAACTTTTATAATTTTCTTGAGTGCGTCCTTGACAGTAATGGAACTGGGACCTCCAACGTGATAATATGCCGAGTAATATTTTTTTATTGAATCCTTTATGATACAATCTGTACTATTAAATAAGGGACAATAAGTATTTTTTGTGTTTACATTATGGGTAATGCAAATAGCAGTAACTAGCCGCTAGATGCTAATGGACATGCAGGGTCAGGCTCCAGTGAATCCCCCTATATTTGTTTATTAACCTACAAGTTAATGCTTAAACTTAAGGGTAAATTTCATTAAGATTAACTGGGAGGAAGTTAAGTTAACACTAAAACGCGTTGGAAATTCGTTGGGTTTAAATCGTTTCAGACGTTTGGACCATCAGTCGCGTTCATTAAGGAGTTCACAAGTTCGTTGGGATGCATTGATAATCTGTCTTTATATTTTTGGAAAACTTTCCCTATTTCGTCTTTTACTGTTGGGATACTTAAGTCACTTAATAACACTCTGTTCGGCACATACCACGGTGCACTAGCTAAAGTACGTATCACTTTGTTTTGGATCCTCTCGATAATGGCCAGGTTGGTGTTGCAGGCAATTCCCCATAGGGAAAGACCGTAATTCCAGATACGTTTTAGAATGACCTTATAAAGCATAGCTTGTTTTCTATTGAAAGTGTAGATTTCCTTCCTATCATCCAGCAGATTTTCCTATATTGCATCCCTAACTGTTTGCGCTTGTTGAAAACGTGGGTTCTCTGTGTTTTAATTGTTGTCCGTTGAGAGTGATCGGGGGACAGTTATCACGGTTCATCAAGGTTACGTGTTGAGATTTACTTTCATTTGCTTTGATACTCCATACTTTGAGCCATTGGTGCAATTTATTCAGTGCGTTTTCCAAGTTGCGAGATGCAGTAACAGGATTAAGGCTAATATAGTCGTGTCATCGGCAAAAGTGGCGGTTGTAATTGAGCTTGTAGTTGGCAAGTCAGCTGTATATAATAAGTACAGTACCGGTCCTACCACGCTGCTTTGGGAGACTCCGGATTTCACTGGTTGCAGGCTTGTGTGTTCGCCTTGGTAGCTTACGAAGAAGTGTCGGTCCGTTAAGTAGGACTTAAGTATTTCGTAGATTTGGTATGGTAAATAGTTTTTTAATTTATAGAATAAACCAGGATACCAAACCTTATCGAATGCTTGTGAGCTGTCTAGAAACGCAGCTGAGCAATAGCGATATTCCTCAAGGTCGTTGTGGATTGGTCTACAAGTCGATGTATTTGTTCAATGGTTGCATGTGAATGACGGAAACTGAACTGGTGTTCAATCAATTGTCGATCATCTAGCATTGGTTGCAGGCGTTTTAATAATAATTTTTCAAATATTTTGAAAAGAATGGGTAGGGGGCTAATAGGTCGCTAGGAAGTGGGGCCAGTAGGTGCCTATCCAGGTTTCTGTATCATTGTGATCTGTGCTACTTTCCAGGTGGTTGGGTAGTATCTGATGGAGAAAATAGGATTGTATATCTGAGCGGTTGCTTGCAGTTTCAGGTAGCTGCTGGAGGATTTTTCCATTGAGGAGAATCAAAACCTGGTGCCTTCTTGGGGTTAATTTCTTTGCTTATTGCTGTTTGTACTTCCAACGTCTTGAAAGGTTTCATCGGTGTACTCATTGGAAGGGAGATTCCAGGAAATCTATTATTTTAGTATCTTCTTCTGGGCATTGGCTGAGATGGGGTTGGAATACGTTGATTAGGTGGTCAGCAAACGTTTCTGCTTTGTCTTTACTGGTCCGATCCCACTGGTCATTAGGTTTTTTTAGAGGCGGTATGTGTGTTATAGGTCTTTTAATTTTCCCAACTGCCTTCAACAGAGAGTAATCTGTGGTTTCAGTGGCTGAGAGGCTATTTAGGTATTGTTGAATGCCTTCGTTTTGAGTTGCAGTAGGAGATTTTTAGTTCCTTTGTAGACCGATGCAGCGCTCGTTTATCAGCTTTCAGGCGGGTAATTTGCCATCGTTTTCAGATGTGTCTTTTTTCCTTTATTTTACCTCTTAATGTTAGTGGGCAGCTGTTAGTATTGGAGTTTTTCTTTATAGGAGTGGCTTCCCATGCTGCTTGTTGAATAGTGTTAGTTAACTTTGTTACAGCTTCTTCAATATCATATTTGGTTTTGAGTGGTACTTTTAGATTTAATTGGTCAGATATTATGTTTTGGGAGATTTTCCAGTTCGTTTTAGTGTTATAGAGGGTTGGTCTTGTTTGTACTTGTGTTATTCCTGAGTGGAGGGTGATTACAATGGAAGAGTGATCAGCTGCTAAGTCGAACCAAGATTTGATTCTTAGTTGTCTTATATTTAGCCCTTTAGTGATGCAGAAATCAATTAGATCAGGGATTTTCCGACGATCCGTAGGCCAATAGGTCGTCTCGCCAGTCTATAGGTATTGTAAGTTGTTTGCACATATAGCTGCTAGTAATTCACGCCCGTCCGTTCTTGTGATGCGAGAGCCCCACTCTTGATGCTTTGCGTTATAATCACCTGCAGCAAATCTATTTCCAAGGCTTTGAAAGATGTGGGAGTAGTCTTCTTTTTTTGTGGAGTGTTTGGGGGGTCTATAGACGGCGGAGATCTTAAGGATTGCTGTTTTGTCTTCAACTTGATTGGTAGTAGCTTGTAGTTATTCTTTTTCATATTTCGGTAATTCGTAGTGTTTTATGTTAGATTTTATTATAGCTGCCGTTCCACTGTGGGCGGTTCCATCGGGATGATTCGTGTTGTAGATGTAGTAATTTGAAAACTTTATATAGCTTGTACTAGTAAAGTGTGTTTCTGTTATGAGTAGTATGTCGATATCGTTGATTTCAAGGAATTGACCTCCTGGGAATGCTGGCTAAGTCCATTGGCATTCCATACAGCTATTGTTAACAGTAGTGCCATTATGTTATTTTACTAATTAATGTGGTTAGTAGGTTCATGATAGTCCCTATTTGTGTGATTAAATTCTTCATCATGGACTTCCATGTCATTTGGCGGTTGATTTATAGATATCATTTGCGGCTATGGAGTTCCATTAATAGTTGGATTTTATAGAGATTGAGTGTTTTATATTTCTTGTTCAGCGTATGTTATCTCAGGAACTCTATATGTCTGAGAAGGTGCTCGCATGTGTGCAGTTACCTCTCATCGTAAACGTGGGAAAAGTTTTTCTTGTAGATGTTTATGGACTATGCATCCGCGATAGTTGGCAGGATGACCCTCACCACAGTTTGTACATTTAAGCTGATTATCTTTGGTTTTTCTCGGGCAGTGGAGTTTGGGGTTCTTCTGAGCGATATGTTTGTGTGCTGTTTGTTTGTGTGCTGTTTGTTTGATTGTCGTCTTTGTCGATATCTAGTGGGTCGTATCTATTTGTAGTTTCTACTGTGTTGTCTAGCGAATATTGTGGTTTTCCTAATTGACTTTGGTTATTTGTTGTATCTTCAGAGGTCCTGAGTTTTTTTGTATGGTGGACCATTCATTGCCTGTCTCGTTATAAGCTAAGACCTTCGTAGAGGGTTGATGCTGATTTATCTGGTATGTGTTATTTATCTGTCCCTGGAGAGGATTTAGTTGGTACATAGAAGGTTGGGTGTGTATAGGAAATGTTTGTTATTGTGATGCATTGTAAGTTTGATATTGGAATTGTTGTTGTAGATTGGTTCGATTCGGGTGCGAAAATAGTTAGGTTGTGAGTAGGTCATATTTCATGGTTTAGTTATTTACGTTCGATTAAATTGTATGCAATAAGATTTAATGCAATAAGTAAATAATAAGTAAGAAAGATAACTTCCCTGCCTTATCATGACCTTACGGTCAATGATAACGATAGCATACTCGTATTACAGCTGGCGATTTAACACTAAAGTTATTATCTAATGATTTAATAATTTAAAATTTCAGTTTATTTATGTTTACACTTAAAACTTCGCGACGGGAATCGTTTGTGTTTAAATATTTAAAAGGAAAGTTGTGGTTCAAATTCGTTACAAATAACGGTACTTTTATCGAATTTTGTTAATATGTCGAAAACTGTTAACTTTAGTGAAGAATGTGTAGAGACCTTTTTCAAAGGCAATTAAACCTTAGTTACATTTTTTTAATTTATAGTAATAAATAAGCCTTAAAGAAATTCAAATAGAGTTTAATTGCACGTAAACAGCAAGTAAAGCCAAAATACTAGAAACGTCTTATTTGGGTATAGCTTAAACGAAAATTATGTAAGATTAATTCCTTTTAGTTTTGCAATATATAAATTTAAGCTGACCTCATGTATGGTTCTACTTTAAAAGAATCGGCAATTCCAATTAAGAAAAATTTGTAGCTTTTTCTATCTATGGAGGTGTTATTTCTATCATTTTTAAAATATTTCTGCCAAAGGCACCTCTTCACTCTATTCTATATATATGACGCCATGCAGTAACAAAATGCACTATTTTTTTGAGTCTACAAAAAATTTACTACTTTTGATCTACTTTCAATATCTGTATTTAAAAGCGGGACGTTCTGTTAAAAAATAACGTGACGACTTCTCAGAGCACTCATAGAAGTAAGGTCTTCATAATTGATATACCTTTGTGAACAAAATTGTATGGATTTACCGCATTAAACTTGACATGAGGCTTCGATTTCGGTTATTCGATAATCCTTATTTGTGATTTTTTAACGGCTAATCTTAGTGTCTTAGTGCTACACAAAATGTGTTGATAAACAATGCGCTTTTTCTGGATGCTTATCTACTTATATTAAAATTATCCGCTTTAAAAGAGAAACCGATTTCCTGCTAGTTTTAGGCTTAATTTTCTTGCTTAAATTGTAGGTGGATGATGAAAGGTACGCAGGTTTTAGTTATTTAAGCAAAGTATTGCATAGCTAAGTAATTGAATAAGTATGAAATTGTCGAATGTTAAGTTGCGCGGAAATTTGTTTTCTATTTTTCGAAATCCTATTTGCATCAGAAGTACAAAAATGCACCTAATTAAACACAAAACGTGCATGTTTCTGACGGCAAGTATAACGGGATCCTGCGCCACCTGCTTCTAGATTTCTATCGAGATAACGTCGTGAACACCATCTAAATTATTTGCATGGAGCAGCATTGTGAACTGTTCGTTCACCTTTAAATTCAAATCTGTAAAGTTCGCTCAAAATAGCTTATGTGATGTGCTTACTTAAACTATGAAAAGCGTAAAGGTTTCTCAATAAACCCGAAATATTCGATTAATAATTCAAACAGTCTTACCACAAAACATAATCTTAATCCTTAAAAAAAGGAAACTGTGTGGTAATTTAGAAAACACTCATCAATAATATTCAGAGAATTAATACAATAATCTGATGTTATAAGCAAAGTAAAGAAGAGATGATGATCTACGTCTATACATCAATTAAACGTACAATAAGTATAGTGTGTAATCCAATGTTGAGTTAAAATCAAAATATCCGCATATTTTCACTGATGGTTGTGCAATATGCACTCTACTTTCTTAAAAAAGATCCTCACAAATATATTAAAAAATATTTAAGAAATGCAAGAAAAATATTAGATCAATTCGCCTGGTTAGGGCATCGATTATGACTCAATACGATGACGACAGCTGGCATTCCTCGATCATTATGTTTCAACGTAAACATCCAAGACGCGAATGGTTTAGCCCAGACTAAACATTACGGTATGCCCATTTCGTTAACTTCCGATAAATGCACAAATCACCAAAACAAACATAACCTATGATTAACCAACAAACTACGATAAAATTTAAAAAACACGGGTTTTAATTACATATCGGAATTTCACGTTACGACGGAGAACTAAAGTACAGTTAATACAGATTTTCAAATAAATCACATATGGGTTAATTTAAAACTAGAATGTTACTAATACAAAATTTAACTTTTATTAGCACTTATACTTTTTAATTTTGTTTGCTTAACTCTTAAACTCCTCACTCAAAAATAACATGAATTAACTTTTACGAAATCTTAATACGACTACTATCGATCCCAAAATTACATTTTATGTTTTTATAACATCCCAAAGTGTGTGACTTTCACTTTACTTTAAGTTTATGGTTTCACCACAAAGAAATTTACTGTAACGTGTGTTTTGGAACGTAAACGTCAACGCTCATATGTCGAAAAATATTGCCCTTAAGATACTACCTTATATGATGTTGCAATATTCAATAAATTGATAAACATCCTTACATTCAAATCACGACGCAGTTTAGATACGTAAACTTCGACAATATTTGCTTTTGCCAAGAACTAGTTCTTAGCCGCTATAATTTACCTTAAAAAGCTTATTTTCACGCTACTATGCACCACATATTGACTCTGACATCAACTAACTAGAACAGACAATCAACTAACTCGTCTCACACAATTAGATAAATACGTTATTTTATCGACCAATCGAAAAACTACATTCTAATCAGCTGAAGTGTCAAATAAAATGAGCAAATCCTTGCAACGGCTACCGCCAGATTGCAAACATTTACCAGAAATGCGCTGTACCATTCTGTAAATCTATACTATCTTAATTAGATTAACTTCCAGACAGCTGCACTATACCAACACGAATAAACCATTACATCCTATCAATGAATTTTAATGGTCAATTTGGTAACCGATAAGGTACAGTTAAACCTAATTAGAAAAAGGGTTGTACGATTAACCAGGACCAAAAACATATATATATATATATATATATATATATATATATATATATATATATATGGTGATCAAATTCAAGTGTGCACTATTGCTAACTTTTTTATTATTGAAGCTACGAGGTGGATTAAATTAGAGGCGTAAGTAGTATTCCTTCCGCTGATTAACGTGGTGGTAACAGAAAAACAATTGAACATCGCGTTTCCGAGTTATTTTAAAAAATGTAGTTTTCTTAAATGGGACACCCTGTATATTTATACCCTAATGAATTGCCAACTCTTTTCTCAACATGAAAGGTTATTATGAATTTCGGCATAAAACAAAAAATAAAGGAGATAGAGCCTATTTAACTTATCACCTTGGCGGGTATAAAATTTAAAATAAAAACAAAACAAAACGAATTAACTGATACATTTTTAGTTCAAATTATTAGAAAAGCTTAAATTAAATTGCTCAATACATTTTTGGGCACACTTAAATACTCTTCTTGTAGCCTTTCAAACAATACGTCCATCTATGCTACGTATGATATTAGTTATCGCTGTTTGAAGATCTTCGATATTATTGTAACGATTATGGTAGACTTCATTTTTTAAAAATATCCAGAAATAAAAATCCATTGGTGTAACGTCTGGAGAACGTGTAGGCCAACGAACTGGTCCTTTGGTAGCAATATTGCGATCATGAAAAAATCCACTTAACAAATTATTGAGGTTTTGAGCATTGTGTGGAGGCGCACCATCTTGCTGAAAAACACTCTCTGATGATCAGCTAAATTAAGGTCATCAAAAAACTCTTCTAAAATGGTTCGGAGAAAATTTCAGTAGCGATCCTTGTTAAAGTGCCTTCGTAAAACACTGGTCCGACGATTTTAGAGCCAAAAAGACCACACCATACATTTAAACTAAAGCGTTTCTGTGTATTACACGGAACATTTCGCATTAGATTTTCATTACTCCAGTAATGATGATTTTTTCTATTATACATGTCTCTTTTGCTGAAATTAGATTCATCGCTCCAGAGAATTAGCCATTCGAAATCAGGGTTTGCGGTTTTTGTTTTACAAACCATTGGTAAAATATAATTCTTTTTTGGTCGCGTGGTCAAAGACTGAGTAGGCCTGTGTTTATACGGTACGTATTTATGTTTTTTTCAAAATATTCTGTATAGTTCCGAAACATAATCCACAATCTCTCATGCAATCTCGTATGGAATTTTCGCGATTTACTTCAAAATAAGCTAGTACATTTATTTCCGTTTCTTCATTCATCACAAATCTTGTTTTTAACATACCTTTGGCAAAAACATTTTCCTTTGATCTAAATTTTCTGTATAATGTCAGAAAATATCCTCGATTTGGAGCTATTCTTTCTGGAAACAGGGCATTATATCGTTCAAGAGCACTTTCAGCATTTTTTTTGACATACTATGTATGCTTCAAGCATATCACGTTTTTCTAAATGCGTAAAAGGCATTATAATAATTCGTATCAGGTAACACCGAAATGAATAGTTTCACAAAAATAATTTATAAACGTAAAAATGACAAGATTTATTGGTTTTATTGTTTCGCATAGCATCCCTAGATGATTTAGAAATAGAGATAGCTAAACACAATTAAAGGGCGTACTTTGGTACTAAATTAAATAATAAATATAGCATATTTTGTATATTTCGTTTTTATTTAAATTTTATGGTATCCGGTAAGCGGTAAGCTGAAATTCATAACAACCTTTTTTGTTGTTCATTAGGGTATAATATACAGGGTGTCCCATTTAAGAAAACTACATTTACGAAATAACTCGGACACGCGATGTTCAATTGTTTTTTTGTTACCACCACGTTAATCATCGGGAGGAGTACTAATACTTCTCTAATTTAACCGACCTCGTAGCTTCAATAATAAAAAAGTTAGCACCTGAATTTGATCACTATGTATACACGCACGCACACACACGAACACGCATGGACGCAAGGGCGCACGGACGCATGCACTCACATATATGTGTTTCTGGTCACAGTTTAGAAACACCATTAGCAATGTCAATGTGAATATTTTCTATATCTAAAAATTTTCAGTGTTTTTTCATTATGTAAGTTACACTTGATTTCTTATATTTTTATTGATTTAGATTTCCTGAAGATTTGATAGATTTCAAATTAGCACATATCGCCTTTTAATTCTCATACTACTTATTTTTGTCCAAATATTTTCACATTGAGAACGTTTGTTTTAATTTTCTGTGGTAATATAACAAAATAATGAGAATATTGAAAATAATTAGGCAGAGTCTTGAAAGCTTGTGGAATGGCAACAATGAGAGGAAATCTGGAGAATGATTTTCTAATTTATACGTACTCTCGAGTTATGTTTAACTTGATTATTTTTTGTTTCATACATTTAATTTATTAGGAGATCTCAATGCCTGGTTCGGCAGCAAAATAATACCGGGAATTAAGCAAAGGTTCGACGAAGAGGTTGTAAACGACAATGAGAAGCTACTGATTAATCTGTTGTCACTAACCGAATTGAGAATAAATAATACATTTTGTAATCATAAAATACAATACGAGATCACATTTGAAAACACACAAGAACATGCATCAACAATTGACTATATATTAACCAACAGGCAAATGCACCCCACCCAAATTCAAGACATAAGAACTCTGAACTCAGCTAATATAGGAAGTGATCACAAACTACTACTCGGGAAAATAAAACTTGAAAATAAATTACAAAAGATCACAAAATAAGAATAGAATCGCTATGGGACGAACCCGTAAAATTACTATACCAAAACAGGCTGAAAGAGAAAATTGACAAACACCCGATAAATAAATAATTGTTGGAAAACATTAAAGACAAATACTAAAGAAGCAGCCGTAGAAGCACTCGGCACCAGAACAGAAAATAAGACACACAACAAATTTAATAAAACGCTCTGGTTCAACGAAGAAAAGAAAAACAAACACACTTAAAGTAGTGAGCATTAGGAACGATAGAGTCACATGAACAATATAAAACAGTACGAAATGAAACGACAGCACTGGTAAGACAGACAAAGGAAGAACATTGGGAAATATTTTCAAAAAGAATGGAAAAAGACTTCTACAGACTTCAAAATCAAATATGGAGACTAGTCAGAACGGAGAGAAAAGAAGTCAATGAAGAATAAATATATAACAAAGGAAACTTGGACCAAATATCTTAAGGAACTATACAGCAAGCAAGTGTAATGGAACGAAATAACAGTTAATGACAAGATAGTAATAGAAGAAGCAGAAGTACAAAAAGCTCTCCAGCAGTTAAGAAACAAAATAAGCCCTGGCCAAGACGATATAACCAATGAGTTATTGAAGTGTGGAGGACAACACTTCACTAGACAACTAAGCAGCCTGATCAATAATATTTCCGATCTCCAGACAATACCAGACGAGTGGCGGACTAGCACAACTATTCTTATGTTTAAGGAAGGGGGCAAAAAATTACTAGACAACTACAAGAGCATAAATCTTTTAAGTACAATCCTGAAGCTAACAACTAAAATCATCACCAACAAAATAAACAGTGTGATAACCCTAGAAGACGAACAGTAGGGATTCAGAATAGGAACATACTGTACAGCTGCCGTCTTCGGTATAAGACAAATAACAGTTAAGTCCATCGAATATAACAGACCAGCCTATATGTGGTTTCGATCGAATCAAACTGAAAGACATAATACACCTATTGTGCGAGCAAAATATGCCGTATAATATATTTAAAGTAATAAAAAAACATCTATGCAGCAAACAAAATACAAGCTAAAATTGTTGGAGAACTAACGTAACCAATTCCAGCAGAAAATGCTATTCGTCAAGGAGACTCACTATGTCCACTGCTTTTCAATATCGTTGCGGACAAAATCATAAGGAAGGTGCGAAACATGGTGGGATACATAATGGGAATCCGCAATATCACTATATTGTGCTTTGTTGATGACGCAGTACTAATAGCGGAAACTGAAGATGATCTGCAAAGGCTGCTGCACCATTTCAATATACAAAATGGCAGTATCTGCATCTAAAACGCCTTTAAGATGTAAACTAGCTGTCGATGGGAAATCTTTCAACAAGAATCTGGCTGTGGTGGTGTCGAGATGGAAGTAAGACAGCAAGTAAACAAATCAACAAGGATAGCAGCATGCCTCAACAGCACAATATGGAAAAACAAATATATAGGGGTCGAAGCGAAATCGAGAATCTATAAAGCCACAATAGGCCAATAATGACATACACCGCAGAAACCAGACCTGATACCTCAAAAACAAAAAGAATGTTGGAAACAAGCGAGACGAAAATATTGCGTAGAATTGTTGGAAAAACACTATTACACAGGGAAAAGAGTGAAAATATAAGGAGGGCATCAAACGTGGAGAACATGAATGAATGGGCATTAAAAAGAAAGCACGAATGCAACGAGCACATAAACAGAATGGATGGGAGAAAAATGGTCAGAAGTCGCCAATAGGAAGACGTAGCGTAGGAAGACCAAGAAAAAGATGGAGCAATAACCTGAACAACGAGTAGAGATAGGCAAAGAAATCAAAGAACAAACAGTCACTATGCCTAAGAAGAAGAAGGAAGAAGAAGGAAGAAGAAGAAGACATTTTACCCACATACAAAAATAGAGCTACATTAATTACGTTTGGCAACGCGAACAAAAGCTACAGCGAAACATTCTCGGCAATAATCACTAGAGAATATCCTCAGTATAGTAATAAAACTTTTCATTGGCTTTCAAAAATGTCAGAAAATAATCTTCATGTTTATGAAAATGTAAACCTTCACTATTATTATACATATTTAAAATACTTAACTTTTGGGTATATTTATATGTCTATAAGTTTCGATAACAGTTATCGTCCTCAGTAGTGGTAAAATCTTTTAGAATTGTTTAAGGTGTTAAAACAAATTTATGAAAATTGTTTCATATTTCATAAACTTTTTATATTTCATAAATTTGTTTTAGCACCTTAAATAATTCTAAAAGATTTTTCCGCCACTGAGGACGATAACTGTGATTGTTATCGAAACGTATAGACTTATAAAATATAAATATAAAAATACACCATTTAAACCCAAAAGCTAAGTATTTTAATTCGCTATGTTTGTTTTTTTTCTTGGTGATCACTTAAAAACATGTATGCGTGACTACGTATCCACATTATAATATTTTTCTTTTAATTCAATTTGTAAAATGTAAACTAATGTAAATTCTTACTGTCTTTTTAAAATAAATACAAGACAGCTAATTCTGAAATTAAAATATTTACTTTATCTTTATTAGGTTGTTTAACATGGAAATTGTTTTACGTTTTATTTGATTACCATATTTTAAAATTAAAAATGTTCCTAACATTTTCAATAGCATGAGTTACTCCTTCATTATTCGGATAATAGCTTTTACAAATTTTTATTTGCACTTTATATTAATTAAATTGAACAGCTTTTCATACTCGTACATTACTACCGTTATACGTGGGTAGGCAAAGGTTAAAATGTTTATTTTGAAGAAAAATGGGTGAACCTTGCGAGTTCTTTCAAATTTAAAGTTAAATTTGAAAGTTTGGGGGTTTGATATAAATGTAATACTCAAATTTTGATACATTATGAGCCGGTTGCACGAACGTGGGTTAAGCCAGGATTATTTTAATCCCGGGATTAAGAAATATGTTTGGTGCAAACAACTGGCCAATCATTTCTTAATCCGGAGGTTAAAATAATCCTGGCTTAACCCGTATTTGGTTTTGCTCTTAGTTTTTTGGTTAAAAGCTTTCTTTTTTTCTCTTATGGCATTTTCGCATTCTTCATTCCATCAGTGTACTGGACGGTGTTTCCGATAGGGAGTGGATAATCCAATGAAATTCATTGCTGCTTGTTTAATGAAGTTTGTAAATGTTTGTATGATATGACTTATGTCTTCATGTTCAGTGGAAGCATGTGGACTATCGATGTTAGTTTGGATTAAATATTTCTCCCAATATGCAGGTTTAGTTTCCGTTGGGTCAATTTGGTATCGGTATTGTTTGTTTTATGTGTTGAATTTGGTATTTTAATTTTTATTGATATTGGAAAATAAGCACTCCCATGGAGGTGGTCTAGGGTTGAGAGAACCTCATATTTCGTTGTGAGCGTTAAAGTCCCATAATAGTATGAAAGGTGAGAGTAATTGTTTGGTTACTGATTCTAGTTGGGAGAAAAAATAAAACATAATTTTTCAACTTTCACAAAATTGTTTCAACATCTTTAACAATTTTAATAGATATTACTACTGACGAAGATAACTGTAAGTGTTATCGAAACGTTTAGATTGTATAATATAAAAATACACCATTAAACAACCCAAAAAAGATAAGTATTTATTACTCAAGACTTATATTCACTAAGAAAATGTATTGTCATGTTCGAAAAAATGCTGGTATATGATAACATCTACCAATCTGAACCAGCATATTTGTGATTAGTTAATTTTTGTCATGATTGAAGTTAATTAACTCATGTATCGTCATCGCTGACTCACCGTATGTTAACGCAAGAGTATTAATCTTCCAGTGTAGGAAGCCACATTTCGCAAGGCTCTCGTCGTGCTGGTATGTTAAAAGAAGGTGTTGTCCTCATTCACTCACTGACTCTCTCGTCAATCAACGCCCAGGTCAGACGTTTAAGCCTAGAAACTTCAACTTCCACGTGGGTGCACACTTAGGGAGGATTTTTTGAGAGGCAACCCCCTAAGGGGAAGAAATTAAGGGTTGAAAAATAAACCTTTTCCTAAACCCGGACATTTGAAGATCTGAAAAACGAGGAATTAATTCTCATTAATGATCGAACAGACCCATGTTTAACCATTTTTTGAAATTTTACCTCAGGGAGATGAAATCGGATTTCACAGGGGGATGAATTGTTTAAACAAAGTGAGCATATCTTAAAAACCGTTAAGCCCAGAAACATGAAAAGTTATATTTTTTCCCCGATATCATACCTTAACGTGTAGAAACGGGAAGGATGAACAAGGAATCAAATTAGGTTTTCTGAACCGTGTTTACCGTGTGGAGTATCACGAGAGTGGAAAGTAGTTGACAAAAAAAAGGGATAGGCAGTTATGAAATTAATCATCCCTCAACTGTAAAATATGTTGAATATCAAACTAAGCTGCGTTTTACAACCAAAATGGGATGAAATCAGGATTGTTGGATTCCTTAAGACTTATATCAAACGCATCATAGAGATCATTGAAATTATAATTAAACATGATTTCGGGAGTATGTTTAAAAGGCGTTTGAAAACCAATATCAGAGGGTGGGGAATAGCGGTTGAAATGGGAGGGATAAATTAGTGAAGACCTACTAGGTTTCTAGACCGAGCTAGTAGCGTAGTGGCGACACGACCTGCTCAGCATTCGGGAGGTAATGGATTCGATTCCCGTTACCGTCTACCTTGTATGAGGTTTTTCAGGGGGTTTTCCTCATACACATGTAACGGCATGGTCACTGCGTATATGCACACCATGTGCGGCTACTTAGGCAAATGCTGGGGTAGTATTCCCCCCTCAGAACCCTAACTACGTTTCTTCCGATCCTATTCTGACCACAACCATCCTTAATCCCATCATGTATATATATACGTAATGTATGTATGTATGCTGGGAATCCATGATTGTGCTGAAGGAGCTTGAAAAGCTCGAGTAGCCCGCTCTCCCCCTTGGGGAGGGAATGAAATACGTCGCCTTTTCCTTTTTTTTCCTAGCTTTCTGTTGGCATACCATCCTGTTGCGAAGCACGGGTATTTTGCAAGTGAAATATATTGCACCTCAGCGTTTTTAAATGCATGCATTACGCAATGGTGTATCATTTTTTCAGGAACAGGCAGGCGCGCTGAATCATGCTTTAAAGCACTAAAGTCTGTTCAGAAACGAAGTGAAGGAGTAAATTAAAGTAGTTAATTCATTTTACATATAAGTGGTACACGATTTTGTATTAAGTACTAATAGATTTCTGATTTCTTAAACTAGTTTTAGGATATACTGCTTCCATACTATAGCGTTACAACTTAAGTTATTTACCAATAGCTGCGAATCCTTTAATAATGAAACGTATCTGTTGTTGAGTTCTAAAGTAAAGATCATAGACGTGTACATAGGTTTTGCAGACAAACATACGACTAATTATATCATTAACAACAACAAATCTATTAAAGTGTGATTTCAAATACAGTACATACTTTCTAGTTCAATTATTAATAATTAATTAGTTTAAAATTATTAAAAATGTGGTCGATATCTAATCAATATTACTTCAGATCTATATTTTTTATCATAAAACAACCCAGCGCCACTGGAATCTGCCAAACATGTTGATTTATTCCTTCGCTTCGTTTCTGAACAGAGTTTATTAAGGAATAATTAAGTACTGTAGATTCAAATAATTAAGATTTTTCTGTTTAGGTGTTTCCATTAAGGTTGCATAGGTGAATATTGTTTTAATTAGCCTAATTACATTCCAGACAATTTCGTATGTTTTACCTCAATTTTTAATTAATAGGTACTTTGCATACTTGGCCTTTGACCCCTTTACAGGTTGAAGTGTCTGACTTTTAGAACCGTGCTTTATTTCACCGCTTATTATGCTACTGGTCGTAAATACATTCTATCGATACGCTTTACTCTCGTTTTATATCTCCAATGACCTATGATTGTGTTTTGCAGTTCCACGACTAACCTTTTAAGGAGACTCATGTAATTAATTTATAGCAAGACGGCCTGATTATTGAAATTTTTGACATTCTACGGCCTATTTTATACCAAACTTGGGCTACTAACTCCATTCTTTAGTACTCTTTATGGTCCGTAATGGTTATTTCCAGCAGGGTACCAAAAGTATTTAATATGAATGTTAATTTAAATGTAAAAAAGTGTTGTAAAATTTAAAATGTATGTAAAATCCGAAATGTAGAAAAGCATATTCAAGGATTTCAATCTTGGCAAAATGTTTAAGGTAATAAATTAATAACTATGACCACGTTCTATATGAAAACTCTTTAAATGGTGCTTTAATAAACATCATTTCGTTGTTTCTCTTATTCACACAGTATACAAGACAAAAACCTCATTCACTATTCTGGTTGCGCTTTACGTATGCAATAATAATATTACGTGACTCGAACTTTTTCCAAGCAATTAACTCGTTTTACATTGTATTGATTCTTAGCAAATGTTTTCCAAACTCTTGTCTATACCTAAAGTATAAATATTTAAGTATGTTTCAGTTAACAACTCAAGCTAGTTAAATCCATAGAAAAATATGTGAGTGTACTCGTTAAAATTTGTTGGTCTATTTTTATCTTTGTCATTGCTACTTTTAATAGTGAAAATCAAATTAAAAAGTAAATACCACACAATTGTATGAATTTCTATTGAATGTGCTTTTCACTAACAAATAAAAGCATAAACATGCCCGCTACATACATACGCGTAGAAACCATATGTGACGAGTTTATGATTTTACAAACTTCCCATATTTATTGTTAGCATGCACATGCACACTATTCGGAACGGATGACATAAAACGTGATTTAAATATTAGAATAGAATGTGAAGTTAATTTATATACACGTAAAAATATGCATGTAAAAAAATGGTAGAAACATGCAACTTTTCTGGAACAACTATGAGACCTTATGATCTATGAAGTTGTAATTTACAGTAATTTGCCTATCATTTCTGTATGTAAAATGTTGTTTTATTTCGATCTAATGGAGCTCGCCAATCCATGATCTGTATGCGTGCGAGTTTATACGAAAACTTTGTTTCTGATAAGCTTGAAGATGGTTGAAATATTTTCTTAATATTTTATTTCGTGATAGGGTTCCACAATTTTATCTTACTTGAGTTTTTTCATGTCTGATGCCATATTTCACATAACTTGACTATATGTTTGACATATAATCTACATATGCTTAACTAAACTTTTTCCACAAGAAATACTTCTCTAATTCATAACGAGAATTTAAAATAAGATATTTAAGAATTCACAAATACTTAAAATTTGTAGCACTACTCTTGAATTCTAGATTTCACAAATTTGTTTAGAAAGAGTCAAGTTAAATTTACGCACTAAATTTATAGTTTCATTTAGAAATCCTCCGTCAATGCTTTAATGATAACTCATTATACCTATTATACAATGATCGTTGGCTGATCCGTGGGAAGATGCATTTGCTTTTCGACTCTAATCTAACTGTACAAACCATCCACTTACAGTTTCCGGTTTGCTAAGTAAACTTTAGACACCAGGTGACTCCACGAAGGATATCCAAAGGTATTAAGCCAGGTGCTTGTCATTCCAGTGGTCATCGTCATATACTGTTGTCAACAACCAAGACAAGTCAAGAAATCGACCATCTCAAAATTAATAGGTGTTCCACCCTGTTGAAAACAACCTCCTGATGAAGAAAATTGGGATCATAATTATTATTGTTATTATTTTGGTCCACTGTTATACTTCGTTTTAATTATTAAATACCATTCGTTTCACAATCTTGAACGACTTTTTTACATTTCGAATGTTTTTACAAGTTATTTCTCTAATGAGATATATGAAATAGGAAGTTTGATTTGAACAGACGCACTGCCAAAATAGAATTTGATTTTTCCTGTTTTGTTTGAGGTTAAAAATGGTACTCGTGAATGAAAGAAGAAAACTTTGAATTTTCCTAGTTTTATAAATTGCTTCATTCACTCTGAGATTTCTCAAATCGTAATTTATGGATGTTGCTTTATCTCTATGGGTATTCTTCTATTAATAGGTACATTTTGGCGGATATATTTTTCATTCACGTTGACTAGGTATGCCATGCTTTTTATCTAAAAACATAACTAAATTCTCCTTTCTAGTTTGCCTACAGTAAGAAAACTATACCTAATAACTGGGATTA
Organism: Vesta saturnalis; assembly: GCA_036346205.1. Classification (NCBI taxonomy): domain Eukaryota; kingdom Metazoa; phylum Arthropoda; class Insecta; order Coleoptera; family Lampyridae; genus Vesta; species Vesta saturnalis. The sequence goes on from JARFJB010001982.1 coordinate 549,318, forward strand.
ATAATAATTGGTCGTGCGAATATCTTTAGATATACTTGATCCATTACGATAACTGATTTCTACAGTCTTATGTGTACATCAATAAGGAATTCATACTATTTTCTTTTTGCATAATTTGATTAAAGGTAGCCGGTGTTAATTTGAATTAGATATGTAGATATGTAGATATGTAGATATGTAGATATGTAGATATGTAGATATGTAGATATGTAGATATGTAGATATGTAGATATGTAGATATGTAGATATGTAGATATGTAGATATGTAGATATGTAGATATGTAGATATGTAGATATGTAGATATGTAGATATGTAGATATGTAGATATGTAGATATGTAGATATGTAGATATGTAGATATGTAGATATGTAGATATGTAGATATGTAGATATGTATATGTAGATATGTAGATATGTGTATAGATATGTAGATATGTAGAGTATGTAGGATATGTAGATATGTGATATGTAGATATGTAAATATGTAGATATGTAGATATGTGTAGATATGTAGATATGTAGATATGTAGATATGTAGATATGTAGATATGTAGAATGTAGATGTAGATATGTAGATATGTAGATATATAGATATGTAGATATGTAGATATGTAGATTTATAGATATGTAGATATGTAGATGTGCGGATGTGTAGATATGTAGATGTGTAGATATGTAGATATGTAGATTGTATAGATATGTAGATATGTAGATATGTAGATATGTAGATATGTAGTATGTAGATATGTAGATATGTAGATACGTAGATATGTAGTATGTGGATATGTATATATGTAGATATGTAGAATGTAGATATGTAGATATGTAGATATGTAGATATGTAGATATGTAGATATGTAGTATGTAGATATGTAGATATGTAGAGTATGTAGATATGTAGATATGTAGATATGTAGATATGTAGATATGTAGATATATAGATATGTATATATGTGGATATGTAGATATGTAGATATGTAGATACGTAGATATGTAGATATGTAGATACGTAGATATGTAGTATGTAGATATGTAGATGATATGTAGATATATAGATATGTGGATATGTAGATATTAGTATGTGGATATGTAGATATGAATGTAGATATGTAGATATGTAGATATGTAGATATGTAGATATGTAGATATGTAGATATGTAGATGTAGATAGTAGATATGTAGATGTAGATGTGTAGATACGTAGATATGTAGTATGTGGATATAGATATGTGATATGTAGTATGTAGATATGTAAAGTAGATGTAGATATGTAGATATGTAGATATGTAGATATGTAGATATGTAGATATGTAGATATGTAGATATGTAGATATGTAGATATGTAGATGTGCGGATGTGTAGATGTGTAGATATGTAGATATGTAGATATGTAGATATATAGATATGTATATATGTGGATATGTAGATATGTAGATACGTAGATACGTAGATATGTAGATATGTAGATACGTAGATATGTAGTATGTGGATATATAGATATGTAGATATGTAGAAATGTAGATAAGTAGATATGTAGATATGTAGATATGTAGATATGTAGATATGTAGATGTGTAGATATGTAGATATGTAGATATGTAGATATGTAGGTATGTAGATATGTAGATATGTAGATATGTAGATACGAAGATACGTAGATACGTAGAAACGTAGTTACGTAGATTCGTAGATGTGTGGATACGTGGATACGTGGATAAGTGGATACGTGGATACGTAGATACGTAGATACGTTGATACGTAGGTACGTAGATACGTAGGTACGTAGATACGTAGATATGTAGATACGTAGATACGTAGATATGTAGATGCGTAGGTATGTAGATTCGTAGATACGTAGATACGTAGATGTGTACATGTGTACATGTGTACATTTGTACATGTGTACATGTGTACTTGTGATTCATTCAGCATGGGTAATGCAATTTTCTCGAAAACGGTTGGAGAAAAATTCGTTCTGTAAAAATCTTGTTATTTAGGCATCACCCTTAAGGCAGAAATTTACTAAAATATGAAACTGACGCTGGGCGTTGGGACGCTTTCGAAATTTTTCCCCAGAACTATACATTTTTTATTGAATATTTTAAAAGGCTGATCAATTCTAAGAATTTTTTCTTATACACATTTTTTCTATTCCTCACTGTTAGAAAGTTATAAGCTAGTTTGTACAAATACTTTTTTCTTGGCGTTTTACCCAATTTTATAAAATAAGCGTTTTTTGTTGATTCTTTTAAATAAAGTAACTATTGGAAAACAATCTGCAATAAATAACACTCAATCTGGATCATAAATTTATTAATTTTCAAGAATCAAAATTAATTAAACCGCCATGTTTTATTATACTTACGCGTTATTGTTTTCAAAACTTTTTACTTCAATTTTTGTCATCCTTTTTACAATCTTACCCAAACACTACGTATTATTCTATCACATTTTTCGATATTTACCTAAATAAAAAATAGTAGGCATGGAATATAAATAGGCATTGTTTTCTTCTTCTCTTTGAACTGTCAGTTTGTTAGTTTACTTATTGTGACTACGGTAATAAGATCTTTAAATACTTAACTTAAAAATGTTTGCACATAAGAGGAGAGGCAGGAAAAAATTCTTTGGCGACAAGAAGATTATATTCCGATAGATACCCAGAACGCATTCTTCCAGAGTGCAAAATATTTTTTTATTAATTTAAGAAAAAATCCTGAAGCGTTTTCATGTATTCTATATAAAATTTTTTTTTTTCATTTTATACTGTTTAATCATCATTTTCAGGTAAGAAATCCAAAAGAAAAACTATTACTACAGATCAAAATATTGCTGGAATTTTAAATTACTTTGAAACAGATCCAGATGCATCAATAAGAGAAGCATCAAGGAATCTAAATTTAAAATATAGTTCAATTCTGCGAGTTTTAAAGAGCAATAAATTTCACGCTTACAAATTATCTTACCTACAAAAATTATCTATAAGGGATTTTGATCGTCGAGAGAATTTCATTTGCCAGTTTTTGGTAGCGTTGGATCCTAATTTATATTCACACATTTTATGGACCGATGAAAGTCATTTCATAAGCCACGGGCGACCTAATAGGAGGAATACGCACTATTGGTGTGACGAAAACCCTCACAAAATTAAATCCCGTCAAAGGCAAGGCCATTTTGGCATAAATGTGTGGTGCGGTTTAGTAGGTCGTCATTTAGTCGGCCCATATTTTTATGAAGGCAGCCTAACAGGGTAAAGGTATTTGGATTATTTGCAAAATCAGCTTAAGGAGCTGCTAGAAAATGTGCCACTTCAAATTATAAGAAATATGTGGCTTCAATTAGATGGTGCACCTTGCCATAATGCTGCAATTGTAAAAAAATATTTAGACACTGAATTTGATGATAGATGGCTAGGAACTAGAGGCCCTTTAAAATTTCCACCAAGATCAGATTTAACGCCACTGGTTTTTTTTTCTTTGGGGAAATCTCAAGCAAGAAGTTTACAAAACAGAATCGAACAACATGGAGCATCTCATACAATAAACCCAAAACGCATGTAATGGAATTAGCGGCGAGATGATGAAAAGTGTGACAAAAAAAGAAGTACGAAAGCGTTTTGGTTTGTGTTTTGAAAATAATGGCGGCTATATAGAACATCTATTAAAGTAGTTTGATTAATTTTTAATTTTGTTTATTTGTTTTTTGCTGCTTACTCGAGTTTTTTTTATGAGTGAAACTTAATAAATTTATGATCCAGATTGGGTGTTATTTATTGCAGATTATTTTTCAATAGTTACTTTATTTACAAGAATCAACAAACAACGCTTATTTGATAAAATTGGGTAAAAAGTCAAGAAAAAAGTATTTATACAAACTAGCTTATAACTTTCTAACGGTCAGGAATAGAAAAAAATGTCTATAAGAAAAAATTGGTAGAATTGATCGGCCTTTTAAAATAACCAATAAAAAACGTATGGTTCTGGGAACAAAAATTTCGAAGCGTCGCAACGCCCAGCGTCAGTTTCATATTTTAGTAAATTTTTGCCTTAACTTCGAGAAGAGTGGTGCCGAAATAACATACTTTTTACAGAACGAATTTTCCTCCAACCGTTTTCGCATTTCCCATGATAAATGAATCACCTTGTACATGTGTACATGTGTACATGTGTACATGTGTACATGTGTACATGTGTACATGTGTACATGTGTACATGTGTACATGTGTACATGTGTACATGTGTACATGTGTACATGTGTACATGTGTACATGTGTACATGTGTACATGTGTACATGTGTACACGTGTACATGTGTACATGTGTACATGTGTAAATGTGTACATGTGTACATGTGTACATGTGAAGAAATGATATGCTTTTTTGCTATTACTATTATGTCTAACAGTGATGCTAATGCTGCTTCGGAATTATATCTTCAAACTTATACGGAAATAAGACAAGCCGATGTGAGATTATTTGCCAAACTCGAATCGAATTTAAAAAAATATGGGGCTTTTACTAAACCTCAAAATTTTAAAATTAATGTTAACACAGAAACAGAAGAACGTGTTTTAGCTTACGTCGAATTTAAACCTACTACATCTCTTCGTGAAATTGCGAACGAGTGCAACACACCCAAAGATGAAGCCCAAAATAATTTTAAGCCATATCATTTTCATAGGAAATACATTGTTTGTTGAAGATTATCAGAAAAGATTACGTTTTGCTACATGGTTGATTAATGAAAGTCGAGCAAACAATCAATTCTCGAAAACCTTTCTTTTTACCGATGAAGCAAAATTTACAAACAACGGCAACTTCAATACAAACAATCATATCGAATGGATTACGTGTGTGTAACTATTTACAGAAACGTTTTAATAATTGGATAGGAAATCAAGGTCTAATAGCTTGGCCGCCGCGATCTCCAGACTTAAGCCACCTGGACTTTTTCTTGTGGGGTGCAATTAAAGACAAAGTGTACCGAGTAAAACCTGGTAATCTAGATGATTTAAAAAATAAAATTCGTGTTGCTATTCAACAAATTAGAACCCACAGTGTACTAAAAGTTCAAAATGAAATTTTAAAACGATGTCAAATGTGTGTTCAAAATAATGGAGGGCATTTTGAAGCACTTCTATGATTGTGTTATCTGTTTACCTTGTAAGTTAAATTTATTTAGAGCTTTTTTATTTTGATAATGTAGTACATTATTTCTTGTTGTTTCCACAAATTTAGTAGTAGAATATGAGCTTATTTTGTTACATTTAAATGTTCACGGCACATTTTAATTTATTTAATAAATATTATAATTACTCTTTTTTTGAAAATTGTGAGTTAACTAATAATATTAAACATACAAAGCTATACATTTTTGAAATTAGAAAAAAATAAGCCATCTAATGAGTCCATAGCCACCTACAGTCGCCATTTAATAAAATGAATGTTTGGGTTGTAGCTTGAAAAATAACAACTAAAAAAATTTTTTATTCATTTTGCGTAAAAATAGCTATGTAAAGTCTCTCTTTTCGTATTTTGAATATTAAATATATAGCCGATTGAAAATTATTTTCAGATATCTTAGAAATTTGGCAACAATGTTGAATTTGCTTATCGGTATTTGAATTATCATGTAATTCTTCCCAACTTTGCTAATTTAACCGACTCTGTATCTCTTGTAATAACAAAGTTAGCTATAGAACGTGGGTATATATATATATATATATATATATATATATATATATATATATATATATATATATATATATATATATATATATATATATATATATATATATATATATATATATATGTAACATGTAAACATGTGTAATTGGTTTTGAAAACAAAAAAATGATGGCCATATACAATGCAACACAAATCGAATATTAAGGGAAGCAATTGAAATTGAAAAACGCCCAGGAAACTTAACTAAAAGAGATGATACACAAATGCTACCGTATACTTGGAAAACAATTTTAAAGAAAATTACCACCAGAAAAATGGAGAAATCAACAACAAAAAAGAAAGCGGCAAAAAAAGAGTAAGAGCGAAGGTGAAGTATATACGAATACTAGCGACCAGAAACGAAGACAGCAGTTCAAGTCGAATCACGAGAAGCATAGGTAAAGTGACTTCAATTTACCAAAATGTAGTATGGAGGAGAAAGAAGGCGAGACAATACCCGAAATGAGTTTATGAATTCAACACTCTCGGAAACCTGAAAACAAACATATACCCATATATCTATACATATACATATAGAAATTGTTTTTAATGAACGAACAGAAGTTTAACATAATATTCATTAACTACCTTTACTTAAAATTAAATTTGAAAGTACATACAGTAAAAGATTAACTCGAGTGTGACTTGAACCAACGACCTCTACTTTGTTAGAGAAGGGCTCTTCCAACTGAGCTATCGAGGAGGCAAGTCACACTCGCTCTAAACTTAAACTACATGTACTTTCCAAGTTACGAAGTATTATAATTTTTATACATATTTAAGGATCACAATCAACTTTTGTGTATGTCATGTGACCCGTAATCCCCTAAGGTTTCGCACATGACAACATGTGACTGATTATTAATCTTTATTTGCTACAAGCTACTTGCTATAAGCTAGAATATTGGCAAACTATAGAAATTGTTTTTAATGAACGAACAAGGTTCAACATAATAATCATTAACTGCATTTATTTAAAATTAACTTTTAAAGTACATACAGTAAAAGATTAACTCGAGTGGGACTTGACGTAGTGTTTGCCTACTCGAGAACCCTACTCTAGCAAAGTAGAGGTCGTGGGTTCAAATCCCACTCGATGTTATATTTGAACTTTAGTTTGCCTTAATTAGCTTCCAGCCATCGTTCATTATATTTGTAGATGCCGATTGTAGAATTACTCTTTTGCAGAGTGTAGTAAACGACGATAATTAAACCGAAGATTACATTCCAGAACACGGTAACGAAATCCAAATCTCTATTAACTGTACACTTTTTCGCATTTTCTGAATTTCGACCATCCTAGATACACATCACCATCCCACTATAACGCTTATTTATTTATTTAAAATCAGTTATTTATTAACACTTAACCTTAACTAACTGTCTACACTATAATTATATACACGCACCGGTATATTTATTTTGCACACGTACAAGGCACCGTCGTAAGCAAATTCTTTTCGCGTTAGACTTGATTCTTAATACTGCCTCATAAGCGGGAATCTACAAAAGTGCTAGAGAGTCTCGTAAATTGTAGAACTTGTGATGTCATCCTATTGTGCCTTATCTGAAGGTCGCGCTATTTTTTTCGTACTTTCTAGACTTTGATCAATATCTTCTAAATGAAACGCCAGAAACGGGACAAAAAAGGGTCTTCTTTATAAGTACGAAACATTTACGTAATTTATTAAAATAGTTATATATACGAACGACGTGTTTAAAAAAGGGACTTTCCCGTATGATACGGTACGAATGGTCGTCTTATATGAGTGGATACGTCCTTTCTTATATACATAATTCCTAGAACCTCTAAATCTTGTACTCATAATAAAATTATAATGTTTATATTCTTCGTAGTTGGTAGGAAGGGGTATTTTGTAAAATCCTGATTATTAGGACTTTTGTATTGTTTAGTTGTTGTAATGTAATGTTGTATTGCGCTACAAAACCCCATTGTTTTTGGATAATAATTAAGGAGTGGAAATAAATTTATGATAATTCTAATACAGTAAAGGAATTTCTTTGCGTGCAGAAGTGATTGTTAGGAAAAGTATTACTTAATGAACACATGCATACATTTGTACTCACTCGCTTCATAAATTATTTAATTAAAGCTGCACTTACTTTTCCATTGTTTATATTCTTTCCTTTTGATTTACATAGAATGAATAGTGTTGTAGAACCGTAATAGCGTATTTATGAATCCATGAATGATGACTGTTTATTTTTATTTTTGATTAACTACCTTATGTAAACTCTATTTTATGTACATAGAAACATTTATAAACGTCGTACATACCTCTACTGTAATTTGTACGTTATGTAGTTTTTTGCAATAAAGTAATGTTTTCTTTTGTTGAGCGCCAATGATTAAAGCATCAGAAAAAATAATCATTTGTACGCTGCAAATTTTGTAAACATAATAAAACGAGGGTATTACATTTTACAATCGTCAGGAGTGTATTCACGTAAAGTTATAATTAAAAATTTACCATAGTCAAGTATTTGAAACAAATGCAATTTACATCTGATACATTAAGTGATTCGGTGTTCTGAACTTAAACATATGGACAATGCGAGTTCACTTGTTAATCACAAAACATTATGGATTAAACATTACCTATAAAACTTATTTTAATTACAATAAAAGTGGAATATCTTTAAACAATATGAAATTGTATGGTTCAGTTTGTAATGTACCTACATAAGGGGAGACATATTATCTGAATTTCAGAGCAGGTTAAGTGTAAATTAAATAAAGCTTTATCCGTGTCAGAGCATTTTAATTATTTTAAATCCTTTCAATATAACAACATGAGCTTAATTGTGTTTTTTTGTTTTAGGTACGTAATCCGTTTAATTTGGACTTTTGACAAGGATCAAACGTGTAAGTTCTTTTTTATTCTACAGTTTAACAAAGCTTAGAATCATTATCGTCAAACAAAAATTCATTCTTGTTTTACAGAAATTATCCGTCATTAACAGATTATAAATGAACTACCGTGTTTATGGCATACAAAGTTTACTATTACTTTATATATTTAAAAGGATTTTGGAAATAGTTCAAGAATGCTTTGTTACTTTATACAAAAAGTATTTGTTACAAATTGGCCATTCTAGTCTCGCTACCTCCATTGGAGAATGTGAACGTGCACCACATAAATTTCTACCGTCGGTTTTTTTGCAGATTCCTGAAATACATCACTTGCTTTCATTAGTTATTATGATTCACATACTAATTCACCTTATTTACAAAGGCGGAGAGCATGTTGTGGGAATGAAAGGAGGCGAGTGTCGTTTCATTATCTCGATCACCGAATTACTTGCTCCCTTATGGTATACATTAATAGAAACGAGGAATTTGTCAGGCTAGAATTATCTTGAACAAAACGTCTGAAATGTTGTACATTACTACAGATAGGTACTTGGAGTGCAATTCACACGCATAATGTTCTGTTAACAGATAAAGTCAGTTCGTGTATATTGCTGGGGTTAAATTAGTGATTCGCTCTAAATTGAGTTTGTGGTAGCATTTTCACGAATGAAAAGCACTAAATAGTACATTAAGCTATTCAATTCGGTTTTCCCTTTTTATATATCTACAAAAACATTCCCGTTTTTATACATTGAACTAGTTTAATTTATCAGTTTGTCATGTTCCAACAAAAAAATAACGCCGACTTACTGCCCCCAACACGAAAAACAAACCCCTAGTGGAACATATTGACGATGTCCACATCACACATGTCAGAGCATGTCACATCAACTTTGTGCACCCACAAGCAATTTATCGACAAGATGAGTGACATGGGTGTAAAGTGTAAAAAGTTTCAGTTTTTACAGCTTTAATGTTTTTTAGACATTCTGTTTTTGCTAAAGGTAACCTTTAGTGTTGATAATATTTTTTTTATAGTATTACAACACACTTTTTAATAGATTACTATGTAAAAATATAATTGAATTCGAATTTGAAATTAAATTTTACATTCCCAACAACAGCATATGGTGTACGTGTTTTCTTATTGATAGTTGATTCATAATAGTTTATTGAAAACAAATATATTGTTATTATTCTACAATGACCATGATTCATTCTCAAGTAGTTGTTAATAGATAAGGATATATTTCAATTTTTCTATACAGCTGATTTCTAATTCGGAGTAATTTGATTTTTTCTTTGATCAGGACGTTTATTTACAATAAATTAGTTTTCTGGTTAGCTTTTTAATTTTCTAGTCGAAAAAATGGAAAACCACATGTTTACCTTAACTTCTTCAATCAGATGCTCTAAATTTTAAATATCTAGATGCCAGTGAATTTTGATGGTGATTGACCCACGCGGTAGTAAATAAGGGAAATTTTAATTTTCTTTCATACGAAATAACTCAAAAGCTGGAAAAGATTTAGCTTTGATAGAAGTATTAACAACCGAAATATAGAGATAGAAATGTTTGCTGGAGATCGAGCTGAGTAATAGGAGTAATTCAAAAGCAATACGTAGGACAATAGTCAAATTTGAGATACTTATTTATAAAACCTAAATGTTCACGACGTTTTCGTTAAGATTGAGAGGTGAGGGACAGAAAATAGTAACAGTTGTAGTACTAGATTATGAGTGAAGTTATAAGTATCAAAGCACACGTTCAAAATGAGTTAATAATAAACCGCTTGCAAAGGTTAAGACATGTAGTGTTGGTTGTAGTAAAGCTTTTACTTTCTGATACGAGAAGGTTGGGACGAATCAAAAGACGAACCAACTGTTCCGAGATAACGCCAAAACACGCGCCGCGGTGCCTCTGCAAGGACGCTTCCCACTCATTTGTCAAATTTGTTCGAGGTTCGCTTGAGTCATCTCGAATAATCGCCCCCGGCGTCGCGTTTGACAGATGCTATTATGAAAGCGTCTCGACGCCATTTTCTTGCGAGTCGTCTTTACATACTCGCGGGTAACGACGCCGGTGTTGCATGTCGTGTACGACGTTTTCGTATCCTCTGGGATACCTCTCAACCAAGTGTCGAATTTGGTAAAGTCGTCTCAGAGATGTTTGTACCGGGCGCGCCGATTAGGCAACGCTTCAAACATCCAAAAAAGCATACACTTTCAATCAAATTTTGAAAAAATTGAGCTGTTTTTGAGTTATTGTCCGACGAATGGCGGACGGCCTACCACACTAGCGGAGTAAATTATTATATGAATCGAATGCAAAAATTAGATCTTGAAAAGTTCTAACCGTTTTTGGGCGATGCAACCGACGGACCGAGTGCGTACTGAGTTTCGAAAAACCCGTAGAGGCCTTTAAGAGATGCCTGCGCAAGGTCGTCGTGGTGCCCGCGACACTTTTCATGCGAGTCCACATCTGGACACCGAATTTCGTCTTAATCCGACCACCCATTCGTTCGGCACCCAATAACGGCGTCGCAATGCCAGCGTTCCATATCCCTAACCACTTTTTCATATCTTTCAGCAGCCCCCCCCCCCCTCCCGTACGCCTATCTACCTTATTTGATTGATACCTCATAATTTGTGCACTTCTAGATACTCATCATTTGTAACGAATGCAAAAAAAAAGATCTTGATAAAGTTGAGCCGTTTTTTAGTTATGCGACAGACGGACGCGGGGGATGAGGACGCCGGCCAGATTGTGACATTAAAATTACAAGGCAGCTGCGCTACCTAATAGTATATTTGTACAATGGCATGACAGGGGACTGTTCGGGATTCTGATTCTTTTTCAGTCCTGGGTCCACAATGTTAGGAGAGTTATTATTTTGTCTGTTGCATTTAAGTGCATACAATTTGCTACCAAACACTTTTAAGGTTTGGTAATTGGTAGCATAAAAATAATAAAACCTATGTGTATTATATTATTGTATTTGTCTGGGTATTACGTAATTGTGGTGTATTTGTCATGATAGTTATATTGGGTCGTCGTTGTTTTATCTTAGGATATAAGGGATGTTATCTAGTGATAGAATATTTCGTCAAAATAACATATATCGTATTGTGTAGTGTAGGTAACGTGTCATTCTAAACGTGTAAATGAATATTTGCGTGCGCCATAAATAAATGACCACACTATAAATGCTGATGTATTTTAATGACATTTTCAGAGAACGTGTATTTTATCCTATTAATAAATGACGAAAATTTTAGCAAGATACAAATGTTATTAACACTAATAATGCATCGACTCTCTTCTGTTTCTCACATATTCAGCTAGCCGATTAGGTTGAAATGAGTGAATCTATGCTAACCTGAGGTCTATTACCACGCTTCTAAAATCCGTTGTTGAAGGGCATCTACATTTTTTGGGAGTAGCTGTAGATCATTTATTCTCCATTCTACCATATCCCACGAGAACTCCGTGGAAGCAGATCAACATTAGTAGTATTTAGAAGCTCCATAGCAACCCTAGCGGTATGCGGCCGCGCATTATCTTGCTGAAAAATTCGATTTTCTATTTCTTGCAGATATGGCAGTAATACTGGTTCAAGAACGTTGTTAATGTACCGATTTGCATTTAATGTTCTCTCAATAACTACTAGAGGAGATCTGCTTCTGTGGCAGATAGCCTCCCACACCATCACACATTTAGTGAGAGCAGTATGTCGTTGTACAGAAAACTGCAAATGGCGTCTTTCTCCAGGACATCTTTTAACCAATCTGCGACCATCATGATCCCATAAACAAAGTGGAGATTCAACACTAAAGATGACTAGATTCCATTGCACATTCCAATGCAACCTCTTGTTATACCATTGCCGCATTGTAGTACGATGGCGTGGAGTTAGAGGTAATCAAACCAATGGTCGGTATTATCTAAGCCCAAAAGACCGAATTCTTCGATACATCGATCGTAAGGAGATTTGATGATCAGTTAATCCTCTCCATCACCAATTTCCTTTGTTGATAAAAAACGATCCCAAAGAGACGCAAACGTCGTCGTTCTTCATTATTTTCTGACCATTTTCGCCAACATAAGGAAATTGTGGCAACACTGCGTCCCACGCGAGCGGCAACATCACGAATTGATAATCTGCTTCTCGTAGACCGATTATTCTGCCTCGTTCGAACTCGGTTAACTGATGGAAATTTGCACTATGTCGTACAGGACGTATTATTTCAACTTTACTGTGTTTACTTATTAAGCTTACGAATATGCTTTACATTGACACTTACGTAACTAATGTCAAATGAAAAGAAATAGTTTTTGTTTCATTGTCGATTAATCTTCATTGTATGTTTTTCATCTTTTCTTAATAGAATAAAATACACGTTTTCTGAAAATTTCATTGAAATACATCAGCGTTACTGGGTATTCATTTATTTATGGCGGCCAGTATCTTTTGCTAAACAGACATGACGCTGCGTTATTTACATATAATGTGATTTATTAAATGAATTTTCGTTCATAAAAATTGAATTTGTGTACAATGAAATGTTTCTACAAATTTGAAGGTCGAATAACGTTAGGATTTTAAAAATTTGCGGAAAAATACACAAACATGAAAATATTACACAAGGTTTAATTATTATTTCGTGTGAATGTAAAGATATAAATAAAAGAACAGTAGAAAAATAGTTCACGTGTGCGTCTTGGCGCATTATTGTCTCGAGAATAATGACGTTCTTTCCACCGAGGTACGTATGTATCTTATTTACAATCATTTGGAAATAGTTATTTGTATGACGACAGAAAATTGGCGCAAGTACGAGTCGAGGCGTACAAATTTATGAGTACTCGCAAACCATTTTATGGCAGAGTTATATACAAGATTTTTTTGCCGACGTCAACAATTGTTATTAAAATCAATAAACAAAATTGTTGTACTTCTTAAAATTTCATAACTACCTGTTGAAATTAAGTTGGCAATACTGACAACCGCAGTAACCAATATAACCTAAAAATACAATTACGAAATTATTCATTACTCGAATTTTGTAGGTACCTTACCATTTTGTTGACTTTATAATAATTTATATATACAATTTTTAGTTGATAAGGAACTAATGCGGTCATAATAACGGACGCGTACATGTAAACAGTAACGCGATTACGTCAAATGTCGATTATGTCGAATATTCTATCAGTTGTTTTACAACGAATACCAACTGTATGGTTTTTACCGGCCTAGACCGGAAAACGCATAGTTTCTGGACGCATTTGCGGTCTAGATATGCCCTATAACAGAACGAAGGCACAAAAAATAATAATCAATAGAAATTCGTTGTAGTTACTCATATGATAATCATATCGTTGTTGTGTTGCAAATGCTTCAGTGCCATTTAAAAATCAGTTGACATTTTGAAAGCTGTTCAGAACATTAGGTTTATAAACGAATTATACCTCAAGACCGCATTGATAGTACGCACATTAAATTTTATTTTTTTCCACCCGGATGGAAACAAACGTTAGATATGGTTTCGCCCGGATCGTAACCTTGGTGAGGAATGGCTTGCTTTCAAACTTTTCAAATGTAATATAATACGCTCTTTACATCCCATATAGCAAAATAACGTACTATGGACGTACAATGTACAAACCTAAAAGACTTTAGTAATGTACATTGGACGTACATTATCATCCTATATAGGTCGTATGTACGTACATTGATCCATTTGACATAACCTTGTACCAAAGTGGTACATAATTTGCTGTACGTACATAGTACGTCAGCGTATGTACACAATATGTACAAAACTGGATATATCTGATGGCCAATGAAATTCATCCACCTTAAATTTTTAGTAAATTTTGAAACTCTGTATAACTTTATTTTTCTTAATTTATATTGATAATCCTTGAAGAATTCTGTAATTAGTTTTTTGCCTTTTTAATATTTTCGAAGATCATCAAAGTAAGTTATAAGAACATAAAAGTTACAAAGGTTTAAAATTTATTAAAAATTTAAGTGGCCTGATTTCATTGCCCATCAGAGTCATGCTTTGAGAATAAATTAAAACAATTAGACATGTCAAACAAAGGTTTAAAATAAACATTATAATTACGTTAATAATTTTTTACAATTATTGAATAGTTATTTATTCTTTCCCTCTCTCAGAGCGTCTTCTGATCCACTTTTCAATACTTTGCTCCATGTCTTTTAAAGTTGTGTCTTTAAAGAGAGCCATCAAAGCATCTGTTAAAACCAAAAGAAGAGTGTCAAATGTAAATAAGAATATGTTACGTACTTGTTAGAAGTTCGTATAATTTAAGTTTTTGTAAGGATTCTTTCTTTCTTCTTCGTTGGAAACTAAATGTTGCCCCGGAAAATTTATTTGTGATAAGCTTTTTAGCAGCGCGAGAGACGAAATCATAAGGATTAGATCCTCCAATTTTTGCCTATTAAAATGTTATCATTATTAATCAATTACGTTCAATAATATAACACAATATATTTATGTATACATACCGCTTTTCGAAATTGCTCTGGGTCGCTCAAATAATTCTCCAAACTGTGGAGCTCCTCCATGTTGCTTGCTGGTAAATTTGACAAGGTCGTGAAGATGGATTCATTGTTTTCTCCATGATCATTTACATCATGTTTACCATTTTCTAGATTAGTGATTCGTAAATCTGTTATCATAGATTGCAGGATATTTTGCTTCCGAACAATCTGGTGTAAATAATCTAACACCTATTTTTTTGCAGAGTTTTAGCAGTGCTACTCTGCGTTGCAACTTTCCCCTTTCTGAAAGGTGTTTCTGAAAGATTTGCACTATATAACATGTATTGTATCAATTAGGAAATACCTTCATGCTCTTCTTGTTGGTGAGCTGTTCGGCACTCGCTGTTATGATCTTGATTACCAGATGTTAAAGTGGCTATGTTTTCTTTATTGTATGAATAGCGTGGTTTTTTGCTCATCCCAGATGGTGTACCTTTATCTGTAGAAAGGAAAACTGTATTGTGTTGTATCATATCATAAAAAAAAAAAGAAATACCTTCCCCATGATGAAATGAAAGTTCCAATTCTTTACCATCATCCCCAATCCCATTGTCTTGAGATGAGGATGCACATAGATCATCATCATTAGTCGTCTGTATATATTTAATGGAATATTGTGATGTGCTTCTTCGTCTTCACTTTCCTCCACTGATGAGAAACTGTACATTTTCTTAAAAATATTTCTTTTGCGAGATGATATTACCACTGATTCCATATCAGAGTGACTGTCTAAATCTGAACATTTTATGGCCAACACAGATTTCTTACTTGCCTCCTTGAATGTATCTAAGACATAACAATTGCACAATTAAATAATGATTGGAATTTAACAGAAATGTTTGTTTCGTACCATAAATATTATTTCGAAAAGCATTACATGGGAAAATTTTTCATGTGGTTGAATCTGGCATTTCATTTTTTTCTATTGCCATCCTCACCAGCTTTTGCGGATATGGGGTCCAATAACATTCTGTTCCATTTGATAGCAGCCATAAGGTTGGCACCGCACACACTGAATTTTGGTCAGGGAACTTGATAACTGAGCACACAATATAATACGACACATAACACGATAGACATAGAACTACTAAAAATGTTGCAGTAAACATTATACACAAAATTTATAAATTCTTAAGCGTTGCTCTAGAAGCTTAAGAGACAAGTACCAACCTATTTTGAAATATTTACATAAAACATCGGATATATTCCACATTTGGAAGCAACCAATATCACTCACAATAAAAATATTTATGTTAGAGGAAGGACAAGGCTCTAAATATAAATCTTTTTTTTTATTGAATTTGCGACCTACTATAAATGAATCATTGTTTGCATTAGTTATAAAGTTTTGAACACAAACAACACCTTCATCCTGTAATCCACAATTGTCAGCCACATTTAATTTAAGTACAAATCCATCAAGCTGAACACTTTTATATTGCTTTACATTAAAAAGTCTAACCCAGGACGATTACTGTGCCGGAACTGTGTTTTTGGTTTTGTTATTTTCAAAGTTGTAAAACGGTTACTGTGAGAACCTCTACATTCCAAAGTTCGCCTAATTACTTGAGCTAAGGGATTTCCTCCTTTGCGAACTAATCGTTTCACAGACTGACGATAGTTCTCAAATGGAAAGGATGAAATGTTTTGCACAGTGTCGTATTGTTGACAATCATTATAAAGATACAGTAAATTATGTACAGGGTCTTTCACGTAATATGTTCCTATGTCTTATCTCAGAATCTATAACATATACAAAAAAAAAGTGTTATATAAAAGTTGTAAAAATTTTTAATTATTTCCTTTTGATATATACAGGGTGTCCCAGTAAGTCGGAATCGATGTCAACTCGAAAAATTTAAATGGCACTCTCTGTATTTTATTACATATTTGGATTCTCCTCAAGAAAATGAGATACTTTTATCTAAAACTTTTTTTTTAATTTTGCGTAGTTTCAGAGTAAAATGAGGTTATGTTATTTTTATCAGAAAATTACCCTATTAAAAAACTTATTGCTATATACAAAAAAAAATGAAAAATTAGGTAAATGATATATATTTCATATCACAGAGGTTGTGATAAATGATCCAAATCATTAGAAACTTCTATTTTAGTACTGGGTGTTTTTTATATACGGCTCAATCGAAAATATTTTGAATGAAAAAAACTTGGATTTTTTAAATGGAACACCCTATATTTTATGGCATACCTAATTTTTCATTTTTTTTTGTGTATAGCAATACGTTTTTTAATAGCGTAATTTTGTGATACAAATAACATAACCTCCTTTTACTCCGAAATTACGCAAAATTAAAAGAAAAGTACATAAAAGTATCTCACTCTCTTGAGGAAAATCCAAATAAATAATAAAATACAGAGTGTTCCATTTAAATTTTTTGAGTTGACATCGATTTCGACTTACTGGGACACCCTGTATATATGAAAAGTAAATAAATTACAAATTTTAATAAATCCAAACAACTTTTATATAAAATTTTTTTTTTAATCTGTTATAGATTCTGAGATAAGACATGGGGACATCTTACGTGGAACACCCTGTACATTATGGGACACATATTCTTTTCCGTATAAAATTATAAATGTATTCACGAAATATTTGAATAATATATTTGCATAATCCCCAAAATCTGCCAAATATTTTTCATGTGATAGGATCGTTACTCCAATATGTAAACTTATAAAGTTAACATAATGATCTCTAGATAAATTAGATTTTAACACAACAGGACCTGTTATAATATAAAAACTGTCGCAATTCGGTAGCCTTGAAACGTTTCAATTCTACTAAAGATCGTGGTTTCCTCATATACTCATATGGTACGCTATCAAAAATTTTAAGTAAAGATTTGGATATGCTGGACAATTTTGTTTTAGGTTTTCCATGCACCCATAGCAGAAAAGCATTTTTCTCCTAAGCATACGAGGTGCTTATAATCTAACACGATATTTTGAACCATGTCGAAGTTTGGTAACGTTTCAATTATCGATGTTCCCTTATGATGATCTAAATCAATTTTGTTTCGAAACTCTGCATCAGTTCGTCTCTTTAAGTTGCTTATTTGAGGAAAGTATATACGATTATTAAAGAACTCCCTTTCTACATGACATTTTGAACATGAATTATACCCTGTATGTCCTTTAGTAAATGTAAGAAGTGATTTAGCAGGTGCGTCACGAATAAATGAGTGAATAGAGAACGTATAACTAATATCCTTATAATGAAAACCATTATTTATAAGTGCAGCTGCTTCAGTTGTAAAATCTTGTAAAAAAACAATGGCATCAGCAGGCTTATCAAAACCGTGATATATGCCAATCATCTCTACCTGGGCTGGATTGTCAACTAAATTACACAAAATAGGATACAGTTGACTGTTTCAGCTCTTAGCAAGTGGAAAACCATCAATATTCGCATTAATTTTAACACTGTAATTTTATCGTATTATTGCATTTATCAATCAGTTTTGTAACATCATTTATAATACCAAAGTGATAATACTACTTTCAAGTTACACGTTCTAGGGGTACTCAAAAGAGTTCGAGCATCCAATGTTAAACTTGCACCGAAGTATTGCTTGAGCAACCGCAGTTTGGCTAATAGCATTTGAAAAGGTTCTGGTGTCAAATCATTTTGAAATGTTGTGGATCAACTTCATATTCGCTATCAGAAGATTGTCTTGTTAAAGATTAAGAGACATCGCTATAATCATTGGGATCATAATTGGTATTAGAGTCAGAACTGGAGTTACAATTTGCTTGCACTACGGTTTGGGGTTCAACCGTTTCATTGATGGTAATGTCGTTGACCGAGGCAAATACCGGAACAGATAAGCAATAAATTCGGTATCTTGTTCAATATTGTCATCTACACAGTTACTATTATTATTATCTAAACTGTAATTACACACATCAATCGTCACATTACGTCTTTTTTAGCTGTTCTATATAGGTTTTGAGCTAACTTGTATTTAGGCATTTTTATAGGTTAATTTAAGTATCATAATTTAAGTAAATTTAGAGTACAATGTACCATAAGTTGGAATACACCATAAAACACATAACACGAAATGGTAGAAGAAATTTATTATTTAAGAAAAACGCGTCACGATTAGCAGTGAATAAAAATAGCCATATTGAATTTTCATCGTCTATTCTCGTTATGTACTCGTATACGAATCGGTAAGACCCGAACACGCGGAATATTTGACGGAATATTTTTGAACTTTTAAAATAAAATGAAAAATCAAGTCATTTGGTATGAAATGCATTATTTACCTTCAGCGCTACATCTTTTTTCTCAATTTACTAATACAATATAAAGAGCATTAAGACTAAATAATGTACCTTCTGTTTAAATAAGAGCAAAAGTAAAGAAAATAAAAAATTAGGACCCATCTGATGAATTACATAGTTCATAGTTGATCCATGGACGTAAGGACGTATATTGTACCAAATATGTACGTGCAATGTACGAAGTGTGCTATATGGGATGTATGATTGTGAATATTGTAATATTGATAATATTCAAGTGATTCAAAACTACAAACCTAGAGTTATGAAATACGATAGTAATATTACAAATACATGTAATTATCATAGCAGGTTAATTATTTGTCTTTTCATATTTTATCAATGTTTTTTTATTGCCGACGATAGCTACAATTGATGTCGAAACGTTCAGTTTGTAAAATCAGCAAAACATAAAAGATCAATATCCAAAATAATTATGAACATAAATTGTGAAAGCTTCCTTATAGTACTTGGACATTTAGAAATACGTAATTTAAATTTCATTTAGTAAAGAATTCAACAGAAAGAAAGGTAAAAAGGCGTCATTTACTTTAAGAAATAAAAGAAATGTGTGACTATTATCTAGTAAAATACATTAAAGTAGACACATTAGTGGGTGCTAGGACACGATAAGCAAGTTTGGTTAAAAAATCGATTTAAGCAAATAACAACAGTTACATGGTCTAACAAACAGTGTTTGTTTATTTTATTTTGTACCCGGTACTATTAAATTTAAATACTGGTTGTTACAATAAAATTTTATTAACTGACTAATAAGAAATTCAAATGAAGTTTATATACATGAAGTGTTTATAAAGTCACACGCACTTAATGTATAGAATGAAAAGAAAAACGAACAATGCATTAAAATGGAACATTTTAGTAAAACAAAATTACTTGATGTATTATAAATAATTACTCGAAATCAAATACTTGTATAAATATGATAATGTGATAGTAAACAATGTTTTTATGTACACACCGTCTTTTGTTAAACATACATACATATTTTATATATAATGGGTAGGTGCCCCTACAAGTTTACCATTTAGAATATCCTGATTAGGCTTGTAGTTTTATTACCACATATACTAGAAATTGTGGTAAAATTTAAAAATAATTCACCTTTATTATCCTGATCCTGAAAGTAATATTTTCATAACTGAAAGCAACCTTTTCTGTTATAAAAAAAAGTAATTTATTACATTTCAACTATTTACTGTATTTGTCAACGTATGCGTGTATAATTTTAGGCATCACTGCGTTCAATTATACTGAAAGTAGCATAATCCATCTTCTTTAAGAAATACATATACATTTAAACTGCAAAATACAAACAGGCGAGTAGTCAGTTAGACAACAGAACCGAAAGCGCAATTGGTTAATTTTATGGCTAATATAGGAAACATTAACAGTTGCCATCCATTAAATAAATGTGACATAATTGCAATTAATTAACAATGGGTAAGCCGTTTGAAACTGTAAATGGTTTTTCGTTATTAACTAATTCTCATCAAGAAGGAATAGCGGGGAACCACTTCGTGCTCATAAAATTCTATAGGGCCATAAACACTTTTTCGTAACGCTTTTTGCCTCGTATGTACAACATTCGGTACAAGACTTTAATATATATGATATCTTATAAGTTTGTCTATTTCATAGGTTCAACTAAACCGCTTAATTAAAATTTTCAAAATTTTATGACCTATAAAAATTAAATCGATATATTCAATCGTGTGAAGTGAACGATAAGACTTTCTTTATTAAAGTTTCATAAATAGTTTGGCTTAATTTAACGATAAATTTTATATAAAGAATTATACCGATTTAGACATAAAATAAGTCTTTGAAAGCGCTTTTAATGGACCGAACCAATATAATTGGTTGAAATTAAATCATCCACAATTGTACAAACACAATAAAGGTTTGAAATTGTTGGCTTCTGTTCAAAACTAAGTGTAAAGGATTTAATATTGTCTAGCAGACGATGTTGATTTCTAGCATTTGATTTAAGTACTTTATTGATTGCTGAAAAATTCCCTATTTTAAGTAGAGTTTTAACGCTCGCTCTTCCAAAATGTCTATATAACTTAGACTGCCAAAATAGTGTCAAAAAGAACCCAAACTGTTTTTATTATTAAAGGTAACAATCTGTGGGTAATATTTTAATACACAGGTGAGTCATGGTAACTAATCATTGAAATATGTTTTAAAACATGTTTATTGATTGAAACAGAATGAACATACTCAAACATTTATTATAAAAAAGTGTTTACAACGTGCTATTTGGCAACGTTCGCAAATTATTGTTTCAGATTTGGTACTGTGTCCTGGACAAATACACTTTTTTAAGGAGGAACACTTTTTTTGAATATTTGCAATCGTTGCCACGGTACTGATGACAGCGGCCGCGTTTACTGCCTGATGGTTCCTTGTCGATTCTTAATGATATTCCTGTACTTTCGATGGCACGTACTACAGCTGTTGAAAAACGTCTTCGGTCTCTTTTATATTCTTGCAGCCCTTCGTTTAGTGATGGCCAAACGTCGGACTAAAACAAGAGCACATAGGTCTTGGTCTTGCACCAATTGTTCGCGCTCTTGGTCTTGCATTGATATCCTTAATCTCCGTCTTGCTCTTGGTCTTGAATATGGAATTTTAGTCTTGTTCTTGGTCTTACACGCAAGACTCTTGCAGTCTTGCATTTTTACACCATACTATGGAATGTTATCAAATTAATTGAAATTTTGTGTCGCTAGATGTTACACAATTAGAATATTACAGAGAATAATAATTTGGCTACATAGATATGTAGTGGATGAAATTATGTGGTATTGGATTTAATGATCAAAATAAATTATAGTAACTTAAATTATTTTAAAATTAAATACAAATTAATTACGAGTCACGATCAAGAATACTTTTTTGCTACTTTATGTTTCAGTATTACGATGTATTTTTTTTTATTTATCCTTTTGGTTTAGTATACACTACCACCTAGCTCAAAGGTTATATATCTGTAAATTTTGTCTGAAGTTTTAAGATTAAAGAAGGCTCCTTGCTCTTAAATATTTTATTGCTTATAATGAACCTTTTGAAGGAACGTTCAGTGCCAGTTTGGTGACTTCACTTTGCTGTTATTTCACTTTAACTATTAGATAACTAAATTTGATGGACTGAATTGTTCTTCCGAAAGACATATTATTAATTTATTTAGGTTTACCAAGTATTATAAATGTATTACTGTTTCTTTTAAATACTATACAACGACAGAAAGTGCATTTTTGGATTGTGTGATTATTTTTAAACGCTGAGTAGCGTTTTCTTCAGGTCAACACAAGGAAAGATCTCTCATTGTTGAAGGGAAACGTTTAATTTGAATTTTTTTTTTTTGCTAACAATTACTGGTTGGGTTCAAAGTTACTGAATACATCACAAGTTGCGAACGTTAATTTTTTTTTTATTCTGGTTAATAACCCTAATGACCAATATTGTATCTGCTTAAAACCAGATTTTCAATTTTTTTTTGTTTTTTTTACGATACAGTTTATTGGTATAGTTTAGACACAAATTACCTTTTTTTTTGTCTCTTACATATAATTTTGACTGGAATAGATCCACACACATGATTATTTCATTTGAGCTGAATAGTATATCTTTGTTTATTTCACACTACTGCAGTTTCTTATTTCTTTCCCTTGTGTGCTTTCCTTCCCTGTCTCTCCCTACTCATCTCATTTACCATCACTATCCAAGAGTCGGGATAGTGGTGCTTCTGTCTAAAAAGGGGAGCGGCTCTTGGCGCCTGGCAATAACACCTACAGGTCGCACAACTAAAGATGATTTGGAGGTCAGATGCGCATTCGTCCGTTTTCAAATATTCTACTCGCGGCAATTCGAGAAGTTCAGTAGCGTCGCAGGTCATTTATTCCAAGTGTATATTACGTCATTGTACGTATACAAACATAGTTATTAACACATTTTCTTAATACTTATGGAAATTTTACATTTAAGTTAATGAAATTAGAATGTTTTTAAACAGATTAGGAATGTATATAAATTATTAAATTAATAAAATAACATAACACTTTAAATGTGATTTTGTACGTGTACCAACGATTAATTACGCCGCCCCTGGTAAGTGATATTAAGCTGTTACACTTGACGATTGTTCCCGAACGCAATGACGTATCTGCGCGACCCGAATCATCTTTAATTGTGCGACCTATATTTTCTCTAAACCCCGCCCTCAACCGACATTGAGCTAGAACGGTTTGCTTACTTTACCTGTAGATGAGTAGAAAACCCTTTCCCTTTCCTCCGCTTCCTACTTACACACGTGACACTATCAAAATACAAATAAACACATAAACAAATATTAATTAATTTAAATTAATAAATTTGAAGGACCTTAAAATTGTATGTAGATTTTTATTGAATGGTTAAATTTAAGTTGCCATAAACTAATAATATAAACAAACATCAATAATTTTTCAAAATTTTAAACAATAAAAAGATATATATATATATATATATATATATATATATATATATATATATATATAATAAAAATAATAGTGTGACATATGTACAAAAAAGTAATATAGGTATATAAATAATCATGCTATTGTTGTGGTCCAATTATTAATGTATAGCAACCATCGTGCTGATTCGTTGATGTGTACAATTTATTACAATCGATGACATCATCACCGCTTTGGCAATTTTGCTCCTTTTCTGTATACATTCAGTCAATGCGATTTTTTCTTTTTTATTCTTATATGCTCACAAATTTCTTCAAAATGTTGCAGACTATCAAGTTTTATTTCAGTTCCCCACGTTGTCAAGTTAAAAGGCTCGGCTTTGTGTCGGGGGTCCAGCACAATAAACCCAATTGGTTTTTTGGTAGTGCTTTAGCATTTTATCCCAGCAAGCTTGAAAAGCCAATATTAATTTCTCGTCCATCTCGTTTCGATCGACTTTTTCCTCCAATTGCTGAATTATTGACTCAATTTTATCAATTAGTAGGTTGAAAGACACAATGACCAACGGAAGAGTATCATATTTATCTCCACCAAGTTTTGTAGTTACGTTTTTAAAATTTATAAACTTTTTCTAATAGCCAACAATCTCTTTCGGGGATATTAAATTCGCTTAAATCTGCAACACTACTACACGAAGTAATTATACCACCTTTTAATTTTAGAGGGATACCAAGCATGTCATGTGTTGAGTTCTATCTGGTGGTGCAATCCAAAATGGGACTTCTTGTGGTTTGCACACTAGCTGTATCGGATACTGAACGAGATTTGTTTTTCAATATTTCGCTTTTTTAATTCTGCTGAAAACAGACCTTATTTTCATAACGCCACGTCGTTATATTCTATTTTATAGTCGCCTTCTTCTTCGTCTTCATTTTCGTTTTCTTCGTCTTCGTTTTCGCAGTTGAATTTCAGGTTTTTCATCAAATCTTGAACACCTAAATTCAAAATAGGTGCCTTGCCGCGAAAGTGTTGATTGTATGGATGAAAGGTGGGAATTAATTTTGCAAGTTCTTCCATATATTTGGTATTTGCAGACGCATTATCCACAGTAATACCTTGTATTTTGTGAATTAATTTATATTCTTGCAAGCACGAATAAAAAATTTTTGCTATATCATTTCCTCACTATGAGAATGGACAATATCAAGCACTACTGGCTTATAGGTCCAGTTATCGTTTATGTAATGCGCCGTTACACCGCAGAAAGTTTTTCCAGCAACAGACGTACATCCATCGATTGTAAAAGATATTTTAGATTTACAACTTTCTAACTGGTCCTTAACAAGGAGTTGAAGATCTTCAAATCGTTGTTTAACTTGCCGTCGAAGAGTTTGTCTTTTGGGAAACGTGCGTTCTGGGCATATTAATTGAAAATAATTTTTAATTGCGTCATCGTCAAAAAATGAAAAAGGGAGCTACTTTTTTGTCACCCAACCCACCGTTGCTGTGACAAAGTCTATATTTTTTCGCGATGTCTGTAGTCAAAAAAAAAGTTAATTGTTGATATGGATGAAGATATTTTATACTTACTTCTCCTGTAAATTGAAAGTAATTCGAAATGGTTGATATTGGTTGTTTTTGTGGAAAAGCCTTCTGTGATCCTCTTTTGTGCGCTGACATATGATGCCTCTTTAATACTGAAGTAGTGCAATTTTTTATTTTAATTTCAACTCTCCTCTTCTTAGATTTTTCGCATAACTTGCACAAACCAAAAGGGTCTTTACTTCCAGAATTAAAAACAAATAATTCAGTAAATTGCTTTTGCCCGATAATTTACGTTGTTCATTATTTTCACAAATACTATCACTATCTTGAATCGCACTACTACTACAACTTTGCGACCATTCCATCGAACCTTCATCACTCGTCATTTTTAAGATCGTCTTTTCAAAAACGTTTTCTTATATAATTAACGTATTTACAGGACGACGTTGAGATACGAATGAGAATTTAGAATTACGGTAAGCTTTTAAATTACAGACAAGTAAAAATATTTGTGAAGGTACAATCCCACAAATATTAAAGAATAAGCACTATTGCATTTACAATGCGTTGTTGTATTCTATATTGTAATTTTACTTACATTAGTTATGAAAATTCAGTTATCTTGAAAAAGGGACATCACCTTGGCATGTTTGGGGGATTTACATGAGTATTACAGGCACCTTTCCGGTTTAAATTCCTTATTGTAAACCAAGTAAAACTTGCTTTTTGCCGTCCAAATTTAGGTTTAAGAATTTGGAACTTTCCCACAAGTTATTATTTTATTACTTGGATATTAAATCTTAGAAATGTGAAGAGTTCATATTAGACGAACTCAAAAAAATATTCAATTAATTTAAATAAGCTAATGCTGCTAAAATTCGTAACAGCGTCTTCCAACACTTTAGGAATCGATTCGAATTATTATTTTATTGGTACCTATATGCTTTTTATTTATACATATGAATCATCTTGCTGATATTTTGCAGAGCTTGACTTTCATCCAGTCTTGGTCGTGCAACCTTGAGTCTTGGTCTTGGTGTTGCTAATGGCGTTGCTATCTAGGTCTTGGTCTTGGTCTCGCAAGTCTTGCGAGACCAAGACAAGACTGCAAGACCAAGACCGATTTTGGCTATGACTATCTTTGTTCTATCACTGGAGTGACCAAATGCAACCCTGTCACAAAACATTCTAACTTCAACAGCACAATAAAATGTATCATATTTACCTAACTCTTCCAGGAAACCTGTTAGTTTCTTCTTTGCAGAGATGTTACTCTTCCAGTTGGGGTTCTTTGTCATCCAAATAACATAAGCGTTATAAGCTACTATGTCTAAATAGCTCATAAAAAAGGCTATCTACGAGTGCATCTTCGACATGAATATTCGCGAATAATTTTATCCAGTATATCTTTGTCGCGTTATAATTCAAAATTATTTCAAGTTAGTACTTTTTACTTTCATCGCTAATTTCGTGCTCATTATGAAGAGTTGAGAGAGCCAGAACAACCTTTTTAGGTTTTGGCATGTAGGATACCAAAGTAACGTCTTTTGTAAATAAAAATTGCGAGGAATAAACTGCACTATCATTCAAATCTGGTAATGATCTAGGAATTCCTTTTTTGTTCTTGCGTAGTGTCCCTACTAATGTTAGTTGTTTGGTTAGTAAGTCCTCTCCTAGTGTTATGTCGGTGAAAAAGTTGTCATTGGTGATATTACGTCCACTGCCATTCCAGAACTCTGACAGCGTTTTGACAACTCGTTGACCTTGGTTCTTTTCAGGTACATTGCCTGTTTTTCCAGTGTAAACCTCAAAGTTGGAACAATAAAATGATTTTGCATCAGCGACACCCATATTTTAATTCCATACTTTCCAGGTTTACTGGGTATATATGCTCGAAACTGACAACGGCCACGAAATGTAACAAGCTGCTCGTCAATGGTACCATAAGCAGAACAGTTGAAACTTTCTCCACAGTTTTTCGTAAATATATCAGTGATATAGCGTAGAGCGACAAGTTTACGCTCTAGTCGTGTTGATAAATCATCAAACCTGATGTATTGAAGAATATTAGTAAACCTTGCTCAGCTCATTGTTGCTTGATATACATGCCGATTACGTGCTGCCTTCTGTTTCCACAATTGCTCAGGGTCTTCTCGTGATTCTCTATAACGGCCAGAAAGAAGTAAAATACCAAAGAATGCCGATAACTCTTCGAAATCGATGTTCTGCCATTCACGCTGTTGCTGTGGCTCATGACCTTCATTCCATAATTTTATAGCTTCTTCAGCTTTCTTATTGGTATATAATACTGTTGTTTTTATGTTGTTATCAGATATAAAAAGTTTGAATGTGTCCAGTATTGTCGACGCTAGCTTACTATTGTCTGTAAGGCTCTCCACTTTTTGCTGAATAATATTGCGAGAAAGCGTTTTGGTAGATCGCGCTTGTGATACATATTTCCATGTACGGGCTGCTACGATATTGCTTTGATCGGTGGTTTGGTTATTACTTTCTACGTTTTCAGGTTCACTATCATCTAAATCTAAAACATCGTTCTCACTGTCACTTTTTTCGAGCTTCTGTAAGAACTCTTCTTCAGTTAGAGGTTTTCTTCTTTCCCATGTATTCATTATTGATATCATACACCAACCACTAATTGCTTTGAAACACCAAGTACACAACAAACAAACAAACAACATATCCACTCCGAATCAGTTTGTACGCTGCACTGACACATCACTTTAAAATGCAAACCGCCAGACAAGAATGAACAAGTCGCTAGGATTCTGCGCTAGAACATGCAGTGCCACAACCGGGTCAAAAATGGCCGTTTGCATTTTAGTTGAATATAAA
Source organism: Vesta saturnalis (assembly GCA_036346205.1). Classification (NCBI taxonomy): domain Eukaryota; kingdom Metazoa; phylum Arthropoda; class Insecta; order Coleoptera; family Lampyridae; genus Vesta; species Vesta saturnalis. Next base: position 577,685 of record JARFJB010001982.1, read on the forward strand.
ATTATTGTAATAAAATTACAATAATTGCACATGGAAAACAGCATAAATATTAACACATAAATACATAAAAGGCATATCTAGAAGGGCAATTCGTCAAATGCATTCAGTTCAAATCTACAAATGAAAAACGAAAATTTGGGTCATTTTTTACCCCATCTTGAGCGAGGGTTAAACTCTACAATAAGGTTCCCTTACTTCAATGAAGTAAGCCAAAAGTTTCGAAAACTTTCAAAGTGTTAGAATTGTGTTAGATTGTACCGAAATTTTTATCCAAAAAAACAAAGTGTCAGTTGTATAATTAGGTTTTATTCCCAATATAAATCCAATACTACTGGTAATTTCATGACAATTGTTTCCCCGGGTGGTATTGTTACATTTATTAGCGGACCATACGGTGGATGAGCTTCTGACAAAATAATTTTCCAGCAAAGTGGTTTTATTCTTCAACTAGAAGGTTTATGTTATTCTATTATGGTTGATAAAGGTTTTCTAATAGATGATCTTTGCCAGAAATTTAAAATAGACCTATCTAGATCCTCGTTTCTAAAACAACAGAAACAGTTAAGTGCGGATGCAGCACTTTTAAGTGAAAAAATAGCTTCTATACGAGTGCACATTGAAAGAACCAATCAAAGAATTAAAATATTTAAGATTTTGGGAGGTAAATTACAATGGTCACTGGTAAAAAATATTAAATGAATGATTAACTGTGCGGGTTTAAGCCAGCAGCAGAACATTGATAGTAGTTTACGCAACAAGTTTAGAAAAGTGACGTTTTATTAATCGAGTATGGCTTGTGACGTGATGAATCGATTCCAAGTGATTTTAACCTTACCCCTTTCTTAGGTAGGTTAATTTTATGGGAACTCCTAAGCTGAAGTTAGAATGACTATTACATTGTCTATTAAATAAATGAATTCATTATTGTAAACATCTCATATATTGTAAACACAATATCTTTTGTAATTAACTAAATGGTAATTGTAACTAAGGCTATCATGTTCCAAAAATAACTAATGTAAAGAAAATGATTGACAAAGGTACAAAGAACACGATCGGATACTAACTAAATTTTATTGGATACACAAATTGTATGAATCATTTTTTCAAAATAATTATATATTTGTACTGTTAACATGCTTTTCGCAAAGCTATAATTAAAATCAATTTAAATACAAATAAAAAACACTGACGTTGAAAGTGCATGGATACACTTGAAAAACTGTGTTGTCAATTGTGCCACGCGGATATGTGGAAGAGCGACTATAGGTAGACAGAAAAAAATGTGCTTAGTAGAATGAGTCGGTAAAAAAGGTAGTATGTAAGAAAAAGATGCGTACATGGCAATGATTGATGCAAAAAAAAATAGACTGAGAAAAGGCGATTATATGAGGTGTGCAGAGTAAGAAACAAAGAAGCTAAGGAGGCAGTAAGAATAAGTAAAGAGGACGTGATGGCTGTGGAAAGAAAGAAAACGCAGAATCATTTTGAGGAACAAAAACTCTTCTGGAAATGGGTCAAAAATACAAAACGTGGCCCAAAACAGAACGCTGATGAATACGAGCAACGAAATAGTATGGGACGACTGTGAAGCGAGGAAATCTTGGAAAGAATACTTAGTGAGGAAAGTAAGACTAAAGGGTTAAATAAGGAGAATGTAGAGGGAATGGTGAATGAAACTAACAATGTTATTGGGATAGATGAGGTAGAGAAAACGGTAAGAAGATGAAATCACTGGTGAAATACTAAAGTATGGAGGTGCAAAGCTTATACGAAGATTGTATGAATTATTCAATGTGTACCGAGGGATTGGAAGAGCGCGATCATTGTAACACTGTATAAGGGTAAGGGGACAAGAGTGATTGCAAGAACCACAGAGGAATAAGTTTGCTCAGCGTGCCTGGTAAAGTATTTGGAAGAATACTGATTGATAGAGTACGAGAAACTACACAAACTGAGATTTGGGATGTTCAGGGTGGCTTCATACCAGCGAGAGGATGTGTAGATCATATAGTTGCTCTCCAGCAGGTCATCGAAAAGTGTTTAAGTGTAAAAAGGAAGCTGTACTGTGCGTTTGTAGACCTGGAAAAAGCATACGACAGAGTGAATAGGGAGAAGCTGTGGGAAATATTAAATGAATATGGCGTAAATAAAGGTCTAATAAACGGAATAAGGGAAGTATACAACGGTAGTGTGGTATATGTTAGTGTGAGAGGAGGTGTGAGTGAATACTTGAATATAGCAAGGAGTGCGGCAAGGCTGTATGTTGTCACCGTGGTTGTTCAAGGTATACATGGACAAATGTGTTAGACAAGAATGTACCGATACAAATGGTGTAATGGTTGGTGACGTAAATGTACGACTTCTGGTGTATGCAGATGGCACAGTCTTATTAAGTGACAGTGCGGATGAGCTTCAAACTGCTGTGAGGAAGTTTGGTGCAGTCTGTGAGAGTATGGACCTAAAGGTAAACGTGAACAAAACTAAGATTCTGGTGTTCAATCGTGAAAGTGGAAAGGAGAGTAGAGTATTTACTCTGCAAGATAAAATTGTGGAGTAAGTGGACGAGCTGGTATATCTGGGTAAAATGTTTACTGCAGATGGTACAATTGAGGCCGAGATTGGACGAAGGGTCATTACTGGAAGGAAAGTGATTGGAAGTATGTGGACGATAATGAGAAACGAAAGCATGAGCCTAGCTGTGAAACGAGCAATCTATAATGGCGTCTTTGTCCCGTCAGTACTGTATGGAAGCGAGACATGGGTATATCAATGCAGCACGAAAGAAAAACAAATGGCGTGGGTATGAGATTCCTGAGAAGCGTATGTGATAAAACGAGAAGGGACAAGATAAAGAATGAGTGCATAATGACGGAGTGTGGCGAGGAAAAGACGATAATGGATAGATATAAAAGTAGTGCATTTCGTTGGTTTGGTCACATTGAGAGAATGAACAACGCAAGATTAACGAAGCAAATATATGTAGGTGAGGGTAGAGGCAAGGCCGTGTAAAACCTGGCTGAATGTAGTAGAATGTATGATAAAGGAAAGAAAGGTAAGGAGTTTTAAAAATAACAGGGCATGTCAGAGACAATGTATAAATCTTTAGAAAGCTTGGGAGGTATGCAGAGATAGGAAAGCATGGAGAAATATAGTGAATGAAAATTAAATAAGAGGCAGGAATTATTTTGCCTACTCCGAAAACGAATGGCGTGAAGGTTAAGGATAAAAATTTAAAAAAATTTTGCTTAATCCATTTTCGAGTTGTTATCAATAAAATTGTTAATTGTTCTAGGATAATTTCTTTTATAATGCCAGTTTTGATAATACCAACTCCCACATTAAATCTGTGAAACGGTACATACTATCTTATTATCAACCCTTTAAACGGCAATGCGCAGGAATATTATTTTAGTGTTCTAAACTAGAATTATTAGGGAAATTATCCATATTCCTACTTGATAGTGTGTGCTGTTTCCCAACTATAATGTATGAATTAGTATTATCAACCCTTTAGACGGCATGCGGGGGAACATTTCTGTGTCTTAAACTAATTTAGTTAGGTATTTAGTGAAATTATCCTGAAAATTCTTGCTTTATAGTATGTACCGTTTCCCAGAAATAATATGGGTGTTGCTATTATCAAGCGTTTAAAAGGCAGTAAGAGTTAGAATTACTTTAGTGTCTTAAAATAGAATAATTAGGGAAATTATCTTGAAAATTTCAACTTTATTGGAATTTCCGTTTCCCGGATATAACATTTGGGATTACTATTATCAACTTTTTAGGCGACAGTGCAACGTAAACTAGAATGACTAGAGGAACTGTCCTGAAAATGCCAATTTGATGGGATGTACTGCTTCTCAGATATATTACCGTGGTGGGCAATGAATAATAATAAAGCAATTTAGTGGGGAGGAAATTATTCCAGTGTTTTAAACCAGAATTATTAAGGACATTATCCTGAAAAGTCCAGCTGGATGAATATACTGTTTCTCGTATATAATACAGGGGTTGGTATTAGCAACCCTTTAGACGGCAGTGCGGGGGAAAGTTATTTTAATGTTTTAAACTGGAATTATCCTGAACCTTATCTATGGCAAACGGTAAAGAGAGTAGAGGATTCTAACCCATTAGTTCTTTAATGTTAGATGGTACACGTTGCCACTGATCCAGGGAGTCGGTAGTTACCACTTGGTTTATCATGTATTCTAATCAGTGATGTGTTTTAGCGGTAGCGCCACATGGCACAACTGGGATATAGTTAGGCTGTATGTTCACCAAAGCATGAAGAGCAGATTTACTGTTAATTATTGGCTTAGAAACTTTTAGATGGTTGATTAAAGCCTTAGATTGCTACGTTTTTATTAGGAAAAGTGCAATGTTTATATACAAAGAAGCAATACGTATTTCTCAACGTAAGCTTGCAACTTTCACTAAGTTCAATTATGCTTGACCTAGTCAGGAAAATGATAGTCTGTCCAAGGGATTCCAAATTGTTGTAAAATGTGACTATTGCGCACCTATACCGGGTTACTAGAAAGTGTCAGCCGTTTTCTTCTTTAACTAAGTAGTAGTAGTAGCAGTAGTATGTAGGGGTAACCAAAGTGACCCACACACATATAGTAGAACTACCCCACCACGCCCATCACCCTAACTTTGAAATCCCCTTTCGCCGTACAGAACTGGAAAGCTCTTGAACGCTTTTCATTCATACCATACAAAGGCTCATTAAATCATGCCATTCAAAATTTATTTCTCATCACTTATCGGATATATCGTTTATGTTATAAATTCATCCAGTGTGTCAAGTTAAGTAATGAGTGTAACACCAAGAAAATGCTTGAAATTTCTTCTTGACTAGTATTTGTTACTTGCTGAGCGTTAATTGAATTTTAAATATTGTTTATCACCAAACTGCGTTTTTGATATTTCAAACCATCTTATTAAATACACGTATTTCCATAGGTTATAATACTAGCGGCCATGTAATTTCCGAAAACTTTTTCAAGCTGAGGCAACGAATGGTTTTTGGATCATCAATGATCATGAGGGATCATTGTAAATCCAAAAACCATGAGTCATCGAATGAGAGAAAAATAAACTCCCTATTGACATTTCAACGAGTTTCATTTGGCATGAAATTTCTATGAATGTGCAAGGTGCAATATTAATTTAGAAGTCAAATTATAATTGCACCTTCTATAACGTTAAACCATAATTTTGTTATGATTTTTTCTTTTTTGAAATTTGACTTATCAAAAAAAATCCGCTAAAATTATCCTAGTGTTGTTTCCACGAAAATAATGCTTTCGTTAGCTTTCAATTAAAAAATGCAGCCTTTTTATTGGAAAAGGATAAATCCGTGGAAATTTCCTTCTATCAGCAAACCTTAGTACCAAAGTCTCTCAATCCGTAACAAATTAAAAAAAAATAGGGTCTGTGTTAAGTTAGAAACGAGCCGGACCGAAGAGTCCTGAAAGAAGTTTTAGGTCGTTTTGATGCAACTCCATCTTTAATTCGGAAACCAGCTACTACCATAGGTATATTGCGAGAAACGATATGATGAGCAGTTAAATTTAATAAATTTCACGCTTATAAGATACAAACCTTTCAAGAACTTGTCACAGACTACTACGACCCAAAAATTCAATTTTGCGAAGAGATGACAGAGAAAACTCAATATAATTCAGAGTGAAGAACAAAAACCTATTTTCGTGATGGGCAAGGATTAAAAAAAAATTACGTTAGGGCAGGTGTTTTAGATATTTACCTAAACCTGATATAGAATACTACTCAACCTTTCATTATAGATGAAGTAGAGAATTAACAAATTATTGATGGAAACCTTAAAGGAAAATTTAATTCATTTCCAACAACATGGAGCCGGCGCTCCACATTATGCCGCTGCTGTTTAGCAAGGTTTAAATTACGCGTTTCCCGAATAGTGGATTGGAAACTAGGTACTATAGGATAGTCACCACGATCTCCGGATCTTCTGGAAATGCAGTTCGATTTCCAGGAAATTGTTTTCAAATGTGAGGCTTGGCTTTGAATGTTGTTTATTTTATTGTTTAGGACAAAATGGTGGAATGTTTGAACATTTAATTTAGTAATTTTGTAATACGTAAGCGTAGCGTTAATTACATTATTTAAAGCGTTTTTTGTCATTGATTTACTACATCAATGTGTCATATATATTATACAGGGTGAGTTTTTTTTTCATTATTTGTATGGGGATCTCGGAAACCGTAAGAGTTACACATTTGCTTAAATGGGGAAATATTTGCTTCTTTAGACTAATCCAGATACGCTTTTGTTGATTTAAGAAATACTAGATATTTGTAAAAAAGTAAAATTCGCCACTGCGCCTGATAGTGGAGTTGGGCATCATCCTGTTTGCAGGGGTTTGTAAATTTCATCTGGGATATTGTTAAAATCTTCCTTAAAGAATTGCAAATATCGACTTCCAGTTAAAGTCTCATTAAAAATAAATGACCCAACAAACTGCGAACCGATAACATCACACTATAAATTGAAGCGAAATCTGAGGTCGTCTTTCTTGTAAACGGTGAGGATTTGCTTGGGCCCACAAGTGTTGGTTATGGCGATTGAACATACCACAGTTTTAAAATGTGATTCGTCAGTCCATAAGATCTATATCGGAAAGTTGTTATTTTCATGGCAAATATGTATGAACCAATTACAAAAATTTAATCTTCTTTCATCATCACCAGGGTGCAAAGTATGTCCAACTGAGTATTTATAAGGATGGTATTTATGTTTTGCTAAAGTTCTGACTACTGTGCGTTGTGAGATTGCAGCGTCTTGTGCAATTTGCCGTGTTTATGTAGATGGAATTTGATTAACAACAGCTAGAACAATTATCTGCAGGTTTTCATCAATATTACCCCTATTTCTGGACTTCACAAAACTCCCAAACTCTTTTAAATTGTTTTATAAATTCTTGATGGTGTCTAAAGATGGTTGAAAGTGATCAAAATACAATAAAAAATTGCGTTCGGCCGCGCGTTGACTGTTTTTTGTTACAAGTTATGTAACATTCGATCATATCAAGTTTCTCGAAATTTGCGTACACCATACTTAATTTTCTAAAGCAACTCCACACTGACAATACCGATAAGAATTACACTAACGAACGAACTGTCAAAGATGAAGATAAATAACGCTTCAGTTGCTTTACATTTGTTTTCCATGGCAAGATATGATTTTTGTTAAACGTAATAATAGAAAAACGTGTACTGTGCTTTTATTTATTAAAATAACAGCCCTGACATCATTACAATAAAAAAAATACAATGTTAAAGTATGTCATAGCCAACTATGGTTTCCATTAAAAAAAATTCAACTCTGCTTCATAACTTCAAGATGCTAAGCAAGATTAAAAAAACTAGTACGGTGACGTTATTCGGCAGAAAGTAATTTACAAATTGTGTTTAAACAATTTTTATTTATCTTTAGAAATAAACGATTTGAAGCGCTGAAACGATTTTGGAGAGTTTTACTTTTTTACAACTATCTAGTAAGCCATACATTTTCTTAAATTAACAAAAGTGTATCTGGATTAGTCTTCTAAAAAGCAAATCTTTCCCCATTTAAGCAAATGTGTAACTCTTATGGTTTTCGAGATCCCCACATAAATAATGAAATACAAACTCACTGCGTATATCCAATCAATCTTTGTTAAATCGCTTTTGAATGGTTTGTCGTAGTGCGCCTTTGGTATGAATGAGAAGCATTCTTCAAAAGCTTTTTAATGATGTGCAGGGGCGAGTTGCGATTTAAGAGAGTTGGGGTTGAGGGGCTGTGGTTCCGCCATGTTTGCGGGGCCACTTTGGTTCCACGAAACGGTTTTTTTAATGTCTCTTAGTTAAATAAAAAGTCACCATGTATAATGGTTTAGTCTGTTAACTTATTTGGAGTGAATATTACACTTTCCAAACATATTTTAATTTTCTATTTAATTGGAATTAAATGTTCTATGATTGGCGCAAATTGGCAAACTTCTCCACCATAACAAATAAAAAATTAGGTGCGATTGATTGTTATATTTAAAAGGTAAATTGCACCACGGTCTAGCTCTGTGAGGTACAAACTTATGAAACTTACTGTAATTGAGAACTCCTTTTAAACAGGTCGCGAGGGAGGCAGATATATATCCATAGATATAATGGTGAAGCATTTGTTTTGTTGGACGCCACTCAATTTATAGGTTTAATAATTGAAATACAACCAAAAATTGAGAAAGTTGTACCTTAACAGCATTATAGGTAATCTGAATAAACACTACATAACTGTGTTTATATGTATATTTAATAAAGCAAAATGTCTGATTAATATCAGCATAAAATAACTAAAACGATATTTCTCATAAAACTTTACGATTTTAAAATTACTAAATTAAACACAACTATACACGCTTATAATCTATATTTACTTAAAATTCAAAATGCAATATGATCAACACTGTATTCAAGAATAAAACGTATACTGACCTATGTCAATAAATATTACGGTTAATGTAGGTTATGAACTCCTTTATAACCATATCAAAATAACACTAACTGATTTGTTTACCTACTTGAAACGTACTTTGCATAAAAGGATACGTATTACTTACATGTAGGTACTCAGAATAAATATAACTTCGTCTTAAAACGAACTGTAGCATGAGAAATTCATTTCCCATTCATAAGATACGCATACCATAATTTCCATGTGGCAATAACATACAAATAGACCATATAGTTATGGCAACGTAATTTCCATAATATAAACGTAAAGTAAGGTACTATACTTTTCATTTGTCTTCTACGTACAAATAAACGAACTGTAGACCATATATGAAGGAAATTTTCATAATATAAACGTAAGGTAAGGTACTATAATTTTCATTTTGTTTTCAACAAGCAAATAATGGAAATGTAGATCCAACAATTACACCAGAGATATATAACAGCATGCGTTATTAATGCAAAACAAAGGTGTCTCCATTTATACTCGTGAAGATGACATTGCATTATTACGCGCTATTTTATGAATGTTCGTGTCGTGACGTCATGCACCAAGCTTTCACAACAAACAAAATTCTTTAGAATTTCAGATTTTTCTTAACCCAAGCGATTTTCTTAATGTAGAGGTGTAGTCTTGTTCCTTTCTTTGTTTCCTATTAAATATAATATTTACAAAAATGTAATTAGAAGCCTTAAATACCTTATACAAGGGAGTAAACTTAAAAAACGAAATGCATTGCAATGCAGAAGGTACAGAAATGAATCAAGCGCGTTAAGTTCGCATTTGCGCACTAAGCTTAGACCATAATACACTATATACAGAGGTACTGGTAATTATGTAGACTAAAGTAAAAATATTGAAATACATTCCAAAATTTAATTATTGAAAGAAAATAGATACCAACGTAATGTAAATATATTTAGCAATAATAACACAAATTTCGAAACTTAAATTAAGGTAACGAAAGACAAGAATTGAAAACTAATATTAAGGTAACGATAGCCAAGAATTAGCACGTTACACCACTTAAATTTTATTATAACATTAACATTTTTATATATACTATTTTTTTCATTACGGAATATTCGTTATACTTTAAGTATTCAGGAACAATGTTTATATAGATTAAATTAATTAAAACTAAAATCTACATAAATTGCGTTTCATGCTTTTTCACTCAATTGTGTAATTAACTGAAAATCCTTCGCTGCTTAAAGCACTGTAAGTATAAAGAGGGTTTTTATAACATATTCAATTTATCTCATTTTAAAAACTCGTCTTGTATCATCAGCTTCAGGTTATATCTTTCTTAATTACATCTGTTTGCATCATGTAAAAAAATTTAATTGTAGTTTTATCGTAGACGTACGTTTTTAGATTTGTTGTATGTTTTTGATATAAAGTAAATTGACACTCATATTTAACTGGCTGATCACCAAGAATGTACGTGACACTGCGGAACGATTTGCTCTAAGCTGATCTTGGCAGATTTTTTAGAAACATTAGAAGAAACATTTCTATTCTTGCTACACAAATCAATAATGCACTGGCGTTTACAAAGGGAAAATTTTTTGTAAAAGTAAAGTGGCGGATACTTGCCAATAGAGCGAAACAGTGTCTAGCTGCATGAATAATAAGTGTTTATAGAAAAAATTGTGCTACTGATTGTCAAGGTACAAATCCCTCGAACGTAACTATAGGAGTAGTAATAAATGCAATAAATCGTCTTTATATTTACCTGGCAAATGTACAATTACACTTTTTCCTGATGCCTTTATTTTTAACAAACAATTTTACTGCGTGTAAAAATTTAATAGAGTATGTCGTGTGCTACTTCACAGAATTAAATAGAAATATAAGCTTTTGCGTTCAAACATTATTTCTCTTCTGTTATCTTACGGTCTCATTTATCTTTAAAGTCAAATAGTACTAAAAGATAGCGTTTAACATTTTTTCTTTCAGTTTGCGTGCAAAACACGTTTAGCAGTTTAAAAAGATTATTATCACACTATACAAATGTCCTAGCATTTGACATTTGTAGTGACACTAGTAGAAGTTTCAGAAGTCTTGTCCGCTTGATTAAAAGCCTCAGGCTCCCCTGTACAAAACTTAGAGCTAACGTCCCTCTTCTCATTAAGTCTTCCATCTCCTCATTTACCGCACGTTAAAACACCCGACGTGGAAATATTTGTCCACAAAATGTTTTGTTACTTTTAACCTTAACCTGTCTGTATGTATTTATAAAACGAAATCATGTTTTTACAATATCCATTTGTATATGCGTGTGCGTACATGTGTTTGCTTTTTACTACCTTTAAAGGACTGAATTTGTTTTTCCTACAAGAATTTATAGATTCAGTGAATTGGCATTTCCTCATTCATATTTATGATTTACTGCACATAATTCTCCCTAAAGTTCAAGCTTCGTATTCAGTGATCGCTTGATAGTTCTCAAGACGAATGCATTCTTAGTAAGGTTTCATTATCTTTTGTAACTACAATAATTTATAAATAATCACGAACAAAAATTATAAAAATGTTTTTACAAATTGTAAACAGAAGATTCTGTTTGAGTAATGAGGCGTAGGTGCTTTTAATTTTTATTCATGTAGGTATATAAATAAAATTATTCCAAATTTTTGTATCCTAGTTGTTGCAAATACAGCTGACTCCTAGTGTATTAGCGTGTCACATATCTCATTAAAGTACGAAGGGGCTTTTTGCTCTATAATAGTTTTGATATTAAACCTTGCTTCCAACTATATTGCGTTAGAAAGCATACTTCTGTTAGAGCATATGTCTTCGTAAAGAAACTTAACGTACTTATTTTCCTTCATAAAGGAAACTAAATTTCACATGTAGCACCTTATAAATTCGCTTTTACCACTTAAGCTCATAACATAATTTTTTATCATTTCTCTCTGAAACATTCGTTTTCAACATGAAATATTCATTTAGTTTTGCGGAACTTAAATTATAGAAGAAAAGTATTAAAAACGGGATTGTGCCATTTTAAGTGATTTTTGATTACGATCAGTTACGATACACAAATAGGAATATTGAACATGGTTTGTGAAAATTTTCAAACCAATATTTAATCCAGCGCCCTATTACTAGATTTTGAACTCTTTAAATTTTCATCTGTATCAACCTTTCTGTGTGGTATTAGATTTTAATTAATATGTATTTATAGATTTGAAGCTTTTATAATTTCTGCATACTGCAGTATTTTGATTTATGGATTAGATTGATATGTTTTATTCAAATATCAGTGTGTCATTTGTCATTAAACCACAAAAGTTGTACGTTGCATTCATCATATGCCTTTTATGTTATATATATATATATATATATATATATATATATATATATATATATATATATATACGGTGAGTCAGTTTTTTGTAGACAAACTTTAACAGGAGATAGAACACATGTTTCTAAAAGAAAAGTTCCTATAAACATATGTCGTAGAAGGCTTCGTTTCCGAGATACAGGGTGTTGAATACAATTTTTTTTTTCTCAAATTAAGAATGTTCACAAACTTGCACAGTGGCGGAGTGGAGGGGGTGCTCAACCCCTTTCGTAACAGAACTTCTACGCCAATGACTATTTTTTAAAAAAACTGTTATTTTCATTATCTACATACAGTTTAACAAAAATAATGTACCTTCTTCTGTTTCGAAATTCCTGTGCGTTTCCGAGTTATTTTGATTTTTGGTGTTTGATGTGGTACTAAGTTAAGTAATGTGCTTTATTTTATTTTGCCACCATAATGTTCTTTATACGCCTCCAAATGCGGGCGTAATGTGGTCTTTATAGCACGGAAATGTCATTGATGCTAAGCAGCATGATTGACAGCAAACACATGACATGATATATAATAGCAATATCACAGTATCTTAGTAACAACAAATTAGTCTACTGTCGACTTTATTTCACTGCATTTGCATTTAAAAACTTGCCGAAAATACTGAATCTTTTTAAAATTTTGTTCCAGTTTCATGGTGCAAAATAAAATAAAACATTATGTACCACGGGCATAATTAGATTATGGCTCTCAGAATATAAAGCCCTCGCTTCGCGTCGGGCTTTTAACATTCCTCGAGCCATAATCTTCTGATTATGCTTAATATAAATATCTATTATGTGAATAATTAAATATAAAGTTTTAATAAAAAGATATAATAAAACATTTAGAGCCATTTTAGTACCTAACGATCGTTTCTTTAAAATTTCAAATACATTTTCATTTATAAATAGGTAGGTTATCGTTTTTTAGTATCCGTTGTTATTATCCTCGTATAAAAAGAAATGCATAATTATTATTGTTATGCGGTCAATACTTTCTGTATAATTATGTATGTATCAATTTCGCCATAAACATGTATGTAGTTTTTAAGTGAGATTCTAATAAGTTATAGACCGCTGCTCACTTGCTCTCATTAAAGAGCCGCCAGTGTATCAAGCCATACTCAAATACAAGACTTTTGTAAATTGAAATCTGTTTAGTACACTAATTTTAACAATCCTTATTTATTATTGTAACAATACTTAATTAATAATTGTGAAATTAATAAGAATTCTTAGCAATAACGATTTATTAAATAAATAACAATAACACTAGTATAATAAAATTAGACACTTTGTTCAAAATGTAAACCGTTCTTTTCAATACACATTTCACAGCGACGTACAATAGAACGTCTTAAGTTAACTAAATGATGCACCCTTATTTCATTGTAACAAAATATGATACTCCTTGGAAAACAAGTAAGTATTAAATTTTATATTTTGAAACGACAGTTTGACTTTTTACAAACACTTGCTTCATCTTGAATAATTTCACTGTTATTAATTATTGTTTTTATGTTCAAAAAGTTATTTCATTTGATTTTCCAGCTTTTAATTAGTGTAACATGCCGTTTACATTTACAAATAGCGAACAAGCCGACATTCATTTTATTTATGTGTTCGCAAATGGGAATACAAGGTACGCAGCTAGGGAGTATCGGAGAAGATTTCCAAATAGACGACAACCTCATCATTCCGTTTTTGTGAGTATCCATCGTCGATTTGTTAACCAGGGTTTGAAAAATGTACATGGGGGCCGACAGAACAACCGTGGACGAGATAGAATTGGAGAGAGTATATTGCGTGAATTTAATAGGAACCCCACGACAAGTACTCGACGTACTGCTGTTGCTCTTGGTATTTCCCAAAGTAAAGTTTCCCGGGTTTTAAAACAGGATCACAGACGCCCATATCATTTTCAACCTGTTCATGGTTTATGTCCAGGTGACGCCGAACGAAGACTTAATTATAATAATAGAGATTTCTTATCCAACATACTGTGGACTGATGAATCCTGTTTTACTCGTCGTGGTATCGTAAACTTTCACAATCTGCATATATGGGCACATGAAAACCCACATGTCATTCGGCCAAGAAGTTTTTAACATGAATTTAGTACAAATATCTGGATTGGAATTTACGGCAACCACGTGTTTGGACCTTATTTCTTGTCACAACGTGTTAATTCAGAAAATTTCCTACAATTTTTAGAAGAAGAACATGTTAATATGTGGGAAGACATTCCTTCGAATTTAAGAAGACATTCTTGGTTTCAGCTTGATGGATGTCCGGCCCATTATGGTAGAAATGTAAAAAATTGGCTAAACAATAACTACCCGGGGAGGTGGATAGGTCGTGGAAGTCCAGAGGCGTGGCCTCCTAGATCCCCCGATTTAACGCCACTTGACTTTTTTTGTATGGGGATTCATGAAGGAAAAGGTGTATACCACTCCGGTTAATACACTTGAAGAACTTCACAATCGCATCAGAGATGCTTGCAATGAAATAAGGGTGCATCATTTAATTAACTTAAGACGTTCTATTGTACGTCGCTGTGAAATATGTATTGAAAAGAACGGTTTACATTTTGAACAAAGTGTCTAATTTTATTATACTAGTGTTATTGTTATTTATTTATAAATCGTTATTGCTAAGAATTCTTATTAATTTCACAATTATTAATTAAGTATTGTTACAATAATAAATAAGGATTGTTAAAATTAGTGTACTAAACAGATTTCAATTTACAAAAGTCTTGTATTTGAGTATGGCTTGATACAGTGGCGGCTCTTTAATGAGAGCAAGTGAGCAGCGGTCTATAACTTATTAGAATCTCACTTAAAAACTACATACATGTTTATGGCGAAATTGATACATACATAATTATACAGAAAGTATTGACCGCATAACAATAATAATTATGCATTTCTTTTTATACGAGGATAATAACAATGGATACTAAAAAAAACCGATAACCTACCTATTTATAAATGAAAATGTATTTGAAATTTTAAAGAAACGATGTTTTATTATATCTATTTTATTAAAAACTTTATATTCAATTATCCACATAAAGCACATTACTTAACTTAGTACCACATCAAACACTAAAACTCAAAATAACTCGGAAACGCACAGGAATTTCGAAACAGAAGAAGGTACATTATTTTTGTTAAACTGTATGTAGATAATGAAAATAACAGTTTTTTAAAATAGTCATTGGCGTAGAAGTTCTGTTTATGAAAGGGGTTGAGCACCCCCTCCACTCCGCCACTGTGCAAGTTTGTGAACATTCTTATCGCTTATTTTATGCCCCTTAATTAATAGACATTATCCCCCAACATGAAAAAATCTAAGCATTCGTTTATGAGTTATAATGAAAATTTGAGAAAAAAAAATTATATTCAACACCCTGTATCTCGGAAACGAAGCCTTCTACGACATATGTTTATAGGAACTTTTCTTTTTAGAAACATGTGTTCTATCTCCTGTTAAAGTTTGTCTACAAAAAACTGACTCACCCTGTATATGTATATATGTTTCTATTTAGATTTCCACAAGTATTAATGTTTAAATAAGACATTTTTTCTTTGAAACTTGTGTAAATAAACGTACAAATTAATTCAACGTTTCGGGAACGTCCTTTGTTCCCTTTGTCAAGAATTTATTTTGACAATTACAAAAATCGAAATAAGGTAACTATTTTTAACAAGTATAGAATGTGAAACAAGGTAACTAATTTAAATTTAATCTGGACGAGTGTGTTTGACTTCGGGTAGTTGGTCTAGTACATGATGTAGAAGGTGCAGAAGTGGGGACGTCAGGAATAGTTGCAGCATAAGTGTTTGAAATTTCTGGAAGATTTGGAGTTGGTTGAAATGTAGAATCAACTTGTTTAATGATATTCTTCCAAATTTGTGGCATTCTAGAAGTGTCATCTCGTTTATTGAGGGCATTTGGTCTTCTTTCAATTTCAAGTGCTTCTCTAATAATTCTTTCTTGTAACGTATATAGAGGTGCAATTAAACGGATGTTGTTGGTGTTAATTTGGTGTCCTGTACCTAAATAATGTGCAGCTAAAGACGATGATGGATTGTGTTGCTTAATTGCTAGTTGGTGTTCACCGGCTCTCGCATATAATATTCTGTTAGTTTGTCCTATATAAGTTCTTCGACAGTTGTTGCACAGTATCTCATACACTCCTTGGTGTTCATTAGGAATTTAGTCTTTGGGGTTTCTTAAAAGTTGGGATAAAGTTGAATGTGGTTTGAATACCGGTCTGAAGTCGTTTTTGGGAAATTTATTTGCTATTCTGTCTGTAATTCCTCTTATATAAGGTAGAATAACAGGAATATATATATATATACATATATATATATATATATATATATATATATATATATATATATATATATTCCTCGTTTACCTTAGCTTCAGTGTGCAGCATTCTATTGATGGTGCTGATTTTCTTATTTGTTGCCGCTATGACCTCCAATTTGTTTATCTTCATTACTTCATTCTTGAACAATTCGCTATTTTCTGTTATGATCCGCTCTTGAATTAAAGAAATTTCTGACCCTGGGTCAATTAAACCTGTTAAACTTAAATTTTTAATTTTAATGTTTATAAATGGTAATTTTAAATCTAAATTATTATTCCGTTTTGTGAATTGGTCCGTGTTTAAAAATTCCATTGGATGTTGATAGTTAGTTTAATGTTATTTACGAGGAAGCCGTGTATAAAAAATCCCGCTCCTGTGTGACGTTACTTGATGTGTTATTTTGTATTTCTTGTACCGTACTAGACACAGTGATGTGGTTATTGTCCACCTTCTGGTTCTGCTTATTAATCATCTCCTGGTATTGCCGTCGATTTTCCCTTCCCGTTTCATCTCTCGGTCGATTCTCTCTATTATTATGATTCTCTCGGTTGTTGTCTCTATTTTGCCCATTAAATCTTCCTTAGTTGTTATTATTAACTCTATTTCTGTCATACCCGTTATGATATCCTCCTCTTCTTTGATGATAATTGAATTGTTCCCTCCCGTTTCTGTTGTTGTCCCTAGTATTTCTATGCTTATACTCTCTTCTATTGTTATTTCTATTATTCCTATAATTGTGCTCTCTTCTATCGTTGTCCCAATTATTTCTATAACTATACTCTCTTCTCTTGTTCATGAGGTGCTGCTCATACGCATCATACCTTCTTAGAAACTGCAGTAGCGATGTCATGTCCCGTATGTTTTGTAGTATGATATTCTCTGCTACATTATTCTCCAATTACCTCGCTAAATATTGCACCATTTCTTGCTCATTCATGCACGGTGTAAAATACCGCGCTATTTGATGTTTTCGCTTGATATATATTTCCCTTGATGTTCCTTGATTTTTATCGTATTTTGCCCTAGAAAACTCTTCCCTAATAACATTCTTTTGCACTTCACTCCAATACTGTTTTATGAATAACTCTTTAAACTGTTCATACTCTGTGCATTGTTCTTGCACCAGGTTGTACCATAATTCAACATTTCCCTTCAACATTTTTCTTATCGGCCGCATCCTCTGTTTGTTATTCCTTATTTCCGTAAAATACTCCTCAACGTTTTTTATGAATAGCATCGGTGACTCATATTTCTTTCCCTCAAATTTGTATGGTTGCTCCTGTCCATACATGTAATGTTCCCAGCCTACCGGTAACATTCACCCTGGCTCTTTCAACTCCTCCAAATCATGGTTGCGTATCCTTAATTTGTCACATATCTCTCCCATTTGCTTCTTATTGTCAGATTTATTTATTTCTATTTGAAACACATCTGTTCGTTTATTTCTTGTACATGCCCTATTCTGTTGTTTTAATTCACGGGATGCTTCTTCTCTCAACTTGCTTTCTATCCGTACGCTCTTATCCATTTTTATTAATTTCTCATCCACTTTCTCTTTGTTTTCTATTATTGTCCCCCATAATTTCTCATTTTCCCTATGCATATCACGGGTTAGCTTTTCCTTTGTCTCCTCCATTTTATCAAATAATTTTTCCTTATCATTTTCCCACTTACTCATTTGCCGATTTATACTTTCTTCCAATCTTCTCATATCTTCTTTCCTATTTTCTTCGAGCTTGTTCAATTTTACTTCCATTTTCTCATCTGCTTCACGCATGTCTACTTTTCTATTTTCTTCGAGCTTGTTAAATTTTACTTCCATTTTCTCCTCTGCTTTACGCATATATTCTTTCCTGTTCTCCTCTGCTTTCCGCATGTCTCCTTTTTTATTCTCTTCTGCTTCTTTTCTGTTTTCCTCAGCTCCGTATCCAACCCTTTATTTTTTTTAACCTGACTCCCTTCTCCTTCTTGTTGTCCATCTTGACTCTTTTCAATTTTATCCTGGTCCATTTTTTCTTCTTTGTTAATTTCTTCCTCTTGTTTTTCTAAATTTACTATGAGATGGTTAGAAATTGGAATAATAAAGGGGCTAGAGTTTATCGAGCTTAAATTCCATATAGTATGCAAGTTAAATAAAAATTGAAGAAGTATACAGTTCGTTTTGAAAGAAAAAATAGTATACAACCGCAAAAATATGGTTTTGACGTAACAAAACAGGCTTTATGGGGTATGCACAGGGTTGTTATATTCATAAAAGCAATGAGCTATACCAGTAGCATGTCAGAAAGGTCAACACGATTCATATTAGTGTGTACGATTAGTTTCGTTTTACATATTTAAGTAATTTCACATTTTAATCAATTAATTTAAGCATTTTAAACACGTGGCAGATATTGATCACATGAAGTACGATAATTCTTATATGTAGAACATGTATAGTATTAGGTACAATGCATAAACTCTATGAACTATAAAAAAGGGTTATGGTACGAACACAGTATATTAGTAATTCACAGACAAAGTGTTTAAAACGTGCATAAGAGGTGGTAGTGACTTAGAAACATAACTAAGAATATGAACAACATTTGTTGCAGTGTGATATTTAATATAGAATTGCAAATTGTATACAAAAATTGACAAAAATGTTTAAACAATATGAAAATGTGGAATGACAAAATTATGAACTATGGAGTACAAATAAACAGTAATTGTGTTAGAGACAGATATAAGAACACATTAGATGAACATTTCAAGTGTTATAAGCGTTTAAAACGCAAGTTAAAAGTAATTTACATTAAGTTAGTTTAAGTACTATATTTAAGAATTGTACAAATTTATAGTTTTTATAGGATAAGATGAGTTTAGAATAAATTATAAAAACATATAATAGTAGGTTTCCCTCATTTTCACAAAGAAATTAACAGTAAATATGTAATCTGAACATAATATTAGAAAAGTTGGGTTAACTACCTAAAATATAGATATGAAAGTGGAAATTTTGTTAAAACTAAGTAAAATGGGTTGAAATAGATGTATTCTGATATAGTTTTTTATGTAGAATTTGAATATGTAATTAGTTTAGTTGTAAAATGTAAATTTGTTAGATATTAGTAAATTTAGATTTTAAGTTGTCAAAATGTAAATTTTCGAACCGAAGTAGGGCTTGTGAGGTGTCTTTTTATGCGGAAAGTTGCCCTGATTCCAAATTTGTATTTAAAAAGCAAATCCGATTTGATTTAAAAAATATATGGCATAATTTATGTTTTAGTTAATTTAACAATTTTGTTTAGACCAATCAGGTGCTAGGATCTTTTGTGTGTAATGTAGAAAAAAAATTGAAAATTTGGTATCCAGGAGAAAAGTATAAAAGGAATTGCTCCTGATTTCTCACTCTTGCTTTTGTAAATTTTTTGTGACTAACAAGTCATAGTGTTAGTGTTGTTTTTGTTAACATGTAAGTTATAAATTTCGTTAACATTATCGGATTTCAAACGCGATCAACGTAGAGTTGAGACTTCAGAAACAATCGTTTTAACCTATAACAAAATTTAAAACTAAGGTTACCGATTATAATGGTCGATAACATTGTAATTGTTTTATTTCAAAATCGTGTGTAAACATCGGGTGATGTGCATTTTTTTTATGTCAATAAAATCCTTTAGTTATTTTGGATTTGCTGTTTATTTTCTTCAAAGGGATGGAGATTATAAAGTAAATTTAACTTCATAACGGCGTCTAAAATAAAAGTACAACTAAATACAAAAATCTATATAAAATTAAAATACAAGATAAATCCGAAAAATTATTAAATATTTAAACCAACATTTAAACACACAAATAAAATAAAGTGCTTGTCTGAAAGTATATGAGCATTTTAAGTGCATCGTATTTACCACAAGGAAGAGTATTCAGCAGCTATTGGATTTGGATGAAATTATGGAATTTTAAGCAGCACCATTTTGAACAGCAAGGCAGTATCATCGATTTATGGAAAGAAGTCTACGTCCAATGTTTTAATATGGAACAAACTAATGGGACCATTCTTTGAATTTGCAACAACACATGTGAGTTAAATTTCTCTATCGTAACCCTATTGTATTGATTATTTCTTTTGATGTTCTGTATTTATGTTTTTTTTTGATAATGTATAAATGTTTGTGCGACAACATGTATCAATATCTGAAAAGTCAATGAACCGGTGTAATTATAAAATTAATAATTTTACTTTAAACAAGATCAAAATTGTACTCACTAATTTTAGATCCTTTGGTGAAATTTTTACAGGCTACATTTACTTCAGTTAGTAAGGACGCAACGCATGCGTAATTTGTGCAAATTCCAACAAAGTCTGTTTCATATTGAAACTACTAATTACAAAATACAATTTAGTTATTTATATGAATATTTCCAGGTGTAAATTAGAAATTTCTTTTGATTTAACGAAAAAGATTTTGATAAGATATTCATTTTTTTAATTATTTAAAAGGTTAAAAGTTTATTTATTTTATTTGCCAACAATAATTAAAAGCAATTGAACCCTATCCCCTAGGAGATATTGAGTTAGTTCGGAGCAATTTTAAGTAAATTACAAATTATATAGAACTCTATCCCCAAGTATATACTATTATAATAAAATTAAGCCATTAAATATTTCCACACCAGCACAATTTATGTATATATATATATATATATATATATATATATATATATATATATATATATATATATATATCATCAACGGGACGGTCTTTTGTATCTAGGCAGTCAGGGGGGTTATGTATATCAATAGTGGCCACATTTTAAAATTATTTTCGTACATACTGGGTGTTCCAGAAAAGCGTGGCTTATCAAACTTATGTTTTTTTTAATGGAACACCCTGTATTTTTGTTCAATTTAGTACTGTAAAAATACGGTACACTTTAATGAATGATCCATATAGGTAAATATTACAGTTTTCGACATATTTTTAATTTTATGAAAATAATAGATTTTCGAAAAATCTAACTGATTGAATCAATTAAATTAGAATGACAAAATTCTAGTTGTAAATATTAAAGTTGTTACCCTTCGAATCTCTATAGCAAATGATTCTTAATTCCTTACAGGGTGTTCAAAATTTTCAGTTGTAAAATAATTACATTCAAATCACATTATCTTGGTAATATTAAATGTAACACCTAGTATTTTATTAATCTGCATTATTCAAAAATAAATTTTCTCTATCATTTGGTATGTGGGTTTCCTATACCTAAATATTACAGTTTTTTTGTTATTCAACATTTTCTTAAATTTAATGTAAAATCCCGTATAATACAACAAAAATTTAAAATTTAGTCTAGTTGGTTGCTTTCTGTCATTTCAACAAAAAATTTAAACTAATCTAGTAGGTTGCTGTCCTTTTGGACATAATACAATTAAAAGTTGTTTTTTTAAAGTCTCTAACTTATTGTACACAATAATTTTGTTTATTGTTAAATTGTTAAAATAATAGTTTCAAATGAAATACGGATTACAAGAAAGAGTTGATATGATACTGTGCATTGGGGAATGTTTAGAAAATTGTTTTCTGGCTTCTAGATTGTATGCTCAAAAGTATTCCAACCGAGAACACCCAAGAAAAGAAATTTTTGGAAGGTTGTTGAATAGATTCGTGCTACTGGGTCAGTTGCATATCAGAGGTGAATAAAACAAAACAGTTACTGGGAATAATGAAAATGAGTTTGATGATGTTACTGATGACCCTCATACAAGTACTAGAAAAATTTCGAATTAAACACGTATCAGTCGAACGTCCGTAGGAACTTAAAAAAAAAGGATACTATCAATATCATATTCAGTTCATCAACAACTGTCTGAAAGGGAGTACAATCTGCTTTTAAACTTTTGCTTATGGGCTTTGGATAAGGCTGGCAGAGATCGTGATTTTATTAAATTCGTGGAACTTACAGATGAATGCACTATTCAGAGTGATGGTATAGTAAATAGGCGTAATTACCACTATTACAATACTGAAAACAGACATCTATTTCGTACTATTGATATTAGGCGATCATGTGATTGTACCATATTTCTTTGATGGCTACCTACATGGAGAACATTTTTTAATTTCTTAAAATGTGATTTTTGGATACTCCATGAGCATATTCCACTAAATATACGAAACAAAATGTGGCTCCAGTTGGATGGAGCACCCGCTCATTTTTCCCGACCTGTCAGAGAGTATCTGAACAGATAATTTATAAATAGGTGTAATTGGGCACCTAGGTCTCCAGATGTTACTCCAATGGATTTCAGTATTTTTTTTTGTTAGTATGCTCATGCTTATGGTTAGTATTTACTTATTTATAGCTTATATATCTTATTCGTGGACTGTTCAGGAGTCCCTCTCCTCCTCAGCCCTGGTCAATCCATTTTTGTTGGTGTTACGATGTTTTGTTGTTATTGTATAGTTTACAATCATGAGATGTGCTTATTTTTGGTGTAAAAAAAAAATAAAAAAGGTTTATTTATTTAATATTTAATAGTGCGTTAATTGGCTTAAATGTGTGTATTGTTAAGTGGGGTGCAGTGTGCTTAGTGTGATTATTAGATTCGTCGTCCAGTTTCTTGCTGGGTCGTGATCGAATAGACGGGGGGATGCGGAGGGCATATGGGATGTTGTCCAGGGAATCTTTTATCTCCTCGGGGAGGTCGTCGAGGAGTTGTGTAAGGATTGCGGGGATGTTTGAATTTTAATTTAGGTTTTCTTCGTGGGAATTGGGGAAAACGGTAGTTGTAGGGTGTGGTAAGGATCTCTTTGGTAGGGATAGTGTCGCCGAAGATTCTTTTATGTGCAAAGTTTTTCTCTAGTGTTTGGATTCCGTGTGTGATGGTTGGTATGTTTGCGTGTTGTGTTGTGAGGTCGCTAGGGTACCTGAGATGTAACCTGTGTATACGTCTGAGGATTCGGTCTTCACAGGAGGCGATAGAGGAAAGGTGATTGGGGTTTATATTGAGGTATATTGGTGATCGGAAAACCATAACAGGGCGGATGTATGTTTTATAAGTGTGTAGAAGTGTTTTGGGGTGGCAACGTCTGATTCTACCCCGGAGGGCGCCCAGTAGGTTTGCGCGGTTTCTAATCCTATTGAGTGTTTTTTTAACATCGGGGAGCCAATTGAGGGTTCTAGTAAAGAGGATTCCTAGGTAGATGATTTCATCTTGGAGTAGGAGTCTTTCTTGATTTAGGGTGAGGGAAACATTTCTGGAGGCTAGCTTTGGGAAGTTATCCTCAGTGTAATTAGGATTCCGCAATAGGATAGTTTGGGTTTTGATGGGATTGACGGAGACTTTCCACTGGTTAACCCAGTTGGAGAAGTTTCGCAGGGTTTTCGATATGATGCGGGAGGCCGTTTTGCTGTTTTGATTAACTGCCCATAAGACGGTGTCATCCGCAAACTGCGTAACGACTACTCCGGGTTGTATGACTTCGGGAATGTCAGATCCGAAGATAGTGTATAGGATCGGGGCTAAGGCAGAGCCTTGCGGTACGTCTGCTGTAGGTTGAAAAGGATCGTAGAAGGTTTTCCCTACTTTGACTCGAACTGACCGATTGGTCAGGTACGAGAGTAGGAGTTTGGAGAAGGGGTCGTGTATATTGAGGGTACGGATCTTGTGCAGGAGACTGGCGTGCCAGACCCTGTCGAATGCTTGCTTAATACCCAGACACACAGCCAGATTGCATTGCTTGTAGTTGAATGCCCTGGTGGTCTCTGTAAGCAGCTTCAACAAGGGAATTGACTGTTGGGAAGAAGGTCGTTGAATTCTAGGTGGTCCCTGAGTCGCCTTGCCAGAATCTGCTCGAAGCATTTTCCGAGGCAACACAGGAGGGAAATGGGTCTATAGCAGGAGGGCGAGGTTAGGTTAGCGTGAGGTTTTGGTGTCATGACGGTGGAGGCCGATTTCCAGTCCTTTGGGAAGTGAGATAGGGTTAAACATTTGTTATAAATGTCGAAAAGTATACGGAGGGCTGAGTCAGGTAGGTGCCAGAGGGTTTTTTTATTTAGCCCGTTATGACCTGGGGCTGAATTTTTCCCTTTTTTGAAATATGTTTGGACCTGGTCTGGTGAGATAGGGGTATAAAAAGGATTCTCGTTATCGAGTTAGGTGTCAGGAAGGTTAAGGTTGCGGAATTCTACAAGGCGACCCTCGAGGAGTGCCTTGAACCGGTTATCGAACTGGGGATCATCTGGGGATTGAAAAATGGCTTAAAGGTGGTGACCAAAGAAATCGGCCTTTTCTTGGCCGGAGGAGTTTGTTGCCCTGAAGGTCGGTTAGGTGGGATATTGGGTTTACTTTTCTTCTGGTTAGTCTATCGAACTGTTGCCAGAAGAGTTTACCATTTCTATAATCTAGCTGGTAAGTGGCTTTGGTCCAGGAGTCTTCAGCGTATTTATTGGTTTCTCGCCTGATTAAGGCGTTAAGGCGATTGTATTCAGTCTTGAAATCCGGATCCCTGGATCGCAAGAATTGACGATATATTCGTCTTTTCTCTTTAATTCAGTTCACAATGTACTGTGGGAGCGGTTTGCGGAAGATGTTGATGTTTTTTAATGGCACTGAGATTCCAGTCTGCTATAGAAAAATCTTTAATTCCTGTGTATTGAGGAGGTGTAGGGCGAGCTGGACAAAATGAAGTTTTGACCAGTAGTGGTATGTGATCAGATGTGATCGTGGTGCCTAGAAAGCACTCACGATCGAAATAGTGCGCTATGGGTTCGGAAACTATGATATGGATTACTATAGAGGCACCTAAATGTTCGAAATAGGTTGGTTGAGTGTTGAAGATTCGCAGGAGTGGCAACTGCAATAGAGCGGATGATAGCCTGTTACCGTTGCCATTCGTTGCGGTGTCTCCGAATTGGGCGTGGCGGGCATTAAGGTCACCTAGGATAACAGCATTAGGGAGGCTAGAAACGTAGATTAAAAGGTCATCTGATAGTGTGTTGTGACCTGGCGGGTTGTAATAGGAAATAAATACTATAGGAGTGGGAAAGCACACCGTTGCAGCAACGCATTCGAGATGCTGTAGGTGCCCCGGGAGTTTAAAAGGAGTGGAGGGGAAGCAGTTTTTAATTAATAGGGCGATTCTATGTTGGCTTTTGTTTGAATAAGTGTAAAAGGTGTTGAAATTAAGGGTGCATCTGAGTGTAAGCTTTGTTTCGGTGATGGAGAGGATGTGAATATTGTGGGAGTGTAAAAAGTGTTTGATTAAGGGACGTTTCCGACGCACGCCCCTGGAATTAACGGTCCCTGCTATGGTATCCATTGGGACGGAGTTAAGGATTGGGTTGGCGTATTACGGCTACCTTCACCCGTGTACCTCATACGGAGCGGGTGGGTTCAAGATTGGCGGAAGTGGGTGTAGGAATCACGGCAGGTACAGGTGGTTGGTAAGGTGTAGGTAAGAGGGCGGGTTTGTGTGAGTGTGCGGGTTTGTGTGGTTTTGTGGAGGTGGTGGAGCGTGTTGAAATGTAGGAGTGTGTAGATGAGGTGGAAATCGACGAGAGCGTGTGCGTGAGGATGGTGGTGGCGAGGCGAGGGTGTGTGCGTATGTATGTGTGTTGAGTGTCGGTGTAGGTGGACGAGCGGCGTCGGGGGTTGGGGATACCACCGTTACGGTAGCACGGTGGCGACCGTGCTTAACCATCGCGGTTGTGGTTAATGGAGGTTTTAGAAAGGAAAGTTAATTATTTTAAGAGAAGGCCGGCTCTCCACCGAGGTGCAGCCTCACACCCCGAGGATAAAAGTCTTGGAAATCAGAGACCCAAATAGAAAACGGAGGAAAACAAGTGTTAAAATAAAACAAATAAATTAAATTAAAACAATATTTTTATTAAACTGATATCTAGTGCTTTACCCGACGTCGATCCTGTGGTTGGCGGTGCCGGTGTCCTGGATGCTTCTATATGTTGTTCTTAGCTCCTGCTGTTTTCCGGCGGCTCCTGCTTGCTGCTAGGCTGTGGCTCCTCTACTGATGACCGCTTCAACGTATTATCTATATGCAAGTAGTGGCAGATCTAACTTCGAAGCGGAGAAGATCAAGATGCTGGAACAATGAGCGTAAAAACGCTAAGTTCTTTTTTGGAAATTAAGAGATTTGTAATAAAAATCACAAAAACTCTTACGCGAGAAGGGGGTTTGGTTCGATACCAGGTTCGGACTGCCCTGTTTTCAGTATATGGGGGATTGTTCAACTTATAGTAAATCAAACCGTCCCCACTACTCCCTGGACATGAAAATAAGAATTTCTAATGCATTCAACACTATAACGCCGGAAATGTTAAATAAAATAAGAAGATCTTTTGAAAATAGAATTAATTGTTGTATTCAGGCAGATGGCAGACATTTTGAGCATATGTTAGAGTAAATTTAATTTTTTCCTAGCGTCTTGTTCGTTTTTGTTATCATAATTATTACTTATTACATAAAAAAATATATTTTGCCGTTTTTATGTATTTAGTGAACGAGTTGAAATTTTTTAGCTTATTGATTTCGCAACATCCCATACTTTCACTTCAATATTAGTAAGTTTGGCAACAGTGTACATTACTTTTGCTTTTTCAAATAATTTTCAACATGTGGTAGTTTTAAAAATTTCTAATGTGTTGAAGAAAATCACATATCTTCTTTTCTGGTTCTTTTTGATAAGGCGAACGCCATTTTAAAAAAATAGCTGCGTCGTTAGAAAACTAATATGATATACGGAGAAGATTTCTATAATTTTATTGTAATATTACTTAAAAATTAATAGTTTTGGTACTGGATTTGGCTTTCTATATATCTAATTGTACTATATTTGTTTAGTGATCGTATTTTACGAATCTAATTAGTTTCTAACACACATTTCGCTTCGAATCAAGAGGTATGTTAAACCACTTTCTTTCGTTACATTAATAATTTGAAAGCAATAAGTACATATTATAATATTGTAAAATAACAAACATTTTAAAAGAAAAATTTCGTATCAACTCATTTTCTAACATAATTGGTTTATATAGGTTCTTTTCGTCTTATTGGATTTTATCGTTTCTTCCGTTCTCAAGATATTATTGACCGATACTACCAGTACAGTAAGCTAACGTTTCCGAGTTATGAAATAACATACAACTGCTCTCTGAAACCGAGCATAGGACATTTTATGGGTACTCCTTCACATGTTATCATCCGCTTGACTAAAACGCATAAATTATATCTGTTAATACATTCGGCTAAGTAATACACACACGTACATCACCCGGTGAGTGCATTTTAATCACTAATTCTGCATGACGAGGCTCTCGTTACATATACAATTGCTGGGATCACTCTAAGAACAACTCGCTATTATCACGAATTACCATTATATTATATTATATTACCATTATCCCTTTTGGAAAATTGAGTGTCTGTAACCGTTTTGGTGAACTTCTTATTAGGATCATATGGAACGAGGTTATGTACTTCCAGCTACAAACGTTAGTTAAGTTTAAGTGGGAATTCGAGTTGGCTTACTTACACCTGTAATTCCTTTGTTAACTGTAAACCTTTAACTTCAATTTTTGATTATTTTTATATGTATTTAGTCCTACAGTTAACATAATTCACAATTTGCTTTAATAGTTTTATGTCTGTGTACTTGCAGTTGTTTTGATATGTACTTTGAACCTAGTATATTGGTCCCTATTGTACAGAGTGCGTCTTAAACTATAGTAACGTTTGGGTTATATAAAATTTAGATTGCTTGTTTAGTGGATTACTCCTATAATAATTTCATAAATGTTATGCTTATTTAGGGTTAATGCATGTGTTGCATTTCACTTTAAATTGTTTAAGCTACAAACGTTATCTTAATAAGGAAGCTATTCCATTTTTTTTTATTACGGCCTTCAGCTACATGTTTAAAGCTAATGCTTAAGATTTTCCTTTGTGCGTATTTAAATTTATGTTTTACACATATAAAGCTAGTAACTTACTCAGCCTTTCTGAACCTGTATGTATTGTATTTTTATATCTATACTGCTAATTGCAAGTTAATTTCTTTGCGGTTACAAAGAAGCAAGGGTAGACATCTAGTGGAAGTTTTAGTTTATATTTTGGGTTTTAAAGTGCGTTTTGGGTTGATTTAAAACTGAAATACCAGTTTTAAGGAGAGCTCTTCCTAAGACTTCGGTTTAGAGTTACTTGTTCAACTTGGTGCTTAGGTTTGGTTGTTTTATTTTTAGGGTCAAAATTGGATGTCGAACCGTGCACTTGTTTATTTTTTATTTTGACGTATTATAAGTTGTTCAATATTTTTTAAATTATAGGTTTTCACTTTCCAGAAAGGTAAGTGGGTTACTACTTGACCATTTGGGTCAGATTTATTTTAGTTTGTTTAATTTCTCTAAAAATATATTTTTTTTGTTAATATACGAATAGAAAAATTCACATTAAACAAGTTGGTGTTAAACGATCGTCAGTTGTTTCTTTACTCCTGTGGCCTAGGATCAAAATTCTTAGCCAGACCTTTTACCTGGTTGGACTTAGTCCAGCGTTTACTTTAAGTTTAACATCTTGAAATACCGCATTAATATGCTCTCGCACATTAATAGCAAAATGTGCTGGGCAACCATCCAACTACAAAAACAATGTTTGCCTTGTTTCCAGAGGCACATCTTCCAACAACGGTAATTAATTGGCCAAAAAGTCAAGAAATACTATGCCATTTAGGGGTTGCTCGAAAAAATATGGCCTAATAATTCTGCCTCCTAGTATGCCACACCATACATTTAAACTCCAACGTCCTTGGCGCTGAACTTCACGCAACCAATGGAGATTTTCTGCAGACCAATAATGCATATTGTGCAGATTGACTCTCCCGTCACTACTGAAGTTGGCTTCATCGGTCCAAAGAATTTTAAATAAAAATTCTCTATTTTCGCGTATCATGCCGTAGCCCTATTCTTGATCCAGTGGCGACACAAAAGTTTAGATCAAGTGGTGCCCTTTTAATCTCTCTGTGTACTTTCCTACGCCAAACCGCCCACGCATCCAAGTGCCCAACCGACTGACTGAGCTTCCGGTTAACTTCTTAATTCGTGAAAACCGCACAGTTTCTCCTTTTCTACCACTATGCTTTTGTGTACGTAACATTCTTTTATCTCATAAATAAATATATTAAATTTAAGAAAATGTTGAATAACAAAAAAACTGTAATATTTAGGTATAGGAAACCCATATACCAAATGGTAGAAAATGTTTGTTTTAATAATGTAGATTAATAAAATACAGATGTTACATTTAAAATTACCAAGATAATGTGATGTGTTGTGTGAATGTAATTATTTTACAACTGAAAATTTTGAACACCCTGTAAGGAATTAAGAATCATTTGCTATACAGATTCAAAGGGTAATAACTTTAATATTTATAACTAGAATTTTGTCATTATAATTTAATTGATTCGGTCAGTATGATTTTTTTTGGCAAATCTATTATTTTCATAAAATTTTAAATATCTCGAAAACTGTAATATTTACCAATAGGGATCATTTATTAAAGCGCACCTTATTTTTACAGTACTATCCAAAATTGAACGAAAATACAGGGTGTTCCATTAAAGAAACATAAGTTTGATAAGCCACGCTTTTTTGGAACACCCAGTATGTACGAAAATAATTTTAAAATGTGACCACCACTGATATACATAATCCCCCCTAAAAAATAAATTTGAAAAAACATATTGCCTAGATACAAAAGACCGTCCGTTGGTGGTGGCCCACCTATATATATATATATATATATATATATATATATATATATATATATTTAGATTAAAAGACATTTTTTCATTCGGATACTCGTATAATTTGAAATCTGTTCTTAAATACTACGGTTCGGTAGACTACTATTCTACCTTTATCAAGAATATAATATAATTACAATATTTAAATTGATTGACCCTAGATGTCTCGTAACTTGATTTTTTTAATTATTGTGTTGTATGTCGGGTACTGCTGCGGGTCGTAGGTCCTGTGTATGTATTTTTGTCTTTTGGAATGTTGAGTGCATGACGAGTTCGTGTTATAGGTTTAGTAGATGTAGTGTTATCGATAGATGTCAAGTGGTTGTGTGCTGTTAATTTTGATTGGGTAATTTTTTTAATGATTGGTTTCCAAAGTGGTGAAATTCGAGATCCATCATCTATTTTGTTTAAAACTGAAGATCTTTTTTCGATTTCAATCGCTTCTCTGATGATTCTTTCTTGTAGTGTCCGTTCTCGGAAGCGGGTAATTTTATTTGATTAACGTCGATATGATGTCGTGTCGAGATAATGGGTTGCCAATGTTATGTGTTGTTTGATTGTCAATTGACGTTCTTTTGCACGTACATTTAATCTTCTACTAGTTTGCCCAATGTAAGAACTTTGACAATTTCTACATGAAATACACCTTGTTCTTCACCTTCAACCTTATCTTTTGGACTATTCAACAATTGAGGGATGGTAATGTGTGGTTTGAAAACAACTCGTATATTAGTTTTCGAAAATTTCTTGGAAATTGTATTGGTCACTCCTTTAATGTATGGTAATAACAGTAAATTCTTCAATTTTGTTCTTCGATTTTGAATTGTTGTTGATTAACTTTGTTCTTAATTTTCTTTATTAGTTCTAAACGATATCCATTGTGAAGTAATACATTAGTTAGATTATTTAATTCTTGGGTTCTTGAGCTATTGTTCGTCAAACGAATGGATCTGATTGTTAATGACTTTACAATTCCACTGAGTTGATGTGGGTGGTGGTGTGATTCTGCATGAAGATATCGATTAGTATGAGTTTTCTTTCGGTGTACTGTATAATTAATTTTGTTTCCAAGTTTTGTAATTAAAATGTCCAAAAATGATAAACGATTATTGGTTTCTAGTTCCATTGTAAACTTTTATATCTTTGTGTATGTTGTTAAGATGTTGCCAAAAGTTATCTAAAGTTTTTAATCCATGTGGCCATATAACAAACGTCTCGTCCACATAGCGATACCAACATTTGGGTTTAAGGGGAAACGATTCTGTCTCCTTGTTTTCGACATTTTCCATAAATATATTCGTTATAGCCGGAGAAAGTGGTGAACCCATCGAAGCTCCTTTAATTTGTTTGTAGAAACCTACCTCCTTTGTACATGAAGTATGTTGAATTCATGCAGTACTTTATTAATTTTAAAATATATGGATTGATAGAATGTTGATTTTGTAAAATTTGGATCGTTTCTTCTTTTGTAAATAATGAGGTCACATCGAAACTAACAAAAATATCACGAATATTTATTTTGATGTTTTTAAGTTTTTCTAAAAAGTCTAAAGAGTTTTTAATATAAGATTAGCACTTACACAAATAGGTTGTCGTTCTTTTGAGAGATATCTCGCAAGTTCATGAGTTGGAGAATTAAAAGCACTTGCAATAGGGCGTAATGGCCAGTTACTCCCTTTGTGGATTTTTGGTAAACCGTAAATGTTGGGGATTCGTGTACTTTTTTCTCTTGGACATTGTCATTTTGAACTTTTTGTAATTACCTCAAGCACAGTTAAAGACATCGTTACAATTTAAATGTACCATGACAATGACAGTTTGCAAATGTCAATCTTAGAACAATCATTGCCTCCTGGATATATCCTTTCTTTCAAAATACGTAATTCCTGTAACTATTTCAATTAAATGGGAATAACTGCAAAACCATTGATTTTAGGTATAGGAAAACCTAGTACAGTTTGAAATATAATTAAATTCTCCATTAATGGAAAGAAAAATATACAGGGTGTTCCATTTGAACTAAACAAATTAATTATATTTAAATAATAATGAAAAGGATTAACTTTTTTAAACACCCTGTATAAATTTCCTCCAATCAGTCATATGGGATTTGAAAGCTCATTATATTGACTATTCATAGCGACGAATAGTTATTTTATCATTGTACTATAGTACGGGGTATCAATTGATAAAATTTAACTTACAATTTTGAAAAATCTCAAATATTTTAAAAAGGGTAGGGTTTATGTATACACAGTATAACAGCAACTTAGGTTTATTTTAAGTGTACAATTCGAATATGCAAAAATATACAGGGCGTTCCATTTAAAAAAAACATAACTTTGATGCGTCACTATTTTTTGGTACACCCTGTATAGATGGAAATAATTTTAAAATCTGGGCATTATGATTCTATATCATATTGCATTGAAAGAATTTGAAAATCGATGGCGCCTAATCATTTGTCGTTCTCGTGAAATACATATATATATATATATATATATATATATATATATATATATATATATATATATATATATATATATATATATATATATATATATAATATATATATATATAATATATATATATATATATATATATATATGGATCGTGAACTTTTGTGTAATCGATGTTTGAAAATTTGGCTGTATGAAATGAATGACTGAGAGTTGTTTGTGACAGAAGACCTCAATACCAAGGTTTATCTCTATAGTTTTCATGATTATATGTGTTTGTAATGGCACTTGAAAATTTGGTCACCATCCAAGTACTACCGTTTATCTTTGGTCGGAAAATTATTCTACATATATGTATATATATATATATATATATATTATATATATATATATATAAAGTCTTATTATTATAGATATCTTCTATATACCGGGTGAATGAGTATTTTTTTAAAGAACGGTAAGTCGTACAGAGTTGGTTTAAAAAAAATATAAACCCCATAATAAAGAATTGAATGGTGATATTATTTCTCGGAAAAGTCAGCATCGAGAGTAAAATGTTTTATAAAAAAATTTATTTTATTACTCCCACCCCTTTTAAGTAATACTCGACTAAAATTATTAAATTTGAAATTCATTGTTAACAAACAAAATTGAAAAGTCAGATTTTACTGAGTTACACAATGTTACAAGTGTTTTCCATTTACTGCTAAACACTGTTGAGCTCTTCTAGTTACACTGTCAGTGTCTCTAAGTACGTCTTTAATGATTAATGAAACAATATCCTTGATTCGACCCCAAAGGACAAAACCAAGGGGCGTACAATCTGGTGATCTTGACGGCCATGCCACTATGCT
Organism: Vesta saturnalis; assembly: GCA_036346205.1. Classification (NCBI taxonomy): domain Eukaryota; kingdom Metazoa; phylum Arthropoda; class Insecta; order Coleoptera; family Lampyridae; genus Vesta; species Vesta saturnalis. The sequence continues at coordinate 611,073 of JARFJB010001982.1, forward strand.
TCCTCTGCCAATCCATCTGTTGGGAAATAGTTGATTTACTGTGCTCCTGGCGACCGATGAAAAATGAGCGGGGCACCTGTCTGCTGAAACCACATTCTTGTACACACCACGTATTAACACACAAAGTGTTGATTGTCAATAGTCTGTAGCCAGCGACCAGTAATGTGCATTGTGAATATTGACTTCTCCAGTTCTTTTAAAACTAGCTTCAGCAGTCTATAAAACTATTCTAGGAAAGTGTGGACCTTTATTTATTAACCAATTACAAAAATGACTCGAGCTTGAAAATCATTCTCACTTAATTCTTGGTGCCTATGAACGTGATATGGATGAAAGTTGCGATCTTTCAAAATTTTGCATACATGGTATTGGCTAATTCCAGAATCTCTTGCAAGTCCTGTCGTTGAAATACGCGGATCAACGATTACCGCAGCGAGAAGATCAGGCTCTATGTCATTACGTACACGCCGTATAATTTCACTAATTTAAGTGAACTCACATTTTAACGAAATTAAATTTTAACCTTGTGTCTACAAACACATATTAATAATACACAAGTCTGTAATGTGTGAGCTGCAATAGTATTTTCTACCGAGGTTTGAATACTATTTTCTCCCGGCTGAGCTCATTATGGTAAATTATACATATTAGAAATTAAAAACAAATAATAGTAATTGCAAGAGTAAATAGGTATTGTGCCTCTAATTTTTATTTAATTGAATTACTATTTTATTACAAACTAGCCGTGAGCTCAATTGTCAGTTTCTATGCGTACTTCGTACTTTTATTTTCAGGTCGATCCGTGACATTTTCCTTTTTATAAATCAACCCTTAAATCAGTCAAAACGTATTTTTTTATTAGGTACTTACTTTCGAAGTTTTTCTTCAGAACCGTAATACCAATTTCCACGTTTCTAACTTAAAAAATGAGGTACTTCCTATACAAACTTTCGTCCCGTATTTTATTTCCTAAAGCGCTGATACAACTGATTCTTGTTTATAACCAAAAGCCTAAACACCAATTTCCATATTTCTAACTTCAAAATAGATTACGTGAAATAGCAAATGTTTCTACACTATGACCAGCAGGATTAGTTGTAGTTGAATATAGGACCTAATTAGAGTTATGAACATTGAAATCTCCCAAAATTGAGATATCACAAGATGGAAACTGAGACAGAAGGTAGTCACTTTGCAAACTAATGCAGTCCTGAGTCATTAAGAGACCTATAAATGCAACAGTAGGATTTCTTAAATTTAGTACCAGAATGTTTAAACCAGGTCACGTTACCAGGTCTTGCAACTGATGTTGCTCTTGAGATAGGCACTTACTCCTCTTTTGTATCGAAAGTTAAAGTGATGATTGTATTGGGAAAATTGCAAATCCGGCGAAACGTAGCTTTCAGAGGGACTTGTGTTTCAAATAGAAACAAAATGTTAGGTTGTAATAGTTCAAAATGTTGGTGGACAGCATTAAGGTTAGACCTGATGCCGCGGATTTGCAATAATGGATCAGAAAATAAGTACTTTATCCTGGACTTTCAATCCGACAGGAAGACAGTGAGGGAAAGTAGGATGAGAATGGATTAAGAGTAAGGGAAAAAGGGTGACCGCCAGTTCTTATCGAGCTTAGAAGATCGGAGATCCAATAATAAGGAGTCCATGGTAGGCGTGGTGGCATCTCCCCAGCTGACATGGAGTACACATGCCTTCCACCTTAATTTAAATGATGTCAACTGAAGCAGATCACGATATTAAGGAGAGGCGCCCATTTTTCTACAGGCGTTTTAACGCTAGGGATCAGGCTCTCTGGCCACGCGCAATATTTTTAGCACTTAAAACTGCTACACGACCTTGGAATTGGGGATTTTTTATAGAGGTTACCTTCCTCGCAGTCCAGGCGATTGGTATCCCTCACAGACATTTTAATGTCTTGCTTACTGTTTAAATCGAGGTCATAAACTTTATTCTCCAGATATCCTCATAAAACAGTATCGATTGATGTCAAATCATGACTATTGGCTGGCCATTGAATAATTTGAATAATTACTAGCATTGGACAGTATGTGGTGGAGCTCTTCTGCTGGAAAATATTTTTTCGTACATTTAGAGGCATGTCATCCAGCAAATTTTCAAAGGTGGTATGCAAAAAAATTTACATATTCCGTCCACTTAATGCGCGCTCAAAAAAGTATGGACCCAAAACTCTTCCGTTGTAAATGCCGCACACGTGTTTACGGATTTTCGTTCTTAAAATTTGAGTGGTCTCAAAAATTGTGGGTTTACACTCAACCAGTGCCTGGTTTTTTGTTTATTTGATATCCCGCTGGTGGAAAAATTGCCTTGTCCGTTCATACAATGCTATTTAAGAAATTGTTGTCTTACCTAATGAGACGTAGCATAAATTCGTAGAAGTTGAGCCTTTGTTTTGTTGCTCATTTAGAAACTGAACGTTTTGCATTTTGTATGGCTTTAGTTTGCCATTTTTCAAAACCCTGTGAATTTAACTGTAGGAAAAATGTGATTTCTTATTCATTTGCCTCATTGTACTTTAGAATTTTCTGTCACACTTAACAAAAAATTAAATTCTCGATCTTTATTTTCTTCAAATCTTCTACTATGTCGAGTGAAACTTGAGTTAGTTAGAAACATCTGGTAGATTTTTACAATAGTGACAATATGAGATAAAGGGTGTAACGTTTTATATGCTCTTTCTGTCGCGTATGAGTTGTAATTGTTCTCTATATAAAGTTGTAAAATTTCTTGCTTTTCTAACAAAGTGTAATGCATTATAAACAACACTTACTAAAAATATCGAAATTTTTAAACATAAATTTGCGTTATTATTATTTTAAAATAAAAACTTCTATTTTATTATTTCTACGAGGATCACTGCTAAAATTCGTGGAAAATGTAAAAAATGCACAGATAATTGCAAAATTTTCTGGTTTTTCAAAATATTCTCCCTAAAGGTCTATACACGTTTGCATTCGGTAAAACCAATTCTCAAAACATTTTTGGCACTCTGAGCGAGGTACGTCCAAAACTAGTACTTTAAAAGCTTCAATGGCCTATTCAGGTGATGAAAAACGCTTACCCGCATTTCATTTTTGATCATTTTGTGCAAAAAGAGTCACTGGGAGACAAATCAGGGAGACAGGGAGACAATCCAACAGTTGCAACATGACCAGGTTTTCCGAAAAAACAAGTAATCATTTTCGTTGAAACGTTTTGCGAGCGCACCACTTTTGTTGGTTTAGGTTCATTTTGGAACACCCATACAGATGATGTCTGCTTAGTTTCAAGCTCATCTGAATATATCCATGTTTCTTTACCTGTTATAATGTGAGAATTTGAACGACCATGGTCAAATTTTTTAAGCATTTCGTTACACCACTTGACACGTGCTGTTCTTTGAGCTTCTGTCAGATTGTGAGGAATCCAACGGTTACATAGCTTCTTGATATTTAAATGTTGCTTCAAAACGGTATGTATTTGTTTCGCCGCAATTCCTAAGGCTGCCTGTATCTCACTGTATATTGCATGTCGATCTGATAAAATCATTTCACGCACAGCATCAATATTCTTGACGACCGTTGCTAAATCGTCATCAAAGTAGATCTTCCACGTTTGAATTCTGAAAACCATTAGTAGACCATGGTTTTAGACGGCGCTTCATCACCAAACAACAACTTTAATTTGTCCATGCATTGCTGTGGCGTTAAACCGTATCAAAAGTCAATAAAAAATCATAACTTGAAAATCACGATTCGAAATATCTACTTTTAAAATTCTATTGAAATGAAACTGCTCTGTTTACAGTCAAACTTGTAAGTTGTACTAACGGTATAAAATCTCAAATTTTACCATTATGACAATCGCAAAACCTTAGCATTGCAAGGAGTACTTTATTCCGCGAACTATAGCAGCGATCCTCGTACCGACAGCATCAAACGATTCGCATTTTTTTTAACCAGGCCTCCTAGATTGTGATGGGGCTAGTTAATAACACATTCAAGGTGTGGAAAATTTAACTACCAAATTAAAAAACTAGTAGGAATTTTGACATATTTGTAAAAACCTTTCTTACTAGGAATTTAATTTAGAATCGAAAAATGGTAATTCATTTAAAAAATCTTGCTTAATCGTGTATTTTGAAAACGCCCTGTATATCAGTCAAAGCAACTATGCCGCTAAATTCTATGCAAAATTTACTAAAACTTTGCCATTTACTTTTTTTATATCCATTTAAATAAGTAAATTATGAATGTGGGGCATTGTGATCACCCGATATAGGCAATGGGCAAACCAATTATAACCCTGTTTAAATTTTCAATATTAGTATAAGCACTAACAGGTACAGATTTAAGTGACAGCGAACCATTAGACACCGCTGAAAGAAAGGATATACTTAGGTATTTGCACAGTGTAAAGATTAAATAGTGGGGGGGGGGGATGTAATCCTATCACGTTTTTTACAGTAGCCGTTAGTTTTGTTACATATGTAAGGATCATCATTTATTACATATACTATCGGTTTCAAAAATCAAGATGGGTCAGTTTGAAAGCTTATAACTTTTTTATTGTAAGCCCAATTGACGTGAAACTTGGCAGAGATCTTCCCTGTAGACATATAATAACACTCAGAAAATATAAATTTTGCAGAGACTTGACTTTGTAAATTAAAAATTAAACTATCATAAAAAATGTAGTTTTGTGGCCCGTCGTGTTTCAGTGCTCGTAGCTTCCTTATTTTTGTCTTAAAATGTGCGAAATTTTATCCGGTGACATATCAAAGTAATATAAAGGTAACTGCAATTTTAATATAAAGGTAACTGCAATTAAATTATGAAAAATATTTAAATTTTGAAAAAAAATGGCGTGTTCTCGATATGTGCTCTAAATGCAAATGTTTTCTTTTTAAGTGGACCGGCATGTAGGTTTTAATTGTTCTTTAACGTTACGTATTAAAGTACACGCATTTATTAATCCCAATTAATAAATAATTAAATTCTCAAACGAGAGAGAGAACGGGCTACGTTGGACGAGCTTCCGATCGACGACTCAATACGAATGCCGTCGCATGCGCGATGCACGAAATCGAGCTTCACATTGCTAAAATAAACGTTCATTAAAGAATGATATTATTTTATTGGGCGATTTATTAAGAATATTAATCAAAACATCTGGTATGAGCACAAGGATTTTTTAAATTTATATTATACAATTTAAGGTACATCTTAAATGAGGACAGGAGAAACAATAATAGTAAACTACAAAAATCAACAAATAATTGTGTGGTATGTGAAATTGGAAAATACCGTAACAGTAATGACTATTAATGCACTTTCTGTTATGTTTTTAATTGGTTACACTATTTATTATTTATATACAAAAATTACATGCACAAGGACTTTTGTTTATTTATATTATACAATTTAAGGTACATATTAAACGAGGACAGTAGAAACAATAAATATTAAACTACAAAAATCAAAAATAATTGTGTCGAATGTGAAACCATAGCAATAATGACTATTTAATGCACTTTCTGTTATATTTTTAATTTGTTTAAAATGTAAACTATACTATTTATTATTTATATAGAAAAATTACATGCAAAAACTGACAAGACCTTTACATTTCTGTTACACTACTATCGGAATCTTCTCCTACATTTATTATTAACCGTTTTACGTGCACATCAATTATATGCTCTTTTTGTCGATAGTTTTCGTCAAGTTTTTTACATGTTTCACGCAGTTGTCCCATAAATGGCCGGTAAAGTTTCATTACTTCAGTACATAACGTTAACACGTATTTTTTTTATATGTGTTATTTTGCTTTGCCACCTCATTTTTAACGTAAGCCCAAATCAGTTCAGTTGCGTTGAACTCACAGTGGGCAACTGGTAACCACAACAATTTAACATCATCACCACGCATTTCTTTTGCTATTGTTTCAAGCAAATACACTTTTTGTGATGATATGGTTTCGCCCTGAATAATAATTCCGCTCTTGTCAAATGGTTGAAATTAGTTGTTTCTTCTGGTAAGGGTATCTTTTGTTTCTCCATCCAGGAAATGATGTCTGCCTTTCGTCAGGCAGTAGTAGGATTTCTACAATTTTGATCCAGCATAATATGGTAAGGTTTCGGCAATTTTTCTAAAACAGCCATAAACCACTCTTAAAAGTGCGCCACACTCATTTCTCCATGATAATCATTACTGCCTTTTGTCCAATGAACCACTTCCATCAACAAATCCTCGACAACTTCCAATATGAAGAATAATTACGCGTTTTCCAGAACCGCTTGCTGTTTTTATACCTCCTCGAAATCCGTTTACTTCCTGTAAATATTTAAAACAAGAATATAAGTTATATGCATACTAAAAGAAATGGTGTACTTTTAGAAGGCTTTTATGTAATGAAGGCGTATATATGATAAAAAATACATTTTTAAAGTGTACGTGCAAATCTCCGTGATAACGATCTAAACTATCAAGCCTTTCCTCGTTGACATATCCACCTATCATCCTTTGGCCTTGGTATGATTTGCCCACAACATGTTTCATCCGTGTAAAAATCACCCAACAGTTATCACGAAAATTATCCGTCTCAGAAATTCGGCTCTTTGTACCGCAACTGAAGAGCATTCCATTAAAATAGGTTTTTTATTAAAATTTTTGTAAGTAACCATCTGCGTAGGGTACTTGTGCTTATACGTGGGAAATCTTCAACTTAGCTATTTAATCTTTTATAGTAGGAAACTTTCCTTCAACGTAAAAGTTCAACACCAACGATCTAATAACATCCGGAAGATACTCTTCTATAGTAATAGTAGGGCGTCCAATACTGATCCTTGGATTATACATACCATTTTCGTTTTTTCTTCAGCCAATGCTCGATAAACGGAGGCTGGGAGATGTTAAGGCATTTTGCCGTGCGTTCAATAACTTTATTCACATCTTCAGATAATCCACGAGATTTCTCTTCTTGAAAATATTTTTTTGCGTTTAACATTAGTCCCGTTTCCGCCAATGTAAAAGCTTTTGGCATTTTGAAAATATGTTCACCAACACAACCGAACTTCTACAACAGTACTGTGGTAACTAATAAGTAATTCGTTACCAATTTCACGTTATTTCCGAAAATATATTAATCCTAAGAACATTATAATTAGCTGTAATATAACAGAAAGTGCATTAAATAGTCATTATTGTAACGGTATTTTCCAATTTCACATTCCACACAACCATTTGTTGATTTTTGTAGTTTACTATTTATTGTTTCTGCTGTTCTCATTTAATATGTACCTTAAATTGTATAATATAAATAAAAAATCCTTGTGCTCATACCAGATGTCTTGATTAATATTCTTAAAATCGACCGATAAAATAATATCATTCTTTAGGAACGTTTATTTTAGCAGTGTGAAGCTCGAAGCGACGGCATTCGTATTGAGTCGTCGATCGGAAGCTCGCCCAACGTAGCCCGTTTTCTCTCTCGACTGAGAATTTAATTATTTATTAATTGGGATTAATAAATGCGTGTACTTTAATACGGAACGTTAAAGAACTATTAAAACCTACATGTCGGTTCACTTAAAACGAAAATATTTGCATTTAGAGCGAAGTTTGCACGTATCGAGAACATGTAATTTTTTTTCAAAATTTGAAATTGCATATATTACTGTCATATGCTACTGGTTAAAATTTCGCACATTTTAAGACAAAAATAAGGAAGCTACGAGCACTGAAACCTACCGTAAGTAAAACACGGACCGCAAAACTACCTTTTGTATGATAATTTAATTTTTAATTTAAGTTAAGCGTCTAAAAAATTTATATTTTCTGAGTGTTATTATGTGTCTACAGGGAAGATCTCTGCCAAGTTTCACATCAATTGGGCTTACAATAAAAAAGTTATAAGCTTTCAAACTGACCTATCTTGCTTTTTGAAACCGATAGTAGATAGCTTGGAAAATTTCACAAATAGTGTCATTTCAGCAAATACCGTTAAGAAAATCTGAAATTAAAAGTTCAGGCACAATATTTTAAAACGATCTAAAAATGACAAACTCCCTTAAAAAAGTGATTATAACATAGAGCTCTAAATATAAATACTGTACTACGATTTTGGTTTTTATGAAACATGTTCACAACGCTTGCATGAAGTATAAATCTCTCAATCAACACATTAACAACATCACGTTAATGACACACACTATTAACGATGACAGTTTCATAACTGACAATGAACAAGAACAAATTAAAAATGAATTATGTCAACGTAAATGCACAGGACGATTAAATTGATTACATTGATACACCCGCAACGTGAAAATAAAAAATTGCAAATTGAGTTTTTTAATCTATATCCAATATTTAATGTTATTTAAGAATAAGGGTATTTTAAGGGAGGGGTTAACATTTTCTTCGGCGAATATTACGAACCATGGTCTCTGATAGAACTAAACGATTTATTTTTTACATACAGGGTAAGGATTTCTATATAATTTTTGCAATAATTTAAATTTTAAAAGTATATAATTTACCGAAACCTCATAATCCACATTAAAATTATCATATATAATAAAATTTCCTTGGGAGGTGTGAAAGCTTCATATTTACTAACCTGTTTTATGTTGAGATAAATAAAATCAGGTAGTATTAATGTGTTTGTTGAATTTAATAAACTAATTAATTAATTTTGCTATAAATTGCTTTCATGTGTGGGATTTTTCCATTCTGCCCGGATAATTATTTGAATATAAATTTTAATGCACACGACCTTTCTTTAATTTATGTTACAGGGATGAGCTGTAATATTGTGAAGCGAAATTGGTTTCTCGCCAGTTTACCAATAAAGAATCCGACGACGTTATTAAAAATAAACGCAATTGTATGTAACCGTAAATCACTCCGTCCTATCGTTGAATATCAAACTTGTTTGGCGTAGTTTTTGCTTTCTTAAACATGTTCTTTTAAGAATAAAAGCGTGAGTGTGTTTGTCATCGACATCGGCGCTTTTTGTGTAGCAGTGAGCCCACCAACAAAGGTTATAGCATACGGTATTAAAATCTATTCTATCACAATACTTATTTCTGCAATTCCCTTGCACAACTGCTGCACAAATGATAGTCCGGTTGTTTGTTGTGTTAGAGATTTTTCCATTTTCTTTTTGTTAGATATTTTGTCTGTTTACATTGTGTACATATGGTGTTGTTTTCTGTCTCGTGAAAATAGCAGTAAGCTGTGAAACCGTCTTTATTATTGAAAACCATTATTACCTTTTATTAAAAATGGTTTCTTGCGATAACATAAAAATCACTTTAGGCACTTCTTTGAATCACAATATGCTTTGTAGAATATCGGTAGCCACGTTTCTCACATAAAGTAGAAAGCAGAAGTTGATATCTCTATCGATTGGGGTCTAATTTATTATTATCCCGTTTTATATGGGTTCGTGCTCGTACGTTTATCAGGCGCGACAGCCCAGGGTTGTTTCTTATCAGACAAGCAGCACACCAACGTTCTATGTGTCTTTCTTTTGCAGTTTAAAGTTTTAAAACCTCATTGCTTTCTTATTTGGAACAACCTTCTTTTGCGATTTTTCTTACAATTGTACTTTACTTTGACACATTCTACTTCCTCTTATATATACAACAAACGCGGAAACAAGTATTAGTATCGTATCAACAAAATTGGGACATTTTTTTCTATACTTTTTTTGGTATCTCAAGTTTGTATTTAATCAAGCATGTGTTTTGGAAATTAAAACCTTTGCGGCTAACACAACTTGCAGTTCTTACGAAAAGATAACAGTAATAATTTGCTTCAGGCTTAATTCGCAAGGGTTGGCACAAGTTCTCGGAATAATGGCTTTTACATACCGGTCCCATTTCCCTGTGCGGTTTAAGTGACAGACTTCAACTTAATTTAACTAATATAGGCGATTACTCCCTTGTCAATGGCATTGCTTTGATGATAGTCGCAATTTCCTGTTCGTTTTAGCTAAATATATGTATGAAATAGTAATTACCATAAATTACTTTTGTCGCTCTGTTTTTCCTCGAAACGAGCCTATTTTTTAAGTGATTATACGTAAAACTATTAATTTAACATTTCACATTCGAGAAAAGTTTGTTTAAAACTACTAATATGATAAAATGTATAAATTTATTGTTGTACGTAGAATAGAAAATTAATGGGAATAGGTTGATTTATGGAAAATGAAAGTGTCCCTCCCATATTTATACAAACTTTTTTTTCGGTTTACTGCGCAAACCTCCATTTAGCTAATCAGTAGTTGTGATATAAATGTATATGAGAATCGAATGGAAGGTTATTAAGTTAAAGGAGGGTTAAGTTGATTAATGAAAATGGAGAGAAAAAGACTCTGTTGAAGTGACTTTATCATGAAAAATTGACCAGTGTATTCGTCAGTCGAGAGGGAGGAGTTGAACATTTTGTAATTGAGACTTGAGATTAATGATGAATTGGAAATTAAAAATAAATTATCGTTTATTCTGGGTCGCATATAAATAGAAATTTCATTCTTGCCCTAATTGCTTATCAAAGCAATTTTGTTATTAATTTTTTTATTTGTATTTAGTTGTGTTACAATACACATCAATAATATGTATTGAAATTATAAAATGAAAATACGGAATCCTTTTAATTTTTTCAGTGCTTTCTTAATCTACTTTTCCAATTTCCGATATTATTGTTTTTCTAGGGATAATATTCACATACATAAGACCTTTTTCTTTATTTCTTAAGAATTGCTTTATGCAATTCTTGGATGGTCCAGTTTATAACGGCAGGACTTTACCAAAGGATAGTTAACGTAAAAATAATGAAATTTTTTCATGTAAACATATATGCTGGAGAGCTTCGTGCATCTTCAATTCGTCAATCAAGGGTTGAAGGCTATACCTAGAAATCCTAATCGTCTGAATTTTAATACGGTAAGGAGAAACAATAACGAACTTCGTACATTTAATAGAGATTCGAGGACTAGTCAAAGAAGAGTCAGTCGAACTACTGGAACTTATAAAAGCACTATTGTAAGAATATTAAAACAGAACCACAGACGTCCTTTTCATCTACAACCTGTCCATTGTTTACACCCAGGAGACGAAGAACGCAGGATTGCATTTTATAGGTGGCTTCGGAATTCCATTCAAAACAATGGGGATTTTTAAGCAATATTCTATGGATCGATAAGTCATGTTTTACCCGACGAGGTATTGTGAATTTTCATAATCAACATGTATGAGCGCATGAAAATCCTCATGAAATTAGACCGCGAAAATTTCAACATGAATTTAGTGTGAATATTTGAATAGGCGTTTACAATGGAAATCTGTTTGGCCCTCATATACTTCCACAGCGTGTGAATTCTGAAAACTTTCTGCAATTTCTGGAGACGGAGAATCACAATATGTGGGACGACGTTCCACTTAATATGCGAAGACAAGCCTGGTTGCAACTCGAATGGTGTCCAGCGCATTATGGCATAAACGTTCGTAATTGGCTGAATACAAATTTTGAAGATCGGTGGATCGGTCGAGGTGGTCTAGTTGCGTGGCTTCCCCGATCTTCAGACCTAACCTCAACGGATTTCTACCTATGGGGTCATGTGAAAGAAATTGTTTATTCAACGCCAGCGCCAACTAGAGAAGAACTTTTGCACAGAATTCAAAATGCCTGTGCAGAAATTAATCATGATGTGCTAGTTAGCCTGAACCATTCCATTAGAAAACGCAGCCAGTTGTGCATTCAACAAAATGGTTTTTATTTCGAACAATTATGACATTAGTCATTAATTTTTTTTATTGAATTATGAATTAAAAAACCATTTTTTTCAGTGCTTAATTTGAAGCAAATTCACTAATTTTTACGAACCGATAATCCAAGAGCATAATAAATAAATAGTTACATTGGTTATTTATCGGTTTATGAGTTGTATTTACTGGTTTTATTAAAAGTTATTTAGTAAGAATTGGTATGCACTCCTAAATGTTATTCATACTAGTTAATGACATTACCTGACAAAACCTGAAACATTTCGAAAACGGTGCGCCGTACGTGTACTATGGGACCACACTTTTTTGTTCAAAAAAGCATAAGCAATCGGGAGACGTTATTGAATTTGCAATAAAGTCAGTGCCGTAGGAGATTTTTTTGAAAGGGGACGATGGTGCACCCATTGATTTTCGTATTTTATCATCATAAGCCCTAAATAATGAGGGACAATTAGTTCACACTATGTACCAGATTTAAAATTATTCAAATCTACCGTTTTAGAAATATTCAAAATATTCTATTTATTTTACAAAATTTCAACACTCTATATCTGGAAAACGAAGCTCTCCAGAATATATGTTTATATGAAAAACTGACATTATTTTTACGTTAACTATCCTTGGGTAAAGCCCTGCCATTATAAACTGGACCACCCTGTACACATACATAAGACTTTTTTCTTTATGTCTTAAAAATTGCTTTATGCCATTCTTACAGTTGTTACACTACACAGAATTTTCCCTTGTTTACTATTTTTCAGTGATTTTCCTAGCAACGAAAATTTATATGGAACCAATCAATAAGTTTCAGATTGAAAAAAATATGGGGTAAAGCTGAGTCTTACACCATTGATAAACTACTACCAGAGAAACATTTTTACAAAAGTCTCAAAAAATTACCGTTGATCTTTTCTCCCCCCCCCCTTAAAGGTCCAAAATACCTATTTACGAGCCCAGTCGCAGATGTATTCGATCGCTTACGGATAATATTTTATAATCGCAAAAAATAAATGTACTATTAATTGCAGATTAATAAATATTTTTTTTATTATAAACTCTTAACATATACTTATGTAGAAACAAGCTATAGCATTTTTACTTTCACGTATACTAGGTGAAAGTATAGCAATAAAAAAAATTTGAAATTTTTCGCGTTCCCCGAGTCGAAAAACATCGATTTCGCGAAAAAAAATGTTTGTGTTTGATCGATTTTAATGAGTATTGACATGGGCCCCTATATCTGAAAGTTATGTATAAAACTGGCTTTTCGTAAAAATAAATTAATGGGGGCGAAATGAGGGTGGTTTTTTGGGGTGCATTTCCAAAACCAGAACAAGGAAGTCTATCTTTTGTGAAAAGTTAGGAACTCTAAACCCTGATCGAACAAAATTGTTTTAAACATTTTAAATTCAGAATGTCGAATGTCACTAAGAAACCATAAAAGCTACTTGCAATTTGAAAATCGAAACTTGTAAATAGAAGTACATGCTTTCGAACGGTTTGTAAATATTTTTGAAAAAAATAATACGTTGCCCTTAATTACGGGGTTAAAATTGCCCTTTTTTTCAAAATCTATTTTCTCAAAAACGGTTCTGGTAATATTTTTTTTAAATTTACGTATTTTATAGTCACATATAACGAAAATATAATGAGATTTCTCTAACTTATCTAGGACCGGAGTTAAAGATTTTCAAATTTGTCTTTTGTAGCTTAGTTATTATTTAACTTAAAGTTTTAATATTTTGCACACTTTATCTGTGACCTAGGGCACATTTTAAGAAAATGTGATTGATTATACAGGGTGGTCCAAAAAGTGTGACGTCATAAAGGCATATTTTTTTTAATGACATACCTTATATTTTTTTGCAGATTTAATTGACTTCGAATATTGTCTACATGACCCTAAAATTGTATAGAAATGGGTTGGATAACATCGACAAAAAATGTTTAAAAAACCATCTTTACACCACTGGTTTTAAAAATGGTGAAAAATACAAATAGTGGCTCTTTTTCAGATAATAAGCCAGGAACACATTAAGTGAGGTTTGACAATCAAGCTGACCAAATTTGGGGAATCTAAATTATACAGGGTGTTCAAAATTTTTTGTCAAATTTTTGAGAATTTAAAGATCTTTTTCTTTCTTATTTTAAAATATAACACCCTGTATAATTTGATGGCAGTTGATGCGGAATTAAAAACAAAACTTTTTAAAATGTGTCCCTATCAAAATTCCTAACGCTTTAAAACTCGTTTTATCAACTATTTCATTAGCAATTTTAATAAAAAAAAATAAGGTGGCTAATGTCATCAGTCCTATTTTGACAAGTATTACGTGACATTTTGTTACCACTGTAAGATCTCATTTAAAATGGTTTGCTTCTCATTGTGCCTTTTATGATGAATTACAGCAGAGAAATGCTTTGTGGATATGATTTTCATATTGGGAGAGTCCCTAAACAACTGTTTTTTGACGAGTCGGCTTTGTGCAGATCGCAATCCAGAACGACGGCATCCGGACAATCGTAGTATGCAGAATTTATTAGAGAGATTCACGCAAACGAGAAAAGTAGAATACCACAAACTAGTTCGAAATAAACGGGTTCGAACAGAAGAAAAGGTAATGGATGTGCTACTACGGATTATGGAAAATTCGTCCATTAGTCAGAAGGAAGTGGCTGATGCAGTAGATGTTGGTGAAGTACTGCTCAACGTGTTTTAAAAGACAATCGGTTCCATGCGTGTCACATTCAGTTCTTCAGAACTTTTCCAAGAAGGATTGATAAATGTAAGGAATTCTGTAATTGGGCACAGGATAACATATGGTTCAGTTTTGACTTTTTCGATAAGGTAAGATGGTCTATTAACGTGTGAGGGGAATCATTAGAAACCATTTCATGGGTCCGCGCTTTTTCAACGGCCATTTAAATGGGAACATGTATCTAGACTTTTTACAAAATGGGTTGCCCCGTTTGTGTCAAAATTTACCGATAGAAATAAGAAATGCAATGTGGCTGCAACACGATGGAGCTCCAGCACATTACTCATTGCAAGTCAGGAACCTTCTGGATAGAGCCTTTAAAATCGCTGGATTGGAAGAGGGGGGCCATGTAATTGGTCGCTACGGTTACCGGACTTAATTACACTTTTTTTTGGTGGGGCTACGTTAAGGAAACCGTTTACCATGAAGCTCCAACCACCCCTGAAGACATGTAACAAAGAATACAAAATGCATTTCGAAAAATTACACCTTTTGTATTAAGAACAGTGTCTTTCAATATACGTCTTCGTTTGTGTTTAGAAGAAAACGGAAGACATATTGAACATAAGTTATAATTAAAAAATAATTTTTAGTAATTTTTTTATTGGTTAAGAAATCCAAAATAAGTGTTTTTAATTATGTGTTTAGTTTAGTTTTGATTTGTTCTTAAGTGTTGAAAAATAAAAACAAATTAAAATAAGGTTATTTAAAGTTATTTTAAATTAAAATTGCTACAAATGTCATGCAATACTTGTCAAAATAGCCCTCATGACATTAGATTGATTTAACAGCCACCTTAGTTTTTTGTTTTATTAAAATTTCTAATGAAATAGTTGATAAAACGAGTTTTTAGCGTATATCTTTTAAAGCGTTAGGAATTTTGATGACATGTTTTAAAAAAAGTTTTGTTTTTTAATTCCACATCGAATGCCATCAAATTATACATTTAAAATAGGAAAGAAAAGATCTTTAAATTCTCAAAAGTTTGACAGTAAATTTTAAACGCTATATAATTTAGATTCCCCAAATTTGGTCAGCTTAATTATTAAACCTTACTTAATGTGTTCCTGGCTTATTATCTGAAACCGAGCCAATATTTGTATTTTTAACCATTTTTATAACAAGTGGTGTAAAGCTGATTTTTGTAACATTTTATTTTTTTTTGTCGATGTTATCCAACCGATTTCTATACAATTTTTGGGTTATGTAGACAATTATGGAAGTCAATTAAATCTGCAAAAAATGTAAGGTATGTCATTTAAAAAATATGCCATTATGACGTCACACTTTTTGGACCACCCTGTATAATCAATCACATTTTCCTAAAATGCTCCCTAGGTCACAGATAAAGTTTGCAAAATATTAAAACTTTAAGTTAAATAATAACTAAGCTACAAAAGACGAGAGTTGAAATGAAGGACCCTGTATAGTAGACATATGTAGCTGCTAAACTGCTATATTGAAATATTTTTAGCGCTTCCGGTTTTGCCGAAAATAAAAAAAAATTATTATTTTAATTTTTTTTAATATTTTATATCGAAGTTTCAAAAACAAATCTAAGTATTTTAATTTCTAATGATTACGTAAAAAATACAGGGTGAATAAGACACAAAAAATTTTGTAGGTAAGTATATGTTATTATATTGCAAGTTATATGGAGTTTCTGCGGGGAATAGTTTCCTTGTACGAGAAAGTGTTGTGCCGAAGTCTATCGGCCAGATTTTTGTTGGTAGCAGAGTTAATAAAGTCTATACCATCTTATAAAAAACTTAAATACAATTTTTTGATGCATAAACATTGGATCACTTTTTGTCTATATTTATCAAAGTTACTTAGTGAAACAAAAAATTGCATAGTTGTTGTGGAAACGGTACATATGTTTATGCAGTTATTTTGTGTACAGATCTCCCGGAAAGCCTTTGTCGGCAGATTTGAGAAAATCAATTATTTCATGTTACAAAAGTGGCAACTCAGGCCGAAAACTATTCAAAATTTTACCGATAGTAACAGTCGAATTTCTAAAATTGCTGATCGGGATAAACGCGCCTTGCAATCATTAATTAAAGCAAACAGGCGTAAATTATCAAGGGAACTTGGAATAGAGTGGGGCAATGCAATTCAAAAATCAGTATGCCAAGATAGTTGTTTAAGAAACATCAAAAATTTCGACTGTCGCTTTTATAAAGTATGTGAATGTGACATTTTTTAATTTTATTTAAAATTTTTGGAACATAGGCAAAACAAGAACCACTTCTTTCCGCAAAACAGAAGAAGGTGCGATTTCAATGGGCCAAAGATCGCGTAAAAAAAGAGAAGCTTATCATAAAGATTATGTAAGGCGAAAAGTCAAATTTCCTGCATTTATTATAGGTTGGGGTTGTATGCCCTCGCAAGAAGTAAGTAATTTACACTTCGTTGAAGACACAGTTGATGCAGAAAAATATGGACATATTGCAAAACGAACTTATGTCATCGATCGAAATATTGAAACCTGCTAATGGAGAATACATTTTTCAACAGGATGGCGCTACATGCCATACTGCAAAAAATTGCAAAATTTCTTCAATACTAATAATATTTCAACAATGAAGTGGCCTTCCAGCAGCCCAGATCTGTCTCCAATTGAGACACTTTGGCACTGTATGAAAAAAGATCTAAGAACTGCACCCGTTCGCACAAAGCACCAATTAAAAAAAAAGTTACAAAATATTTGGGAAAATTTGAAGCCAGAATTTTGTAAAAATCCTACTGACAATTAATTCCTCATCGAATTCAACAAAAAAGCAATTGTTCTCAGTGGTAAAAGTAAATATATTTAATGTTCCAACTTATATGCGACGGCTATAAATATATATTTTTTAATTAATTCTTTGTTTTATTTTAATTAAGGTTGTATTATGAATTTTTCGTGTATTCTTACAAGGAGCATTCAATGATAAGATACCATGAACGTGCTATTACTACTTTCAAAATTATAACAAACTATGTTACAAATTTGAAGTGATCCACTATATCTGCGACTGGGCTCGTATATGGAGCAGGCAATATCTATTACTAATGATCAGATTTTGATTCTAATAATATATAGTTTTATTTATTTATGTGTAACGCTAACACTGTGGAGGGGAGAAAACGAGAAGGTTCGGCGTTGCACACAACTGTCCAGTCGTAACATGGCAAACTTTATAACGCTGCCTCATATTTATTACAAAAACAAGAAAATACTCGCCACCCTCGCCACCTTTTGGAGGGGACAGTTGTTCATTGTCGTCTACATTTCCCTGTCTAGAAACCGTGTTTCAAATTTAAGCGCAGTGTTTCAAATAAAAACCATCACTAGTCGTAAAATTTAGAAGGTACTTACCGTATACCAGTATTTTTTTGATTTGTATATGTTTAATGAAGTAATTTCAACACATTATTATCAGCCACCTCATTTTTTTAAGCTTCAGTGATCGTAATGTGCAATGTTCAATGTTCACAAGTCGTGCAGACAAAAATATACTCTATAAACCAATATGAAACAGGTGAAACAGTTTTCTCTTTTGACGTCTTCGGGGAAGACCTGCTTCTTCTGCTTCTGTTAATTTAATTTAAGACTACAGAAAACCTGTCCACCTTCTCTCTACATCACATACCAGAAAAAACGTAATGAACGAAATGTGTAGTGGTCAAATGTAGATTTCTTAATGTTGACACCCTTGTGGCACCTTAAGTCATAAATACTGTTATTACTTCCTAAAAACTACACCGTGTAACGGTACAGCGGAAATCAAAGTCAGAACAAGGCGAAGCTTTTGACAGTCTTTGCGAATATGTAGCGACGAATGTCTCCAGGACACTTGAAAAATCTTCTCAAAGAACGTTTTAAGAATCGGTTACGTCTGACAAGTATTGGTGGAGTAGACATTGTACGTTAATCCGATACCGCCAACAAATTAATTGATAAAAAAAAAGATCTGGAGGTGAACACTTGGTTCCAGATAATCTTAGAGACTTTACTGACAGTTACAAAAACTAAAGAAACATAATGTAAATAAATAGGAAGAAAATGTGCTGTAATCAACAATGAGCAATGTTTTCTGTCAGACCAATGTCATTTCGAACCCCTATTCAAACTGGTGTAGGGTTCACACTTCATAGGCTAAAGGATATAAAAACCTGATTGACCTACTTACAGCAGTGGGAGTTGGTTTTTCATGCAATGAAGTATCTCTTCTCATGATGTAGGATCGCTTAAAATAAGTGATGACGCATTCATTCAATATTTTTTGACAATACCAACGTGAACGTATGAACTTTGGACGGGTTAAACAGATAGAGGTCAAAGGCATTGCATCAGGAATATTTAAAGCCGAAACGACTTGTGTGAAGTAGACTGTACAATATTTTCGCCGACTGACTTGAAAGCTGCTAGATGTATTACTTGCGAAATGCAACAGATGATGTTTCCCATTAATGTTACATGTTTTACTTGCCCAAATACCCAGCTTGGATGGAATGGATTCCTGTGATTAAAGAAAAGTGCGAGACCACATACGTATTAGGAGTACCATTCATAAACTTACACCCCAGAAATATATCTAAAATTTTCGGCCCTGAATTATGCTTCAGAGCTGTGCAAGAAACAAAACCGTGCATATATTGTGGAATTCGATCACCCATTGTTTCTAAAGGCATCTTAAATGGTAGTATCAGCAAAGAGCTGTAGTGATATATCAAGAGAGGTTTGGTGGATTCTATCTTCTCATGTCTTTTTTGGATTTTGTTGGCTTAATTATGGAGGGAAGTGATTGTAAACAATGTGGGTCTTTGTGCACGGCCAAAGACAGTACACCACATCATGAATGAACACGCATATTCAAGTTGCATTCGCGTATACAGTTTAACTGGTTGTGATGCAGAAATGTTTAACCGATGAGAAAAACTCCATGCAGTTTTTAGAAAAATGTTCCAATGAACTAGTAATAAATGTACGAAATCAACCTGTTTTTAAGAAAGTTGTAATAGTTGAGGCTTTGGAAAAGATAAATGGTTGTTTGACGAACATTCAAACAACTACGCTGTGGGTGAACCTTTTGAAGTGCATTGATCTCATAACGAGATGTATTTTCGCTGAAAGATTTAAATATTGAGATGTAGATTTAAATACAACAATCGAATTGACCTCAATGAAATTTATTTTCGCTGAAAGATTTGAAGATTGGAATTTAGAAGTCGAACACTTGCATTATCCTAGGTCTGCTCAATTATATATTCAAACTGAACCAAATTTGAATCAAAGGTATGTTTGCAAGACTGGGTAAACCTAAACAAAAATGGTGTATTTACTATCAGACTAAAGGACACATAATGATCGTACACTGATCTGTGTACAGAAAAAAGTCTCATACTTCCCATGAAATCAGTAGGGGGTGTAACAGTCGGACGAAGCACCTCTTTCTCGAAATGGGTTCTTGGAACACTTTCCTTCCTCAAAGTATATGAAACCGTTGAAGCTTTTCGTGGAACATCAATATTATATACTGAGCAACATGTTGATCTACGACAATAAATAAATCTTTGTGCCTTACAAAAGTTTACTGCGTGGCTTCAAAATAATTCACTCACTAAGCTCTTGGGGGAACTAGTATCCTTGGAATCTGACTTTGTATGTGACGATTCGTTAAATTGCGACCAATCTTATGAGATTGGACTTAAACCTATTGACAAAATGAATGGGAAAATTTTTGAAGAGCTCAAACTTCACAGAGAACGCATAATGAAAATCCAAACACAACAAAAATCAGTTAAATTTAGATCTAAAGAAGTTATCGTTAATTCCGAACAGTTCTTCAACCGTACATACTGCCGTCAACGGTCTCATCAAATTAAGATTGGACCTGGAATATAATTTGCCAGCACACGTCACAGATACTTCTCACCGGATTCTTTACTAGGCCATCTTCCAAATGCACGTGTTTTCTAAGAAATCCGCACGTCGGACACTGTTCAGACTTTTGTACTTCTCGAAACTAACTCGGGATTAAACGATACATTCTCCTTTCTAAAAAAAATAAATATTATTATGCAAGGAAATTGAAGTTAATGTAATTTAAAAGCGATACGAGTGATAAGCCATGGTAGAAGTTGTGTAAAAACAATTACCATGCTATTAATCAAATTTGTGTAATAAATAACATTTTTATACGAAAGTTGGTTAGGTATATACATTTAAACGTCGTATGGCTGATACTCTATATATACACATGCACACATTAGTACTGAATTACATGCTGAATAAATGGTAAAACCGGCAAATTGCTAATTATGCGGATATTGTCCTAAACTCTTGAATTATTAAATAAAATTAAATTAACTCAGATGTACTACATTTTCAGAAACACTGCTCTAGGCTGTCCTATGACACAGTTTGGAATTAGTTCATATCCTCGTTAGAATTCAAAATTACCAAGAATATCGATTTATCTTTGACCTCTTCCAGATCTGAAGTCCTGGTTTCGATGGTGCCTCATGAAGTCTGCCAGTTGTTGGAAACGGGCAGGATAAACTCAAAAATGACAGATACCTTTAAGTGCCCTGCATCGTAAGGACATCGAAGTTATCGTTTAAAAAATGTTTTAAAAACTTACGTTAGTCGTTGTCTCTCTCCACACACACCCATGCACCTCAAACCACTCTGATTAACCCAATCAGTCCTATGTCCAGAGTCATTTTGTCGCCACCATGTCTCTCTTGCCCGACCGAGAAACTGTGATTTATCGAAGTTATTTACAATCGAGCACCTAAAGTTATATTTTACGCCAACTCACAGTGCTGGATTAAAACTGGAGTGCCGTACAAGGTTTTCTGAACAAGCTTTGAATTAAACCTTTTAGTCAATAATTGTATGCATAGAGCTTGAACGATAAATAAAGTTACTTCATTAGGATATACAGTTAATTATTAAAAAATGAATGATAATGTTTGTATAAATCAATCACTTTTTGTGAAGTTAACGTTTCTTAAAAGTAAAACGCGTACGCATACGCGTGTTTCTCGTTTCTACCGATATTTCTCATATGAACAGGATGATCAAATAAATAAATTGTAATTTTTAAAAACATTGCCGACTACCTTTGAAGCTCCTGAACCAATTAATATCAAAATTGTAATACATTTTGTTTATATTAAAAATAAAAATGTCTAAAAAAATTAGCACACAGGGTGTTTCAAAAAAGGTTGTTTCTGTTATTTGAACATTTATAAATTATTCTAAATTGAGATTTTGTAAGTGTATGAACACTTTCCAATAGTGTTTATTTCTAAAAATGTAGGTGTTCGAATAAGTAGTTTGTTATATGAAACTATAAAATTTCACCATTTAAGTTCATCGTTATAAATATTTGCCTTACTTTCAATAAGATCCATTTGTTGTACCAGGTTTATTCTTTGACTTTTTATGGTTTATAAATTTCCTTTGAACTTTGATTAATTTAATTACTGAAGACGATAGTTACAAATGTTATCAAAACGCATATACATATACACCCCAAAGGCCAAATAAATTAATATTTTTTAAGACATGCGAGTATTTTTTAAGCTTTGCCTATCTAGTAGGTTAGCGGTAACACCGCCTACAGTCGGGAGGTAATGGATTCGATTCCCGTTTCCGTCTACTTTGTATAAGGTTTTTTCTGGGAGTTTTCCTCATACTCATAGCGGCATGATCAATGCGTATTTTCATATCATGTGCGGTTATTTAGGCGCGTACTGGATTAGTAACTTCCACCTTAGAACCCTAGCCTTCTTGACTTTTTCTTTTCCTTTTCAAACTATTGAAGCACTTAATAACAAAATATGGCTTTACTATTTTACAAAAAAAAAATACATTTAATTAAGATGTTTGGGTATTAAATCGTGAATCTGTGCCCTTTCATATTACACATTTAAATTTTCTGACCGGAATGTATTGTTTTTCAAACAAACAAAAGAAGATGATCTAACACATCACTTGTTTATAGTTACTAATAAAACAATGTTCCGCATTACCTTCACTACCCTTATAAATAATTTATGCTTCTCTCTTTATGGGTCTCGCGACTTGACATGGTTTGCGTAAAGGTTTATAGCAATGCATACGTTTGCTTTGTTCGGGAACGTTTTGGGAGTTTTTGATTTGTTATTTACCAGCTTTATTATGATCTCTTACAGTTTCATTGTCTTAACCTGTGGTACTACTAGTATTTTGTTTATTTGATTATATTGTTCATTTTACAACGATTTTGTTCACCAACCATATTAACTGCGATCAGGTTAAACTATTTTGTTAGCCATGTCTGATTAGGTGTGAGTATCATATTTATGTCGGATTGTTCAGCGCCTCTATAATTAGGTCAACCTCTGTAACCACGTGTTATTATTTGTTTGCGTTTTACATTCAATTTAGCTTTAACTTTACTAATTGTGGTAGACTTTAGTTCACTTTTGGTCAGTAAATGATCATTACAAAATAAAAATGAATGCACAAGATTTTTCGTAGTGATACATTTTGAATTTTTGGGCCAGTTAATGTTTTTAGTAATTATTATAAAACTTAAAAGTTTATTTTGTTGGAGTTTATCTTTCAGTACTCCCCATGATTTTATATATGAAAGAAAGTATATTCGAGATGACTGATAGAAGATAGTTTTGGTTGCGTTAAACTTCTTAGAAACTTGTTAAGCGTTATTAACTAAAATTTAAATTAAGTTAAGGATTTCTGGTAGATAGTGTAAGCAGCACTATGGAGAGGGAAACAAGTTCTCGATCAAATACATAATATTGTATATTTCATTCAGCTTAAGTAGCGCGTTATTTTACAGAATTTTCTTGCGTCTTCTGGGTCCATCTAAAATTCTCTATTTATTTTTAACACTCACTATCACATTTCAGTATCTAATGTCTGACGATGATGTTTTAATTTTTACTACACGTTTAAATTTTAGTTTTACTATGGAAAGTTATGGGGGTAGTTTAAAGTTTTAATTACCTACTTCCTTAAAATTCACCCCTGGTACTGTTAAATGTGTGATTAATATTAAAACAAGACTTCAAACGACATCTGTGAGATCAAGCATAATCTATTATCAGATAAATAATAATTTTTATAATTTCTAAACCTTTGCTTTTCAAACATAGCTACCCTAGGGGAATTGTTTGAAATATTATATAAGGTTAATTGAAAATTGGCCTTCAATTTATATAGAAATTCGTTAAACATGGACTTTTCAATTACCACAGAAACCACCACTTGTTTGTTTCATAGCTGCTAACATGAATAAATAATATTTTAATCAAAACAAGTTTCCATGTATAAAAGGGTCATACAAATGTATTATTTCGAGAATGAAGTAAAGACGATTTAAAGCAATTTTTTAGTGCAATTGTCCACTATTACAACTTCTTGTGCTTAAAAACGAATGTTTTTGCAAATTCTGATTCATTCAACTCCGTATTGTAATCTAAACTTTATAATGAAGTAGGTATAAGTAAAATTTGCAATTCCCATTTTAGTTTAGCACCATTTATAAACGTATACCGGGTGGGCAAATAAGCGAGGTAACGGCAATATCTCTATCTGACAACAACGAGGAAACATTTTTTATTAGGAATGTGGCCATGAGAAAATGCTGGAAATTATTTTGAAGTTTCGTATTTCACCGCTAGGGAGCGTAATTAAAAATTAAATAATAAAATTCTAAATTTCTTTCAATACTCCGATATAATTGTTGACGTCGTTAGAAAGTCTAGACAATTCTACATAATTTTGTTTTATGGTTCATTGGCGTACTGACCATAATAACAGTGGGGGAAGCTATTGAAAGTGTTAATCATTAAAATTGCTGAAAATTCTAAACCACTTACTTATTCAATTTTAGTAAAATAAAGCTTGTTTGGAAAACAAATGTAGGTATTTTAAACTGCCGTTCCCGTTGTTACGCAATATTTCCTAATAAAAATGCCAGAGAGCGCAATTTGTTATATCATTTTTTTTTCATTTTACTCCGAAAATTTAAATCACACGGTATATTTTTGACATGCAAGAAAAGCGTAAAAACAGGAAGTTGACATCTTTGTTCGTTTTAAATTTATAGCGAAATGAAGATTATTTGAACACTTTAATTGACGAAGTTTGGTTTTGCTAATCCGTATTGGATACATTTTGGTCTCATATTAAAGAGATATTTATTAATCCAATTAAGGTCCTTTTGCTTTAAATTTTTAATTGCAATGATGTAGGTATTTATTATATCAAGATAAAAAGTAAATTAAATTTTCCATAAAATGGTACAAGATTTATTTTAATATTGTTGTTAGTTTTAGAATTATGGCGAAATTAGAATTTAATTTTAATGTGGCTCGTCCTGTGAAGTTCAAATAAAATCAAAAATCTGATTTTAAACCCAAAAATATTAGCTATTTAGTGCCTCGGTAAATGTTCAAACTGCCTTCCGTCACATTCCAAACAGTCTTCCAATCTTGTTCGGGTGTATAAGACTTTTGCTTCGATTTCCGCAGCTGGTAGTTGACGAATTGCATCTCGGGTTCTGTTTTACATGTCAAATCTTGTCGGTGCAGTTTGGAATACAATGTCCTTCAAGCGACCCCATAAGTAGAAGTCGAGACACATCAAATCGGGTAACCTGACCAGCCAAGGAATTAGACTTCCCCTTCCTATCTTCTTCTTGAAAATATTCGTTACTATGGTGTCAAACGTTAAGGGAAAGACTTGCTGGACACCCGTACAGTTGTAGATACCTACATCATTGGAATTAAAATTTTAAAGAAAAAGCGTTTTTTTATTCTTTCGCTGTAACTTTAAAAGGGGCAAAGATATCCGTTTTTACGTTTTTCCTGCAAATTTCATGTACTGTTCGAATACGATGTCAAAAATATACCGTGTGATTTAAACTTTTGGAGTAAAATGAAAAAACTGATATTATAACAAATTACGCCCTCTAGCACTTTTATTAGGAACTATTGTGTAACAATGGCGATGGTAATTTAAAATACCCACATTTGTCTTCCAAACAAGCTTTATTTGATTAAAATTGAGTAAGTGGTTCAGAATTGACAGCAATTTTAATGATTACACTTTCAATGGTTTTCACCTCTCTGATTATGGTGAGTACGCCAAGGAACCTTAACCAAAATTATGTGGAATTGTCTAGACTCTCTAACGACGTAAGCAAAGGTATATTTTTATATAGGAGTTTTGGGAGAAATTTAGAATTTTATCATTTAATTTTCAATTACGCCCCCTAGCGGTGAAATACGGAACTTCAAAATAATTTCCAGCATTTTCTCATGGCCGCATTCATAATAAAAAAATTTCCCATTGTTATCTGATTGACAGCCGCTTACCATTCCTATTTATTTGCCCACCCTCTACAATTGAGTCCATTTAATCAATAAAAAAATACACTACGTTTCAAATGAAATGCAAAATAATGTTTCAATATCATATAGAAAACGATGGAAGTTTCAATGAAAAAGAACGAGTCATTATGTACCTTGCACCACTGTTAACATCAATTATCAACAATTTTTATTCATACATTTTAAGAAATCTAGTCGCTTAGTATCAATTTTTTGTTGTTTAACTGACACATTTATTCTGAAAAAATGCCCCCAGTAAAACAACGACGATACTTTGGCCAAGTTTCAGATTTTGACAGGGGTAGAATTATCGGCATGAAAGGAGCAGGTTTGTCATTTAGAGAAATCGGCAGAAGACTTAATCGAGACCACACTACGGTGGCCCGCATTTGGTCTTTGGTCTGAACTGGACAGAAGCTATTGCTCGGCACCTATCAGTGTCAACAATCTACAGGAGAATTAAGTCTTTTGGCTTACATTCGTATCGTCCGTACCGACGACTTCAGTTAACTCAAGAGCATAAGACTGCTAGATTGGCATGGTGTCTTCAATGGAATAACATCGTCTTCAGCGACGAATCGCGTTTTTGTTTGTGGCGAAACGATGGTCGTCAAAAGGTGCGGCGGTTTCGAGGAGAACATCGAAATTTAGAGTTTGTTGAAAGACAGGCTGAACATCTAGAGTTATGGTTTGGGGCGCCATACGTGTTGGTGAAAGATCTCCTCTTGTGTTCATTCTAGGCACATTAAGTGCTCAGAGTTACATTGATAATGTTTTGGAGCCAGTGGTAGTACTGTTAATGTAGACGTTGCCAAATAGTATTTTGCAATAAGATAATGCTAGACCACATACCGCACATGTTACAAGAAGGTTTCTGGATCAAGTGCAGCTACCAGTATAACCGTGGCCTGCGCGATCGCCAGATCTTTCGCCTATTGAACATGTATGGGACATGATGGGTCGAAGACTAAGGCAACTACCAAGGCCCCCAAACAACTTGGATGAATTACGACACCATCTCCAGGTAGCCTGGGATGAAATGCCTCAGGAGGATATAGCCCATCTCATAGAAAGCATGCCTCAGAGAGTGAACGCTTGCATTGCTGTGCGTGGCGATGCTACACACTATTAACATTTTCTTGTTAACTGTTAATATTTTGCCTTCAAAATTTCATCATCTTATACATGTTAATAAAGCATTATTTTACCATACTTTCAAGATCATAGCATTATTATTTCTAAGTGGTGCATTTCATTTGGAACGTAGTGTATATTAGCAACCTAAAAAAAAATTTCATCAAAACTTTTAAACCTTTTAAAATATATATCATTAAACAACGATTTAGGTTAGGGTTGGTTTAATGTTGAAAAGCTATATTAAAGTAGGTTACATTAAAATATATTAGGTTAATTATTTAAGGAGAGCTTCATTACCATGGGACAACTTTGTTAAAATATAATGAAAATAAATTATGGTATGTTTTAAATTTATTTTCACTGTTAAAATACGTGTGTGATTTACAAATTATTTATTAGGTCAGTGGATGCGAAAAGCAACAATATTAATTTATTCATTGCAGTATTCGTGATTCTAACTTTTGATTTCTTTAATTGGTCCGCTTTAAATAACCACATTTTATTATGTAAATACACGAGTGAAATACTTTTAGTTTAAAATACGATTTCATTTTCTGTGATGTTAAATTTCTCATTTACATAACACAGCTTTACACTAAATAGCGAACTAATGGTATTTTCAAAGCTTTACTACAGCTAACAGAATTTATGAGCTGCAATAGAAATTTTAATTTTATTTTAACAACATTGCATTTTCAAACCTTATTTAAATACTCACTTCATTTTGTGCTAATTTGGTAACCATGTTAATGCAATTACTAACTTTTTAGTATGACACATACTATATGTGGGTATCGTAAGTACAGAATTTGCAATTGTCTTAATAAAGCAATAAATGTGTTTTCCGTGCATACCTACAGTTAAGCACTAACTCATAAGCTTGGAATGGCAAGTTTCTAAAATTTATAGTTAGCTTGACCAGTTATCACACATAATTAAAATACTTATTAAGTCGTGTAATTTTTTTATTACCTTTTATATAAATTTAAACGTTTTGATAACGATTACACTTAACGTCCGCTGTGAATGGTAATTGCTTTAATAATTAATTCAGTTGTTAACATTTATGAAATATGAAAACGTAAATATAAGTCTGCTATTAATTTAACGGTTTGATAAAGCGAAGTATAGAACCTAATTTTATCTTAGTAAAGAATTAATTAATATTAGCGTGACACTCTAAGGGAGTAAGCTGACCCTGTTGATGGGCTTGAGGATCCCTTTATTGGGGTGGATCAGTCCCTACATTACTATATTAACGCACTTTCACTTGTTACGTGTTCACATAGATTATACTATATAAACGCCCACTTCACAGCCTATTGTGTGCTTTTGTTTTATTCACTATTTGTCTCCATGTTTCTCTGTTCCCAGTTTCCTCCTTCCAATTTTGGTTTTCCATTCTTTTCAAATCTTCCATTACTTCCGCATACCATGTTATTCTCTGTCTTCCTTTAGATCGTGTTTCACTGGGCCTCCTCCATTCCATAATAGCTTTTGTTATACTTTCCTTATCTCTCAACATATGTCCTGCGCTTTTATGAGTCTTACAATATTCTCCCAATCTATATCTTTTTCTATTTCATGATTCATCCTGGCTCTGACCTCACCTCCATTAGTTTTTATTGGTCCAAATATTGTTCTTAATATTTTTCTTTCAAATATCTCCAGGTCTTCTGCATGTTTATTTGTGAGACACATTGTTTCAGCAGCATAAATCGCCACGGGCCTAATTAAGCGTTTGTAGATTTGTAGTTTTGTTTTTATTTGTATCCGTTTGTCTAGTTTTTGTTTGCATAGTATGCTCTTATTCCTGCTTTTTTTTTGTTTTATCTCTCTATTTGTAGGTTGTTATTACTAGTCGCTCTTATCTTTCTGTGGCATACGATAAGTTTTTTTTTCTTGCATTTATACATAAACCTACCTCTCTCGTTTTTTCTCTATTAACTTAAAAGTTTCAGCTAGTTTCCCCTCTGTTCTCGCTATAATTACGGTGTCGTCTGCGTAGGCAACTATCTGGAATTCTTTATTAATTAATGTTCCTTTATATTCAATATTCCTCATTACTTTTTCTAGAATAATATTGAACAGTGTTGTATAGAGCGCGTCACCTTGCCTTACTCCTACACAATTCCAAAGGTATTTGTATCTCCTGCTGTTGTTCTAACGCATACTCGGTTTCTTTTATAGTAATTTATACAAATCGAATTAGCTTATTTGGGACTTTCATTCCCATCATTACTTTCACTAGTTCCTGTCTGTTTACTTTATCAATAGCTTGTTGGAAGTCAATGAATAAAATATCTGTTTTAGTACGTATATTGCGTCTATCGTCGATTTTCCGGCTATAAATCCTTGTTGATAGTTTCCTATTATATTATTTGTGTGTTTTATTAATTGTTTATGTATTAGTATCGACAGGATCTTGAATACTGTATTGAGTAGTGTTATCCCTCTGTAGTTGCTCGGGGTTCCTTTATTTTTTATGGTAATTATTACTCCCTCTTCCCATTTCTTAGGCATTGTTTCATTTGCTTTATAATTTCATATATTTTTGTGTAAAGTGTTTCCCCTCATATTTCAGTAACTCTCCCATTTATTTCATCCTTTCCGGGTTCTTTGCCATTTTTCATTTTATATATTACTTTTTTGACACCTTCGTACATTGGTTCAGGAATTTCTTCATTGTTTGTATCTGCTATTTCCTCTTCTTGTCTGTTTCCGTTATCCATCTGTCTTTGTTGGTCATTCATAAGTTCTCGAAAATGATTTTCCCATGTTTTTTTTTTTAAATTTTATCCGGTGAGTGTTCCAGTGTTCAATCTCCGGTTTGTATTTCTGTTGTTTAGTTGTGTAATTTCTTTTTTGTTCTCATATTTTCGTATAAAATGTTTTTGCATCATTGTTTCTGTTACGTTTTCTATTTCTTCCATCTTTTCTTCTATCCACTTGTTCTTTTTTTGTTTATACATATTATTTGACTTGTTTTTGTAGACTGAGAATTTTTCCAAATCTTCTTGCTTCTTTATCCTTAAGGTTTTTTGTTTCATTTTATCTATTACTAAGAAATGCTCAGTGCTTGCGGGTGCTCCTCTATGTGTCCGTATATCCCTCGTAAATGCGTCTTTGCTTTTTTGGTTAAGTACATGATCTATTTGGTTTCCTTCATCACCATTTCCACCTAGCCACCTCCATATAATTTTATGTAATTTTCGGTATATAATTTTGTACTACTTATTATAAGATTTAAGGAAGCTGCTAGTCAGCACAATCTGTGTCCATTGTCGTATGTGCCTTCATGGATTGTTTCTTTTCCGTCTACATCAGATATGTATTCTTCTTTCCGGATTTGGGCATTAAAATCTCCTAAGATCATGAGTGTCTCGTGTTTGGTTAGCGTGTCGCATAATTGTTCTACCTTGTTATAAAATTGTTCTTTATCATTTTCATTAGGCAGCTTCTGTGGGCGCGTATATGTTTACAATGGACTGATTCGTTGGTTTCATCCTGATTTGAATATTCTTTCATCTACTGTTTAAACTGTAGGATACTTTCTCTCACTTTCCTGTTTACTATGAAACCTGTTCCATTGCTCCTTTGTTTATCTTCGCCTGAAAACAGCACCGTATATTCTTTCTTTCTGGCTTCTCCCTCTCCCTTCCATCTAGTTTTTTGTAATGCAGCTACGTCAACTCTATATCGATGTAATTCCTCTGGCTACTTCTACCTTTTTTCCCGGAGTTTTTATGTTCCACGTTCCTATCCGTATTATGTTTTTTTGTTTTGTTTTTTTCTTTCTTATAGTTTTTTTTTCTTCTTAGCTTACACTCGATTTCCTTTTCCGTCGTTAGTATCGTCGTCAAAGTTTGCAGTGTTAAGGGCTGGGGCCTTAGTTTTTTGGATCGGGATTAGTTTTGGTGACAAGCTCCCCTTCTCATCATCCCATACGTACTTGTAGTTTTCAATTTTAATTTTTTATAGCCGATTTTTGTTTTGATACCGTTCGCTTTATCCTCCTTTACAGCTTCTCTAATCTTTTTTTTAATTTGTATCTCCTTATTTGTTAGATGATATTCGATGTACATATTCTTGCCTTTTAGTTTCTTTTTGTTTTCCATTATCTCTCTTTTTTTTGCCCCCAAGATAACATTTTTGCTACTACTATTTGTTTGTTTATATTTTTTCCTATTTTGAAGGCATCTGTAACATTTACCGCTACCCCTTCATGTGCTCCACATTTTGCTCTACATTCATGTTATCATTATCTGTGAGAGTCCCTTGATTATGATCTTTTTTTTCTTTCTCCTGGGTTTCCACTGGTTTTTTCTAGCGCCGCTATCCTGTTTTCCATTTTTCTCTCTGTAGGTTCAATTCGGTCTCTTTTACAGTTCGTTTTTCTACTATATCCTTCATTTCCTCTTGATTCTTTTGAAATCCTTGAAGCATTTCTTTTCCCATCTTTTGTATTTTTTCTAATATCGCTCTGTCCATGTCTTCTTGTTGTTTGTTTTCGTCAGTGATCT
This sequence comes from Vesta saturnalis, assembly GCA_036346205.1. NCBI lineage: Eukaryota > Metazoa > Arthropoda > Insecta > Coleoptera > Lampyridae > Vesta > Vesta saturnalis. The sequence goes on from JARFJB010001982.1 coordinate 642,704, forward strand.
TTGCTGATGTATTTTGTTCGTAACAATTTTCTTTTTCTGTAATTTCCGTTTCCAATGTATGCTTTTCCACAAGAGCAAGATAAGATAACTTGGATTTGAAATATATTTCTTGTAAATTTAATTATAGAAAGGGGAAAAGCAGTACCAATACTAAGCACTCGTTTTTCTTTATAGTTACATCTAGCAGGTGTAATAGCATTATTAATATCTGTAAGTGAAAACCCAATAGATTTCACCAATTCAGGATTACAAATTCCTTTGGCTCGATCCACTAAAGACATAATTACACTAATTTTTTGACAAGGATGGTGGTTTATGAAGGTATCTATCTTTTGGGGGTGTATCGGATTTCGTAAACCTTAAAAGATAGAGTATGTCTAGAAACGAAAAACTTGGATTAGTTACCTTGTCCATGGTAAACTGGGTGCTTGAAGAAATACCAATTATAAAAACTTAAAATTCTTGTTTCTTTAAGACGTATTGTTAGTGCAAATTGGTTTTCACACAAACAATTTTGCAAAACATCTTACATTTTCTTAGAAAAATACATAAATTCAAAATTGAAGATGGTGGTATAATGGTCAGTTTTGATGTTGTTTCAGTTTTTACAAAACTTGATCTAAAAGAAACTACTGAATATATTGCCAAAATTTTTCCGAAATACTTCTTTTTGAGAATTATTTTACAATGACTTATTTTCAGTGAAGCAATACATTCTATGAACAGCTAGATGGTATAGCAATGTGTAGTCCTCTTAGTCCTGTTGGCGCTAATTGTTACATGGAAAAATTTGAAACATTAGCTTTACAAAATGCACAACAAAACTTTTAGTATGGTATTGACATGTAGATGACACATTTGTTATTTGGAGACATGGAAAAAAGTACTACAAGAATGTTTACCTTTTTAAGTGGTTTTCAACCAAGCATTCAGTTTACCATGTACAAGGAAACTAATGGCAGTTTACCGTTTCTAGACATACTAATATTTAAAAGTAATAATTCTCTATCTTTTAAGGTTTACCAAAAGCAGACACTCACCGATATATACCTTCATTAGTTATCAAACCACCATCTACGTCAAAATATTGGAGTAATTAAATCTTAGTGGATCGAGCTAAACGAATTTGTGATACTGAATTTTGGAGAGATGAATATAAATATTCCATAAACTCGCTACAAGCTAACGGATGTTCACTTAAAGATATTGATAATGTTATTACACCTGCTAAACGCAACCATAAAGAAAAAGTTCTTAATGTTGGTACTGCTTTTTTTTGCTTTTATAACTAATGTTACAGATAGAATTTAACGAATCCTAATTGATCATGCCATTACGACCGTTTTTAAACGTACAAGAAAGAATGAAGAACATTTAAGGTCACCTAAGGACGTTTCAAATTCATTGTCATCTTCCGAGGTTTATAAGTGTTATTGTTCTTATGAAAAAATATACGTTGGAACCCCAAAACTTAGCTTCCATACTGAACATAAAGAACATATGAGAGTTTGTAGGTTGAGTCATTAAGAGAAATCTGTAGTAGCTGAGCATGCTTTAAATAATTTAAATCATGTTCATTTATAACGTAAATAAACTCCGATCAAGTAGGTATTTGCGGTGTCATATTTCATAAATTTATTTTGACATCTCAATTAATTCTTAAAGATATTACAATTTACTGAGGACAATAATTATAATTGTAATCGCAGTTTAAATTGATATAAAAGATAAAAATACTCAGTTAAATTTCTAAAAGGTGTGTAATTTAATATAATAATTTTATATAATTAGTTTGATTTAACATTAGGGTTTTTGTCTTATTAGCACTTGACTTGCTTATTTTCTGTAATATGAAGTGTTAGGGTTATACATCTTTAAAAGCATAGACAGAATGAGTAAATTTGCACATAAATACCCAGGCAATATAAATTAACAATCTAACGGCCGTAAAATAAAAACTGACAAGAAACTGGTTAAAGCATTTCAAGTTGGCAGTAAAATTTTATGCACAGTTTGCGTAGAGCGATAGCCAAAATTTTACAAGTAATCGGTTATAATTTACCTCGAACACCCCTTCGAATTGACCAGTTCCACATGATTATTTCCTTGTTTTGTTCTCTTCAATCTTAATTAATTAACCAAAATAAGTTTTTTTTTTTTGTAAAATTGAAGCAACTACTATTTTAATGCGTAAAGGTTTGATGTTGTTGAAGAAACCTCTAGAGTATTTCAATTACTTCGGCGAGCTATTCATTAATAAACAATGCAACGTCTTTGAATACTTACCCGCCTTATTTTTGCCCTGCCACAAACCATAAACTGTTCTAATACTATTACATCCGTTTGAAAATTTCGGGGCAAGTTGCCCTTCGCCCAAATATCCAAAATTTTACTCGCAGGTAACATAAAAAACGTGGTTGTTCATCTAACCACACTCTAAGATCTCGTGGCATGAATATTTCACACCTTTATCGCATTATAGTTACAAATAGAATTCCTTTTCCGCTTCAACCTCTACAATTTGAAATTAAAACCACGCACCGTCCGGGCCAATAGCGTTGACCATAAATGCAAAGTGCTCGCATCGTACGAACTATAACGTACCAAGACGAACCTAAAATAAAATCTACTACGTCAACTCCCAGCCCTATAACCATATTTAATACCTTATAATTTAATGCACATACTAATCTATCCTAAAATGTACTACTTATCTATTTAGGGTCTATTTTCATATTCCCTTTAACTAACAAAAAATGAATCCATTTACAATCAATTCCGCATTTAATCGTCGACGCTCGAAAAATGTCAAATATCTTCAAATTTCGTATTTACCTCTGATAAGTAAATTTGCGTAAAACGCTCAAATATTTATAAAACTGTAATCTTTCACTATTATTACACAATTAAAACACTTACTTTTTGGGTTGTTAAATTGTGTATTTTTCTATTTATATTTCATGTAAATTTATACGTTTCGATAAAAATTACAGTGATCGTCCGCAGTAAATGGAAATATCTTTAAGAATTACTTGAGAGGTTAATTTCATAAGATTATATTATAATTATACAGATACAAATAATTATGCTATATTGTATACCAAAGTAAAGAAAACATTTCTTCTAAGCTCAACTGTATTTTAAATACAGAAGCGAAGCAAAGGAAATCTTCTCTACAGATAGTTACAAAACAGTCTTAATTGTTCACAATATTAATTTACTCTTGTCATTAAGTGACACACGACTACAATTATTTAACTTAATAAATAGGTTTATTTACAATTATGATTCTAGTTCTTATTAACTATTAAATGGAAGCCCATTCATGCAAACCCACTGCACCCCCGACAACACACAAGTAAATTTTATTTGTAATTATTATACAATATAATTATATAATAATATATATAATTGCTTTACAATTATAAAAAATAAAAATTGGTATCAAGAATATATACAGTCAATAATATCCACTATAACGTTATCATATATATATTTATCAATTTTAATTAGAGCAAGTATTTTCAAGAAAAGCTTTATATATAAAGCTTTTCACTTAGTCAATACACTTTTACATAATTTAAATCGGTCACTATTTAGAAGGATTTTCAAGACAGTCAATTCTTACCATAACATTTTTTTTGTAATCGTAAAAACTGAAATCCAACAATGCATTGATTTTTATATGCTATTTAAATGTCTTTTTTCTATTTGTTTTAGCGGGTTGTACTAATCTGAAATTTTTAAATATGCACTTTAATTTTTTTACTTGACATACACTTCAGTAAATGGTGTATTAAAAAAATTTTATTCTACAATTCGGGTATATTATATTTAAGTTTTTGAATTGAATGCTGTAACAATAATGTGTTAAAGTGTTTTACACCTTTATTATACCTGTTTAAAATATTATTCAAGGCTTTGTAGTATAATAGTAACAGATGGATTTTTAAAAACGAAATCGAATCACCACGGTCGATATATTTTTGACACAATAATAATTCATGCGGTTTTGTTAAAAAAGAATTTATCCATCAAAAGAATGATAATATGTGCAATTGAATTGCTTGTGTTTTATTCATCACGTAACCTGCAAAGTACACCACCGCACGATTCTAAACTAAATTCAATACTACAGTTTTCGTTCTTGACTACTTCGCTCAAAGATGTAGCTTTTGAATTTTCTTCTAATTTTATTTTCATTAAAATGCTGAACACAAACTTCTGTTAAACTCAGGGGATCGTCACCATCAATCTCACAGTATGTTCTATGGAATACCGCTGTTTAACAAGGATTTGAAGTTGTAACGATTACCAAAATGATCATACCTCGATATCTCACCAAGAACAAAGGTTTGCTGTAGTATATTGATTTTAATTCCTGAGTAGAACGATGTCATAATATAGAAAATTTTGTAATTCTTTAACCAGTGTCGTTCGTACTCGATATTTTTGGAAAAAAGTATGATACACCACTGCTTTTTCTAAAAATAAAAATTATTTTAAAATCCTCACGTATTTTGGGGCAAATTTGATTTCTTGACTACTTTTTTATCCGATACGCGGTTTTAGCGTAAATAAAAACCGTCTTTTCACCTACATTATTAGTATACGTATTTATTTTTTTTTAATTAGGCAAAAATCTTTTACATTACTTTGACAGAGTCGGCTTCAGGAGCATGTTGTGTTAATAAAAATTAGAAAATAAAAATGACAGCTTTATTTAGGAACTAAGGAAGTTACTACGTATATCGTTTTACTGGTACTTGAAAGAGCTCTTTAATATACAGGGTGGTCATATGTAACGACTCGTTCAAAAGTTACAAGGGTGGTCCCTGTTTGATTTATACCCATATATGTATATATTAGACAAATTCATTAGCGGCATCATCTTGATATACTTAAACCCATATCTGCAAGATTTAGTGAAATTTATATAAAACAATACCTGGATTACTTGTGTTTGCATGCCCACTGTTACCCCAAAACTGGGTGTTTTTGCTTCTAATGTATCCCTAATTTTCCTTATTTAGTATATGGCTTTGGCTAGTGTGGAGTAAAAACTAGTAATACGTGGGATCCAAGAAAACATCATGTATAATGAGGCCCAAGAATTTTGTTTATAACAGGATTAATTGTATTGTGTTCAATTTTTCTTTCGCTGTCACGTACATTTAACGTAGGTCACTTGTTTAAATTAAAAATAAGTTTGTGATAACTCCAGTTCATTTTTTCGTGCATAGTCTTACCATCTTTAGTAAAAAGTACCTCAAGGCTTGTATCATGGAAGGCAATAGCTATGTCAACGGCGAATAAGATAAAGTGTACGGTTGGAACGCAAGCAGTTAAATCATTTATGTAAATTAGAAATAAAATATGCCCAAGTCCACTGCCTTGTGGAACCCGTTGTTGGCAATATTGTTTTGCGATTCTGCTGAAGACATCGCACGATTATTCCGCAGATGATTTACTACCGTAGTTTATTGCCTTCCAAATAAATCAGATTTAAATCATCATCTCGCTACTCCTCTTATACCAATATTTTGAAGTTTACTTAATAACAAATTATGATCAACACAGTCAAACGTTTTCGACAGGTTACTAAAAACTTCAATAATATTTCCTCTCAGTTAGTCCTTCAATAACGTTTTACATGAAGTGCTAAGTAGCCGTAGTGGGATTCTTATTTGTCTGAAATCAATATTGTTTGAGTCGATGTAAATTTGTAGCTTAGATTTCATGGCGTTTTTATAATTTTGTATAAAATTGAAATCAATGAAATGGGCCTATGTTTACAAACTTTTTTGAAAATAGGTCTTATAGTTACGATTTTAAAACCATTGGAAATATTCCGTTCGAAAAAAAGGAGTATCTACGAGGGTTAGTAGATGTAGATATATATATATATATATATATATATATATATATATATATATATATATATATAAGTTCTAAAAAATATATATTTGGTTATTCAGTGGCTCAGCGGTAAAGCTGTCAGACTAGTAAGTGAAAGGTACCAAGTTCGAATCTGAGAGTAGTCAAGTGCTTGGGAAAAATTATATATAACATATGAATTCGACTCAAGTGCGAAAACTGTCCTTTTCAGGACTAAGCCTGATGACGGAAGCAGAGTCCGCTTCCGAAACGTCGCGCTCAAAAAGCAAAAACTGTGGAAATAGGCCGATCAACTCAACTAATGTCAAACCACAGTTACAAAACACTTCTAAATAAATGAACTAAGCTTATTAATTCTGTTGTTAGTGAAGTAAACATATTGGCAGTTTGCGGTCTTAATCAAATGTTTAAGTTTTGCTTAATTTTTAGCCCTAAAACACTAATATTGTTTGAAGGATACAAGATTTACAATGTAATAGTAAAAGTTAAGGTGATACTAAATGATAGATTAAGTGCTTGATAACAGATCATGAGATTAGGAAAGAACCTGGGAAGTCTTGAGTTTCAATTTTTGAGATTTGTGTTGATTTGTAGCTTTTTATTTTATATAATATTCTGTTTTTTTGTTTTGTTGTTAAGTTCACATACAAGAGATCGTTTATGCTCTGAAAGATTAATAGAGCAGTAAAGAATTGCTAAAGTAAAAATTATTTAATTGATCCGAACTACCTACCTCATAGTACCCCAAATACCATCCAAGTTTCTCACAAGAAGCAAAATTCATATCAATGTTCATAGTAGCACGATTATAATATTATATGTAGGTTACAAATTCACCCATATATGTAAAGGATTCTGGTCAATGCTTTCATTTAAACGTTCGCACAAGATTTCTATATTTCACCCGGTTTATCCTATGTGTAGGCAACTTAATACGCAGATCAGCATACGTTGTAGTAACGCTTCGTTCAGGTATATTTTAATGTAATTCTGACAAAAACTCACAGTATGAAATGGCTCGTTTGATATTTAAATTACGTGCACTGATGTGTCCTAATTGATCACTATTAGATTGAAAACCAATGCGTTGTCAGAGTAAAAAGGCCTTGATGCACTTGCTCCTTGAAACTCTTTTTTTAACGACTTATAGGGTGTATCCTGTTCATTTCTTTCAATGCACCCCATTAGTGTGACGTCAACATTGTCTGGGAAATTTAAAATTTTGGACAACTCATACTTTGACGTCTAGAAATGGGCCCTTATCGCCACGTTGTTAAGGTTTGTAATAAAAAAGGTCTAAATTTGCGTCATATTTGTTACGTTATTATAACGAAATAAGTAGCGAGAGGTCTTCAAATGTTAACCACGACGCTTCTATTTGTGTGTTATAAAAAAAATTCCATGTAAAAGACCTACAATTATTTTTATTTTGAATTGACGTTGATGATGCAAACGACGAAGTCAGCTTAATTTTCCATACGTCGCTTTGTTATGATTATGAAAAATTACTTTTCTCTATGCAGTATAATTTATTCAGCAATAAAACCGAATGTCTACTATCACATTTAAAAATAGAAGAAAGAAAAATTGATGGTTTCAAATATGACTATTGGTCAGTTTGAAAATCCTATGTGGTTAATAATCAGAAAAGTCATCAAAATTTCCACCATCATTGTTTAAATCACTAACTGGTAAAGTTTCTTTGTCTTATGAATGCTGCATGTTTAAGTTTAATTTTCTGTAGGACTCTATAATTTCAACGGAATCAAACACATCCAGTACGGTAGAAACAACGAAAAAATTGCACTAGACAAATTTGAAACACAATTTAATTTAAAAATTACAAAAACAGGTTTACACTTACATCCATGTGGATATTTAGAAGCAAGCCCTGGTGGACTGGTAGGTAATAATAGTATTGTTGAAGTAAAATGTCCATGCAAGTTTAGAAACGAACAACTTTTAAATGAAAAAAGTATACAGTGCGTTCAATATAATCGGACGCACTCAATAAATCTTTTGTATTGCGTTTCACAAGAAAGTGTTTAAATAGTTTTTTAATCATTTACAAATACTCTATTAAGTGCTTGGTTTAGATAATTTTTTAAGCTTCCGGTTTGACCGGAAGTGCACATAATTTTATTTTTTTAAATTACATTGTATATATATTTTTGCATTTTTGCATTGCCTATTTTTTTCTCAATACATACGTATAAAATTCTTATAGGGTTTTATAAAACAAAATTAGAAAAAAATGCCATCGAAAGTTTTTCAATTTTATTATATGATTAGAAAAATTAAACAAAATCAGTTATAATTAGCGAATAAATTGTTCAAAGTTGCCACCATTCTGTTCTAGACATGATTCTAATCGTCGCCTGAGTTTATGATTAGTTGCTTTTTGATTTGCTGCGTACTTAAATTAACACATGCAGCTGTAATTTTATTCTTTAAGTCTATAACATTTAAAGGTGGATCGGCATACACCACTGTTTTTAAATGACCCCACAAGAAAAAGTCTAACGGTGTAAGATCCGGTGATCTCGCAGGCCATTCTTCCGGGCCGTTAGTTCCTATCCATCGTTCATTGAACGTTTGATTAAGATATTCTTTTACTATCAACGCGTTCTGAGCTGGAGCTCCATCTTGCTGGAAATACAATTGTTATCGCAGAAGCAGAGGAAACTTATCGAACATTGTTGGTAGCACGTTATCTAAAAATTCAAGATACCTATTGGCGTTTAGATTACCATCATATAAATAAGGCCCTAGTAATTCGTTTCCAATTAAACCGCACCAAACATTAGTACCCCATACGGTTTGATGGTTAGTTTCCATTGACCAATGAGGATTTTCGTCAGACCAATAACGATTGTTTTGTTTATTAATAACTCCATTATTTGTAAACTTGGATTCATCTGTCCATAAAATATGATCTGAAAATAATGGATTGTGATCACATTGCTCAACTATCCATGCAATCAAAGTTAATCTCCGATCAGAGTCTTGAGGCCGCAAGTGTTGAACCAAATCGACTTTATACGGCAGCATTTTGAATTGTCCTGTGAATTGAGCCAACTGGTACACCTACTTCTTGCGCTACATGTCTAATAGATGACCGTGGATTTACTCTAAAATAACCTAATATTTGTGCTTCAATATCTTCGGTCAAAACATTTCTTTGTTGTTCTAAATTCTGATCATTTACTCCTGGTAATGTTCCACGCATTCTAAGCGATTGTTCAATTTTTCGTATGTAACTTTCGGAAGGATGGTATCTATTGGGATATCTTTGTGCGTATAATTCTACCGCTCGTCGAGAATTACGTTTACATTCACCGAAAATTAACAACAGGTCAACTTTTTCACTGTTATTCATTTTAAATAATTATTTCGATTGAAATCAAATTAAACTTTTATCTGATTGTCAATTGCAAGAAACGAGAAAACAATTGCGATGCGATTTTGTTGACGTACGCTGCCTACGGTTTTGTTTGATTCTTCTAATCGTATAATAAAATTGAAAAACTTTCGATGGCATTTTTCTCTAATTTTTTTTATAAAACCCTATAAGAATTTTACACACATGTATTGAAAAAAAATAAGCAATCCAAAAATGCAAAAATATATATACAGTGTGATTTAAAAAAATAAAATTATGTGCGCTTCCGGTCAAACCGGAAGCTTAAAAAATTATCTAAACCAAGCACTTAATCGAGTATTTGTAAATGAATAAAAAACTATTTAAACACTTTCTTGTGAAACGCAATACAAAAGAGTTATTGAGTGCGTCCGATTATATTGAACGCACTGTATAGCACATTATGAAATAAGTAGCAAAAAATATATCATAATTAAAGAACATGATTATTATCATCAGATGCAGGGTCAGTTACATATTTTAAACTAGGAAAAATGTTATTTAGCTTTGTTTATCCAAATTGATTTTTTATCAATTGAAATTATGAAAGACGAAGAATGGAAGAGCACAGTTTTTATTTAAATAAGTACATTCCATATTGATTATCGTAATGCAAGCACTTACTATGTATTAAAATTATATTGATTTACATTAAACACATGCTGATATTGTTAAGTACGAGGGACAAGTTACAATTATTGAGAATAGAAAGATTGATACAAGTTTTTAGAATTTTTATTTTAAACGTGTTCAAAGTAATTGCCATTTACAATAATGCACTTAACCACTCTCTCCTTCCATAGTTTAAAAGCGTTCAACCAACTGTCTTTAGGGATACTATCAAAAAAACACTTAACGGCGATGTCAATCTCTTCTTCTGATTGGAACCTTTTCCCTCTCAAATGTTTTTTGAGCTCAAAAACTAGCCAGAAGCCACACATCGCCAAATCCGGTGAGTAAGGAGGATGTTCTATAATTTTGATTTTGTTTTCCGCTAAATACTGAACAGTTGTCCCAGCTGTATGGGACGACGCGTTATCATGATGTAACGTGATTCCCTTTCTTGGCACTTTACTGAACACAGCAGGCAAACAATTTTCAACAAACCATTTAGCGGTAACTGTCTTCTGATCTTCTAATTTAATTGCGGCCACCACACCCGTACTTCTAAAAAATACTGCGTACATAGCTTTTTTCATTGCTCGTTGTTTTTTTCACCATCGTAGGAGTTTCCTCATCTTCATGTATCCAGATTCGGCTTTTTTGGCGAGTGGGAACATCAAAAAACGATATGTACGTTTCATCACCAGTTACAATTTTAGAAATAATTTGATGGCCTCCAGGATTCAACATATCTAAAATTTGTTGGCAAATTTTAACACGTTCTGCTTTTTGTAAATCTGTCAGATGATGGGGTACAAACCGAGTTACAACCTTTTTCAAATGTAAATGCTCGTGCAATATTGATCTCACTTGCGAGGATCCAATCTTCAGATTGGACTCTATCATTGCATAGTTAATGCGGTTGTTCTCTTCCACCATCTTCTTCACCGCAGCAATGTTTTCGGGGTTAACAGCAGTTAAAGGAGGGCCAGCTCCTTTTCTGTGTTCAATAAACAACTATAAACAGTAGCTAATGATGGTGCGAGAACCCCAAATGCCGACTTTAAAGTTTCCTCACACTCATACGCGCTCAAGCCTTTCTTGAAATCATAGTAAATCATTATCTGGAAAGTTCTCTCGTGATAATTTCATTTTTTCGATAACAGAAGCTTATTCTATGGACGATTTGTTTTGCACGGGTAACTAGATTTTTCAATTCTCAATAGTAGAATTTTAGGAAAATTTTTATATATATTTTTAAATGTTCCTTATTTGTTTAAAATATATGTTCTATTTTGCTGTATGAATGCATTTTTTTAGTCATATAAATCCTTGACTTCCTTAATTAAAGGGCAATTAAAATTAGATAATGTTCCACAGACCTGGAAGATTTTAGATGCATAAAGTCTAAGTGATGCTGGCATGCAATTTAAGATAAACAGGTTTTATGTTTTGTGCTAGATGGAATATTATTTTTGACTAATTTTTCAAATAATGCACAATGCATCGCATTAAGCCACGTATAAATGATATTAGTTACAGTAGCTGGCTGCAATTAAACCTTGTTGCCAAGTCTTCATGTAACAAGTTGAGTCTTAGTTTCATTAATGTAATCAATAGTTGATCACGATTACTGATTTTGTCCCCTTTCCATCTATTGTAGTAATTGATCTTGGCTTTATTTAGGTAATTGAACACCACTTCAAAAATTTCACCACCGGAAAACCTAGTATACATCGATATAAGAGAACCTTTATTCAATAAATTTTCATATGAAAAAGGCACAGCTTGTAGTTTTTTTTGCAATGTGTTAACATCTTTTAAAAGAAGGTTTTCAGCTTCAGTTAGCATTGCGGACGTTGATGGTTGATTTAATTCAATTACAGATTTGGCTAGCAGTGGTATCATTTTCTTTACTAAAAACACATATACAGAGTGTCCCAATAGTGCGTGGGTGGAAGATTGTGGGGCAATTAAGGAATATTTGTTGATGGGATGTGGTGGGGTATCTAGGCTAAAAACCTAGATGTCTGAAACAAACTAAATATCGGTGTGATCACAAAACTTAGAAGGCCATGACTTTGCGATGTTACTAGACATCAAATGTACTAGCCTAAACCGAATGGTCAAATTCGAATTCTTCTTGTGTTTAGAGAAATTACTTGGTCAATGTGGAAAATTTCAATGAATGGTAACTTAATTTTTTCAAATAGAACGGCCATTTTTTCATTTTTGCATCAAATGCGGAACAAACTAAAGAAAATTTATTTGGTGTCGCATCAGCCCTCCTGATAACAAGTAACAAAAAAAATGTATCTAGTTTTTGGAAATAATTACTCACCTTTATTAGTTTCAATCATTTCTCTTTTAGTACAGAATCCTTGGGAAAGGGGAACATCTTACATGCACTGTTATGTCGGTGGTTACAATCAGGTACAAAATACAAACCCATTGCAGGTAATAAAAAGGATGTGTAAAATTAATATAAAGAACTGTAGAGGTATGCAGAATGAAATGGAACACTACTGTATAAGAATGGTTCAATTGACTAAATTAACTATTTAATAGGATTAGTAATAAGTCAAATTTAAGGATACATAGGAAAGGTTAATGTACAATTACTGCAAACTACGAGGTACAGATACAAAATTAAACCGAGGATTAAACGTTAGGATAATATAAATAACTGTACTAAACACTACTATTAACCTAATAAGTTAGTCTACAATAATAAACAATAAAACGAACATTAATACAAGGCAAAGACTTAGGAAATACGGTAATGAACCAAGGAATAACGAGAGCGAGTTGCGAACAAGTAATATTGGAGGTAATTTTTTTTTTTATGATTGTGGACCTGAACAGGCTAAATTTGGCCTATCGTGCTAAATCACTTAGGAACACTTAGGAGGATGGATAGAGGGATAATGAATTGCCAATAGATGCCTATGAACAGCTACCTTAAATTTTCTCACATCATAGGTGAGAGGAAAACTAGGAGATCATTCCAGAGTTTAGAAGCCGTGTAGAAAAATGTGGATTGCCCCGTTTGGTACTACAAGTGGAGATTTGTGCTGCATACTAATGATGTGAATACGCGAACCGAGTGTATTCTCAGTAAAGATGGAACACTGAGATGGTATCAAAGAATAGAATGACAATAGCAGCTATTTAATAGCGTTGTAATAAGTCAAATTAAGGATAAAGGAAAGTAAGATACAATTACTGAAACTACGAGGTACAGATGACAAATTAAGAGGATTAAACGTTAGGATAATATAACTAATGTACTAAACACTACTATTAACCTGAATAACGTATAGTCTACAAGATACAGAGGTATAAACGAACATAATACAGACTTAGGAAATAGGTAATGAACCAAGGAATAATCGAGACGAGGCCAATATTTGGAGGTAATTTTTATGAGTTGTGAGAGTAAAGCCTGCTATAAATTGCCTATTTGACGACAGCTATCTTAGGAGACGACTTAGGAGGATGGATACGAGATTTGGATAATACAATAATAGATGCCTGAATGAACAGGCCTAAATTTTCATACATCATAGGTTGTTGAGGAAAACAAAGGAGATCATTCAGTTTAAGCAGAAAAAGTATAGGCGCTATAACGGTATCCCGTGGACGTCCGCATCTAAGATGTGAATAGAACATTTTTGCAAAGATAGCCGAGATGGTATCAAAGATACGAATACAGCAGTAATAGCGTCTGTTACGATAATCAAAGAAAGAACTAGAAAGCCATCCTGTCTGATAAGCATTTAACCTCAACGTAGGTGAGAAGTTAGGACGGGTCATTTATGCAAGCCTAATCGTCAAATGCCTTTGAGATATCTATCAAGCGACTATCGAAGCTGTATTACGGACCACTGACCCAAGGTGAAATTATATTCGAGATGACCAAACTTGGGTTATATGAAAGAAGTTGTCGACCTGTTGAACGTACTTTGCCTAAACCCATATTGGTGGTCACTAAGGAGTGTGTTAGTTTCAAGGAACGTGATCAGTTGCTGATTGATGGCTTTTTCTATGATTTTAGACAAAATGGAAGTGATGGCAATTGGTCGATAGTTTGAGGATCGGTCTTATCGCCTTTTTGGGATTAGGTTGAACATTTGCTAACTTCCATGATGAAGGAATTCAGAAGACATAGTGATCGTATAGAGCTTAGATAGGACTGGTACTTGTTCATTTTAAGACAATAGCTGGGATACCGTCTGGGCCAGTCGCCTTATTGAGATCAAGCCTACTGATGATCAATTCCAAGAACTTGTACCGAAAATGAATTGGTTTCATAGTGTATGAAGAAGAGCTGACTAGGGGCACATCTTTTCCAGAATCATTGAGACACGAGTTTGATGCAAACAAATCCACAAAAACATTGGCTTTGTCTACAGAATCAGCAACTACCGATCCGTCAATAGATGTCAGGGGGAAATGAAGATGTTCCAAAGTTTTTACTAATGGCTTTAGCGAAAGACCAAAATTTACGACTGCCTAAAGGAGATGTAGCTAGTTCATTGCATTTTCGTTGTTCGAACAACTTTTTAGTTTTAGTTATGTCACTTTTGCAGATATTTCTAGCACCAACGTATTCTACATGACTGTCGACCGATTTATTAGATTTCCATTTAATGTAATATTTGTTTTTTAAAGATATTGCATCAGCACAAACCTTATTGAACCAGGGTTGGGAACGTGAATGACCTATACGGTACTGTTTTTTGGGAATGTATAACTCCATTCCATGAGGATGACTTCAGATACTGAAAGAGCGATGTCCGAAGAAGGTTAAGTAGTAATCATAACAAAGCGACGTATGGTGTAACTAAGTTAACTCTTCGTGGTTTGCATCCTCATCATCGATTCCAAATAAAAACAATTTTGGGTTTTTACATTGAATTTTTTTTATGACACACAAATAGAAGCTTCGTGATTAATATTTCAAGACCGTTTGTCACTTATTTCGTTATAATAACGTAACAAATATGACGCAAATTTAGACCTTTTATTATAAACCTTAACAACGTGGCGATAGGAGACAATTTCTATACGTCAAAATATGAGTTGTCCAAAATTTTGACTAATAGGGTATATTGTAAAATGCAATTCAGTCACTCACTCAGAGTTAGTTAACTGACTTACTTTTATTTAAGTTTTTTTACGTTTCTTTTTTTGCTCCAAACATTAATAGTTTCACTTTTTTTTCTAGGCCCACAAAGTACTTTATGAGCCTAAAGGTTCTTTATCAATCTTTTTAATGTTAGGATAGAGTATCCCTAATGACAGGAAATGACAAGATTCTGATTTTTGTGACTAATAATAAGAGTATTCATTTTTTAATGGTATATAATAATAATAATAATAGTGTCTTTATTAGCCGTACTAAAGGGAATCTACATTTAACAAAAGAAATAAATTACAGATAACAAATTAAACCTTTGGCAAAAGGCGCGCAATCAGAAATGCTGCACAATATTCGCTTTCTGTTCTTCCTTGCGAACGACATTCACGCATTGCATTACGGTAAATTTGAGTAGAATTAACATTTATTCTACACAGTAAATGCTGATGTATTTTAATGAAATTTTCAGAAAACGTGTATTTTATTCCTATTAATAAACGATGAAAATCGATGTTCTGAAAAAGATAATGTTCAACATACATTTAAAAATGTAAATAGAGACTATAATAATACTTAATCCAAACTTTTCGATGTTACAGGGACACTAGTCTGGTAATTGTGCTTCTGCAGACATTTGTTTGTTTTTTTGCTCGTTTCACAATTACACTGCCAACGGAAGGAATGTATTCTGACGAACTTGAGCAAGCAAAAGGATCTTACACCTCTATTTCTTCGTCAGATATAACCTCTTCATACAGGTTCTGCATCTGCTTCCGTTCATCTTCATAAGAATCCATTTTTTATAAACCTCCGGCTATACCGTTACACTGATGCCACGTTGTCCATAAATTGTATTACTTTCACTCGGACTGCGTGACATGAAAGTGATGCCTCATGTCCTTTACATTGAAAAATAATTAATTGGAAATGTCAACGAAAAATTGGTTGTACTAGATTATTTGGACCACTTTCTATTGATTAAATTAAAAAATAAAGGCCGGTCCAGGACACCTTAAAAAATTGTACCTAGTGTTAAATGTCATAAACTCAACATCAATATACAAATATTTTAATTTAATAATCTTCCCATACTCAAATTACCAAATTAAGGTATTATAGCATTGTTTTAGTTGTATATTGTTTTGGATTTAATTAGATTGGATAATTGTTACTGTAAGGTTGTGTTTACTACGTTTTTGTAATTTTTTTTAATTTGTTAATATACCGCAATTCTAGGGGAAAATTTAGTCTTTAGACTTTTGTAATTTAGTTAGTGACGCATTCGAAATTCACAGAGACTGCATAACATTTTCCGTTATAGTAAAGTCAAAATCACTTCTCGAACTTCTTAGGATTGTAGTGTAATTAGAAGACTACTTTGTATTCCTTAACATTTACTTGAATTTATATGCTTCGTCTGCGGAGAAACAATTAACGAGATAAGGAAATAGAATTTAGCTTTAGGAAACCTAAAGAAGCAACTTTACAGGATTTCACACAAGAACTTTGCGATTACTTAATTGTCTGCTTAGGGTTTATTTACGGAACAACATTTTTCATTATTCTGCCCTTTGTGATTTCCTTGTCAATTGTCAACAGTTAATGCGTGGCATTAGTAACAACAATAATATCTTCAAATAGTAATTTATATTGTTAATTGTAAACGTTTCCCATTTATTAACATTTTAATTACTTTCCTTAAAGATATACGATGAAATTTTCGGTACTCTAAATACTTTTACATCTACAGCTCGGTTCCTTGACTTTTTCAGTTTTCTGGCAGGCGCAACCTCTCCGATTCATTTCATTTACGCCCTTTACTAACCCTCGCCTTAGTCCGATATTAATCGTTGTTTCCCTTCTTCCATTTGCAGGTTCTTCCGCAATGTTACAGTCGGCTTTAGTCTCGTCTCGCAAGGGAAATGTTTACCGCAACGTATTCCCATCACGTCCTTACCCTGTGCTTCTCTTCTCAATCGGGGCCCTTTTCTTGATGATTCCTTGTCAAGAGAATGCAGTAGCGCTTCGTCTCTTTCAACGTTTACTACTCTAGAATTTCGTTATTTTACTTCTACCTCTAAAGAGTTTTATTTTAACAATTTTAGGATTTCCATTTAGGTATAGTTTTTAGTATTTTAAATCGGTTCTAGAGCATTCGAAAATGGAAATCTAATTCGTGTTTCGAGTTATATTATAAGTTTTGCATCTAATAGTTGGCAAGTAAATAGAACACTCCTGGGTAAACAAGATTGAGAGCTAAATTAGATTCTCTAGAGTGGGAAAGGAAATGTACTCACAAACTTTTATTCTTAAGAATACATTATTTATTCGAAATTCTAAATTTTTTTGTGTAAAGTACAGCCAGCAAGAAGTATGTATAATACATAAGATGTAAAACAAATAAAATATTTAGACACGTAATTGGGGACTACTAAATGTACCAAAATGTTTGATCACATAAATCTATAAGATTTGAATATACGATTGAAATTGACTCATACGCTATCTTTGATAAGTTAATTTTATTGATATTCAAACGCGGTTAACTGTTTACTTAACAAAATTTATTTTTATTGACTTTGATCAATATCTGGTCTCCCTAACATGTTTTCATTAAATTCGAGTCAATATTACACACATTGCGTCAAGCAACTCGAACCATTATAAATAGACAAAATCTTTGACTAAAAAATAGTTATTTGTATTATAAGTAAAGAATAGTATTGTTTTTCTTAGTGAATTGCGATAAGCAAAGAAGAACCTACTTTTCTTTAAGAATAATACATAACATTTTTTTGGACACTAAATGGAAATGGATACATTTTATAAGACATTATTTAAAAAAATGCATGACAAGCGCGAGAATCAAATTTCCGTTTCCATCACTGCAGAAACTAAACAAAAATCGGTAAACAAAAATTCTGTGTTATCGCGTGAAAATGGAAATAAATAATGAAAATTATCCTGAAATATCGGTATTAGCGCTTGAAGCTGTTGCTAGTTTATTACCCTTGAAATCACGAGGTAAATATGAGAATAACTACAATATTTTAGCTGTGTGAAACTGCCCCCCAGTTGCATATTTCGTAATTAATTAATGGCATTCGATTGACCACTTATTGACCACAAATGACCACCAACAACTGTCGTTGACCACCCTCTCTTAAAAAGTTATTGCAAAAATAAGATTGGGGGGGGGGGGCAACTTCACACCGAAATCTAAAATCACAATTTTTATTACTCTATCTGATTGACCATCGTTTGACCATGATTGACCATGAATTGACCCTTCAAAAAAAAAACTAATATATATTTTTATTTTCATTATGGCATGGTCAATCCTCGAATATGCTTGTATATGCATTTTGAGGATTGGCCATCTTTTATTTCCTATGAATAATCATCCAGAAAACACTAAGTGCATTTTGAATAATAATGTATTATTTCGAATGTTAAGACATGGTCAATCCTAGAATATGCTTTTTGAGAATTGACCATGTTTTACTTCTTATGAATAATCATCCAGAAGAACACGTAGCACATTTTGATTAATAATGTATTATTTGGAATTTTGAGGCATGGTCAATCCTCGAATATGCATTTTGAGACATGACCAATCCTGGAATATGCTTTTTGAGGATTGACCATATATCAACATTCGAAATAGTACATTATTAAACAAAATACAATTTTTATTCTTCTGGATGAGTATACATAGAAAATAAAAGATGATCAATCCTCAACAAGCATATTCGAGGATTTAGCATGTCTCAAAAGGCATATTCGAGCATTAACCGTGTCTTAAAATTCTAGATAATACATTATTAATCAAAATGCGATGGATGATTATTCATATGAAATAAAAGATGGCCAATCCTCAAAAAGCATATTCAAGGATTGGCCATGTCTCAAGATGCGTATTCGAGGATTGACCATGTCTCAAAAAGCATATTCGAGGATTGACCGTGTCTTAAAATTCGAGATAATATATTATTAATCAAAATGCGATGGCTGATTATTCATATGAAATAAAAGATGGTCAATCCTCAAAAAGCACATTTAAGGATTGGCTATGTCTCAACATGCGTATTCGAGGATTGATCATGTCTCAAAAAGCATATTATAGAATTGACTATGACTTAAAGTTCGAAATAATACATTATTAATCAAAATGTACTACGTGTACTTCTGGATGAAT
This sequence comes from Vesta saturnalis, assembly GCA_036346205.1. Classification (NCBI taxonomy): domain Eukaryota; kingdom Metazoa; phylum Arthropoda; class Insecta; order Coleoptera; family Lampyridae; genus Vesta; species Vesta saturnalis. The sequence continues at coordinate 661,967 of JARFJB010001982.1, forward strand.
ATTCGTAGGAAATAAGATGGTCAATTCTCAAAAAGCATATTCGAGGATTAACCGTGTCTTAAAATTCGAAATAATACATTATTAATCAAAATGGACTACGTGTTCTTCTGGATGATTATTCATAGGAAATAAAAACGGTCAATCCTCAAAAAGCATATTCAAGGATTGGCCATGTCTCAACATACGTATTCGAGGATTGACCATGTCTCAAAAAGCATATTCGAGGATTGACCGTGTCTTAAAATTCGAGATAATATATTATTAATCAAAATGCGATATGATATGAAATAAAAGATGGTCCATCCTCAAAAAGCACATTTAAGGATTGGCCATGTCTCAACATACGTATTCGAGGATTGACCATGTTTCAAAATGCATATTCGAGGATTGACCGTGTCTTAAAATTCGAAATAATACATTATTAATCAAAATGTACTGCGTGTACTTCTGGATGAATATTCATAGGAAATACAAGGAGCATATTCGAGGATTGACCATGTCTCAAAAATCGTATTCAAGGATTAACCATCTCGGAAAAAGCATATTCGATGATTGTCCATATCTCAATATTCGAAATAGTGCATTATTAAGCAAAATGCAATTTTTATTCTTCTGGATGACTATACATAGGAAATAAAAGATGGCCAATCCTCAAAAAGCATATTCGAAGATTTTTCATCTCTGAAAAAGCATATTCGATGATTGACCATATCTCAATATTCGAAATAGTACATTATTAATAAAATGCAATTTTTATCCTTGTGGTTGACTATACATAGTAAATAAAAGGTAGTCAATCTTTAAAAAGCATATTCGAGGATTGACCATGCCTTATAATGAATATAAAAGTATATTTCAGTTTTTTTTTTCTTTTTTTTTTTGAAGGGTGGTCAAACAAATCATGGTCAAACGATGGTCAATCAGATAGAGTAATAAAAATTGACGATTTTCGATTCCGGGAGGGTGGCAGTATGAAGTTGCCCCCCCCCCCAATCTTATTTTTGCAATAACTATAACAGAGGGTGGTCAATGAAATTTGTTGGTGGTCAATAAGTGGTCAATCGAATGCCATTAATTAATTAATTACGAAATATGCAACTTGGAAGCCAGCTTCACACAGCTCAATATTTGCAATTCTTGGAGGACTTCCAAGAATGTAAGGTATATCGACGAAGAAGTTAAGCTTGCTTTTTTCATGAAAAGGTTAGTTTTCCTGAATATATTTATTCATTTATTATAAGTTTTATCTTATATTTGATTACAGGCTGAAAAACTGACTTCTTCCACGCAGTGGTCGACATATTCCATGTTGAAACGTACTTTGAGAGTGAAAGAAAACGTCGATATATCGAATTATGGGTAGTTACAGTTATATTTAAAGCGCTAAAGTGAGGGATATGAAGCAAAAAAATCAAAAATTCTATCGCAGGATAATGTGTCAAAATTTTAGACAGAACCGCCTGACGATACTTTTCTTATGATTAAAGCGGCGTTTGTATGGGGCATGGCCTATATTCACGATTAACACGGAAATGAGAGGAATTAATGAAATTGCGTTGTACAGGAGATATGTAGCCTTGCGTTCAAAACAACTGAAGAGGTGGGATCCATAGTTTCTACAAGATCAAGGCTGAAGACCTTTAAAACTGCCTTCCCTAGGTTGTTTGACGAAAAAAATTGTCCAGTATTTTGAAATTACCCAACCCAGACGGTTAGACTGGACACTGTCACCGTCGAACGTCAACTACTTTTCTTACTGAGGGCGTTGCGGATATCAGGAGGCTCAAAAATCATGGAGGATGGCGATCAAACACGACTCCAGCAGAATATATAGAAGAAAGCATTAACAATAAAATGGCGACTTCGAAAATGATTTTTAATCAGCCATCACCGTCAAACAGTGGATGCCAGAATCGTTCAGATGTTGTCCTAGAACGTACTGAATTACAGTTGGCTCCTACATGTAGTGATTCATCTTTTCTACGTCAAATGGAGGAGTTCATTAGGAGGTTTTATCAAAATCGTCACTATCATTTAATGATTTAAAGTTAAAACATTGTACAAGCATAAGTTTTTCTAACGTTAATAGTTGTACGTTTAATATTTATTACAATAAATAATTAATAATTCTTTATAAAGAAATGGTTACTATAAAAATTCGTTGCTATAAAGAAAAGAGATACTTTTCTTTACGATTTGTAATAAGGAAATATGGTACATTTCTAGTGAGTGGCCGAATATATATATATATATATATATATATATATATATATATATATATATACGACTATAATTATTTGATGTATACAAGGTAAAGTCATTCGTTCAGGCCAAACTCAACATTTATTTATGTCTTCTACTTTGTTAGACTTTGAATAAACGTTTTCCTCTTACACTCTTATTAAATGAAAACAAGTACAAGTAAATAATATTTCTGTTATTACATCGCAACTCCATTTCTTATACCAAAATAGAATTTGATTTATGTTTTGATTTAGGAAAAATACATGGACGCCGCAATTTCAAGCTTTCTTCCGTATTTTCATTAATCAGCCGGGATACATTTTTTTACACCAGAAATTATGTATAACGCTCATGTGCATTTTATTTCACATACATTAATTATTTATCTTATTGACTTAGAAACGCTTTATTTTAAGCGAAGTCTATAGCGGAAGCTTACAGTTTCGTTACTGGATTTGGTACTAGCTGAGTCACTCGCTCGCTCGTTCTTCCACGACTTTTTCGTTCGCTCTTTAACTTTTGATGTATTTGAAATACGAGGATGAACTTTTCACAGCATTTTTCTTCCTACAAACAAAGTTTGGGATTGCTAGCCTGCCAGATTCCCATCGGATCGGAGATTTGGGCAAAACGGTCTCTAAGAAAGCTCTTCAATATCTTAGTAACAATACGAGACACGAAAAAACTTTATTGGAAAAATTTGTAGAGTAGAAAGAAATACTTTTCTTAAACTGTCTTGTTTAAAGCCCCTATTTTCCATAAAATAAAAAAAAAATGGAAAATTAAAAACGACCTTATTTACGGACATATTTACATATAAACTTCGTTAGGCTCGCGGCAAAACTGGATTCTCTCAATGACCAAGGGCTAAATTGTATGAGTTGAATATTCAACATTTGAGACAAAAACTATGTTGATTCACCAAGTTGGTTGTGGACGCGGCAAAATTGATAACCTCGATGATCAACTAATTACGTGACCTATGAGTGCTGGTCAAAATTTGCCCCAAATTCCCCAAAATCGAAAGTTTATACTGATTTCATTGTGGAAAAAAGTTTTTCCTCAAAGACTAAGAGCTAAATTCTGCTATCACTACTATTCGTCAATATCTGGGCCGAGTTTGGTCCCAAATCTACATTAAAAGTTGATAATACGACTGGTGCACTTTATGAGAAAGAAGTATATTTTTTTTTAATTTTCTCTAAATCTAGTTCGATGGTTTTCAAAAATTTGTGATACGCACTTTGCTCATGTTACATTTTATGGAATTATTCACATAGGCGAAAACATAGCACAACAAAATATATTCAAAAGCGATAATATTGTTAAAAGAGATATTTTATGTCATAGTTTTTTGTCACACGAATACTTTACTACAAAACGTAAGTTCTAATTTTAAATCATTTGCATTTTTGAAACTTACCGAAGTAAGTGGTTTGCCAAGCCAGCTACAGTGAAAGTGGGCGGGGTCGATATAAGGAGTAAAATGATTGAAACGTAGTTTCCAGCACCTTACACATACTATAAATCTACAACTCACAATGCTCAATCCAGGAAAAATTGTCTAGGCGCCATCACAATCTTAAATTTTTCTAAAAGAAATAGTCTTAGGCTTACGCGGGATGTTAAATTAATCCTATCTGACTGTGGAAGACAGGATTGCAGCCTACTCAGTATAACCATTCATAACTCAAAGTCAATCACACTTGAAAAGGAATTTATCCAAAAGCTTAATCTAATCAAATTTTGGAACACACGGGTCGCCGAAAACTTATTGAACACACATGGCAAGTCATAAAACGTTAATTTGAATACTTTTTAAGTATTCCTCGTATAATATAGATTTGTGTTTCTAACTGTTATAAACTCTGATTTAAATAAACATTACCCAATTTAGAAAAGAACCAAAATAAAAAGTCGGTTTAATGATTTTTAAATTACCACAACATTCGTTAGTTTCCGAAAAATTTAAAACATTACGGTCAGTGCTTTCATCACAAATAAAAATATTCTATTATTCGTGTTCCGTATTTTACTGACTGTCAAATAGTTCAAAATACTTAAATTTTGAAATCGATCTGGCTCATAAAACAATTTCAAATCGATCATTACCTTCAAAAATATTCAAGTGCCAATAGATATAACCCGTTAGGCATATTTACACAGGTTAATCCTAAAATTTTGTCTCAGCTGACACAAATAAACTATAAAAGTAAATTAAATAATGGATATATATTGTCCAATTTTCAAATGTAAATATGTACAATCACGTGGCTTGAAAAGCACCACAAAAATCAATTCTTACAGATTAAAAAATTTCCACAAAATCTTATATACTACACATCAAAATAGATAAAGTTCAATTGTCCTTTTACTTATAATAAGAAATTGTTAACTCGCCAAGCAAGAGTAAACTTAAAAAGGCAATCGTACTTTTATCTTTTAAACCAAATCTAAAACTATTTCTTACAAATTACATAAGGTAATCCCTTATGCGAGATATAGTGAAGTCCGTAAAGTCTTCAGTAATCCTTTTTAAATTTTCATCCACACTGGTACAAAACACAGAGACACCCTTAACCGCTAACTCATTAAGCTGTACACTCGCGAGCGCAGTTGTCTGTCTTTTACTCGCGCGCAATGTACACCTGGGCAATCCAATTTATTATTTGCGCTTCACATAAACGTTTGTCACAACAAAGAATGTTTACTTGCACGTATATAATAGAATTCTTATTTGCTTTGTACAATCGATCTAAATATTATTATAGATTGTATACATACGACAATCACCGTCACCAACGACCACTAATCTCTAAGTTGTTTAACACACATTTAATTCGGTTATTTGAAGGGTACTTTTCTTTATTTATTGGATCTCGTGCTTACTGAACACAATGAATATTTTGCTGTTTTATTGTTAAATCGGCTTTAGCACTTTTAAATTTCTTGAAAGGTAACCACTATTATCTCCTTTCAAGTCACACTTAAACTTATTATGTATGTCTGTATATGATGTATCCCCTTATGGGTTATTGCAGTCGCTTATATACGTACTGCCTTCAAAAACGCGCGCGCGACTGCCCTTACTTAAGCTCTATCCAAACGAGTCTCTCACTGTCACTCCCTCATTAAATTATATACCTACTAACCGTCATCTTACCAAAATGCCTCAAGATATTCGCGCCAACACCAAAATCCACCTATCACAACTTAGATCTCACGTTTCTTTGCCGCGTCGAATTCCTGAAAATGGAACAAGACACACAAGATGCGAAGTAAACGTAGCCATCTTGAATTTACTTTGTAAATTCACTCACAGCTCTCCGGATTAAAAACACTAATTGTAATTATATTTACTCTGATTATATTTACTCTGTATATTATCCAGGCCATAACTCAACTTTCTATGAAAATTTCGCATGTAGGCGACCCTATTTCCGCACAATTTAGCCAACTTTAGTACATTTTAACAACTTCATTCTTGAACACGCATTCAATTTTCCATTATTGCACAATATTACAGAATTTCTACACACAAAATATGCATACATATTCCTTATTGTACATTAATACAATATCAATATCATGTGTGTAGAACCATTTTTTAGCCCGAATTCTTTAGTACACATCAGCAAAAGACCAGTGGCAAGCTAGTAGTCTTTTACCAGTGCCATCTCAGTAAAAATTTCCTCAAAACGTTTTTTAACCAAATTTAAGTTTTCAACATGAAAAATCTTTCTACAACATTCAAATATTCTTGCATATGACACACACTGTTCCACTAAACTTCAGTGGCGTATCATTTACATCAAATTACATTCTGCATATACAAAAAAAAAGTTTTTTCGTGCAAACTCACTTCCTTTACATTTAAAATACGTTCCATACGTTATCAAAATACTACATATACACGATGCGTCAAAATAACCTTACAAATGTGGCTGTGAAACAACCAGGCGATCGCAATTTTTAGTTTGAAGTTGTGTATTTAAAAGAAAATTTTGCAAGTGTCAAACATTTCAATAAGAATTGCAGCTATTCTCAGCGAAAGTAGAAAAGTGTTAACAGCAGTTTTATTTTTTGTGTTTTCATATTTAATAAATTTTGTTCAGATTAATATTTCAAGTATTTTTTGACACGTTTTTACTTTTACTGAAGAGGTTAGCTGCATTTGCTAATAAAACATTTAAAATTTGTAAAATTTACTTTTGAATACGCCACCTCAACCCAAAAAAAGAAGTATTTTAATTATGAACTTTACTCGTGATAATTTTCATTAGACTAGACCGTAACGTTGATTTGCTTAATATGTTTGTTCTCTATTAAAAAGTTTGCTTAATTTGCTTTGAAATTCTCAAATTATGTTGACATACATTAAATAATAAAATGTTTATCCGTTTAAGGACTATACATACATGGGTTTAATTAGGCCGCTTGAAATAATATGATGGATGATATGCTACAGTTGTGTGGTGTATTCATCAGCACTGGTTTTGTTATAAATATATAGTGAAACTCGATTAAAACGAGATCTCTGGGACTGCTAATTTTTGCTCGTTACATCCGTTAAACGTTATATCCGAGAAACTCTAAAAATTAAAAAGGATACTGCATTTTTAAAAATATTGTTTATTACGCATAAAAATACATTATTTTGCATAAAAAAGCGGAATATCTCTTAAGCATTAGGAGAGTTATTAAAAATTTCATTTATTTTTAGCTGACGTTTTGGTTTAAATTTAACATCATTGAGACTACCTCTTAAAGCGCTTATAGATTTAAATATTTGCTCACTACTACCGTTTTCTTCAAAAAACCGCGTCAATAATACCAATGCGTCGCCTGCTTTAGCGAGTGTAACAGGCATGGGTTTATCACATTCATTACTATCTACACCACCTTCATCACTTTCAGCGTCGCGTTCTGTAATTTCTTGTATAATTTCTTTGTCAGTTTTTAAACCCGAAGTAATGACATCGGTATCCATATCTACGTAGTCATCTAAGGACGCGCAATTTTGAAAATTATTGATGTTTCTACTTTCTAACCAAGTAGATAAAGGAAGATCGTCTTCTTCTTCGGAACTTTCATTTACAGCAGAAACAAAACCAGCTTTTTTGTAACAGTTCTGAATTGTTGCAGAGAATCTTACTTGCTTTTAATTCTCTAACACCCTACCATATTTCCAGAATTACAACACATAACTTAATGAAAAGGATTCATAAATGTTTAGTAGTAGATGGTGCTAATTTTGAACACTTATTATAAAACTTTATTTGTTTAATATTACATTTAGTTATTTTTGTTTGTAAGTTATCTAATTAAATTAATACAAAATACCTAGTCAACGTTTTTAATGATATCCACAATTAATAACCCTTTCAGGCTATTGGTTACTTTTCAGAATTAATAGGTTATGAAAAAATAATTGGCTTAAAAAAATATAGCGGAAAATGGAATAAAATACAGGGTGTTCTATTTAAAGTAAGCAACTTATAAATGATTTAAATTGTGTATATTGACGGCTTAAAGTTTAAAACACCCTGTATGAAATATCAATGAGATGATTTATGGAGTTAACGGGCAAGCGCTTGTTGTTTATTGGTTACAATTGCACGTCACTAGTTTCGTTATTAATGGAGATATCGCTATTCAATGTAGACTAGGGTTTTTTCAAAATTTTCAAAAAAATCGAAATATCTCGAAAATACTTCATTTTTAGTGTAGGACATTGTGCACAAATTTTATCTAGAATTTCATGTAGAATTCGAAAATAAAATAAAAAATATTAGGTTCCATTTAAAATAACAAAGTTGACGTCTACTTTCGGTATAACCGGAAGTGCCACATTCAGGACAATATTATATTTGAACTCAGCGTCATCCAAAACCTACAGATTCGTAATTTCAGATTTTTAACGCAACTGTATCCGCCATTAATTTTAATCAAAACTCTTCGCGCCACACCCTGTATAGTATTATAGATTGATATCGAAATTTTTTATTCATGTTTTTTATTAAAATCGTGTATGTTTACTTTTTGAAATAATTTTGTGAATTTTGATTATGAAAAATATTATTATCGTTAGCATATTGGCACTTAGAAGATGATTTTGATTCGTGCTTACATCTCCTTTTTCTACCACGCTTCCAGCGAAGAGAGAGTTGCCGAGATCCTTTTACTCTCGCATTTCGACATCATCGTCCCTCCCCAGTCCTACTATTCGCGGCCTTGAACTGCTATCTCGAACCGCGTGTCCTCTATAACTTGTTTCTTACTCTTCTCGTAAAATGCCAAAATCACGCCTTGTTATATGCTATAGTATCTATAGAAAAAGAACTATATTCAGGTTTTTTCTATTTTCAAAATACAATAGGTCGTTATCGAATTTGAAAAAAAAATCCATATGGTTCGAGTTTTCGTCAAAATCGACCTGTATTTTTTTAATTTTAGGAAATCGAACTCCGAACGTTTCAGTAAAATGAAATATGCGGAAAGGGAAATTTCGAAGGAACCAGTGTCATCAAAAACGATGCGAAAAGTCACAAAGACGACATCCAATGAGGATTGACAATGTGCGTGATTTGCTCGGTAAAACCGGTTTCTCTTATGAACGGAAGTTATGTGAGTTTTTCGCAAAATTGCAAACTCTAAAAATCGTAGTATCTTGAGAACGATTAGCGATTGCCTTTTATTTTTTTGGCAAGTTAGGTTTGCCAATTAAAAAACATTGGAAATGTAATTTTGCCAATTTCCCATATTGTTTGATTTGTGATTTGTAATTATCCTGTATTTCCATCTTCCCTTTTATAGATTTTATTTTTAATCCAATCTTTTGCCGTGATCAATTTATCTCTGCTCTGTACAATACGGCTTCTTGGTATGATATTCTCCCGCGAGGTTGCCTTATAATTATCAGACCAATAGAGTAAAACCGCTTTAACATTTTTTGTGGTTCCCTTGAAAACTGAGCGTAACTGGCGGTGATCTTATTTAAAGTCAAGTAGATCTGATACCTGGATGATAGCATACGGTCATATTGTTTAAATAGGTGAAACATAATTATACCATTCTATAATTCTTAAAACATATTTAATTTCAAACAATGAAATTTCATTTAAAATGTATACAAAAAAAATTACATTTTGTCACGATCTCGTGTACGAAGGTTGTTTAATGCGCACTCTATCGCTTTATTTTAGTTTTTTTTTTACCGGAAATGAGATACCGACAACAAATATGTTTCTTTGTTACTCATTAAAAGTTATTCTGGTTTGTCAGTTTAAGTAAATAAATAAAAATAAATGAGAAATAATATTGAAAATATCAACGACAGTAACGATGAAGACTTTTTCCCCCATAAGAAATCAGTGTACTGGCAACTGAAGCATCTTTAAATGATAATCAGTTAAATATTTAATATTACATTATTATAAAAATTTTTTTATTTACCGATACTTATGGTCACTTTGTAAAACCGTTTTTTTTTTAAATGAACGTGCAAAAGATATTGTGTGTAAGTGTTCATTGCACTCAACGTGTTGTCCAACTCGGCCTAAAGTAGATTTTCCGACCTGCGTTGGACAAACGCACATCGCGTGCAATAAACACCCACTTTTTGCACTTGTTACATAAATAACTGTTAGTGTGATATAAATATTATACACTAAATTATGTCTACAATGAAACTACGCACTTTAAAAGAAACAGGAGAAAAACCATTCCTTGAATGAATTGCTTCACACACGTGTTTTAATCATTCACACATTCGTATGAAATCGGTTGTAGAAAATGTATGGTTTAGTTGCTGTAATAATTACAGTTTAGTTCCGCACCATTTGTGATTTCAAGATAAGCTATGCGAAAATAAAGCTTTAGAAGGGAGTATACCATAAGGCATCCTTTAAAAATAAAAGATATTTTTAAACTAGTACACACACGTATCACGGAATGATGCAGTTTATGCCATTAATAATAATTACCTGCATATGTAACACCCATAAATTACAGCTTAAATACGGATAAGACTCTCGAATTTACGAAGATTACTAGAATGTTTTATGTAATTTAACTGGACACGAAGCACAACTAGACTACGCTTACCGTAGTTATTAAAAAGAGATCTGTAAAACATAAAATTTTAACTAGCCGGTTGGAAGGGGTTTCAAATACAATTTCCCTTGCGCCCTGAATAAGAGGAAACACAAGGAAAATTTCGCTTAAAATTATATATGTAACTAAGCCGACATAAAAATGAAAATTTATGTTTAGGGAAAACCACAAATTGAAAATGAAAACTAACGGTGCGAAAATGTTCAGTTGAAACAAAGCGGATATAGGTTCTTGGCATCTTTCAACTTAGAAATGTCAAGAGGGAACAATTTTCCGTACATTCATGTATGACATTTTCTATATCACTTATCTCTTTTTTACTATTTCAAATAGAAAGAATGTGTTATTAGCAATTTTAGTTTAAGAAGTAGTTGTAGATGCATAGCTTAAAAGTAAGAATACAAAAATGCTAACTGAAGTTGAATACAGTTTTCTTAAGAAAAAGTTTTTCATTGCTTATTTTTATTCGCATCATTTCTACGTTTTTCCACTCTGCTGAAAGCTTTTTATTAGTTTATGAAAACTTCTTTCGGGAACTATTTCTCGAATATTACATTGTGTTTTGTCGAGCATCGTTGCACCGAGATAAAATGGAAAACTTTTTGGTACAATTTGTTTATGATTATAATAAAATGTTATAATTTGTTAATTATAATTCTGGGGGAAAAATTTCGGTAGGAGATCAAAATAGGGTTGTACTTATATATAATAAAACCCTCTGCAACATAAACCATAATAAAGGAGCCTCTTGGTACCTAAACGGCCTACTTAAAAACAGGCGACGTCATTTCATGAATATTATATTATTGATGTTAGCATGAAAGAATTTAAAGCAACAGTGAAAAATGCATTATTTTTCACAAATACTATTTTTTAATTGAGTTAAGCACAACTAAAAAATTATTGTTTACATATTGGCGTCATCGAGCTTTACGTGTTGCAATAAAAAGGATATATCATGATTAAAAACTTTCATCGAAATTTTACCAAGTTAGGGGAGTAATTAATTAATAAGTACCCGATATTTATGGTTGCCATTAGCACCAGCGTTTTATGTTTAATATAAATTTAGAATATGACATTAGTACGAATATGTTGAGGTCACAGGCGGATTTGTGCGAATACAGAAATGATAAATTTACAACTTGGGCTGAGTCGTTGTCAGATATAAATTTGTAATCCTAAGTGTAGGAATTCGTGCTCTGTAGTCTGATTCAGTTTTAAAGCTATCAATTTCAATTGTTTTTCTATTTATGTGTTGAGGGGAACCGATTTTTATTTTTATTATACATAACTAAACAAAAAAGACATTTTCTTGTTATCGTAATTACTTGCTTGGTCAGAATATCCTCGTTAAGCTTATTGTCTAGAAATTGTGCAGTGATTTTTATTTGGAATGTATCCAATTCTTTTGTGGTGTATACATTCAGTTCGTTGATTAATTAGTTTCTGTTTGACAAATATACGTGTTCTGCATATAATAAATCTTTATCTTGAATAGATTATATAACTTAGTAAAAATCAAGAAAATGGATGATGTAGCGCACTGTATGTCTGCATTATAACTTTAGAAACTAATTGGTTTTAATTGAAAAGCTTTTGCTTGTAATTTCTGTATTCTTAATAATTTCACGCTTCTTGGCCGAAGAACTTTTTTAATTTAATATAATTTGTTTAACAATATCTCTTCTTAAAGTTCCGTCTACTATCACAAACTGTAAAGAACTTCTGAACCAGGTTCATTTAGAGGACCGCACTTAAGATATTAAGAAAGGGCTAATGATACTTTTTCATAACTATAACTATCTACTGAAACGCTAATCTAAACATAATATTATCACAAGTAAACGGAACAAAAGACCTTTAAAATATAAAACTGATTTACATTAGCTAGTTTAGAAATATAGTGGGTGGTATCGAACGTTTACTAACATTTTTTAACTAAGAATTTAAGTTTAATTGAATCTCTGGACTACGAATAAAAACTTAATTTTATAAAAAAAACACTGTTTTTTTGCAAAACTACGACTGTATCTTTAGGGATACACCCATGGCCGTAGGCAGAAATTTTGTTTGGGGGGGTAAAATTAAAATAATAATAATAATATTAATAATAACAATAAAAATATTATAATAATATAAGTAATAATGAAAATGATTATTTAAGTGATAATGAAAAAAGTTAATACCTAATATAAAATTTATATCGTAATAGAGGTACATTTTTTTTTATAAAATTAGTCTTCGATTGTTTTGGGCAAACCGACTGACCACTTCTTCAGCATCAAGAGACACATTTCTCTGAACAGACATCAACGCCAAACCATTTAAGCGATTTTCTGTTGTGCTGTTCCGCAAATATGTCATTCTTTCAGGTGGCGGTTGAAACAGGTAAAGTTAGCAATATTTGTAGAAGTTTTTTAATATTTAGAAATTTTAAAAGTTTCAAGAGCAGTTTGAGGAACGTCGCTTGAAGTATTACGCCAATTGTTTTGCCAAATTTCAAACTCCGCATTCAGCGTGGCGGGTTGAGGCAAAATATCTCGGTAAAAATTAACACAATCCTCGATATTCTCAAACAAAATTGACGAATATTTTGAAGGCTGGCTATACGTTTTATGTTTCTTAAATATGTCAAATGTTGAGTGCAAATGGCAAAAATGGTAAAACATTATTTTGTAGTAGTCCTTCATTTGTGCCACAGAATATTGTGTAGAAAAACGTGCAATTTTAAAACAATTTAACAAATTCTTGAGCACCATGTAGATAGCCATTTGCGCAGCATCGTATCCTTGACCTATCAGGTTACAATTAACCATTTTTTTAGTCCGGATAGAATAGTGGCTGCCAATCCTTTTCCTGTTAAGTTTAGTACCGAATAAATTCTAAAAATCTTCAGAACGCAGTTGTCATCGACATATCTAACACATAATGACATCTTAAAACTGCAACTTTTCAATCAATTTTTAAAAATATTTCCAAATATTTATAACTCATTTGAATTTGAGGGCTTACGAAATTGGGCATTGCCAGAACCAGTTTTAAATGTTTTAAAAGTAATAAATCAGAGTTGGCTTTAAAGCGTAAGATGAGCACAGTTCGTCATTAGCTTCATTTGTCGCGTCTTCGACCATTATTTTGCCATAATCAGCAGTACCGAAAGAAATTTGCACCGCACAGAATTATAGTTTCTACAATAGACGTCAATTTTCGGTTTTCTTCAACCTGTTTTACCGTTCACAATCTAACTGATTGCAGATAGATACTTGCTTATTTTCTGCAATTCTTAAAACATACTTCGACAGCATGTTTATGTTAAGTCCTCGTGGAGTGCAGTTGAAAGTTTTCTAAAGCATTTTTCCATTTACAAAACGGCGAAGTAACAAAAGCTCTCACTTGCTAGTGGGTTCCTTTGCCAACTTCTTTATGGGAAGTAAATAACACGCAAAATTTGCAGAGAGCATCTTCTAGCTGTTCTGAATACACTAACCATGAAAATCTGTTCATCTGGAAGCGAAGATTTCATTGTGTAGTAGTGGGAAAGCTGCAATCCTCTGGTGTCGTCCACGCTGAATTTAATAGGATCTTTTTTTTTATCATTGATATCGATTCCAATATACACTCCCAAATCAAGATCGTTATGTGATGTTTTATGAAAAGAAATAAACGGAACAGTTGCTTTACTTTTCGTTTCGGAAACAGGAAGTAATGCTGCATCGTCAACATCAACTATTGAAGTAATCGTAGAAGTTGTTGCATTACTCGCTGATGCACTTATCGATGGAGTCATTATTGATGTACTCGCGGAACTTGCACTAGTCGCTATTGTATTCATTACTCCGGCTTCTCGATGCACGCATTGAATCAAGTTGGTGGACTGGGGAATAGTCTCTTAATTGTTCGTCTGTCTTAGTTTTTTTTAGAAAAAAAGCACTTGTTATTTAGCTGTTTTGTGTTTCCACTTGACCGTTTCATATTAATAGTTTATTTTGGCACACTTTAGTTTTTAAATTAAAGCTACAAGGAAAAAACAGAGTAAATTGCACTTTAGTAATGTCTTAGTAAAGTTAAAAGAAAGTTGTTTGCGTTTTTATTTAAAAGTTTGAAAGCGACGAAAATGCACCATTCACAATTTAATAGTTTTACTTTAAATTTGGTAGAAACCGTTTACCGCACACCGCACCTGTAATCGAAGTGTTAATTCCGCTTTAAATATAAGGATACTTTTAATGTACCTATGTTTAGTTTATTTTTAAAGCTAATCACTTATACTTAATATGTACAAAACTTGATTCTCAAAAACTAAGTTAATGTTGAGCCGAGTTCAGCAGCCTGCAACTACCACTAATCTGCATTCAACATTCAACTGAACTGAAACTGAAACATATTAGATAAAATAAAACACTTCCAATGTTCGAAGGTCGAAGCCATTATCATTTCTAAGAATCGCAGCCGATTCTTTGCTTGCAGCACAAACGTGATTTGTGACTGTTTTTATTACGGCAGCGGAAGCAGTGCGGGTGGTAATTACCATCTCGACTGTATTAGTCTCTACACCAGTCTGCGTCTGGTGATGCACTTTTCTAGGCAAGAATATTTTTATGAAAACTGATATTACTCTATACAAGCGTGGGATATTTCTTTATTAGGTACCTAGATACAATTCATACTTCATTGGAAAGATAATTTTACCGTAAAAGAAAGCAAATGCACACGTTGGGATCAGACTGAGAGCTAGGTATATACAAAAACGCTTGATAATTTTTGAGGACACATAGGGAAAACCGGGGTAATAAAGCCATTCCTTTTTATTTAAAAACCTCGCGTGTAATTCAATGTTGATTACACTGCACACTAGGTGCCTACTAAGTACTAATAGAGGTTAGTTAATGTCTAACAGTACCTATCTGGTTTACCTACTTACATTTTTACCTGCGAGTAGCCTTCATTCAAACAATGCTAAAATGTAACAGTGGGGTAGGTCTCGTACGTCGTGCTATAAACGAGTAGATGTAGATATAGTTATTTACAATTCTTGACTTATAATTTTTTTTGGAAAAAAACTTTCCTAACAACCATGAAAAAAGCTTTTTTAATGTTTTTGCGCCTACGGCCATGGATACACTGCTCGCTACCTATAATTTCGCGAACGCTAAACAATGTATCTGGACGGGTACATAACTCGCACATTGATTACATATTGCGTTTAGTATGATATGCAAATAAAACATTTTTTAATATATAAAAGTAAAATCAACTCTTAATTTTATTGAAATAAAAAACAAATATAAAAAAATTTAAACAAACATAAAATATAAAAAATATTAGTTGTTATGAAAAATAAAAAAACAGTTTTCTCTAAGGTACACAGACGAACATCACATTTTACGCACTTGCCAGTTGTTTGTCCTGTTGTACAAAATTTACACCGACCTTTTGTGGAAAAACTTAAATTGTGTCCAATTTGATCATATCGAACTTCTTGTAAAGGTCTAATCTTCGGTTTTTTTGCTAAATTTTTTTGGTTTATTTTGAGCGCTTGGACGCCCTACTATTTTGTATTTCTTCAATAATGACTGAGCAATTAATTTTCTAAATTTTTTAATGCCAGGTATTTGGTATTTTCTTCATTTAATCCATTTTCAGTTATAGATTCATTAATTTTAGGGATCTGTATGAGATTTTGATCTCGACGCCACAAAAGCCATGTATTGTTTACAGCTATATCAATTACTTATGAAAAAATTGCCAAATACCAACTTTTAAACCCAGTTCTGTACAGTGATATAAACATATCAGATACGTCGACTCTTCCCATGTGAGCATTGTATTGTTTAACAATATTGGGACATGCAACTTCAATCTTTGCTTTCGAGTGTTTGCAATATCTCTTTGCACTGGAAATGGGATAAGCGGAAGCAAAAGAACTGGCCTGTGTTATCTGCTTTTTGTTGAAAACTTCCCCTTCCTTTTTTCTTAAGAATTTTATCACTTGGTAGAGTGCAATTTCTTAACCTGTTAGTTAGTTCTCAGACTCAAAATGCCAAACTCTTCTCTCAAGTAATGTATAAGTTCAAGTGAAGCAAAGAAATTGTCAAGGTATATTTTAATGAGTGGGGGATCTGGCAAAGTTTTACATAACGCAAGTACGACTTTTGCTCAAACGTAATGTTTCTTCATATTCAGTAAAAGTGTATTGCCAAAATGTATTTTCACCAGAATATGTGACAGAGTCATAAACAATTCCAGAAGCTCCAAATCTAACAAAATTCTTATACCCCAATTCTTTTGGTTTGTTTTTAACATACTGCTTTCTTGAACCTACTTTGATTCCCTTATACGGTATCATCTCATCTATTGATTGTATCCTTTCGTTTTCAATTTCATTAAATTTTCTTCTTAGATGATCAATAAAAGGTATCGTTTTAAAACATGTCAGCACCTGTATCGTCATCATCATTATTAAAATGTTCTAATAAGTTTGTACCTTTTTAAGATGTTCCTCTGTGCATGGTGGAATATAAATTTGTTCCTTCTACCATTGTATTAATCGTATGGTCATCGAAAAATTTTTGGAAGTGTTCTAGAAGAGATTTCATAGAAGTGAGCATGGAAAAACCGTTAACAGAGTCAACGTTTACTTCATAGAAAAACTCTACATCATCCCATTCAAACTTTATTTGGTTTTGCTTCTTAGTTTGATTATTTTGCAGTTCACTTTCTTGGGTGGTTTTTTACTTTTTGGTGATATTCTCTTTTTTATTTTTGAACAAACAATAACGGGTGTCGGGTGGTGCTTTCTGGTCAAAAGTTGCCTTTTTTTTACTAGGACAAATTAATGTTTTTTCTGTATATTTTCGTTTTGATTTTCTGCTTACTTGTGCAGACGTACAAGCTATTGCTGGAGACATATGTACTTTCTTCAGAGGTAGTTCCAATGAAGGTTTTTGTATGGCTTCTGTTGATGAATGTGGTCCCTGCTGTTGACTAGGGTATTCAGAAATCTGGCTGAGAGTTGCAGCTTCTGAAGCTAACTCTGATACTTCCATTGATTGTGCGTCTTCTATTTCTATATTAGTATGCACATCCGACTTGCGAATAAGTTTAATTGATATTAATTCTGTGTACGAAGAACATAAGAGTGGCAGTGTATGTCTCTGAATACTAACTTTATATTCGATTTAACGCTAACTTTGTAATGGCTTTTATTCATCCATAATGATTGTGTGTTGTTAATCGATAGTTTAATTATATATTTATTTAGTTTTAACAAGATGAGTATATTATATTAACATAAAATTAGACTTTACTTACCGGCTTTCTAAATGTAGCGTCCATTTTTGTGTGCTCACTAGATTCAAACTATAATGGAGTCTCTTAGTCAAATGCCGCTCGTATCACCTCTTTACAGATAATATTGCTCAAGCGCAGAGGGTATATTATTTGATAAATTAGTATTGGATAGCATCTAGTGAGTTTGAAAAGGAATGTATCTCAGGATATACATTATCCATTTATTATTCATATTTTAAACCTTACCTTGATACTGTCTCTCACGATACATTTTCTAACCATCACCAACGTGATCTAGTGGCATGCACTGTATATCATATTATTAAATAACCTAAAATCCAAACACCTTTACCACAAAGTTTGTCTCAATTATGTTATGTGGCACTAATGTACAAAATGGCTGAACGATTTAACACGCAGATCAGTTTTTATTAAAAACTTTGTATTTGTGCTTTTTTCTATATTTTTTTGTATAAAGATTTTATAACTTTGATGAAACATTAGTTATACTAATTTACTAAAACCATACACACAGTATTTGCTGAGTAATAAGTGAAAATATTTGCGGATACATTGCTAGGCTTTGTGCAAAGTATGTTCTCTTTCTTGTGTATCTGCTAGATGCTGTGTCATCACAAAACTAGTAATTGTATTATTGGTATCTTTCAATATACATTGCAATGTTGGTAACCTCTAACAATTTGATGTGTTTTTTATATGACACAAATGACCTTATGATTATTTTTTTAATTTCATGGTTACAGAAACCAACATATACTCAACGCAAGTTACAGGCAAATCCCACAAGAATCCATGACGACCCTACCCATACTCCACATATTCTAGATCATACATCAAACCCACTTGTATATAAAACTTCAGTTTTTTCATCACTAGGTCTATCTGACCATTGTTTAATAGAAATAACATCTACTGTCCCGAATTTCTCTGTTAGCAACACTGATAGAACATTGTAATGTTTTAAGTAGCTAAATGGAGTGATTTACGGGATTTCTTTGCAACATGTGCATGGTTGAAAGTTATGCAGAATACGTTGGTGCTAGAAATACCAGTAAAAGTGTAATGTACTAAAGCAAAATAGTTGTTTGAACAACAAAAATGCAATGAACTAGCCACATTTCCTTTGGGCATTCGTAAATTTCAGTCGTTAGCTAAAGTCAGCAGTAAAAACTTTGGTACATCTCCATTTCCCACGGACATCCTTTGACGGATCTATAGTTGCTGATTCTGTAGCCAAAGCCAACCTATTTGTGGATTTATTTGCATCAAACTATGTCTTAAGTCGCACACTATGAAACCAATTCATTTTCGGTACGCTCATCAGTAGGCTTGATGATCTTAATAAATGCTCCCCGAACTAGTACCAGTCCTATTTAAGCTCTGTTCGATCTCTATGTCTTCTGGGGAATTTCCCTCATGAGGAAAGCTAGCAAATGTTCAACCTATTCCCAAAAAAGGTAAGAAGACCGATCTCCCAACTACTGACCAATTGCCATCACTTTCATTTTTTTTCTCTCTGCTTCTACTCTCTTTCTAACTAACAAACTCCTTACTGCCACCAATATGGTTTTGGGCAGAATCATTTGAATTCGAATACGAATTGACATCTACACATTATACGGTTGATTCAAATTTGGTCGTGAACTTTTATTAGCCTAAGTTCGGCACGGCGAAAAGCGATATAGCAAATGGAAAACATTTCCTTAATTACAACTGATTTTACTCAAAAAGTGTCTATTTTAAAATATGATACATAAACCCTTATCCCTTCTGAACTTTGACATTATGTGATTAAAATGTGGATATTTTCATTAAGGTATGGGTAATGAGGTTGGGATATGTCGCACAAACAGTTAGAACCGTATGATCATGTTAATAAAAATGCTTGGTCATTTTCTTAATGCTGCGCTGAAGTCGGAATCATCATAATTAAAATGCGTTTATCTTTATTGCGATAATGTTTATAAGGATAAGATATGTGGCATAAACATGAAATTGTTTTTTTGTAAATTGTGGTCCTGAACAAGCTGCGTTTGGCCTGTTATGCTAAATCACTCGGAACACTTAGGAGGATGGATGGGGGATACTGAAATGCCGAGAGATGCCTATGAACGGCTACATATAAGTTTTTTTCATATCATAAATGGGAGAAAAACAGGAATTAGGGAGATCATTCCAGAGTTTACAAACCGTGTAGAAGAACGTACACTGTGCCTGTTTGGTACGATAAGTGGAGATTTGCACTGTATATTGATGATGGATGTGAATTAGCGAACCGGGTATTGCTAGCAAAGGAGGTCCGGGATGGTATCAAAAAATGTAATTCAACAGCGCCATAGCCATTGTAATACAGATAATACAAAGAGAGCACTGAAACGATTCTTCTATGCTCAAGGAACTCTATTTCAGAAGTTAAAGACGTGTCTATCGAGAGTATATTGGGGAGTACCAATCCGTAGGTGAGAATTATGTTCTAGATGAGGTGAAATTTGGCCCTTATACAGCAGAAAGAGTTGTAGTGAGGTAAATTATTGCTTAGATCTGTACTAAAAGCCTATTTTACGAGCAGCTGCATTAGTTGTGATAGAAGATTGTTAACCCATGATATATTTGAAGATACATACATTCCCGACATAGTAATAGAGTCTAAAAACTTACGATCTGAGCCATTTATGCTTACAACAGGAAATGATCGATCTTTTTGGCGGAGACAAGGCAAAACTGAGTTTTATTAACATTACATTTAAGTAGACTATTACTTTCCCATTCAAGGATACGCTAAATGTCTGTTGATTGAAACTGCCATTTTAGCTTTACGGTCTTGGTTTGAGGTAGAAGAAGAATTATTATTATGAATAGACTGAGATAAACTACAATGAAGAGTGCTATCGTCAGCAAAGCAATGGACCGGGTTGGTCGTTGAAGAAATAGGGTTATTTATGTATAGCAGAAAAAATGTGGACGTTATAACTGATCCCAGTTGCATTCCCGCGTTAATGTCAACTTCTTTTGAAAGAAGACATCAATTACGGCACGTATTCGTCTTTTGTCAAGGAAAATAGAAACTCAATTGATGAGCTTATCATTTAACCCAAACGTGATTGGTGTGGAAACTCAACCCTTATGCCAACTTCATCAAATGCTTTTGAGATATCTAAACCGACTACAATTGTTTCACCAGATTGTTCTAATTTATTGTTTGAACTTATGTCACATATGAAAGAAGATCACCTGTTGAATAATTCTGCCTAAAACCGTATTTGTGTCACTAAGGAGCTTGTTAGTTTCAAGGAAAGAGGGTAGAAACAGACAAAAAGAAAATGGAAGTGATGGCAATTGGTCAGTAGCTGACGGGATCGGTCTTCTCTTATTTTTAGGGAGTAGGTTGAACATGTGCTAGCTTCCATGATGACATAGAGATCGAAGGGACCTTAGAGAGGACTGGTACTGGTTCGGTGAGCATTTATTTATGACAATAGCAGGGAATACCGTCTAAGCCAGTCGTCTTATTAAGATCAAGCCTACTGATGATCTTACCGAAAATGAATTGGTTTTATAGTGTATGAGGAAGAGGCGACTAGCGACACATATCTTCTAGAATCATTAAGACACGGGTTTGATCCAAATAAATCCGCAAATAGGTTGGCTTTGGCTACAGAATCAGTAACTACAGATCCGACAAAGGGGACAAGAAAGGAAATGTAGCTAGTTCATTGCATTTTTGTTGTTCAAACAACTTTTTAGTTTTAGTGATAACTCTTTTGCTGGTATCACCAACGTCTTCTGCATAAATCTGTCCATTTAGCTGACTTAAAACATCACAATTTTCTATCAGTGTTGTTATTTCTATTAAACAATGGTCAGATAGAATTTGTGGTGAAAGAACTGAAGTTTTCTATACAAGTGGGTTTGATGTAAAAAAGAGATCTAGGATATGTGGAGTATGGTTAGGGTCGTCATGGATTCTTGTGGGGTTTGCCTGTAACTTGCGTTGAGTATATGTTACTGTAACAATGAAATGAAACAAATATATTGAAATCTCCCAAAATTTAGATATCGCAAAGTGGAAACTGAGACAGAAGGTAGTCATCTTTCAAACTAAGGTAATCGAGGAAGTCTTGAAAGTTACTGTTATAAGGAGACCTATAAATGCAGCAGTCGAATTTCACAAATTTAGGACCAGTATGTTTAAACCAGATCACTCCTCCTTTGTATTGAAAGTTAGAGTGAAGATTGTATTGGGGAAATTGCAAATCGGTTGAATCGGAAGTTTCAGAGGAGACTTGTGTTTCACATAGTCTCAGGTTGTAATTGTTCAAGCTGTTGGTGAACAGCATTGAGATTAGATCTAATATCACGGATGTTGCAATAATGGATCAGAAAGTGAGTACTTTCGATGACCGAGGTTTCTTGTTCCCTGTCCTCCCGGACATCGCAGCCAGGCAGGATTTACGTTTACGGACCCTAGAAATCACAGCCATCTTTTTTTATAAATTTTGGACTTTCAATTCGATAGGAAGACTGTGCGGGCGAGAAGAATCAGATGAAAATGGATTAAGGGCAAGGAAAGGGTGACCGGTAGTCCTTACCCAGATCAGAAAATCCGAGACCTAATATTAAGGAGTCTATAGTAAAGGTGGTGCTACCGCCTCGGCTGGCATGGGGTACACATGCCTCCCTCCTTAACTGAAATGATGTCAACTGAAGATCAGGCATACTACAGCAGAGCATGATACTATGGAGAGACGCCCGTTTCTTCAGAGCCGTTTTAACGGTTGGGACCAGGCTTCCCCTTGCCACGTTCAGGCTTCCCCTCTTGTTATCTCTTCAGCACCTAAAACTGTCAAACGACTTAGGGATTGGGGGATTTTCTTGTAGAGGTTACCTTCCTCGCAGTCCAGACGATTAAGGCAAAGCCACCGACCGCTACTTGTACGATGCTCCCTTGCCACACTCTGCTAGAGTGTGAGGAGATGGCTAGCGCTCAGTCGTCTCCAGCTAGGACATCCCTGGCTTGCCTCATCCGTGTACCTTTTTTTCAAGGAAAAACTTAAAAAATCTATGTTAATCTGCAAATTGGAAAAATGTCAGTGGCGTTCAGATTAGGATGGTTGAAGCATCAGACCATTCCAGAAATTACTGCACTGGAATATTTGAGAAAGTTCCATCAAAATTTAGCTTTTCATGCAATATCACTTCAGTCGTTATTTAATTATCGCTAAAAAAATAATTTTTTTCTCAATCAATATTTCTGAAATGAAGCGTTTTAAAACCCATGTTTATAGGAACTTTTCTTCTTATTTTCATTAGTAATAGCTGCTTTAATGTTTCAACTTTGACAAAATTGGTTACATCTTTAATTTTAACAGATATTACTACTGACGAAGATAACTGTAAGTGTTATCGAAACGTTTAGATTGGATAATTTAAAATACACCATTAAAAAAACCAAAAAAGATATGTATTTTATTATGTGTGATAATGGTGAAAATTTACATTTTCATACCTGAAAAGGTGGTTTCAAAGTGCAAAAACTTATGTCTTTGCGATGAAGTCTTACTGAAGATTCAGAAACAGCTCGATAATAGTAAACCGCTAGATGAATATATCACTGTGGGACAGTACTTTACTAATAAATTAAAGAGTTTGCCAAAAGAAGTGGCAACTGTTACCGAAAAGAAATGTGCAACATAACAAGATTTACAAACTTCAGTATATATGATACGTTCAACACAACTTCCCATGTACTAGTGTTAGACCATTACCAGCATCAACCTCCACTGTTGAAGTTCCATCGGAGTATAATCCTCAACCTATACAAACTACTTTTTCTTGGAAGAACCAAGTTCTCGTATATATTTTTCTAATTTTACATGAATGCCTAAGACTGACTAAAAGTACTTTTAGTTTTACTTTCAATCTGTGATTTCTAGATAGGTATTACGAACAAGTTTGATTTTTTTTAAGAGTATATTTATGTCATCAGGACTTGATTATTGAGAATTTTTTTAATTTTATATAAATATCTACTTTTACTAGCAACCTACCTTTAAATAGTCCTTGCTTAAAACATTGTCTATAGCCTGACAAGTTTCTGGAATTATCTGGCCTAGTGTTTGCGGAGAAATCACTGTTATAAATTTTAAATCTTCATAAGTTCTTCTCGTTGCCAAAAACGCAGGGTCGCCGTTAAGACGTTCATGTGCAGAAATTGGCTCTCGTAAGTGAGTACTGTGTTTAGCAATTTTTAGGGTAACCAAAGCTAAAAGCTCTAGGTACGTTTCTTCGTCCATACGCAAATAGTTATGCCAGTCCCCTGGTTCTAAACGAAGTTCATTCAACAAATCTATGTGGGAGTATTGCTTGCGCTTTAATAACCAGTTTTTAGCCCATTGTCTTCTATTAGTTGTTTTTTATACCGCAACTACCGCCGTCACTGCTAAAATTATATCCCTGGAATCCATGTCCAGTTCGGTTTACTTCTCAAGAAAAACTGACAGAAAAACACGTAGCGTAGGGAAATTTTCCGTGCTCGTTCAAAACCGTGCAAAATAAACTGAAGTTTGTGGGCACCTCTACATACTATATAAAGAGGAGAACTATTACCTTTTTACTAATACACTTTTTTGATAAAAATGAGTTCTGTTACATTTTATGTTTATATTTCTACATGAGAATCGTAAGTATTGCGTTATTATGTTGTGGTATTATTGTAATTTAAGACAATTTTCGTATCGAAACAATACGCTTTTGCGTAGCGTAATTAGTTCATTAACCTAAAATAGAGAAAACAATTTCTCTTTCGTCAGTTTACTAACGCATCGTATTGATTAATTTAGTTATTATATGGTATGCGGTTTATTGATTTAAAGAATAAACACAAAATCCAATTGTAACAAAAATGAGATTAAAACTTATGGCGGTTTATTTGATGTTTTCATAATACCTCGTTGCCCTACCTGAATAAATACACCATTAAAAACAATTCCGAGATTGAATTGTACAGACTATTGTTCGCATCAAAGCTTCTAAGTGTACATGCAACATATATAATTATTAATACTTGTAAGAACTCTATAAGGTCGTGTAACGGTAGTGTAATTTCTATTCTTCATTCGCTTTTCATTTTATTCTTGTATTAATTCCCACCTCTGAAAATACCAACCCTAATCTTATAGCTATCGCCGGTTTCCTATTATATTTGTGTAGGGGAAGTTTTCACCTTTTAATAAAACCCATCAAAAAAGGTTAATTAGAAAAATTTGCTTATTGGCATTTATGTTAAGATAATTATCTTTTTGTAAGATATTATACTTTAGGTAGTGCTCGCTCTTTGATCGTCACCCTTTTTTTTAATATCAGTAACCAATTTTGTATCGTTTTTTAATTTTACCATTATTTTACTGGTAATTGATTGTATTAAAACTATCGTGACTTACTATACTTTATTTAAGAAATTTAACAGTTGAGTGGGCTGTAAGCAATTTAAAGTAAATTAGTTTTTATTGAACTTAACTTATCATGATTAGTATTTATGACTTATCGTAATCTTATTAAAGTACAAATTGTTCAAGTATTAATTATGATTCACAATTTGTATCAATCAAAGCTGTTAAATCTAACGGTTTCTTTACCACCTGAAATCATTACAGGCATTTCCTTTGTAAATAAATTGTTAATGTTGAACTGAAGTGTGTACTTTGATGCAATTACAATAAAAATCATTTGCATATTTTATTAACAACAACGCGTAATTATGTTTTGTTATCTACAGTACATATATGCCTAAGAAAATTACATTAAGTGATACAAATATGGTTATTCAACTATCTCAAAGCTTAGTTTAAATGACAGCCATAATACAACGGGGATATAATAAGATCATCTTAATAAGGATTTCAACATCATCCTTAAGCAAATGCTATGTTGACAGTCTGACGTGTAGAATTAAATCAATACTTAATCGTTCAACACTGCAATATACTGTATTAATAATGGGTTAGGTAAACATGATTCTGTTTATACGATAATACAGAACACATTTACACGTTTAACTGTTATGTGCATTTTAATTTTATTGTGTTAAAGGTTCTCGTGACAAAAGTAAGTAAACCATAGTATTTGTTTTATGTTAGAATTAATTAAATAATTAACAAAGAATCTAGAAAATTGTAGTTGAAGTACACTATAATTACTCGTATTTGTATTTTTGAGTACAATGTTTAGCAATAATGCTGTCTCATAAATGTGTCCGACAACTTACATCCTTTAAACCACCGAAGATTTCAATTGAATATTTTCCACAAATATTGGATAAAAATCATTAAATTATTTAATCAAAAAGTAAAGGGACATCTTCCAAAAGGAATCATTATTAAAAAATTGTGTTAAGTGTTTAAGGCTTATTTCGCACCGTATGAAAAGGTTTTGTTAGCAGTTCTCCTTTATGCCTCAACGGATTTAATTTATTTTTGTACTGTATATAATAATCAGGTACCGGAAGAGATTCGTGGCATTATTTTTATAAAAAATTTTTTAAATAAAAAGTTAACAATTTTTTTATAAAAAAAAAATTTTCCCAACCATCAGTCCATTAAATGATTTTTTTTGTCATTTTTGTCTAAATAACTTATTTATATATTGTTGGTAATAACGTAGAAAAATTAACAAAACGATGTTAGAAAAATTCAAACTCTCCACGGCAAGTATATCATGAAACGTGTTACGAAGAGAACCCGGTTGCAGCTTATGACTCCGCCTTCGACTTCTCGGAACTACCGGAAGTGGCGAATGTTTACATATACTATGTCGACATTTATGAGATATTCGAGTTTACACAAATTCTTTTCTACCAAAAGTAGTTTTTAATTTATTTACAACATAAACTAATAATAATTTATTCAAGCAGCAAGTTAAAAGAATGGTTGTTAAAACATACTTTCATAGTTGATTAAAAACTGTTTAATAATTATTAAACAGTACTATGACTCATTATAATTAATTAATATATAACAAATAAATTTTACCTAAATTGAATTACTTTATTGTGAATACTAGGAATGTGTAAATTTTTTTTATTCCTGCAGACTATCTAACTATCTGTTTTCTGAGGGTGCGTGACACCATCTTGTAGAGGACACTTTGGGGCATGGGAAATGGAAATGTACAACTTTTTTTTAGCAGGACCGAACTTTGCAAATGGCGCTTAAACGCAACTGAGGCCGAGTCAGAAAAACTACATTTTTCTTAACATTAACCGTTGTAACAATTTAAGCTTTTAATCTAAAACTCTGATTTTTTGCACACATATACCTGAAATATGAGCGCTTCTAATAGTAATTCATGAATTTTGAAAATGTTCATTTAGACCAGTTTAGTTCGGGTCGTCAAAGCGATAAGACGTGTTTGGGGAGGCTCCAGCCTCTAACTTCGATTAGTGATTAAAATGTCAATTTCTAGATCAATAAAGTTACTGTACTGGAGGGTTGAGTTTTTGAACAGAATTTTATACCCAGCGGTTTGAATGTTAATAATGGATGAAGACAAAAATAATCTAACCAGTAGAATTTCTGTTACGTGTAAAAAAGGCGCGTAAATAACATTTGGGATCGCTAAAAGATCGTATTTCTACGAAAAAATACGGCTCTTTTATACCCATACCAGATGTGTTAAACTCGTAGAATTGTAAAGTAAACTTAAAGGGCAAATACCACCCTTTTGTCTTGAACTTAAACAGGTAAACATTTTTGCAATAATAATAAATTATAGAGAACCGATAAAATAACTTATTTTATCCCACCACAGCGGGTAGTATGAAACAATCATTAATACGTATCTCTAACTGTAGGAAAAATAGACCGGATATGATTCATAAAAATGCACAGCTTTGTATTTAAAAAACCCCTTTCTATAACAAACCCAGGTGTAAGCATTGTCGTAAGAATCATTATTAAATGATAAAAATAAATAACAATCGAATCCGTAATCCAAAGTATAAATTAAAAGCATATAGATAAAATAAACAAATAACTAGCTCTAATTTGTAGTCGGAATTCTAAATTAAATACAACCTAATTTCATTTAAATACGAAGTACGATGCTTTTGAATAGATTTTTGTCGGTTTGAATATTAATAACAAACGAAAATAATAATAATCAAAACAGTAGAACTTTTGTAATGTGTGAAATGGTTCCTTAAATATATAAAAAATGCGCTAAACCCTTAAAATGACGAGTTCTAAAACATACGCTATACCCCAGGTGGGTAGGGCGAGACGCCCACACTCTCACATCGATTCGTCGATCCGTCCCAAGGATTCTGAGAGGGGAGTGGGGGACAAACATTCGTCAACGTCAAAAGCAAGACTAGGAAGAGCAAGATCTGCCAGGAATAAGATTCTGCCCATTCGGATGTTCGGGAGGGCAGGACTCAAGCGACTTCGGTCATCGAAAGTACCAACATCCGGATTCATTACTGCAACATACGTGGTATCAGGTCGAATGTTAATGCTGTTCACCAACACCTTGAACAAGTGCAACCGGTCATTCTGTTTCTATCAGAAGATCCCTGGAAGCACTGATTCGCCTGACCTGCAATTTCCCAGATACAACCTCCACACTCGCTTTCGACCTAAAGGCGGAGTGTTTGCATATACCAAGGACAACGTAGGTTGTAAGAGGATGTCCACTTTGGAAAACAACAAATTTGACGCGATTTGGGTTAAACATTCTGGGCCCAAATTTGTGAAATTCTACTGTTGTTTGTATGTCTCCCAATTATAACAACTTCCAAGATCTTTTTGATTACCTTAGTCTGAAAATAGACTACCTCTTATCACAGTTTCCATCTTGCGATATTTTAATTATGGGAGATTTTAATGCCCACAATTCCAATTGCAGAAGCATTTGCTGTATCGTGTGATCTCACACAAATCATTTCCGGACCAACCAGAATCCCTGACAACCCTAACCATACTCCACATCTGCTGGACCTATTCCTTACAACTAACCCACTTGTCTATAAAACAAGAGTCCTTTCCCCACTTGGTCAATCAGACCAGTGCCTAATCGAAATAACTTCCTCTGTACCCAATCCAACTGTTACTCGAAAAACAGATAGAACTTTGTTGTCAGGGTGTTTTGAACACCCTGTATACGTATTGGGTAATTTTTTTATTATTTTTATTTATTTAGTTAGATTCCGAATCTTTTCATTTTTTTTGTTTATGAACTTACTGTAGGTAATGAATGTTTTGCTTGTATAAGTCACGCTGTATGTAAAAGAATTTTTGGAATGTGCAATTGTGCACTATCTTTATAGTAGTTATGTAATTTCATTAATAGAAAGCTTCAGTGTAGTTTTGGGATTTTGAATACAATTTTCAGTTTATTGCCCGAATCATGTTTGGGATGTTATTAAGATAAATTCGTTTGATTTTCTTATAGTTTCATTACAAAGAAGTGTTGTTATCGCGTTGGTGCCGTACTGTCGCATTCGTGCAGAGGAACAATTGGAGAGTCGGAATGTTGGTTTTCATCCATATAAGTAATATGGGTGGGCGATTGGTTGCACCTTTGCAATAACATTTCTCTGTCGTGTCGAAGGGAAATGCGAACGTAGCAGTTACTTCGCCTTCAGTCGAGATATCGTATATTTAGGGGGGTGGAAATTTTAAAATTATAATAGTTGATTGGTTTGTGTAATTGAATTTGTGTGGAGGGAAACGTTTTTTAATATGGCGAAAAAGTGATTTTGAAAGGAAGAAGACTCGGTCCTAAGCTTTTGACGCGTGAAGTCGTGTGTGTGTGTGTGTGTGTGGAAAGTCGTTCGAATTAGCGGAATTTGGGGTTTCATCATTGTGCGAGCTCCTAGTGAAATTTATTTAAGTAGCGTTGAAGACTTGCAAGATTAGTCGAATATAACCAAGTTTGGGATATTTTTGTGAAGTAACATTTCAACCGGGTTCGCTCATTAATTTAGTTTATTGGAGAATAACGGCATCTTCGAGTGCGTTGATGATAGAAGTTTGGTTTTTTTGTAGTGCGAACCCGAGGACTATTGAATTTCGTGATCAACGAGATGTAATTAGAGAACCCCTTTCCTAAGAATTAAGTGAACGTAGTGAACGAACACCCCAACCACACGTACTGTTTAAGATTGTTCTGTTCGTAATTAAACTCACTAAGGTAAACTGTGTAAAACGATTTGCTGAGTATTTTCTTTTGTTTGTCGAACCTTAACAACTTTGAGTTAAAATAAATTATTAAAGTGATCTAAACTAGTTAATGTTGCTTCAATAACTTACGAGACAGTATTGTAAATTAATTTAAAATCAAGTTGAATACGTGGTAGCGACCTGATGCGAGTCAGTATTGCCGTCATCAAGGAGTAACATCGAAGACCATGGGTCCGCTCGAGCCTTACACGACGCTTTCGTAGAGCAAGGATCATCTCCTATTTGCCTGTGGGACCTAAGTAATTCAATTTATATTCTGTTTGTTGGTCTTGCGACCTTTGAGAATAAAATTTGGTTGTGTTTTATATGGAATATTTTATGTAATGTGTGTTAACGAAGGAACCTGTTGGAAGTAATTATTTTTGAATTTATTGTATCATTTTGTTAACGTTCTCGGACAGTTTCCTTTGTCTATTTAGAAGCTATTTAAGGTGTTTTGATACCATTAATATTTTATGCAGGGAGGTAAATAAAATCTTACCTTAATTTTTCATTTTGTTTTTTTTATGTAAGATTTGCGTACGGGAGTAATTCAGGTTTATAGAATTTCTTTGAATACAATTTAGCTTAAGATAGTTTTGCTACTGGCCAGATTTCAATGAGGTAAAAAGTTAAGAATAGACGATTACCATTTTATACAAATTGACATGCTGTTTAAATTTAAATTTTTAATTGTTTCATTTTGAGTTAATAGACGTTTATCTTAGTTACTATTTTGGAGTAATTATTTTAATATTAAGCCTTGACAAAGGGTGATGATATATTGCTGAAATAGAAAAGCGTCGCCGAGTTCTAATGAGAGAGGTTTGGAGATTAAGTTAACGTAACGTAATTTACCATAGCCAAATGACCACAACGCCCAACTTCACAAAATGACCACAACTCCCAACTTGATGTTAGACTTGCCGCAACACATGACCTCAACACCCAACTCTAATATTGAACACAACGCCCAACGACGTATGTATAAAAAATCGTTCTACTGCTTCGTATCAATATCATATTTGACCATAGCCCCGAACTATATGTTTGAACACGACCACAACTTCCAATTTTAAAAACGACGACAACGTCAAAGTTGACCACAATCCTCAATTTTAAAAATGACATCACCTAATAAAATACAATTAGGTAGTTTGTTTAATCTATTAAGGTCCGGGTTTTTCCATCTCCTAATAACCTCCTAATGTCGTTATTAGGAAGATAACTTCCCATATTTTGAATATAAATGATTTATTGCACTGGAGCTTTAACAAAAGTTATCAGAGTCGTCAGTTACGTACAATTTTGGTAATTTGGCGTATAGTTGATTTCGCACGAACTTCTATCATTAGATTGTGAATAATGTGCAGTCGCCGTTGAAAGTACTAAAAATACGCATTATTATTAAATTCAATTGTATGAATTCGCACCGATCTATATCAATTTTGGATTCTTCTGGATCCTAAATTTATTCATTCTTCAGCATTGTGCTTTTGGAATAGTTGAAAATGGGGAACGGGGTAACTACATTATCTCCGTTCTCAAGTTTGGCAGTACTTTTAGAACGAGGTGTTTGTTAAATCGTTATACATGGAGTAATTTATCTCAAAATTATGAGTCACTAAAGTCCTTACTAAAATAGGTTTTCTATGCGAATATCAGAAATAGTAAAAACCAATATTTTTGCCACATGTATGAGTACGGGTTTTTTCTTGGTTTAGGTGGCACGGCTTTACCTACCACATGCAACACACCCAAAGTGAATGATTGTGGACCTGAACAGGCTAAATTTGGCCTATCGTGCTAAAGCACTCAGATTTTCTCATACCATAAGTGAGAGGAAAGCAGGAACTAGGGAGATCATTCCAGAGTTTAGAAGCCGTGTAGAAAAATGTGGATTGCGCCGGTTTGGTACGACAAGTGGAGATTTGTACT
Organism: Vesta saturnalis; assembly: GCA_036346205.1. Classification (NCBI taxonomy): domain Eukaryota; kingdom Metazoa; phylum Arthropoda; class Insecta; order Coleoptera; family Lampyridae; genus Vesta; species Vesta saturnalis. The sequence goes on from JARFJB010001982.1 coordinate 693,793, forward strand.
GCATACTGATGATGTGAATGAGCGAACCGAGTGTTTCTCGCAAAGATAGCCCGAGATGGTATCAAAGAATATAATTCAGCAGCACAATAGTCGTTGTAATAACGATAATACAAAGAAAGAACTGAAACCATCCTTCTATGCTCAAGGGACTGTATGTGAGAAGTTAAGGACGGGTCATTTGTAAGCCTAATCGCTCTCTTTTGAAGCGTATTGGGGAGCACTAACCCAGAGGTGAGAATTATATTCCAGATGAGGCCGAATTTGGCCCTGATATAGCAGAAGGAGTTGTGGAGAGGTAAAGTACTGCTTAGATCTGTACAAAAAGCCTATTTTACGAGCAGCTGTTTTGGTAGCTGACAGAAGATGGTCAACCCATGAGAGATTTGAAGATACAGTCATACCCAACAGAGTAATAGAGGCTGAAAACTTAAGAACTGAGCCATTCATACTTACAACAGGAAATGATCGACCTTTTTTGGCGGACACAAGGCAACACTGAGTTTTGTTAGCATTAAATTTAACTAGATTATTGCTTCCCCATTCGAGAATACGTTGAATATCTTTGTTGATTGAATTTGCCATTTCAGCTTTAATTTCTTGATTTGACATAGAAGGTGGATTATCACTATAAGTAGACTGAGATGAACTACAGTGAAGAGTGCTATCGTCAGCAAAGCAATGGATCGGGTTAGTTGTTGAAGAAATAAGGTCATTTATTTACAGCAGAAAAAGTGTAGGCGCTATAATGGATCCCTATGTTACGCCCGCGTTAATACTAACTTCTTTTGAAAAAAAGCCATCAACTATGACACGTAGTTTAACTTTTTTTTTTTGTGTGTATTTATGGGATTTCTATATATGAGTTGTTTTTTAATGCAATTCCATAACAGTTAATTTCTTTTATTCTGAAATTTTCGAAATTATGACGCCCACACATTAAACACATAAAACTTTAATCAACTTATAGAGGATGAAAGACAATTTAAATATTATGTGTGAATAGTTTACCTTGTGTAAATGTAGAAAATTGGACGTATTGTTTAAAGAATAGTAGTAACACACTTTTTAATTGAAATCCGTTTCTGCCTTTCATTTAATAATTACACAATTTGAACACGTTGAAACGATGTCTATTATTAACGATAGGATGCCTGTATCCTTTATTGACAAGATAAAATGAAGGTAACCGTTAGCACTCCGTTAATAATTCTTTTTGTCAATGTTTAGAGTGATTTTTTTTTAATTTATCAATTACTTTTGAATGAAGGTATTAGTACTGAGAGATCTCATTAAACGATCTGATGAAAGCCTTGAATATTTTATAATTACGCTTGGTACATAAATAATTAAATGGGTATTAATGATATTGAAATATAGAACTGAACGTAACATAAGCGTTGTAATTGTAATTGAATTTGCAAATTTTTGTAATTAAAATTCTGTCTCGATTTCTATACGATTTTATTTCTATCTGTTTTTGTTTGGTAGTATGAAAAAAACTGTTGGAATGAAAATAGACCATGAATGCAGTAAAGAATCAAAGGTTCTTTCGATACTACTGAATCTAATTATTCATGAAACATAATGTGTCAAAGCAAAAATTTATTAAATATTTTCGTCGTTTAAAATGTAGAAAAGTTTCTATGTTTTATACTCACATGAACTAGCGGAACTAGTCTTTATATAATTGTCCCTTATTACAAATATAGTTAAATTAAATCTTTTCTTACTAAACTAAATTAACAGAAAATTTAATAGCACTAATGTGTTAATACAATATAATTCCACAATCCTTTATATAATTATTTATTTCTCTACGCGTTTCAATATCATGTATCCTTATCAAGAGAAAATATATAAGTAAAATAATAGTAGTTCTGGTAACAAATCATTATGGTAAAACAGCAAACTTGATTAAAATTATAATTCTATATTTAAAATATCTGTTAAAGGTGAGTCTATAGGATCAACATGTTCGTTCATTACAGGTACTTTCTGTTTACTTATAAATTTCGAATGAAGTCATAAGGTGTTTATTTATTCTTAAATGTTTGGCATAATTTGATTTGTCTGTGTATTTATATTTGCAAAATCTAATGTGTTCTTTGTATCAAATATCAAAGCTCCTAAGTGTTTGTCCAATATAAACAGATTTATAGAATGTGCAGTTTAATTTATAAATACCCGACTTCAAAATGTCGTTAGTTAAATCTGTCGCATTAAATAAACATTTAAGAACATTAGTATTAGTTTCGAAAGCTGCTTTGTATTTCTTGTCCTTTTGTAATATATTTCTGATATATTTCCAAAATATGAAATTGATGTGTATTTATTTTCTTTCGGTTCTGTGTTAACTGGGTCAATCTTTTTGATAGATAATTTGTACTCTTGATTTTCAACTAAAGTGTCGATTATACATATTTGAAATGTAACCATTTGCATGGGCAATTTGTTTTAAATTGATATTTCTTTATTGAATTTTGTTTGGTTGAATGGTAATGGCATTGCTCTATGGGTATATGATTCATATACAGCTAATTTATGTGTTTTATGCTGACATGAATCATTTGGAATTGTAATGTCTGTGTGTATAGGTTTTCTGAATATGAAGAACTCAAGATTGTTCCGTGTATTAATTTTTATTTTAATCTAGAAAATTAATGGCTCTAATTTGTTCTTTCTCTAGTGTAAATTTCAAGTTAGGATGAAAATTGTTAATATTATTTAGATAATTAATTAGATGATTAAGAACGCTCAAAGGAGATGACTTAAAGAAGAAGCTAAAAAATGGTTTCGAATTAGAGATAACCTGCATGTTTATTTAATGGTACTTTATTCTGAAATTGTATAAATGACACAATATTGAATTTAATATATTTGACAATAACGTTAGATTAACTGTCGGTTACATCAAACATTACAAAGTACATCACACAAGAAAATAAAATTCTAAATCTTGTCCAGTAAACAACACAACATAGAACAAACATAAATCAGAACAATTCCTACAATTTTCACACAAAATTCGTCAAATGTTCAATTTAATAACAAAAAATTAGAATTTCTTAACAAGATTTTGCCATTTTCCTAATTCACTAACAAAATTAGAGATTTTAGCTGTAGAATGCCAAAAAATGACAAAACTTACAACAAATATTACTATTATGTACGAAAGTTAAGAATAAAATTAACAAAGTAATTTAATTTCTGTTAAAGCAGATAAAGGTAACGCTTGAGTAATTATTTTAAAATGTAGTTTTTTACAGAAAGTTAATGAATTTAATATTAATGAAAATTTTGAAATTTTAAATAGAAATTCTACAACAAAATTTACAACATTGCAACATCTGCTTTACATCTGTAAATCCACAAGCATCAAAACTGTACAGTCTCATAAAAATTCACCAAATATGTCCATTAGATTAATAGCATCAAAGCACCTAATCTTATTTTAGCAAATAAGATTTATTTGCAAAAAGATGGTTTACCTATGAGCAATCCAATTTCCCCATTTTAACTAATACTTTTATGGATAATTTGGAAGGTTGTATTTTGGTTTCGTTATGTTGATGATATTTTAGTATGTTTTGATAGTTTATCAGATCTCATTGATCAGTTTTTAATTAATATTAACAATTAACATCCTAACACAAAATTTACACTAAAAAAAGAAGAAAATAGAGCCATTGATGTTCTATATTTAAACATAAATTAGCTGCATATAAATCATTAGTACATAGAGCAATGTAATTATCATTAAACCAAACAAATTTCAATAAATATCAATTATAAAAGAAATTGCACAAACAAATGGTTACATTTCAAATATTATCGACACTTTAGTTAAAAATCGAGAGTACAAAAATTATCTATCGAAAATGTTTACCTAAATTGTGGAATTATATTGTATTTTAAACATTGGTGCTATTAAATATGGAATTTCACGAAGTAAGTTTAAAGAATATAAATTTAACAGAAAATTAATTCTATACCGGGTGTTCAAAGCGTCACGTGACGGAAGATTGTGGCTTCGCTGTTGATTTTTCATTAAAATCATTTATACAAAAGTTATTTGGTTCCAATACGTACACAACTTAAAGATATTTTAGCACCGACTGGGTGATTCGTAAAAGTAGGGGGGGGGGGGTATCAACTTTTGATTTTAAATGGAACACCCTCTATATTATTGCATTTTTGGATAGCCTAATGAATAAGCTTTTCAACGATGTATACATTTATACATATAAAATGCAACGTTGCCAAGTTATTTAACAAAAATATTTTTTTTCCTGAATGTAAGGTTAGCAATCAAAATTGATTCTTGGTTTATTATCTAAGTTGAGACAAATTAGTTCAGGGATATAATTAAGAAGAAAAGATGTAAACGTTTTATCGATATATTGAATAGGGTAGAGAAGGCTCCGTATGAAACTTTAGCATGTTCAACGTACTCAATTCTCTTATTTCAAATGGAACACCCTGTATATTTTGATATGGACGAATAGTACTTTTATCTAAATACATTGATACCGCTAAAATTTATAGTTTTTAAAATATTTCCATTTTTTTAATTTTTCTATAATTATTTTATAACGCAACGATTTAATAGAGTGCCATGATTTAAAAACAATAAAACAAAATTTTAATATGTCAATTAAGTGTATTTTAACTTGATTTCTTTCAAAACTCCTTTTTCACTACATTTGTATTTAGAAGAAAACTTGAATTAAAAGAAGTTAACTCTAAATTTTAAAATACGAAGAACGAATTAATTCAAATGATTTGCATAGTAGGAGAAACCCAAGATAATTGTTTACTGAATTTATAAACAAAAATTTCCCGATTCCCGTTGTCCAGATGAACGAGTTCTTGAAAATTTAAAAAATAGGGTTGAGGAAACAGGATCGATTGCAATAAAAAGAACAATTGTCCAAAACCTGTAAACAACGAGGAAACTCAACTAGTGGTGCTTCAAGCTATACAAGAAAACCCTCAAATAAGTATTGGAAAAATTTCAGTGAAACATGATTTACAGAAATCAACAATACACAATATAATTAATGAATATAAATACCATCCATACAAGATCCAACTCCACCAGGCATTGGATGAACATGATTTTGAAAATACATTAAGTTACTGTCGTTGGGGATTGCAACAAACGCATAATTTTTTTAATACAATTATGATGACAGACGAATCTACTTTTCATAACAATTATTTTGTAAATAGACATAATTGTCATTATTACGCCATGGAAAATGCACATATGATTAGACACAAAAACAATCAGCATCGATGGAGTCTCAATGTTTGAGCTGGTATTATTGACAACAGATTACTAGGAGCCTATTTTTTGGAAAACAGTTTAAATGCAGTAAATTATTTAAATTTATTGCGAACCAAGGTGGTACCATGGAATGAAGAGAACATCCCATTCGCTAATGAGGAAGTATGGTTCCAACAAGATGGCGCTCCTGCACATTCGGCTCGTGATGTAACGGAGTTTTGAAATCAGCAATTTCTTGATCGTTGGATAGGTCGTTATGGGCGTATCAGGTGGCCACCTAGATCACCCGATCAGACTTTCATGGACTATTTTTTTAATGGGGCTACATTAAAAATGAAGTTTATAGAACATCGCCCAGTACTGCAGAAAATATGAGGTTAAGAATTCAACAAGCGTTTCGTAATGTAAACCCAAGAAATGTTGCATAATTTACAACGTTCCTACAGGCTTGTTTCAACCTTATTTATAATTTTTTTAAGTCCACATTTGCATATGTTTGACTTCGTGTTTATTTATTACATTGTTTAGTTTATTGTTAAAAAATTTAGTAAAATTAATTATTACTATTACTAATCTGGTATTGTGACTTGAAATCATGGCACTCTATTAAATCGTTACGTTATAAAATAATTATAGAAAAATTAAGAAAATGGAAATATTTTAAAAACTGTAAATTTTAGCGGTACCATGTATTTAATTTTTAACCTTACATTCAGGAAAAAATACATTTTTGTTAAATAGCTTGGCAACGTTGCATTTTATATGTACAAATGTATACATCGTTGAAAAGCTTATTCATTAGGCTATTCAAAAATGTAATAATATACAGGGTGTTCCTTTTAAAATAAAAAAGTGTATACCCCTTACTTTTACGAATCACCCTGTAGGTGCTAAAATATGTTTATGTTGTGCACGTATTGGAACCATATAACTTTTGTATAAATGATTTTAATGAAAAATCAACAGCGAAGCCACAATTATACGTCGCGTGACGCTTTGGACACGCGGCATACATATAACGGAACCCATTTAACTTTCTGTTAGTATACTGTATGCTTAAAATCTGTACTCTTATGTTACATATATTTTGGCGGTTCTGAATGAATATACTTTCAGATCAATTTTGATAGTAATCAATATGTAATGTATGTTTAACGTTAAAGAAATTTGACTAAAATACGTAAGTATAACATAACAAACAACTTTACAATAAGCTCGTTTTTCGTATTCTATAATTTGTTTCTATTGCTGCATAACTAGAATAATTAACATCGTAAGATTAGAACATGTAAGATTTGCTTTGCTTTGCATGTTCCACGTAAATGTTTAGTGTATCAAGACACGCAAACTACCCGTCTAAATTTTTCTAATGTTTATTTATAATGTTAAAGTGCTTTTTTATTCGCAAAACAGAAATGTGCATAAAAATTAACCCTAGTCCTAAGTACTCAGCTTCATTCATCATTGTGATAAGTATGTCAATTAAAGTAATTAAACGGAGCAACTTTATTTCATACGAATGCACTGTAATGAAGTTAATTGTCTAAGTATATGTCGCTACGTACTATTCACTGTAGTAATTTAAGGGGTGTTAAACACGAACGTATCTCTTATTATACGAACATACTTAATTTTCATTTTAATTTGCCACACCGTATATACTTGATATTTTCTACCGTATTTTCTACCGAATGTAACAGATAATTAAATTTGTTGACGAGATGGTTATAAAATGTGCATATATTTCAGTTTGACCAATTCAGTAATACAACTATTCTTGCCTTAAAAAATAACATTATTGGCGCTAATTGATTTTATCATTATTTCCATAGTGTAAAAATTTAATGGGATATTACATTAGTGCAATTTACTGCTGATTAAACAGATTAAGGGTTTACCGCTTGCAAAACTATATTTAACGGGTGAGAATTAAGTTCAAATCAAAATGAAATTTAAATATTTGCATTATGAATATTTAATTCATTAAACTAAGAATAATAGTTATAAAGGTATTTTAACACAATTTGTGAAATATTTAATTTATTGCAGACGAAATTCAAATTTAAGCAATTGCAGTATTTATTTTAAGGTACATAAATATCGTGCGGACCAAAGGTTTGGAATAATGGATTGTTTTCCTTTCCTATCAGATATATCAAAACACTATTGGACAGGTCAAATTGATTTTGATAATGGAAAACATTTGGCGATGGTCTTCAAGGTTCCCACCCCCACCCCTTCTGCGCAGTGACATCATCAAATTTTTTTAATGAGAACACTCCACTTTCTTAACGACTTTTAATAGATTATAAAACGCTGATTTCAGCAAATATACACATTGTACATTTCAAGAGATATTCATTTTTTTAAAATACAAAAACGAGAAAAACATCAAATAGCGTCAACAAATAAACAAATTTTATTGCAAAAATAGGGTTAAATGGTTTTTTCTTTTAGTAACAATAATTATACAAAACAATAATTAAAGTAAATGTTCAAATTGAAACACATTTTCTTCTTGACAGTACACCAATCGCGCTTGAAACTCGGTGCAAACATTTTGCAAGGTTTCCAGTTGTATTGCAGCCATTTCCTGTCTTATTCTTTCTTTCAAGTCTTCGATATTATTTGGTAGATTGAAGTAAACTTTGCTTTTAATATATCACCATAAAAATCAAGTGGAGTCAGATCTGGAGACCGAGCCGGCCATTCAATAAATCCTCGTCGACCAAACCACCTGTTATCAAAAACATCGTCAAGATTATTGCGTACTTCTCGGGAATAATGTGGTGAAACTCCACCCTGTTGAAACCACAACGTTTCATTAGAGATGTCGGATCTTATTGGTTTTGATAAAGTTCAGCCAACGCCGGAATAAGATCATTTTGTAGCATATCTAGGTAATTTAGACTTGTAAACGTCCCGTCAATGCAAATAACCCTATAATTCTATCGCCTACTATTCCCCCAAACATTATTTTTTCTGGATATTAGGTGTTACTTTCCATCATCCAGTGTGGGTTATTGTTACACCAATAACGACAGTTTTGTTTGCTCACTGTACCGTTTAGATTCGTCGCTAAATAAAATTCGAGACGCAAACATCTCATCAGCATTCCACAGGTTCATCATTTGTTCACAAAACTCGATTCTGCGATCAGGATCATCTTCGTTTAGTTCTTGAACTAACTGAACCTTGTATGGATGCCATTTGTGGTACTTTAATTTTCTTAAAACGAAGCTTTTTGAAATATTATTATTTGCCGTAACAGTTTGCGATGGCAAGTGTGGGTTTTCTGTCAGCGCTAATAGAACGTCCATTTCTACATCTTCTGGAACTGCAGGTCGCCCGGATATTGCACGATCCTTCACATTTCGCGACACTTCGTACTTTCTTATAATTTTACTAACTGTTGATTGAGTATCCGTCTGGATATTTTTCATTACAATAATTACTTCAACTTGGGTACGAACAATCTCGAATGATGAGAATCTCAATTCATTAGGTTTCCGATAAGCGTCGAACCATTATTGTATTGATTATTAAAATAATCGATTAACTTTAACAATAAACGATTTAAACTTTAAACATTAACTTTTATTCTTATTTTGAACAGAATTGATCAATAACGATAACCAATAAAGTAAAAAATTGTTTAAAAACGTCAAATTGATAAAATGTGACTTTACTTTTATAGCATCAGAAACAAGAATTTGTTTATTTGTTGACAACCCTATTTGATGTTTTTCTCGTTTTTCTATTTTTTCTATTTTTTTCTATTTTCAATATCTCTTAAAAGGTGTGGGGGTAAAAATTGAAAACCGTCGCAAAATGTTTTCCATTGACCTGTTCAATAGTTTTTTGATATTTCTGACAGGAAAGGAAAAATCGAGCATTCCAACTTTTGGTCTTCACGGTAATTACTTAATTACAGTCAATACCGAGGGTTAGCAAAAAAAGCACTTTTCGAAATTGGTCGTCGTTGTTTACAGTACCTTTGGTATACATATAATGTTAAATTATTGCAGATTTTACATTATAATAAAAATTGTGCGTGTGTGCACCCGCGCGCGGGCTTGCGTGCATGTATATGTGCGAGTACGAGTGCATGGGTGCGTGCGTGCGTGTATGTGCGTGTGCGTGTCTGTGCATGCGTGCTCGTGCGTGCGTGCTCGTGCGTGTGTGTGAGTGCACGTGCGTGTGTGTGCGTGGGTGTAAGTGCGCGTGCGTGCGTGTGCATGCGTGTGCGTGCATCTGTTAGTGTATGTGTGCGCGAGTGTCAGTTAAAATGTGGTGAATGTGCGTGTTGTGCAGTGCGTGGGCGTGTGCGAGTGCGTGGAGGTGTGCGTGTGTGTTTGTGTGTGTGTGTGTGTGTGTGTGTGTGTGTGTGTGTGTGTGTGTGTGTGTGTGTGTGTGTGTGTGTGTGTGTGTGTGTGTGTGTGTGTGTGTGTGTGTGTGTGTGTGTGTGTGTGTGTGTGTGTGTGTGTGTGTGTGTGTGTGTGTGTGTGTGTGTGTGTGTGTGTGTGTGTGTGTGTGTGTGTGTGTGTGTGTGTGTGTGTGTGTGTGTGTGTGTGTGTGTGTGTGTGTGTGTGTGTGTGTGTGTGTGTGTGTTGTGTGTGTGTGTGTGTGTGTGTGTGTGTGTGTGTGTGTGTGTGTGTGTGTGTGTGTGTGTGTGTGTGTGTGTGTGTGTGTGAAATGTGTGTTTGTGTGTGTTTAATGTTGTGTGTGTGATGTGAATGTGTAATGATTAGTGTGTGTGATTGTGTGAATGTGTGTGTGTGTGTGTGTGTGTGTGTGTGTGTGTGTGTGTGTGTGTGTGTGTGTGTGTGTGTGTGTGTGTGTGTGTGTGTGTGTGTGTGTGTGTGTGTGTGTGTGTGTTGTGTGTGTGTGTGTGCTGTGCGTGCGATGCGTGCGTTGCGTGCGTGCGTGCGTCGTGCGTGCGTGCGTGCGTGCGTGTGCGTGCGTGCGTGCGTGCGTGCGTGCGTGCGTGCGTGCGTGCGTTGCGTGCGTGCGTCGTGCGTGCGTGCTGTGCGTGTGTGGTGTGTGTGTGTGTGTGTGTGTGTGCGTGTGCGTGCGTGCGTGCGTGCGTGCGTGCGTGCGTGTGTGTGTGTGTTGTGTGTGTGTGTGTGTGTGTGTGTGGGCGCACGTGTTTGCGTTTGTATACGTGCGAGTGTATGGGTGCGGGTATGTGAGGGTGGGTAAATTGTTTAACTGGGTGGGTTGATTGGTTGCGTGTGTACGCGTGTGCGTAAGTGTGCTTGCTTGCTTGTTTGTATTCGTGCGCGTGTTTGTAGAAAGTTTTGTAGATATTTTTTTAATCGCCACTCAAAACGTAGAAATTGTCAGTAAAATACTTCAAAATCGATTAAAAATGAATCACTTCACTGCCGATGATTCATACCCGAACGTCTCATACCTAGAACTTGAGACGATTCATACTCAAGACTATTCCTCCCTAGGATGATTCACGTATTCTTAATGTTTAAATTATTAAACTGAGAATAACGGTTATGAAGTATTTAGTACACTTTGTGAAATGTGTAATTGATTGCAGATAAAATCCAAACTTAAACAATGTCAGTGTTTACTTATTCTTATAGTCGATACTGAGAATCTAATATTAGCGAAAAAGTACATTTTTAAATTGGTCGTCGTTGTTCATACTAGAATTGGCATGCATGTAATTGTATGCATGTGTGTGCGAGTGTGTGTGACCGTTAAGTGTAGATGTGAGTATAAGTGAGTGTGGTGTGGTGTGAGTATGAGCGTTAGGAGTGTGTGTGTGAATGTGAATGTGGTTGTGAGTGTGGCGTGTTGTGGTGTGACATGGTGTGCGTGCCTCCAAGCATGTATGCGTGTGTGTGCTAGTGTGAATGAGCGTGAGTGTGGTGTGGTGTGGTACTGTGTGGTGTCGTGTGGTGTTGTGTGGTGCGGTATGGTGGGGTGTGGTGGTGCGGTGCGGTGCAGTGCGGCGCGCGCGCGTGTGTGTGTTCATGCACGTGAGCGCGAGCATGTGCGTGTGCGTATGCGTGTGCTTGTTAATGTCATTCAACGCGCGGAAATAGTTATTAAAATACTTCAAAATCGACAAAAAGATTAATAACTTCACTTCCAATTTTGATGTATTTGAATGCAGTCGGGAACGTGTCACGCCCGATGACTCTTCCCAGATCGTCTCATACGTAACTATTAAACCAGGGACTTCATACCGTTCGTATCTAGGATGATTCACGCGTGACTCTCTATACTTGAGGCGCAGGAGAGAGAGAGAGAGAGAGAGAGAGAGAGAAAGAAGCAATTCAGCCTTTAATGCAATTAATTAAATGCTAATTAATTTGCTTGATTCTTTACTGGTGTGTTTCAAACTGAAATACAATCTGAAAGTGCCTGTCCTGAAAGGTGAAGGGTAATTGAGTACATAACTTATGTAGCATAACTGATGCAGATTTATATTTTACAGTGGAAATAGTGTGTTCATAGAGCTAGGTTTAAAAATAATTGACGGAGTTGATTTTATGATTACAATTAAGAATATATTTTGATCATAAAATGGAACATAATTTTTAATCGCATTTTCTTGTGAATGTTTGCAGTATTATAATTTAAATGAAAATATAAACTAATTGTAAGATTATTATCCTGATTCAAAGACAGAACATTCTATTTTAACGTAAAGCAAATAAGAACTTTCACCATTTGACATGTGAAATAAAGCGTTATTAAATAATTAATTTAAAAAATTTCTGAAGAATTTCAGTTCTGCAAGAAAGTCACGCGGGACGCGGGAATTCTACGAAAGTTAACTTTACTCGTTTTTCATAGTTATGTTGTTACGAAATTTGGGGGGGGGGGGAGGGTGTGAGAGCATTTTTCAAATCTTTATCGCGTGCTTCTCCCACTCTTTTTTGGAGGTTGTGATGTCTTTGTACTTCGAAATTTTGTAATAATGAAATTCTGACAAGTTTCTGCAAATCGCTCGAGCTTTTCATAGGCTGTTTATGTTTTGGCGAGGTCACGTTTGTAGATTCGTGTCCAGTGTACTAGATCAGTAGCCTTTCTTATAACCTAAGATAGTAGCCAGACTACTTGTGTTAATAGTTTAATTATTTTAATTTTTTTACCGTGCTTCATTGACATTGTGATACAATCTCTTATTCGTAACATTTTTTATAAATAAGTTCAACTCTACGTGTTTGTTATTAGTGTTATTCGCTTAGATAAAATATTAGTATTATCTTTTTACGACTTACTTTGGTATAATATGTGTGGAATGCTATTCCTTTTATACATCTAATGATTGTTGAAAGTATCTCTTCAGCTTTATTTTGTTGCCATTAACAGCTAGTTGATAATTTTTTACTATTTCTTATACATATAGAATTCTAGTAGCCTTGTTCCGTTTAAAAGTGGAGACTTTACAACACACTTTTTTCTAAATGTTTACATTCGCGAATGCGGCAGATCATACATAGGAGAGAGCAGAGAGTTGCGCACTTAGTCCGATTATGTTTAAATTTAAGGTACGAAGCTTTAAACCAGCTGAATTCTTACACTTATCTTGATCTTTCGGTTCCTTCCTTTTTTTGCGCTCGTAACCTAATATTTTGTTTACATACTCACGTATTGCATTGCGTATTTAATTTGTGCAATATTGAAGTTAGTTTTAGTTTAGCTTAAATTTTTTTGTAAATAATTATCGTTTGTTGTAACAGCGTCGAGACCAGAATTAAACCACTGTTTTTGACGTAATAGAACAACTTTTCATTTTCATTTTATTTGATTATTGATTGAATGATTTTTTAGTTTTTAATTAAATTATTGTGTAAATATAGGGATATGCCCTATTACAGTACAGTGACTAGTGTGGTTATATTGTAAAATAGTAGGCGAGGGCAGGGCACAGGGAGGGTCAATGAAAGTGTTTAAGGTACTTTTTTTATATTCAGAGTGTTCGAAATAGGTAATAATAGTATTGGAATCTCAGAAACTATGATTATATAGAAAGAAGATTCAATGGGGAGAGTTTTAGTATCGAATTGGCACCAGTGATGTTCTAGCTGTTTTATTTTTTAAAATAAAATAAATGCATTTTTTGTAAATTGGCTGTAACTTTTTATTTCTCAATAGTTTTTACGTAAAATACGCCGTTCCGTAAAATACAAAAATTTGTGGTATGAAACAATACACGACCTTCCAACCTACAAAATAATAAAAAAAAAAATCAAAGTCGCTCCTATAAAATTATTGATAATACAGTTTGTCTTTTCGTTCTATGTTAATTAATTTTTAAGGCTTATTTGGCTTTGTCATAAGACACTTTATGATGAAAAGTTATGTAACATTAAATTTTATTTCAAAAGTATGTTATCGCACTCACATATACGCACGCAGTCACACACGTACTCACACGCACAGACACCCTTTCTCACCCTCGCACGCATGCATACAGATATCATGGCCAATCTCATTCAAAAGTTTGTCACACGTCGTAAAATGAGAAAATAGGTCGACTTAGTGATAGAGGAAAATTTCGATTGCATAATTGTCTATACCTACATATGTATATGTAGGTTGGTAGGTAATACACTTAAGTAGAGCCTACTTCGGTTAAAATACAATTTTGTATACTAAAACATGTTGCTAAGGTAATACTTTAACCACAAAGTAAATATGCATAGTTATTTTATTAACGCATAAGGCCGATATGTAGCGAGTAACATGCGCGGTTGAAGTTTGTAAACCAAGGCGATATCCGAAGTGAAATTTTATTCTCTTAATGTTTTTTGAATGCCCGAAAAAATACATAAAATTTTCAATCCATGCAATTTGTTTCCATGTCAACATCATAACTATCGAGGGGAGAGTATTGTTATTGTATTATAACATACACGTTGTCCCCTGAAATTTTGAATACGGGCTTTTGAATGCATCACTTGGTGCTAAGTTACCACACACATTTATTGCATAGCTGAGTCAAATATTTTAATTCACTAAGAAACGGGAATTTCAAATTTGTGTTAAAGTAGGGAATCCAAGTGAAAAATAGTTGCACGATATTTTAATATTACAAATTATCCAAATTCTAACAAACACAATGCTAACCTAACGAATAACAATAGCTACAATGTTCATTTTCTTAAATATTCGAAAAACATCTCCTTAGTGAACCAAAATATCCCAGACGCTCATAACATTCTTGTCGCGTTTCTCTTAACATAGCAGGAATGATATTTTGAGTGGCTTCAAGAATTTTTAATTTGAGGTCATCCTCTTTGACGGTGATCGGTATAAATTGTTTTCTTTATAGAATAAAATATTTTGATAACATATCTGGAGACCTTGGGGTCCGTTGGTGCTAATAATGCGACGAGAAAATGTTTCATTTAAATATTCTCTATCTGCATTATGAACAGGACATCCGTCGTGTCATACCAGATGTGGGCTATATCAATATTATGTAAGCCTTGTACTGCTGGTATCACTTGGCTCTAAAGCAATTCCAAATATTTATCGCCATTGAGATTCCATCAATAACGTTAAGTTTTTGGGGGTACTGAGCTAAGGTTATTCTTCGGTGCTTGGTTTCCTGGGACCAGTATCTCACTACCAAAGTATTATGACGACCATATAACGGGAAAGTCGGTTCGTCACTAACCAGAATATTCGAAGAAATTCGTCATTGTTGTTTACCGTATCCATCACATCTTCACAAAATTTCGTTCGACGACCGCGTGATTAGCAGCGTGCTTTAACTTTGAAAGGTTCAAAACCATTCCTTTAGTAAGTCTATGCACTTCTGATACTCCGGCATTAATTTATGAATTTTCTTGTTGATAAAAGTGTCATTTTCTGTTATCATATTTCGAACCTTAATTTTACGCATTTCAGATTCTTTAGTTGGACGCCTGCGTTCCCTTACAGAACCAGTTTTCTCAAACAAATGTATACAATGAAGACCGAACTGATGTTTCACATTGTAATTGGAATGACCTCCATAAAACCATTTTACAATTTGAGTTTTATGTTTCTTTGTTAACATTTTGAAAAGAAAGTGAGTCAAATTTGAAGCTGTCAAATTGACATGCATTTTGCAGTAACAACCATGTCAACCTATTACAATAATCCAGAAGAACAAAATCACAATGCCTACAAACACATTACATTACTCATATACAAAATTTCAAGGAACAACGTGTATAGTTTAAAAAAAATGTTTTTTATCTAGTTCTTACTTAATCCAAATTGACATGATGGATACTTTAACGTTACCTTTTGGCATTGACAAAAAATTTGACACTTCGAAATACTTAATTATTTACTACTGGCACAATATAAAATATGCGAAAAAAAAAACGGGAAATTAACATTGTAGTGTCCTAATAATTAAAATCTTTATGAGCGTAATGGTGAACTTGTTCGCATTAATGCAAAATCAAGAAAAAAATCGCTAAGGGAAGTATCTTGACAATAATGCTACCCCTACACAAATTATTTGCTAGCCTTACATTGACTTTCCTGGCAATAATTAAAACATTGGGATTTATTTGCAAGTCTAATATTGCATTACTCGTAAAACTCAGATCTGATAAAAGAATTGGCCGTCCAGTGCTTACCAGTAGACGGTCAATTCTTTTTATCACACGGTGTTATGTGAATGAGATAGGATTGGATGAGGTTAAGTGTTGCATCATAGTGGTACAGGTAAACAGTGAAACTACTCGAATTTGAATTAACGAGATTTGCGTAATGATGGTTCAACCCGTTAATTTGCTAAATTGGGAAAGAACCACAAAGAAAACTCAATTTATTAATAAATAAGTAATTGTACAAGTACATTAATAAATCAAATAACAAAAAAAAACTAAGAAAGGGTTCAATATATAACAAAACACCATTAAATCATGTTAAAGTGCACACAAAATTATAAAATTAAGAAACAGAAAAAAAGCAGTTAAACTACACATAAACACAATAAAAGCAAACAGTGAAATCACATCCACAATTTTCATAAATAAATCAGAATAAAAATTGTAATACCAAACATGTGGTCCGTATACAACCAATCAAGTTTTAGTAAAGTAAAAAAGAAAATAATAATGCAGATTAAGTTACATATAAAAAACGACAAACAGTAAAATTAAACAGGTAGCAATAAGATAACTGCAATACAGTTTAACTACACTTAGACAAGGACAAAAAGAATAGGCAAGGAATTTAGACTTCCACAATTGTATAGTGAATAAAAGCACAAAAATACATACGTACAATTACAATAAAGTACATATGTAATTAAATCAATTCGTAGACAAACAATTCTAAATAATCCGGCTGAATCAAAGATACAAGATAATTCAAACAAAGTCTTGCAAAGGTAAGGTGCAGGTAAATCAACAAAGTGACTAGTAACCTACCCGCAAGTTTGAGTGACTAAACTACAGCATGATTTCCTAATCTTACACGTTCATCGATAAATCTGCATTTAAAAACAATAAGCAGGTTAGTTTAACAGTTACAATGGAATTCGAGGTGGTTTTAATGGCATGTGGACTCGTGTCTGTAAACCCCGGTATCGCTTATAATAATTAACTGAGGTTTATCGTGTCACGTTTGTGTACGCATTATATGCTCCACACGGGCGAAAATATTAGTAAACAGTCAACAATATCAAGCCATACCACCAACGAGGAGGAGACACTACTGTCTGACGCGAAGTCCTTTTATTTTAACAGATTTCAGTTTAATGAGCGTGGTTGGCAATTCACTTGCTACCCTTTGTTATCAAATGACTATTCTGTGCGATTTAATATCTCGTAGTAATTATATAAGCAATGATTGCTTTTTAAAACATAGGCTTGTTGAATTGCTTGCTGCGAGCTTTAATCTACATTCAAATACCTATTTACGTTTGAATATAATCCTTTAATGAATCACTTGATCATCAATGCTTAACGGGTTAAGATACGTCTAGCGATTATTTATAGATATATTGTTTACACACCCGCCTCGCGGATTAAAACCCGATTATTTAGCGATATGTTTATTTACGCGACCACCTTAATTTTGAAAAAAAAAGAAATATTACGTGGGAATATTTTCATATTTATTACTAAAAGAAGTATTAATTTTCAAAATATGCACTCGTCCGTAACAAACCTCGAATTTCCAAGTAACAAACAAAGACGTCTGTTGATTTGCGACATGTAATTAGTTACTAATTGGCGACCTTTTTACCCAAAAATGTGTGTATAGAAATTTTCAACGATTCGTCGCGGTGTTTCGGTAAGGGCAGTTTTGAGAGAATAGCTGTTTTCTACCCCAACATACTTTTCTTTTTCTTTTCAACTCTTAGTCAAATATCAGATTAAAACCCAGTAATTTTTCTTTTCTTTCGCGGTAACAATTGCAATTTGAAGAATTTTTATTACAATAATAAAATTTTCTCGGTCCGCTACCTACAACATCTCGTGAACAGTGATTCACTTGATATTTGCTTTATGCATTATATATTTATGTTCTTTGACATTTTGCAAAAGATAATGCTGGTAATATCAATATTTGCTATTTTTGTTAGAATGTTTAGAAGATATTTCATTGATTTGGTGAGGGTAAATAGATGTTTTACAGAAGCAATAAACTTTCTGTCCAAGTGATATTTCTGAAATGACCTCTTATTCTTTATTGAAACTGCGTAGATAAATAAATTCTATTCTCTTCATCCTAGATTATCCAGCACGTATGTTTCTTAAATTGTTTTTTCTTTAATAGAAAATTTAATGGGATTCTAACATTATTAGTATACATAAATTTTATCAAATAATACTAAATGTCACTAAATCTTTGTGGGAGATTAATCTTTTTTTTATTTGCAGAATCTTTTACTTGATTCATAAATGCAACGTATTGTTAAAATGTGATACGGATGAATTTTTCAATTATTTTATTTCAGATTTATTTTGAGGATTTTGCAGCTCAGCGTAATATACTCGTTAATGAATAGAAAACCTTTGCTGAAAACTAATGGCGTCCTTAACGTCTACATCCTTTCATTATACGGAAAGCTTAAAGTTTGCATTGCTTTTCCGCGTTCAGGTGTCAGCAACATAACGATGTTAACTCTAGGACATTTTTATTCTTCGACTTTCCAGCACTTTTTAATTCATCTCAAAATTGTATGCAAATTTTTTACAAAGTAACTTTATTTTTTTTATTTTTTAAGACATTCAGATTATTTTAAAGAGCATTTCAAATAAAATATAGGTGTGTTTATAGTGTGTTACGCAAAAAAAAGGTTATGTCTTTGTTTTTGATATTTCCTGCTTGCCTGGGACTAGTTTTCATTGTTTTTATGCTGAACGGACCGAGTCACATCTTCCAGCTTTATGCTAAAATCCCTTCTGTTAATAATACCTCCCGCAGTTAACACTCGCTCTGATTTTTTGTATGTTATTAGGGAAATGGCAGCTGAAGCTTTCAAGCGATTATTTTTAATCGCTACTGCTGCAGTCGTTATTTGAATTACTGAATTGGAAGATATTTTGGTAGAGGATTAACTGAATTCTATCTAAAATTGTATTTTTTAATGTAAAAAATTTCGAATTTTAAGCTTCATTACGTTACTTAGATACACAATGTTTATTTTGATCGAAATTTTAATCCCATTATAATAGAAAATTACTCCATATTTTATTAATACATGTAATTAGTTTTAATTAGTAGACATTTGATCGTTTGTCCCTTTGCAGTATCTATACCAAATTTACGAATGAAAGGGTTAGGCAACCGTAAAAATGCTTGATACGTGTATCATATTTTTTTAATTAAGCTGATGTCATCAAATGTTGAATTAAATAATATGCGTAAACGAAATGCAAGATATATGGAGCGTATTTTTAATTTACACTAATAGTTCGAGTAAAATCTGTTCGAACATCTAAAAACTTACTCGAACTACTTTAATTTAAAAACGGGTACAATTATGTAAACATAACCTATAATAACAATCATAACATTCAGTGCCTATATTATTTCCTTAAAATAGTGCAATAAATATATAAATAAATCTGTAATCTAAATTCCAAATGAAAGTAATTAAATAATTTCTTTTATAAAATAAATGATAGCAAGTAGCGTTAGAGAACAATCTAAACTAAATACAAGTAGAAAGGTACTGAATAGACACATTTTTTTCTGTTTGTTTTCGAATTTAAAGGTTGATCCAATTTTTGTTTTTGGTACTATATGTGATTCTAAGTTTAATTATAACAGTGTGTTGCATATTGTCTTATAGAATATTTTTCCTTGACTGCAAATTCAAAATTTATGCTAACTTTTACCTTTGTGTACTATGTTTGATCTTAATTGTAATTAATGAATCCTAAAAGTAAACAATTAATGTCGGGAGAGCTAACGGGACCATTATCGTTATTTGTTGTTACCCTTAGACTTAGAACTTAGAGGATGGAGGTTTAAGTTGTTATAGTTCACGACAATAATAAAACAGATTTGATAAATAAATATTAAATTAAATAACAAAGAAATAATTATAACTCGAAAAGCTAAATTAAAAATAATTGAATCATTTGGTCGCATATAAATAACTGCATCCGATGACAGGCGCAAGATCCAGGAATCGCGTAGGCAGCAATCTGGTTGAAACGTGATGTGATTGAAGGATACGTAAGTGAAAAATGTATATGTATATATGTACATTTAGATATCCATACAATAAGTATACACTATTATTTATATGTTTCTTGCCTCTGTCTATATGTCTACTTCTGACTTCCTTACATGTCGAGGCAGAGGCAGTAAACAAATAACTGTCCGGTAGTAGGACGATGCCATTAATAGGGAATGCTACATCGTCCGGGGCACGATTTGGCCAGTAACCGGTCTGCTCGCTAAGGTATTACTCAAGAGAACAATACAATTACCTCGGATCGACCTGGCTACAAGGGGCTGACGACCGCAAAGAATGAGTGGCGAGTAGGTACGTGGAATGTTAGAGGTATGCATGGTAAAGAATTTGAAATTGCGAATGTAATGTACGAAAGACACCTTAATATTCTGTGTGTATCGGAGACAAAGCGCAAAGGAAAGGATGCTGTGGAGATGGAGGATGGCAGTCTAGCATTAAGGTCGGGAGTTGAGACTCAAGTGCATGGCGCAAAAGGAGTTGGGGTGATCGTAAGTGAAAGAGCGAAACGATGTGTTAAACAGTACGAATTGGTATCTCCCCGGATAATATGGGTTAGAATGAAAGTGGAGTTTCGAAGAATTTTTCTTATTGCATGCTATGCATCGGTGAATGGAAAAAAAGGAAGGAAAGTACCACGTATTTCATTCCGTATTCATTACGTATATGTGAATGGTGGGATTAAGGATGGGTGTGATCAGGATAGGATGGGAAGGAACGAAGTTAGGGTTCTGAGGGGGAAAATACTACCCCAGCATTCGCCTAAGTAGCCGCGCATAGTGTTCATATACGCAGTGACCATTCCGCTACATGTGTATGAGGAAAACCCCCTGAAAAAACCTCATACAGGTAGACGGTAACGGCAATCGAACCCATTACCTCCCGAATGCTAAGCAGGTTGTGTCACCACTACGCTACCAGCTCGGTCCGGTGAATGGAGAACGAGAGCAGGAGCGTGAGAACTTCTGTAATGAAGTAGAGAACGTATTAAACGTATGTAAGCCAAACGAAAGAGTGATGATAGTGGGGGATGTGAACGGATGGGTAGGTGTACGGAGAGAACATACTGTACGCGTTCTAGGAAAGTTCGGAGACCAAAGAGTCAATTAGAATGGCGAACGCCTGGTGAACATTGTGCGGAAAGAAGCCTGTTTGTATCCAATACGTGGTTTAAACATGGCAAAGAGGTGAATCTAAAAGTATGATAGACTTGATAGTGTATGATGAGCGGCTTAGAAATCTGGTGAAAGACACAAAAGTAATGCGCGGATCGGAGTGTGGATCGGACCACTTTTTGGTTATATCGAGAGTGTGTAGGGGAAAAGTGGGTCTGGAGAAGGAAAGCAAACGTAGTGCGAACGTAGGGTAGACAAACTAATGGATAATGCTGCGAGAATGAAATATACAGATGTTCTGTATAAAGAGTTGAGTGTGAATGAAAGTGCATGGATAAGCGTGTTATTAATTGTGCCGTGCGGATATGTGGAAGGGCGACTGTAGGTAGACAGAAAAAATGTGCTTGGTGGAATGAGTCGGCAAAAAAGGCAGTATGTAAGAAAAAAGATGCGTACATGGCAATGATTGCTGCAAAAAATGAGATTGAGAAAAATCGATTGTATGAGGTTTACAGATTAAGAAACAAAGAAGCGAAGGAGGCAGTGAGAATAAGTAAAGAGGATGTGATGGCTGTGGAACGAGAGAAAATGCAGAATGATTTTGAGGGAAACAAAAAACTCTTCTGGAAATGGGTCAAAAATACAAAACGTGGCCCAAAACAGAACGCTGCAGGAGTGATGAATACGAGCAACGAAATAGTATGGGGCGATTGTGAAGTGAGGAAATGCTGACAAAAATATTTTGGAAAGCTGTACAGTAGTGTGGAGAATAAGACTGCAGGGTTAAATAAAGGGAATGTAGAAGGAATGGTGAATGAAACTGAGGATATTGGGATAAATGAGGTAGAGAAAACGGTATGAAGGTTGCAAAACGGCAAGGGAGCAGGCGTAGATGAAATCACTGGTGAAATGCTAAAATATGGGGGTGCAAAGCTTATACGAAGACGTGCCTGTTAAAGTATTTGGAAGAATTCTGATTGATAAAGGACGAGAAACTATACAAACTAAGATTTGGGACGTGTAGGATGGCTTCATGTCAGGAAGAGGATGTGTCGATCAGGTGGTTGCTCTCCAGCAGGTGATGGAAAAGTGTTTAAGGGTAAAAAGGAAGCTGTACTGTGCGTTTGTAGATCTGGAGAAAGCATACGACAAAGTAAATAGGCAGAAGCTGTGGGAAATATTAAATGAATATGGCGTAAATAAAGGTGTAATAAATGGAATAAGGGCAGTATACAACGGTAGTGGGGCATGTATTAGGGTGAGAGGAGGTGTGAGTGAATACTTTAATATTGAGCAACGAGTGCGACAAGGATGTGTGATGTTACCGTGGTTGTTCAATGTATACATGGATAAATGTGTTAGACAAGCATGTACCGATACAAATGGTGTAATTGTTGGTGACGTAAATGTACTACTTCTGATGTATGCAGATGACACAGTTTTATTAAGTGGCAGCGCGGATGAGCTACAAACCGCTCTGAGGAAGTTTATTGCAGTCTGTGAGAGCATGGACCTAAAGGTAAACGTGAACAAAACTAAGATTGTGGATCGGGAAGGTGGAAAGGAGAGTAGAGTATTTACCCTGCAATATGAAATTGTGGAGCAAGTGGACGAGCTGGTATATCTGGGTAGAGCGTTTACTGCAGATGGTACAATGGAGGGCGAGATTGGATTAAACATCAGTGCTGGAAGGAAAGTGATTGCAAGTATGTGGACGATAATGAGAAACGAAAACACGAGCCTAGCTGCGAAGCGATCAATGTATAATGGCGTGTTTGCCCCATCAGTACTGTATGGAAGTGAGACATGGGTATGTAAAAATATGCATGAAGAAAAATAAATGCCGTGGATATGAAATTCATGAGAGACACATGTGATAAAACGAGAAGGGGCAAGATAAAGAATGAATGCATAATAACGGAGTGTGGCGAGGAAAAGACGTTGATGGACAGTTATAAAAGTAGTGCATTACGTTGGTTTTGTCACATTGAGAGAATGGACAACGCAAGATTAACGAAGCAAATATATGTGGGTGAGGTTAGAGGAAAGGCCGGGTCTGGTAGGCCGAATGTGAATGAAAAATAAACACGAGGCAGGGATTTTTTGCCTACCCCGCAAGGGTATGGCGTGAAGGTTAAGTTAAGTTAAGGTAATAATGTTTTGATTAATACAACCATTATTCAAGCTGGGAGTTTTATTTTTAATTCGAGAAAACGAAACTTGATCGAAGTAATCATTAGACATACTATCAACACATATGGTATGATTGCAAATAAACTGACCGTTATCTCCTGGATGATTTCAAAGCACACTGTTGTTTATTACGTACAACAATGGAATTACTAATAAATATAATGGGTAATGATAATGAGGAAATGTTTCAAGTACTTCGTGGCAGGCAGAAGGAGAGTATTAAGTTGGTATGTTTGGTTGCAGTCTGGGTTCTTACCAACCAGGAAAGTTATAGGTAAGACCAATGCTCATGCTTCTGTACTTTTTTCTGTTTTACATTCAATCCTAGGTCAATAACAGATTGATCTGATGTAGCAAAACGCGCTGTATACCATTCCTTAATAAGAATGTCAGTATGTTTAAATAGTTTTGGTGAAACATATATCAAATGGCCTGAAGGACATGGAACGGTGGATGTAAGGAATGGATTTTATGTAAGTTTAATTTTCAGAATCAACTGTACGAAGAAATTTAATAATAGCTTTTAATCTAAACGATCTTTCCCTGGTCTAACAGGAGCAATAGACTGATAGACGAATATCTTGATATTAAAGCACCCATAGAAAATTCAGCAGTGTATATAAATCGCAAAGGATGGTCATCAATGTTACTGCAAGGTGTCTGTGATAACCTTCGTGTATTTACGGACTATTTTATTAGATATTCAGGATCGCTGCATGAAATACGCTGTCTTTCAGAAATCAAGAATGTTGCAACGTCGCAGCAATGAAGAGTTTTTTCCTAATAATGCTCACTTACTTGGAGACTATGCATATCCTCTGGGTCCACATATCTTAGTAACATTTAAAAACAACGGTCACTTAACAAATAAACAAATAAAATACAATGTTGCCCATCCGCTGGTGAAGGCTATCTTGTTTAGAATTGCATGATACCAAGAATGTGCCCACAGTAATATTAGCTGAATTTATTCTACATAACTTTTGTATTTTACACAACGACAAAATGGTAATTGAAGAGGCTCAAAATAATTATTACATGTTCCAGTGTAAGGTTACTGAAAATCGTAATCTTAACAGAATGGGAATCCAAAAACGAAATTATATTGTTGTAACAGTTGTAATAACGTTAACGTAAAATTTGCTAAATAATTATGGAATAACATAATGTAGCACGTTTTATGTAATTTTTAATTTTAATTTTACTTATGTTAAATTATAGTGCTGTAATGTATAATTGGTAAAACATTTGCTTCAAGGTCTAGGGAAAATACAGCAAAAACCTACACATACCAAAAGCTAAAATTAAAATTAAGACATATCATTATGCCTTCTTTTAATTATAAGATGGCAAAACGTATGTAAACGAAGATTTTCTCCTTGTCTATTAAAATCATTAGGGTGTTTGTATATCTCAATAGCTTCACGTTGTAAACGAACATAATAATGAGTTTGTGTTGCCAATATTTCCATATTATCAAATTGAATGTCGTGATTCTCATATGTTATGTACGTCTTGTATCAAAGCTACGTTTTGTGGTTCCAATGTATACTTTTCCACATAAACAAGATAACCTGTACACTCTGGAAGGTGATAATGGGTTTGAAGCATCTTTAGATGACCTTTAAATGTTCTTTAATTTTTCGTGTAGCTTTAAAAGCAGTCCTAATGCCATGATGGATTAGGCTTGTTTCAATTCTATCTGTAACATAAGTTATAAAAGAAAGAAAAGCAGTACCAACATTAAGCACTGGTTTTTCTTTATGGTTATACCTAGCAGGTATTAATATCAGTAAGTGAATATCCATTAGCTTGTAAGGAATTTGTTAAATATTTATATTCATCTTTCAAAAATTAAGGATCACAGATTTGTTTTGCTCGACCCACTAAAGATTTAATTACACCAATATTTTGACGTGGATGGTGGTTTGATAATTTATAAAGGTATCTATCAGTGTGTGTCGGCTTTCTGTAACCCTTAAAAGAAAGTGAATTATTAGTTTTAGATATTAATACATCAATAAATCGTAATTTATTTTTCTATGGTAAATTGGATGCTAGGATTTACACCATTTATAAAAACTAAAAATTCGTGTAGTGCTTCTTTGCCATGTCTCCAAATAACAAATGGGTCATCTACATGTCTATACCTAACTGAAGCTTTTTAAGGTGTATTTGGTAATCCTAATGTTTCAAATGTTTCCATGTAAAAATTATCCATTGCTACACCTTCAAGCTGTTTATGGAATTTATCATTCCACTGAAAATAAGTCGTAGTAACACAGTGCTGAAAAAGAATAGATATATCCTTTGAAAAAAATATTACATCGGTTCTACATAGAGAAAGACAACATTTACATCAATTTGGGCTTGTATTTCGATAGCACAGTTGGTTAGTGCGGTACTCTTGCAAAGTACAGGTCGTAGGTTCAAATCCTACTCAATGTAAATGTTTTATTTATGTATTTAATTAAACTAATAATAATTTTTAAGTATATTCAATAGTTTGTTTTAGAGGGACTGTTGTAAAAAGTGAAACAACATCAAAACTGACCATTATATCACCCTCTTCAATTTACAGTTGTATATTTTTTCAATAAAGTCGGCAGAATTTTTTTAATATAATGGAGTGTTTTACCTATAAGAGGCTGGAATAGAAATCTGTTTATATGTAGGAGAATTGGCCTTAAAGGAACATTCTTTTTCTGGATTTTTGGAACCATGTAGTTTTGGTGAAAGAGATTCAGAGTTAGTTTCTTTTTTATTTCTTTAGGAATAGATGATAATTTAAGAAGTTCTTTAGTTTTTAAAATAAACTTTTTTGTAGTATCTTTTGGGAGTTCCCGATAAGTCTGTGGTTCTAACATTTGTTCTACTTTAATGTTATAGTCGTTTATATTTAATATGACAGTTGCATTAGCTTTATCTCATTTTAATAGTATTATCTTTTCATTTTGTTTAAGATCAAGAAAGCATCATATGCTTTTTGGAGGTTTTGTTTTACATTTAATCAAATAATCGATTAATCACATAATCGGTTTATCGGTAACTATCAAAAACCTATCTAAACGGGATTAGTCGATTATAATTATATATTTAAGTATTTACTTGAAATAATACATAGAACATAATGAAGTATAATATATGAACCAGGGCTGTATGGGTAGAAAATTTAATTTGGGCAAAGGGTGAACGATTGTAAGTTTGAACAGTCGATAGCCAGATACTGAGGATAATCGATTTTTTAATTAAACGATAGTCAAATAATCGAGCAATCAAATAATCGATTAATCTATGATTATTTTCAACAACTTATCGAAACCGGATTAATTGATTAATCAATAATTTTGCCCAGCCCTAATGCCGACGCTCTCACAAGTATTACACTGTTTTGATCACCGATCGTATAATACTATACTGTGAACTTTCGTTAGTGGCAGTCTAGATGTGGATTACGTTCAAGAAAAGTACGTTAAGTAAGATAAGTATTAAACTAAATTGCCCAATTTTTCACTGTTGAAGATAAACCGTCAAAAAATAAGAATATTATAACGTCATAATATTCATATTTATCTATTCCAACGTTATATATATATATATATATATATATATATATATATATATATATATATATATATATAGTATGTTAGTAGTTTTATAGTACTTCATAGTTGGATTATAACCGTTATGGTTATTTAGATATATTAAAAATGCGAAAAGTTCGCTGGTATTTCCTTTTATTATGGCAAATTTTTAAAATCTGTATAAATATTTTCAATGCAACTTATCACATAGAATGCGTTTATCTATTCGAATCTTAAATAAAACATTTCGGGTTTGTCATCGTCAAGTTTACTTTTTTTTATGGACCCATGTTAGATTTTAACTAATTCAGCAAGAAAAATTGTCTAGCTTTTCAACTATATGTAAAATAAAATTAAAACGACAACAATAAAAATAATTTTTATTTCTATCAATATAGCAACGTCGCACAAATTGAATTATTATTTTATTTTGAAAGTTAAACTTGGCAGACATTGTTTCAATCTTGAAAAATAACGCTAGTTGGCTTGAAACTACGACAAATGACAGTACTTATGTGCAAAACATACAGAAGTAAGAAGAATAAGCTTCAATATACTTATTTTTTCTAATAATAAACTGATAAAAATGTAACACTAATATTTTTTGGATAATTACCACTTTGTGTTATTATTTGTCGACCCTTGACCCATAAGGTCGACAAGGTTGGGGAAGTATCATGTAAGTGAAAAAATTCAATCTCTAGATTTTGGTATATTCTTACGTTTTAATACCTGAAACAGAGAATATTTTTTTGGAGTGATGTCTGTCTGTTCGTCTGTCCATCCGTTTGTTCGCTTTTGGAAAAGTAGCACATGAAGTGCTGTCTTAATTTTTAAAATTACGTAGGTGATACCAAACCATGTAATGTGTACAATAATCATTAGCTGCCTGTAGTAATCTATGCGTAGACATAAGATTTAAGAATACTGCACGGAGATAATCATTACTAAAAGTACTCAAATTTGGTTACATCCTAAAAGTATTGGATGCTACTTAACCCAAACATGAGTTAAATGTAAAATGTTAAAAACCTTTTCGACTGGGATAAAAGACCTTGTTATCAAAATTAACTTAGACTAAAGTAGACTACATAAACTTGCTACAAAAACGCTTATCAGCTCGGTTTTTATTTTAGTCATTAAAATTATTATTAAACTTCGCTGGTATATCTTAGAATTAAGCCCTGAGGTCAAATTCAAGGTCAAATTACGCCATCGGAAATTCCAATGCCAAATCCGGGGCCAACTTCAAGGTCAAACCACGCCTTCCACGTGGCCGTCAAGGTCAAAATATGTTATCCACGTGGGCGTCCAAGTAAAAATACGTCCTCCACATGGGCGACTTCAGGAAACCTAAGGTCAAAAGTGCCTCACTACTACTCAAATCAAACACATTAAAAAATATTTACCCAATCAACTTTAATTAACATTAATACTAATCCAAAGTCGACATTGATTCAAAACTACAACGCTCTTGAATTTTAACAAGTAATACTAAAGCAAATGATCTTACTTAATTTGAGTTGTAAGTCCTTGATTGTCCACCAATTTTAGAAAGTTTACTAATCGAATGAAATTTCAAAATTTTGTCTTAAAGTATTAATAATTATACTTAAACCACTATAATTGTTTTCTCATATACGTACCTATAAAGAAAAAGCTAAGTAATCGGTTTAAACTATGAAACACTTTTTTTTACATTTCTCGACGTTTTGTGGCCTAAACAATATGAAAAACAAGTTTTTAGAAAAAAAATTTTGTGTCTGTGTCTTATTTGTGTGTGTGCGGGATAACTTTTGAACCATTAAAGCTATCGATATGAAATTAAGTACAAAAATTCTTTGCCATAAAATATAGGTAAAGTTCGTTAATGAGTAAAATCCAACTAGAGACGAGAGGATTAGAAAATTAAAAAAATTCATTGCTTCAAATTTTAAAAAGTTACATAATTTAAAAAATAAACTAATACTTTTTATATAAGTTCAAAATAAAAAAATATATAATAACCAGTGGCGCGCCGTTTTTAGGGTACAAAATTGTGCATTTTTTAATTTATCAACCTAGGTGTTGGGGGTTTTTAAGATCGCTGTGTAAATCATTTTTGTCAAAATTAAAAAATTCAAAATGGCGGATCATAAATGAGGAATTATTATGTTTATTTAATTTATCAACCGATTCTTTTGAAAGTGGGTATTGGGGGTTTTTAAGCACGCTAAGCATAAATCATTTGTCAAAATTAAAAAATTCAAAATGGCGGATCAACAATGGGGGATTATCGTGTTTATTTAATTTATTAACCGATTTTTTTGAAAGTCGGGTATTGGGGGTTTTTAAGATCGCTAAGTATAAATCATTTGTCGAAATTGGTAAATTCAAAATGCCTGATCAAAAATGGGGAATTATTGTGTTTAAAAACCTATGATCCAAATTGAGGTATTGTGGGCTTTGAGCTTATTTATTTACATATATGAGAAAGCATTATGGCAGATAATTTGGCAGCGGTTTTTAACTGAAAATCGTAAAATTCTATAAACCAGCAGGTTGTGATTTGAGAATTTGCGCAACGAATCTAACGTGCTAACGCTAGGAAACCTTTCTATCATCTAAAGTATCCTAAAGATTTCTCCGCACGCCGTGAATTTTCAGATAAAACCGCTCTAAGTTAACTTTTTCTTAACGGTTTAACAGTACTTTCCTAGGGCAGAATGTGAAAAATTACACTTCGTAACGACATTAATATCAGAATACCAGAGATTTAACCAACATAATTTAAGTTAAGAAAGGGTAACCACTAGGTTGTAACATCCGAATTTGTGTAATAAGATAAAGTTTACTTTGTCTTTTATTCTTACAGACGAAAGTATACGTTGGAGAAAAGGGAGAATATGCTAACTTATTCCTACACAATTTCCAACTTTTGCATCCAACCCAAATGACGTCGAACGAAGATATCTTAAAAATTTATCAACGATACATTACAACAAACAAAATACACTCACGTAACACACAAAATTAAAAAACACCGAACGCGTTTCGATAGCTACGCTATCATCATCAGCGGTCGACTAGGGTGAAGCAAAGAAAATTTCTAACATATATACCATTAGCGAGTAACGCTTCGTTGCTTATCTGGTGAAAGTGAAAGTTTAATGAGTTCTGAGTAGCCTAAAGGTCCTTGATCATCATTATTCGTTAGTACTCTAGCAAAGTACAGGTCGTAGGTTCAAATCCTACTCGAGGTAAACTTTTTATTTATGTATTTAATAAAATTAATAATAATTTTTAATTATTCATCAGAATTTGTTTGTTTTTGAAGATTTCTAAGCTTTCATAACAATCAAGTTCGTTCTTATTACTAACATGTTTGATTAATGATTGCTTATCTACTACATGATTTTTATCAAACATATGTAGGGCTACGGCAGACTTGTCCCAACGTTTGTATTTTATATGAGCTAAATGTTCTTTAAAGCGAATTTTGATAGGTCATTTAGTTTGCCCCACATATATTTGTTCACAATTTTTACAACTAATTTTATAAATTCCCGACCTATCCTGCTTATCCACTTTATCTTTTGGATTGCCTAAAAGAGTTTGGAAAGGTTTAGATAGACCTTCTGTATAAGCAGGATAGTTTAGATACTGTGTTTCTTTTTGCTATCTAGCGTTACCTAACGTAGTTACGTTCTTAACTTTCATCGTATGTGTTTGTTTCCTAACTATATTCATAACCATTTCATCTGAAAACCCATTGTATGCAGCAATTCCTTTAATAGTACGCAACTCTTTATTATAAGTTTGAACTGAAAGAGGAAAATTAAGCAATCTATGAACCAAACAGTTAAAAGCCGCGAGTTTATGCTGTCTACAGTGATTTGAGTCGTTGGTTATGAATCTGTTAGTGCTAGTTTCCTTACGATAAATATCTATATCTAGTTTACTACCATTTCTTGTTACCAGAGTATCAAGGAACAGAAGACTGTCATTTGCCTCTATCTCATAGGTAAATTTGATTGTCGGAAATATAGAATTTCAAGTTTCTACAAAGTTTTCAACACTACAAATTTTAGTATTACGGATGGCATACACGTCGTCCACGTATCTAATCCAAACTCTAGAAAAATAAGGCAAATCGCGTTTTAAGTCTGTCTCAAATTTACCCATGAATAGATTGGCTATAAGCGGAGATAAGCTATTGCCCATTGTCGTACCATGTTCTTGCTGGAAAAATTGATAGTTAATTTTGAAAAATGTTTGTTTCATACAAAAATCAGTTAATTTAAGAAAATCTTCTACTTCTCAATCCTCCAAATAGTTTTGTTTTAAAACATCTTCTAAATAAACTAAGGTTTGATCTATTGGAACGCTCGGAAACAGTGAACAAACGTAGAATGAGACTAAAATTTCATTTTCTGTAAGTTCAATGTTTTTAATTTTATCAATAAATTCATACGAATTTGCCACACTGAAGTTGGGCTGTTGGTAGGAGGTTATGAAATTTACTGGATAAGCATTTGGACAGCAGATAAGTGAATTAATACTAGAAACAATGGGTCGCATAGCATTACCTGGTTTATGGATCTTAGGCAAGCAATACATTCTAGGTAGCACCGGATTAGATACCGTTAGTCGAAACCTAAGAGAGTCATCTACAATTCATTTACATGCTAATAAAACCTTCCTAGTTGAAGTAATCATTTTAGGAAGAGGATCTTTGGTAATTACTAAATAAAAACCTGAATCTAAGAGTTCTTTGACTGAAGCAAAATAATCCTCTTTGTTTAAAATGACTACTTGATTGCCTTTATCTGCTTTGAGATAAAACAATTTTTACTTTTAAGATCTTTAACAATTCGAAGTTCTGAATGATTTAAGTTAAATTTTGACTCTTGTTGGACATTTCCCGAAATTTGAATTTTACTGGTTTGTCTAACGTACTTTCAGCAATTTTCATCCAATGATTTAATGGAACTTTCTATGCTTACTATGATTTTCTCAACCGGAGGTTTGTTAAAATTAAGATTATATTTCAAACCTTTATTTAACAAATCTATTTCTTCTTTGTTAAAAGTCTTCGAAGATATTTCTAATTAATATTGACATACAATTTCTAAAAGATTACCGTACGTTAGATATTAATGTTGCTAGTAATTCAAATTCATATGCAGGTAAAAAATCGCTTGAATTTGCCAAGCGGAAATGGTTAGATTTAGAAATTAAATGTCATTATTCAAAACTAACAAAGTTAGAATTAGAGGCTTATGACTTACATTAAAAACTGGTAACAGGGTTAAATGCTAAGGAATTTGATGAGTGGATTACTTTTTTGCATCACTTGGATGAGGTCATTGATCATAAAGATTTATACATCAGAAGAAATTGTCAAAATTATGTAGATTCAACAAACAAGTCAAGCAAAATGGTAATGCCACAAACGAAGATATCGTTATTAACAAATCTTCTAAGACTTTTAGCAAAGAAGAAATAGATTTGTTAAATAAAGGTTTGAATATAATCTTAATTTTAACAAACCTCCGTTGGATAAAATCATATTAGGCATAGAAAGTTCAATTAAATCATTGGATGAAAATTGCAAAAAGAACGTAACGACGTTAGGTAATGCTAGAGAACAAATAGAAATAGAGTATGTAAAGTTACCAAACTATCCTGCTTATACAAAAGGTCTATCTAAAATCTTTCCCAAAATTAATTTGAAAACAGTCACTACTGCAGATAATAGTTTGCAAACTCTTTTAGGCAATCCAAAAGATAAAGTGGATAAGCAGTATAGGTCGGGAATTTATAAAATTAGTTGTAAAAATTGTGAACAAATATATGTGGGGCAAACTAAACGACCTATCAAAATTCGCCTTAAAGAACATTTAGCTCATATAAAACACAAACGTTGGGACAAGCCTGCCGTAGCCCTTCATATGTTTGATAAAAATCATGTAGTAGATAAGGTATCATTAATCAAACATGTTAGTAATAAGCACGAACTTGATTGTTATGAAAGTTTAGAAATCTTCAAAACAAACAAATTCTAATGAATATTGATGATCAAGGACCTTTAGGCTACTCAGGACTCATTAAAGTTTGATAACTTTCACTTTCTCCAGATAAGCAATGGTATATATGTTTCCTTTACTTCGCCCTAGCCGACCGCTGATGATGATAGCGTAGCTATCGAAACGCGTTCGGTGTTTTTTAATTTTGTGTGGTACGTGGGCGTATTTTGTTTGTTACAGATCCTGCCACAGTTTCAGTGTTCTAGATTTTTCAAGATACATTACAATGTAACTTAGGATAAATTAAGCAAATTATGGCCTAATTAAACAGCCAGTAACGTATATTAGAAAAATATAAAAAAGGTGGAAACAAGATGTTATCACAATCTTGCTGAACGTTAATGCATCAATAACTATTGACAAAAAAAGCATTTATAGTTTTAAATAAATTTATGCCAATTCTTATTAGGTAATTATACACTTTGAAGAATGGGCTTAATTCTTCAATAAAATTAATTAAAATCATGTTTTCAGTGTTTTGATTATGATAGGATAAATTTATTTATTAGTGTTAGTGTTAAATGTGAATTATCGAAATACAAAATGTAGCAAAGGTAACTGAAAAAAATTAAAAAGTAATTAAGAAACTTTTGTCTTTATAATTTAGTTCGTAATGAAAGCGTCTTTATAAAAAGCAATTGTTAAAAGTTTCTAATATGAATTTTCTTATTAAAATTTAGCAAAGTCTCTCAATGATTAATTTGAAAACTTCAAACGTTTTTAAATGTATTTGCAAAAAATTGTGCACTTTGTTAATTTTACTTTTTTTTTCCTTTAATCATATTTCGAATTTAATTGGGACTTTTATCTAAGAGAAAATTCAAATATATACAGCGAAGGCACATTAGAATGTTTATGAAATAAGGTGTATATACCTAGCATCATTTTGCTTGGAACTAATTTCCTAATTTAGTAGTAATTCCCTAACTGCAGTACTTACATGACAAATTAAGTTTATCGCTAATGTGCTTCACACACGCAGAATGCTAATTAGGTAATCATTGATTGAATTGCTACGAACTCTAATCCCAATGCTGTACGTGTCGAATTTGCATATATTCATAACATGTTTAAGTGATGTATGATTTACAAATCAATAGTGATGGTTGTACGTGTTTAAAGTGACGTAGGTACTGATTTATATTATCAAAGTACTCGTACCTATATACAGTTTTGAATTGGAATATACTTTCCTAAAAACTTTGATATGTAGATATTTCTGCTTTATATGCTAAAATGAAATGATACCCAATTTGCATGCCAAGTAAAATTTATGTATGTAAAATATCATAGGTATATATAGGTATAAATGCTAAAATCACAATTAGTAACTAAAATGACAAATTGAAATACCCTTTTATACGCTTTCACAATTGTAATTGCATAATTGCATACATAGAGTTGTAGATTCTCTTTTCATAATTCAAAACTTTGTACCTTCATTATATACAAAAAAAAATTATAGAATTATAGAATTTAAAATTCCTATTAAAATGCTGAATCTTGTTTTGCATTTGATACATGCGAAATTATTTTGTGATAGCCGTATTAAAACAAATGTGATGAGTGGTTCCTCCAAATATTCCAAAATTTGCATTACCAAACTTTGTAGTTTGGCAAATTAAAGTTTTTATGCTGATTTCGTTTTAGTTTAAAGTTTTTGTGTCTTTATTTTAGCGTGAGCATAAGCCTTAAGTGGATAGAAATCATATAGTGAAGGATAAACGATCTGTATTGTTTATAAAAAAGAATTAATATTATTATTACGGCCACAATTACTCCTTTCACGAAAAAGAATTCAAATTGTGCTGAACGACGCGTAACTCTTACCCTTTCATACGGTGAAATAAATTCAATTAGCTGAAAATATAAGTATTGTGGTATACTTAATGCTAATATTAGTATATTAACATTAATATTGCTAAAAATGTGCTTACCTTACTCTACTGACGCTTTAACACATATAATTCATTTTTCTTTAAATAATGTATGTGGAAGTCAGCAATATACAGAGTGATCAATCTCAAGTGTATACCACGTGATCAAAATGTTTAAGTTAGTACCATTGATAGGTTGGTGAGAAGCTGTATTGCTCTAGCTACACTATACCTTTTCAACTTCAATTTCAGAAAAAGGAACTTCAATTTGGAAAATAATAAATTTAATTTGAGAAAAAGTAATTCCAGTTTAAGAAAAAGTAAGTTTAATTTAAAAAAAGGTAAATTTAAAAAGGTAACATCAATTTCAGAAAAAGTAAATTCAGTTTGCGAATATTTCATATTAAAAACAATATCTAGTATACTATGAATAAAAGTGAACGTCACCACAAATTTTTCATCTGAAAGTCAGCATTATTCGTAAGTAGTTGGCAGTATATCTGTGCTTTAACTAATAAAATATTAAAAATGGAAAATAGTGAAAATAATGGCGTAAGAAGACGTCGAGGAAAGTATGGTAAAGCCAGCGATGGTGCCCGCCAGCGTGTAATGAACGAGGCAGATATGGGTGGAAACTGGAAATTAGTAGCTAGAGCTAATGGGGTTCCATATGAAACTGCCTATAATTGGATAAAGAAAGGAAATCCAAATAGGATGCAAAGAGCTGGTCAACGTCGCGTTAAAATTAGATATAGATTTTTGTCATACCACTACAGTACACTTGAGATTGATCACGTTGTATGTAAAAATGATACACCAACTTAATTCGCTGACGTTAGGACGATAAGCATCCCTCCTAGGCTTTCCAAAGTTTTAGAAAAATCTTTTTACTCTCAATTAGAGCGTCATTTAGAGATGTTCAAAGACAATATCTCATCAGTAGCAGATAAATCGCGACTTAAGCTACTAGCACTCAGAATTCTCAAAAGCATTTGAATCAATAGATCAAAAACTCTTATTAGCTACCTTACATTATATTGGTGTCTCTCACGCCGTGCTCAGGTTATCTCAGAAGTCGTGTTCAAAATGTTCACATTAACACGTCACATCGTATAATGAGTTCAGATTATAGAGCCGTAAAAAAAGGAGTTCCTCAAGGTTCCATATTAGGACCATTACTTTTCAATCTATATATCTCAGACATAATCAATACTTTTGAAGTCATTAATGTCCACAGCTATGCTGATGATATACAGATTTATTTTTCTCTTGATAAGGCTACTATGTAGGAGTTTTTTTACGCAAGATTTACACAAATGTTAAAATTAAAGAATTATTTCCACAACAAAATAACGTCACTCCACCAAGCCGTCCTCAATGCGGATGCAGAATACACACCACTCAACTTAAGACAAGAAAACATACAAGCAGGCATACGTACTTTCACTAAGGACCAGAAATAAGAAGTATGGTCGAAGAAAACATTACATGGCCACCACTATAACATCATGCAAAACCCGAATATTGTCATGTAAATGGCTCACAACAGGACAACTCTTTCCAGAGACAGAAGTATTCGTCCTAGCAATACAGGATAATGTGATAACCACTAAAAACTACAGGAAAGATATTATCAAAGAAATCACAGAACATATGCAGGAGATGCCATCAGTTCAAAGAAGCAATAGACCACATAACAGGAGGATGCAAAATACTTGCTGGTACAAACTATACACACAGACATAATACAGCAGAAAAAATCGTACATTAAGAATTAGCACTTAAACATCAACTCATACACACACCCCATATTACAAATACACACCCGAAAACATACTCGAAATTGAGCAATACAAATTATATTGGGACAGAACATTACGCACGGATAAACCAGTCTTAAGCAACCGACCAGACATCACACTCACGAATAAAAGAGAGAATAAATCGTATTTAATAGATATCGTAACACCTAATGATACAAATGTCGCACAAAAGGAACAAGAAAAGATAAAAAATGCACACCTCTGGCCATCTAACTAAAAGAGCTCTGGAAACAAGAAACAGTTACAATAGTCACAGGTATTGCTGCTAAAGATTTCCTTAACTACCTCATAAAACTAGACATACACACATACATTCATACAAACATCCAAAAAGCAATCATACGTAAAACAGCAACAATAGTTAGAAAATTCCTACATGAGGAATAGAAGACCATGTGACGTGGTCGAGACCCGTCACATGAACACTCAACCACAAAATGTGAGAAACAACAAAATAAAATTAATCCTTAATTGATGTCTGTATACAAGTGTACTCACACACGTTAAACAAAGTGAGATAGAAATTGATACAATTCATTTACAATAAGTTGATCACAAGACAGATATTCGTGATAACTGTAAAAAGCATGATATATCAGGAAATTTTTTACAATTTTTCTAAATTTCGTATCTTTAAATGGATTTCCGCACTATAAATTGGTCAATTTTGAGTTTTGGTGAAACGACAATATTTGACTCTTAAAGTATTGCGCGACCTGGTTTCATGCGAGTGTACGTCTGACTGTAAAGTGAAGTTCTTCATACTGTTTTTAACGTAGCAAACAGCTTCTAATATATCAATGCAAGGAAACGTTAATATTTTAGGGTTATTGAATAAATCTTTGCACCCTGTGCTAATACAACGTAACCAACAACACCGAATCAAGGAAAAATAGGCATTTTTGGTAACTTTTAGCGAAATGCTATGAGATAGCTTGCGCAGTAAGTAGGTTGCCTTACTTCTTTTGCAAGCTACGTCGCTGTAATGCGAATTAAAGTTAAGAGTTACGTCCAGTACGCACCCCAAGAATTTAATACTGCTCGTGGTAACAGCTTCATAAGATAATTCTTTAATGAAAAGATTAATTTCTCAGTTTTAGTCGTATTTAAAAATAAGTCGTTACGTTGACACCATTTCGAAATGCGCCTAATTGCTTCTTCAGAAACTTGATTTGCTACACCGTACGTAGTATGGCGGGCCATTATTGTAGTGTCATCAGCATACAGTAAGTAACTTACTTCATGCGTTAGTACATCTGGCATATCATTAATGTAAATTAAAAATAATACCGGACCGAGAATAGATCCTTGTGGTATTCCTCTTTTTAAACATATCTGTGATGACAGCGTCTTGTTAACAAGGACCTTCTTACTTGTGTTACACAGATATGAAGCAATGATATTAATACTGTTTTCACTAAAATTATAAAGGGTCCGCAGTTTAAGAGGAAGTTGTGAATAAAACACACTGTCGAAGGCCCTAAAAAGATTTAAAAAGCTGCCAATAGGGCAACAACTGTTTTCAAAACCGTCAAGTATACTATTGACAAGGTGGGCTATAGCTATAGCTGTGTTTTTATTTTTTCGGAAACCATATTGCATGTGAGAAAATGTTACGTTAACTTCAAAGTGTTCCATTACCTGATTACGAAGAATTTTTTCAATAATTTTTGAATATATTGGTAGAATGGAAATAGGCCTAAAATTCTTTAAAACTCCGAGATTTTCTTTTTTTGGAATGGGGATCACTAAAGCAACTTTTAAAAGTTCAGGGTGACTGATTCTACAAAAATTCTAATATTGTACTTAATTATTTTAGAACTCGAATCATAAACATCTTTCGTATGACTGCTTTTTCAATAGCGCTTCTCGGACAATAGCTTGCAAAACTTGCCGAAACTCAAATTGATTACAAATTATCATTTGCAATTTAATTTGTTTTCTATATTCAGACTTGATATTACGTAGCATTTTATGTAGATGATGCAATTTAGGTGTAAACCACTTGATTGACTTATCACGTCTTATAGTTTTTACTTTTTTAGTTTTATAACGTTCCAGGTATGTTTGATAAAAGTTTTTAAAAAATATATCGAATTGGCTATTACCATCCAAAATATCCGATAACAAGAAATTCCAATTAAATGTAGAAAATAAATTAAAGAAGTTGATATTGTCTTAAGTGGTTATAGGATGAATTGTCGTAGAAACAAATTTATTTGATTCTTTTTTTATAGGTAAATTGACTACTTGACTACAGTAATCCGATAGACCTGTTTCCAATACAGTGTTAGTAAAGTCATTCGTTGAGAAGTTAATGAATATGTTGTCTGTACAAGTGTTACCACAAGTAGATGGAAATGTCTAAACGAATCCAAAAGAATGTAGTAATTACATTAGAGTTTGTGTTTTATTATTATTACTGTGAACAAAAGGGATATTGAAGTCACCAGTCAGTACAGTATTATATTGATTTAGAATTAATTCAAGTTTATCACAAAATATTTAAAAATCCAATCCCCACAGGAGACCTATAGGCAACAATAATTGCTGTGTTAGTTTTTAAAACAATTCCAGAAAACTCACAATGGACTTCAATAGCTGCTGCTGCTAATGGGTGAAGAACCCAGTCAGTTAATGTCATCTAAAACACTTTTTTGTTTCAAATACCATTTATGCTACATTTTTGGATTATTTAAAAAATGTTAGTGCTACTTATGTTCAATTTCTTACACCAACGCTAACAGATTTGATGTATCATGAAAGTATACTTATAATCCTATCTAAGAAATTAAATAATTCGTAATAAACATGTAATTCCACAAATTGTAACATAAAAAAATGTATGTCGTTCTGGTCAAAATTTAAATCGCATTACATTGCTTGCTGTCCAAATTTAAAGACTCATAAATTTTAAATTAATTAAGAGAAAGTTGGATAAATTGCAAATATTTTTAAATATCTTTAGAAATGAAGGATCGTAAACGATCAAGGATATAAATCTATAATGTTAGGCTTCAGGAACAGCCCTTAAATAATGTGAAAAATACACATCCAATAAACGCTTTAATTCTTGGAAAAATTGTTATAATATCATCTGAATAAATTTTGTTCTTTTTTTTAAATGAAATTTTGAACTTAAAGCTAGTTTTAAAATATGGTTTTGTGTAAAATAAATTGAACATTAACGTTTTTTTTTAAGTTTACTATGTCATGCACGACATACATACTTATTTATGTAACACGTGCAAAAATTTCGTGTTTATTGCACGCGACGTGCATTTGACCAACAAGACCGAGCGCACTGAATACTTTTGTATGAGTTACATACAATATTTTTTCTACGTTCATACAAAAGGAAAAATACAGTTTCACTAGATGACCATAAGTGTCGGCAAATAAAACATATTTTTTAATAATTTAATATTTAATTATGTTTTATTGTCATTGTTCGCGTGATTGGCAGGATCGTACATTTGAAGATATCCGATAGAGTGCGTACGAAACAACCTTTGTACACTAGATCGTAACAAAACACAACATTGTAGTGGTTGACATTTAAGTGTAAGTAATGGTTTAATAGTTATACAATGGTCTAATTACATTTTCTCTAAGCAATATCGTTTCAAAAAAGGAGATCAAAAATGCAATAACCTAAAGTATTTATCTGTTCAAATGAAGTGTAGTTCTTTTGACAATCCATATTTTACTGACATTTCTACATTTGCTGTTGTACCTTTTAAATCAGCTTAGTACGCTTGCGTAGCATGCAATAAATTGTTATTGCACTAGTGCACTACATGAACTTTTTACACTAGGTATGACGCAAAAAGTGTTCGACTTTTGAATGAAGGTAAAAAATATTTTAATTCACATTCCGTTCAGATAAATAAATAAACCCTTATTAGTAATACAGTATTAATGATCCGCCATGTATCTTAACGGCTGTCATATGCGGTGATTATAATGAAAATAAGAAGAAAAGTTCCTATAAAAATGGGACCCATCTTCCTTCATTTCAGAAATACAGGGTGTTTTAGTTGAGAAAAAAAAATACTTCTTTTACGATAATTCAGTAACGGCTGCGACTCAAAAAAGCGTGGTTGCATGATGGAAGCTAAATTTTAATGTAACTGACATATCTCAAAAATATTCCAGTGGCGTAGCTTCTACGATGGTATGATACTTCCACGACCCTATCTTCAATGCCACTGATATTCCGTTCAGATAAATAAATGAGTCTTTATCAGTAATATAGTATTAATGATCCGCCATGTATCGTAACGGCTGTCATATTCGGTGGTTATAATGAAAATAAGGAGAAAAGTCCTATAAAGATAGGACCCAAATTCCTTCATTTCAGAGCTGAAGACACAACGCTGCGACTCAGAAAAGTGTGATTTCTAGTTTGATTGCTAGTTACCTGGTTTATTAATGTATGTTTTGACTTAATCATTGCGTGTGTTGTACTAAACTTTCTGTTTTTAATAGTTGTGATCCTGAACAGGCTAAGTTTGGCTAACCGTGCTAAATCAATCAGAAACACTTAGAAGGA
Organism: Vesta saturnalis; assembly: GCA_036346205.1. Lineage (NCBI taxonomy): Eukaryota > Metazoa > Arthropoda > Insecta > Coleoptera > Lampyridae > Vesta > Vesta saturnalis. The sequence goes on from JARFJB010001982.1 coordinate 734,993, forward strand.
TCGATAGAGGGATATTGAATTGCCAAGAGATGCCTATACTATACTATACCTTACATTTTTTTATATCATAAGTGAAAGCAAAACAGGAACTAGGGATACCATTCCAGAGTTTAGAAGACGTGTAGAAGAATGTAGATTGCGCCCGTTTGGTACGATAAGTTGAAATTTCTACTGCATATTAATTATGTGAATTAACGAACCGAGTATTCCTAGCAAACGTGGCCCAAGATGGTATCAAAGAATGTAATTTAGCAGAGCGCAATAGCCATTGTAATATCGATAATGTAAAGAAAGAACTGACACGATTCTTCTATACTCCAAGGACTGTAATGTCAGAAGTTAAGCAGGGGCCATTTATAAACCTAATCGCTCCTAATACGATCAGCGATATCGACAGCGTATTGGGCAGCACCTTCCCAGAGGTGAGAATTGTGTTCTAAATGAGGTCAGATTTGGGCCTTATAAAACAGAAAGAGTTGTCGGGAGGTAAAGTACTGCGAAGCCTATCTTACGAGTAGCTGCCTTTCTCAACATAGTAATATGGTCTGAAAACTTAAGATCTTTTTTGGCGCACACAAGGAAACACTGAGTTTTATTAGCATTAAATTTAACTAGATTATTACTTCCCCATTCAAGGATACGTTGAAGGCTTTTGGTTAGTCGTTAGTCGGTTCGGCGTAAAAGCACATTGGTAGTCACTAAGGTGTTTGCTATTTTCAAGGAAAGAGGGCAGTTGCTGATTGATAGCTTTTTTCATGATTTTAGACAAAATGGAAGTGATGGAAATTGGTCGGCAGTAGGAGTGATCGGTCTTAACGTCTTTTTTGGGATTAGGTTGAACATTTGCTAAATTTCATGATGTGGGAAAGACATAGAGATCGAATAGGGCTTAGATATGACTGGTACTAGTTCTTTAAGACAATAGCTGAGATACCGTTCGGACCCACCGCCTTTTTGAGATCAAGCTTACTGATGTTAGATTCCAGGAGCTTATACCTAGAATTAATTGGTTTCATAGTGTATGAGGAATAGGTGACTAGTGGCACATCTTTTCCAGAATCATTAAGATATGGGTTTGATGCAAATAAATCCACAAAAAGATTGGCTTTATCTACAGAATCAGCAACTACAGATTCCCAGAGGACCAGAGGATGTCATGAGGAGAAATGAAGCTGTACCAAGGTTTTTACTGATGACTTTAGCTAAAGATCAAAATTTACGACTGCCCAAAGGACATGTAGCTAGTGCATTGCATTCTTGTTGTTCAAACTTTTTAACTTTAGTCGTACCACTTTTGCAGGTTTTTTAGGACTAATGTATTTTGTAAGACTCTCGGCCGTTTTATTAGATTTCCATTTAGTACAAAATTTATTTTTTTAATATATTGCATCAGTACAAGTCCTATTGAACCAAGTTAGGAAAGAGAATGATCTATACCATTTTGATTTTTGGGAATGTCTGTGCCCAGGAGGATGAGCAATGTCTGAAGATGAGGACGACTTAAAACAATATTCACGCCATGGGAATGTTGCAAAGTAACTTAAAACACCACACCTCGTTGTGAACACCGAGGAATTAGGGACTGTAGAAGTTATTTCTATTGATAAGATAGACCTAGTGGTGAAGTTTTATAAACAAGTGGGTTTGATGTAAGAAAGAGATGTGGAGTAAGGTTATCAGGGATTCTTGTGGGTTTAGAAATAATTTGCGTGAGATCACATGAAGTAGCAATTTCTGCAGTATGACCATTAGGATTAGTAATTAGAGTTATGAAGATTGAAATTTCCCAAAATTGAGATACGTAAGGTCAAACTAATCGTAGAAGTCATGAAAGTTACTGTCATTTGGAGATCTATAAATGCAGCAATAGTATTTCATAAATATAGGACCAAAACGTTTAAACCAGATCACGTCGAATTTTTTATTCTCCAAAGAAGAAACCCTCTTGCAAGCGAGGTTGTCCTTGAGATAGGCACACATTCCTCCTTTGTATCGAAAGTTAGAGTGAATATTGTATTGGACAAATTGCAACTCGGGTGAATCGGAGCTTTCAGGGGAGACTTGTATTTCAGATAGAAACAAAATGTCAGGTTGTAATTGTTCAAGATCTTATGCACATCATTAAGATTAGACCTGATACCGCGGATGTTGCAATAATCGATCAGAAATTGAGTACCGATAACCGAGGTCGATTGTGTTCTATCCTTCCGGACATCCGAACGGGGTAGGAAACAGCCATTTTTTTTTAATTTTGGACTTTCAATGAGATAGGAATATAGTGAGGGCGAGAGGAAGAATAGGATAAGGGCAGATTAAGGATAAGGAAAAGGGCGACCGGCAGTCCTTAGCGAGCTCAGAAAATTGAAGACCTCCTACCTTAACTAAAATGATGTCAACAGAAGCACAGCAGGCGTACTACTGCAGGGCATACTACTGTGGAGAGGCGCCCGCCCACAGGCGTTTTAACGCTAGGCACCAGGCTTCCCCCTGGTTACGTAAAGCTTGCCTCCGCGCAATCCCTTTAGCACCTAAAACTGCCCAACGACCTTGGGGTTGGGGGATTTTCTATAGAGGTTATAGAAGATATAATGCTACCGTAACAAAAATCGAGACAAGTAAAGCCATCTACGGTTTGGCCTACTTTTTAATGTTGAAGAGCACATTAAATGTGAAAGAAAATATAAATCTTGGGAAATTTCGACAATGATTCTCTACTTAAAAAGTAAGACTACCTAAGAATCTGCTATTTTGACAAATGATGATATCGAAACAGTTATAACTGAAGCAGACGATCAAAATTATTTGTTGATGAAGGTGAAAATTTTCTTTAACAAAAACTACTGTACTGGTATTAGTTGTGATTTTGGTGATTTTGATATAGTTCTTGTGGCAGACAAGAGCTAACAATAAATGATGTGGGCGACATGGGACACATATTAATTGTTAAAGTTGTCGATACCAAAACTGACAGGGATCACACGTTTACGGTTTGAAGATTAGAATACATTGAAATATATAGAAAATGTAGTGGTTTGCGTCCAGTACAAGCAATTGTCTTTTTCTGAAGTACGCAAAAGGTAGATGTTTAAATCAGAACGTATAAATAAATAAAATTGGAGAAGTACCCAGTCTTGTTGTTGCATTTCTTAAGAAAAATAACCCTGAAACCTATACAGGCCACTGCTTCAGAAGGTCTTCTACAACTCTTCTAGCCAATGATGGTGGAGATTTGCTGACCATTAAAAAATACGGAGATTGGAAGTCTTCCTCCGTAGGATTGCACTGGAGGCATGTCTGTTAAGTTTTGCATACACGGGCATAGTAGGCGGCGCTAATCAATTGTCACTACTAAAACTGAATCTCTATCTTTAGTCTAACCTAAATCAAAAGTCTCAGTGCAATACGTATAGTGGTGTACATACAGTGAATGTTCAAAGGTGACAAGAACAATGGAACTAAACCGAGAAAATTATCGCGCAATAATTTTTTACAACTTTCGAAGACAATTATCTCAACAAGAATGCCTCGCCGAGTAGGTTTCTGTTTTCGCAAATAAAGCAGCACATCAGTCGACAATTCCTCGGTGGTATGAATAACTCAAACGTGGACGGATGACTCTTATCGACGATCCAAGGGTAGGTGCACCAAAAACGACCGTCATCCAGGAAAACGTCTATGCTGTGCGCAAGCTTATCAAGGAAGATCGACATGTGACGTATCGTGAGATTGAGGCATCATTGGGGATTTCAAAGACTTCAATTCCAAAAATTTTGCGTGAAGAATTGGCGGTAAAAAAATTAGTCTCCGTTGGATACCGCATCTGTTGACCGAAGAACAGAAACAAGCTATAGTCAATTGGTGTCAAAAAATTCTAAACCACTTCAACGCAAGAAACTCTAAAAACGTGTACAGCATCGTCGGTGGTGATGAAATATGGATTTACTCATATGAACCCGAAAACAAACGCCAGTCGTCTGTGTATTCCAAGGTGAAGAAAAACCAACAAAAGTAATCCGTCCTCGAAGTGTATCCAAAAAGATGGTCGCGACATTTGTCTCAACAGCAGGTCATGTGGAAACAATTCCTCTCCAAGATCAAAGAACTGTTACTTCCGATTGGTATACAACCAACCCGGAACAACGAATCATCGTCCATCAAAACAATGCAAGTTCGCACACAGCTCGCAAGACAATTGCATTTGTAACACTACAAAACGTCGAATTGTTAGACCATCCTCCTTACAGTCCCGACCTAAGTCCCAACGATTTCTTTATCTTTACGAAAATCAAGAACGTTCTTCGTGGTCACAGGTTTCAGTCGTCAGAAGAAGCAGTCGACGCCTTCAAGAACGTCATTTTCACTGTATCAACGAACGAGTGGAATAACTGCTTCCAGAATTGGTTCGAGCGCATGCAAAAGTGCATTGATCTTCGTGGAGGATGTAACAAACCTTTTTATGTATCTTTAAAATTTACGTTCATATTGGCAACTTAAGTGCATTTCGTGTAGCGTTAGTTGCATACTTTATTGGCGTAAAATCTTTATTTAGTTCTTTTACTAAATTATTTCAATTATTATTCACTGCACATCGCTTTCCGCGCTTTGAGTCATTTTCGGTCATTTCGCAGGGTTACTTTGGGCGTCCTTCATTCACTGCTTGAACTACGTGTTTAAGTAGAAGCCATTTTCGCTTTGTTTAAATTTTTTATTTAGAGTGCACATTTATATGGTGAGTTATTAAAATTATTACACGGAAATTTGAAACATCTACATTTCAGGCAACTCGGTTTTACTTATGCTGTTACCACTTATTGTACTATGGGTTTAATTTTATTTTAACGTTAACTTTGCAAGATGATGCAATAGTTTTGCTAATACGAAGTGGGATTTCAATTGCCAAATTTTACTTTGAACCATACAAAATCAATTCAGTTTGGATGTTTATAAAGAAATTTCTATATATTTGGAATAACCAGCATATCAATCTGATGTTTATTTCACATTCCATTAAAATTGCGCAATAAATTTAAAGTGATGAGTCGACAGCATTTTCTTATCTGCTGAAGTTCTAGTGACACCCAAAATGTAAAAGAAATTACTTCAGGTATTTCATATTGTTAATTAAAACACATTATAGTTTAAGGCAATTAATTAAGAATCACTAATATTATTAAGAGATCATCATTACAATCAAATTAAGTATCGTAATAAAACTCATTGTTGTCATTATTTTTTACTTGTTATTTACATGAGTTTTTTGTGACTTTTCTATTTTTTAAGGTTTATTTGTTCCTTAAAAACAAATTGGCGTCCGAGATTACATTATTTATTTTGAGGTTTTTGTAAAGCGAAAATATCTAAGCAATTCTATTTTTGTTAATAAGCAAAGCAAATGTTATTGATCCTGGACCTTTTAATCTACCGACGAGCAAAGTGACATAAAATCTTCTAGTTATCCATTATTTTCCATAGCTCATTATAGCTCTGGGCTAGAAGTATTTAATCATAAGTGGGTGAATTATTCATGCGACCCCGTTTAAAGATTACAAAGATACTTCTAAAAACAATAAAGTCTTTAAAAGCTATCTACTGTTTTATTCCAGCTCTGTATGCAACACATCCCTCGTATCAATATCAATATTCATTATAAAATGAAGCACAAATTCACGCACACTTATTGAAACGTTAATGTCATCATTTGGTGACAGTTGTAGAAAAAAGTTATTTTTTAAGACATGCGTCCACCTTACTGTCTTTCAAAATAGAAACAGATTTCGGCTGAAAAATGTCACGTCAAGTGCGTTTCACAAGGCACCTAACGTCAAATTTCTATGACGTTTGTAAAAAAAAAAATGTTACTTGAAATGAAATAACCTCACTATGAAAGTGTAACATTCTAATAAATTTGCTTTAGATTTGTTCAATGAAAGAACGCGTTTGCAACTAAATTTTACCATTGTGAAATACTGCAGTTTCATAACACCCTCGAAATTACTCCTAAAAATTATTAAAAAAGTATCTAAGAATTCACAAATACACGTTAAAAATAAAACGAAAAAGCAGTTACTTTTAATTTAAAATATTTCCTGTAGGTGAATATAAATTAATACCATTGTTCAAGTTGCTGAACTTAAGTTAAAGTTTTTCCAATAAATCTTAAGTTAGATACTTGGAAGTAAGTCGACCAAAAAATTATGAGATAGACCCCAAACATATGTTATCTCGTTCTCGTATAGAATACTAAACTAGATTTCTTAACATTTTTTATACAACGGGTCTTTAAAAAACCGTATGCTTTAGTAAAATACAAAAATTTGAGTAATCAAAATAATCTCATTTACAAGTAAAAGATTTATAGCAGTCGATAGTTTATAATTGAAATTTATTCAGGCCAATTTGGTTTTAGTGGTGGCTTTAATGTTGCTGTGGACAAACAGAACATTGCATATTGAATCGAAATTAACATTAATGTCAGCAGTAAATTAACAATTGGAAAATTGTAAATGAAGCTTTTAACGCTTTAACATTTAACGTGAAAAGTCATAGTTTTTTTTTGTTCATCAATAATTCCGTACGCACAATAGTTTAAAACGCTTTGAGCAATCATGATTGTAGTAGTTCGATCGATCAGGAAGCTAAACCAATCTAAGAATAACGAAAGGTCGTCGTTATTTCGGAAATTTCTTTTGATGCATTTAGGAATTTAATTATACTCGCTCAAATGAAATTCTGTATAATCAGAAAGGTCTTATGAACGTATTTATTAACCTACGGTAATCATTCATTATTCAATTTGATTCCTTTATCCAGTAGAAGTTAAAACCAATTTTGTCAATGTTGACATCCCTCATTGAATACATTATATAATAGTGTATATGCAAAGCATTTTACATAAGTAACTTCAATTTTATGACTACGTCTCTCTTTTACAAAGCAAATTTCTAATCTTACATATATTTAAATCGCTACGAAAATTTAAATTGAATTGTGGGTTTTATATATACAAAATTCGGCAAAGTTTAAAGAAAAAGTCAAACTACAAGATTCATACAGTCAACGTGTCTAAAAATCATGTACGCTCGTTCAGCGCGATCAGACATGGACGTTATCGTCGATGATCACAGACGGTAATGTGTCAAACTTAATGTAAATTTCGCAGAAATAAGATGTGTTCTACAGTAAACACGAATTTAAAGTAATATTTGGTTATTTCTTTTCAAGTTTGTGGCAAAATCAATCCTCAGTTGAGCGTCTGCTCTAAAACGGATACGTCAAACATTCAGGTACCCGCTGAGATGATTCCATAATTTATTAAAAACATATGAAGGACTTTTCTACCCACAAATCATCGGTGATGTCTGCGTATTTATCTGTGTATATCATTGTAAGTTTTGTTTGACATTATCTAGTTAGTAAGATATTTTAACTTGTAAATATGTTCATATAATATCTAGTATAGTATACATATGATATATATAGATATATATATATATATATATATATATATTATATATATATATATATATATATATATATATATATATATATATATATATATATATATATATATATATATATATATATATATATATATATATATATATATATATATATATATATATATATATATGGTCGTAATGAAAATAAATTCAATATCTCGTAAAGCACAATTTTTCAAAAATCGCTCGGACCCGTCGATTTTATATTTTTCAGGGCATATTTTGCGAAAAGAAATTTTATACAGGGTGTCAAAAAGATTGCTAAAAAATTTTTTTCAAATTGCAACCCAATTTTTATTGCATTTTGGATTACCTTACAATTCTAAACATTTGTCATGTAGCATGTCTATACCTAAGTCCAAGCGTTTTGGAGTTATTCGCATTCAAAATTTAAAATTGAAAAAGATCATGAAGAAAACGAAAATAAAATAATTTTATAACGTTTTATTATATCGAAAACAAAGATTCGTAAACTTAAAAACAATTTTATTTCAGCATGGTAATTTAAAACAACGCATCCGTCAAGAAATACGTCGAATAACGCCCGAAATGGTTCGAAATGTGCAGCATGAATTTGTAGATCGATTAAGATATTGTCAGTTGACTAACGGAGGACATTTCGAACATTTGCTGAAATAAAATTATTTTTAAGTTTACGAATCTTTGTTTTCGATATAATAAAACGTTTAAAAATTATTTTAATTTTCAGTTCTTCGATTTTTAATTTTAAATTTGATGCGATAACTAAACGGGACTTACTTGCAAATCAATTATGTCAAATGTTTAGAATTTGTTAATCAAAAAGTATAAAATATTTGTTCGTAATTTATAAATTTTAAATTTTGAATCTTACCAAAGTTAATAATTTTTTTGCAATATGCAAAAAATAAAATCGACGGGTCAGCATTTAAAAAATTGTGCAATTTAAAATTGAAATCTTTGAACCTTTACGACTTTTTAAAATATCATAATATATATATAATATAGTTATATATATATTATTAAGATATTAATTCTCTCACCTGTAATAAATATATTGATATAGCTAGATTAGATAGTCACAGTGAGTTGTCAAAGAGATTGTCTAGTGTATTTTTATTATTTTAAACTCTAATTTAATTGTATAAATTCAGTTTACTTTCAATTGAATTTAAACTGTTTTCTCAAAACCAAACTAACCTACAATACCCATATTATATAAACTGAATTTATACAATTAAATTAGGGTTTAAAATAATAAAATTATACTAGACAATCTTTGACAACTCACTGACTATCTAACTCTTAGCATAAATTGGGTTTAATTATACAGAATGCAATCTTACAATATATATATATATATATATATATATATATATTATATATTATATATATATATATATATATATATATATATATATATATATATATATATATATATATATATATATGGCCCACACATTCGCCTCGGTTTTCTACGAGAAATGAAAAGGGTTGGGAAATAATTTTTAGCGCAGTCATATTTGGGTTCTTGAGGAGCATATTTTAAAATTATTTTTGAATATACAGGGTGGCACATCAAATACATCAAGTACATATCAAAGTTATATTTTTTCTTATGGAACACCCTATAATTTTTTATATTTTTAGATGCTATAGACCAAACAAAGGTAAGTTTCTGTTACACTTCCTATACCTAAAACTGATCGTTTCTGAGAAATTTTGAGAAATATAAAAATACATATTGTAATTTAAAAATTGCTTACACCCTGTAACATAGAACGAGCTTGTATGGGGATATATTAAAAATATTGTTTACAATACACCGCCAACGACACCTAACGATATGAAAGTACGAATAAGAGAAGCATTTCGTTCCATAACGCCAAATATGTTACCCAGGGTTCAGCAATCATTTCGAAAAAGAGTTCGCTTATGTATTGAGAATAATGGCCACAACTTTGAACATTTATTAAAATAATAATTCTACTAATTTACTATTTAAGTTTGTTAACCGTTCAATAAAATTCTTTTAAAAAATGCTTTTTAGATTTTCATTACATTTACGATAAAGAAATTATTCATAAGTAAAATATAAAAACGCCGTTTGCGTAAAAAGCATAAGAGATAGGTGTAGGGAACCCTAATATAGTTTTAAAGGGAATCTAATTCTGCGTCGAAATAAGCCACTAAATATGGGGTGTTCCATTTAACTTTAAGAAGTTATTCAATAAAATGTGTGCCTAAACTTTGGAGCAACTTTTTTCACCACTCTGTATAATTTTGAAATAAAACTTTTATATGGTATTATACGTTAACCTTTCAGCTAACCAGTAGATTTAATTATGAGCAGCTCGTTCTATGTCACAGGGTCTAAGCAATTTTTAAATTACAATATGTATTTTTATATTTCTCGATCAGTTTAAGGTATAGGAAGTGTAACAGAAACTTACCTTTATTTGGTCTATAGTATCTAAAAATATAAAAAATTATAGGGTGTTCCGTAAGAACAAATATAACTTTGACATGTACTTTATTTTTGTGCCACCCTGTATATTCAAAAATAATTTTAGAATATGCTCTTCAAGAACCCACATATGACTGCGCTAAAAATTATTTCCCAACCCTTTTCATTTCTCGTAGAAAAACCGAGGCGAATGTGGTGGGCCACCCGGTATATACATACAAGGTTATTTTTTTTAAACCTGTCAGTTTTTGTAGTATCTTTAAAAATTACATTTTTTTAAACGGCAACGTTATATTTTTTTTGCAAAATCTGATAGAGCGTTTCACTGCAGTCAAAAGTACTGGAGCGAAAAATTTTCGTTTTGAAACGTGTCCACTGCTGTCGGGTACAACAGGGGCATCAGTTTGAACATTTGATGAAAAACATTTTTTTTTACTTTTTATTCCATTTTCTTATTAGATTTTTTAATTTTAATACTTATAACTGTTACTTCGTTCATACATTTCCTATATATATATATATATATATATATATATATATATATATATATATATATATATATATTCACCCCTGTCCTTTTTAATGTCAAAGTAATTTATTAATGTTACAAATATTTGCATAGTTTAACAGGCCAAAAGTGAATTTTTGCTAAAACCAGTAGTAAACGGCTTCCAAAACGAAAAATTTTTCGCTCTAGTACTTTTGACTGCAGTGAAACGGTCTATCAGCTTTACAAAAATGCAATGTTACCATTTAAAAAAATGTTATTTGTGAAGATGATACAAAAATTGGCAACGCTGGAGTAGTTTTTTTGATGAAATTTTCTTAGTTGGATTACGCTAAAACGTACGTTAAAACTAGTGTTAACACACACACGCACACAACAACACACACACACACACACACACACACACAACAACACACGTCCTAAAATCTGCATCAAATGCGCTTGCAATTGCATTATCTCAGCAATGATCTAGTCAAAGTTGATCATTCTGAAACAGGCATAATTTGCAACTCTTTAAATATCTGCTAATGAAACAGATTACGAAAGTTGACAGCACACAATATAAATAAGCGATCATTCGCATCATGCAATGCAAGTGGCACACGCCACACGAGAATTACAGAATTTTGACATCAAAATATCAAATTACTGACGCATTTGCCATATTCGCCTGATCTGTCCCCCAAGGACTTTTTTTGTTCAAAAACATCAAAAATAAAATGTGTAGTAAGAGGCTGTTGAATCTTTTAAAGAACTTGTTTTGGAGGTACCTCGCTCAGAGTGGCAAAAATGTTTTGAAGATTGTAATTTAAAAGTAGTATTAATTTTATTAAATACATAAATAAAAAGTTTACCTTGAGTCGAATTTGAACCTACGACCTGTATTGTGGTAGATTAGCGCGCCATCGAGATTTAAGCCGCATTCGATGCAAATTTGGTCTTTATGTATGTAGAACTGATGTAAATTCTAAATATAATGAGATTACAATTAAATTACATAATTACATATTTACCTTTGAACTTATTCGTTCATAACAATACTTATAATAAAGTTTTGAAGATTGGTTTTACCGAATGCAAAAGTGTATAGATCTTAAGGGAGAATATTTTGAAAAACAAAAAAACTTTTTACGTAATATAATGTGTGCATTTTTTGCATTTTCCACGAATTTTAGCAGTGACCCTCGTACACAATGCGAGTTGTAATTGTGAATAAACCCAAATGATTTGAAATAAATCTAGTCCATAATAAAAGTAATTTCAAAATTATATTACGCATGTGGTAGGTATACACTTCCTCTCAAGTTGTTTAAGGCCGCTGTTGTTTGCATCAAATTTATCATTGAGTATACTCCCTCCACCCTTCCTATACCCTACTTTTTGTAAACCAAGAATCTTTTTTATCCCTAATGATTAGATTTATAAACTTAAACGAATAAAGAATTTAGATTCAAACACATTTGTAAATAGGCTCACGATGTCGAAGCTTAACAGTATTTCGTCGTGATTGGGGTGTTTTAAGTATTGACACATTTACATTACAACTTGTCGCTTAACCGTTGCCAATCAATTCTGGTAGAGTTAGAAAGAACCATTAAAATGTTAATTCCGCAGACAGTAAGATTTGTTTTAATTTTATTTTAAATGTTCTTAATGAGGAGCGTTGGGAACAGATTTCTAATTTGAGTTGCGGAATAGATACAACTAGGGTTAAATGGGAAAAAATGTGTAATTGGGGGATCAAATAAAATGCTAGAGCAAAATACAAACATTTCTTCATGGTAACTTGTTATGAGCTTTAACATGGCATAGTCAGTTTTTCAATCGGTTGTTTCCTATTTTTATAATCATCAACTTATTTTTTATAAATACGGTCCTGATATTTTGAAAACTGATTTTGTAAGGTTTTTTTATTAGAAATTCATCAATGTATCACAATTGATGGCCTGATCGCGCTTTGAACCTGTCATGGACCATAATCACGAAATTTTGGAATACAGACCTGCATTTTCAAGAATTTGATGCAGTAGAATTACTTACTTATAAGTCTTATAATAGTTGTTCAAAAAGTTCTCCATTATTATCCAAACACAAATAACACCAGCTTACGGTTGAAATCAAAACATTGCGAAACATTTAAGGCGTAATACTTTCAAATGCTACTAAGTTCCGCAATTGATTGTCATTTTCATTATTGTGTCGGTAAGTATAATTTTTGACATATTCTCAGCGAAAACAGTCAAGAGGTGTTATATCGAGATCGTGCTGGCCATCTCACTCTCGAATATGTTCCAATCCATTTTGCTGGAAACCTTGCCGATAAATATTCCTGGACGGCTCTGAAATTATGTGCCGGACGACCGTCTTGTAAAAATCAATAATCTTTAATATCAGCTTGAGGTAAATTAGCTAAAGCTGCTTCTACTTCATTTTCTAATAAATTGTGGTAGCGTTGAGAATTTAAAGATCTGTTTTAGAAAAATGGACCTATTATTCGCATTCCGAATATTGCAGCCCACATATTAAAACCGAAACGGTGTTGGTGTCTGCGCACTTTATAAACTCTTTTCCTTTCGCCCAATAGCGAGCATTCCTTCTGTTGAAAATTCCATTATTGGTTACCTGGCTTTCATCCAACCAAATGATTTTATATGGAAATTGCTCATTATCTGCACATTGCCTGGTATACCATTCACAGAACTCTCTTTGCCTCGCTAATTCCACTGATCGAAGTCCCTGTCTAAATTTAAATGTATGTATTTATTCTTTTTGTAAAATAAAATGAGCAGTAGAATGGCCAGTCCAATTGTTTGTTCAATGTGTCGTGTACACATTTCTGGATGTTCCGTAACAGCTAATAAACATTATTTGCTTTTTTTTCATTGCAAGGTTTTTTACGGGAATTTACAGGTTTTTTTAAATGCACCATGTTCTCTGAAATTGACTCACAAGTTCCTAAATGTGGTTTTATGAGGTTGCTGTCTCTCTGGATGTTTGTTTAAATACATGCGTTCCGCTTTTTTGGAATTTCGCACGGTACACGTACAACGTATAACGGTATGATACATAGTGGACCTAATTTCGTCTATGTCTGCGCATGACGCCATGTGGCAGCCAAACACGAGGTAAGACGTTAGTTGACTTGTTTACTCACCGTTTACAGTCCTATTATTTGGTAGTTTTGGTTTATATATTGATTTATTTATAATTGCGAGGATATAAAATATTTCCGTTTTCCGAGTGATAATGAGTTGGCTAAAAAGTGGACTGTTGCTTATCGGCGTAAAACAAAAGTCAACTTAAAGAATGGTGAGTTAATAATATAAAGAAGAATAATACCGAGGGGTAATTCGCAATCTATAGTCGAAGACACATTGAGATTGCAGGATCAATCACATTCAGGTCAGCGCGGTACTTGTACTTGAAATGCATTACATTTTGGTACGTAATAAATTATTTTAAACAAAGCAGGTAGGTACCAAATAGGAAAAGGTCGGTTATAAAGAAATAATCTGAAATAATTTTTTTATTTACTGTAAGTACCTGTATTTATCTCAACATTTTTATGCATAATAATAAAACAATACACAAAGATTAAAATAAAAATTTTAGGTATGGCCTTTATTTTCTTTCAAATCGCATTAAGAAATATCATTAACTCTTATCCTTATCAGTTATTCCTAGAACAAAACTACATTTTTACCTGTACTTAAAATAATTATGACCAATTACTAATAAATGACATAATAATAATATTCGCCATTTCAATATACCATTAGTTCGATAAATTATTATAAGTTTTTGTTATGAACGAATACGTTCAAAAGTAAATATGTAATGAACATTATTATTAATTTCATTAAAATACATAATAAACAGTTTACCTCGAGTAGGATTTGAACTTACGACCTGTACTTTGCTATAGTACCGAGCTAACCAACTGCGCTATCGATGTACAAGCCCCAATTGATGTAAAGTTTGTCTTTATGTATGTAGAACTGATGCAAATTCTAAATTTAATGAGATAACAATCAAATTACTTATATTAATGGAATGTGAGCCTGCAATATCGGAAGGATTCACACATACCAAGGTAACTTGACTAATAAATTATTATAAGTTATTGTTATGAACGAATAAGTTAAAAAAATTAAATTTAGAATTTACATCAGTTCTACATACATAAAGACAAAATTTACATCAATTAGGCTTATAACATCATCGTATCAGTCTTGTATTTAATAATAATAATATTCATTATATTAGTTCGTTAACTATTAATATTAGTCAAGTTACTTTGGTATGTGTGAATCCTTGCGATATTACAGATCCACATTCCATTAATATCAGTAGTTTGATTGTTATCTGATTAAATTTAGAATTTACATCAGTTCTACATAAATTTCATTCGTTTAACTTATCCCGATGACGTCATGTATGCATTAAATCACGAAATGACCGTCGTCTGTAATTTAAAACAAAAATATGAGCACTGATACCCACCTTTCCACAGAACAACTTTCCTTTATTTGCTTATACGTTGATTGAGGTTACGTACGCTCGCCGGTTGGTTTGTTTCTTCGTTTATTCATTCCTTCTTGAGTTAATATTGTAAAAGATCGGTTCTTTTCAGAACCACATTACTTTCTAGTGTTCATTTAAGGTAAAGATTAATTCGTTTTACAGAAAGAAATAACATTTATGTTTTCATTTGTAGCACATCAACATGCCTCGTAGGTCAATTACCCTAGACGAATTGATCCATGACTTAGTCGAATACTTTAATAAAGAAAAACAGAACAACGGGCCCTTATCACCATTAACAGCAGTGCATGCAAGGGTTAGCGATGCTTTGAAAATTGACACGAAAACTATTTCTAATGCTTTACGACGACATCAAAATCAAGAAGAAAACAAGGAAAATGAACCTCAACGAAAAGTCTAAAACAAAAGACATGGATCAACGACAAAAAGTGAAATCCGTACTACAATTTACAACATATATATTAACCATGAACATGTTACATTAGATACGCTCTTAACAAAAATTAAAGAAAGAGGTATCGTTGTGTGTAAAAGGACTAGCCTCTATCACGTTTTGTTGGACATTGGATTTCATTTCAAGCAAACTAACAATAGAAAAGCTCTTTGCGAAAAAACTTCAATAGCATCGATGAGGTTAAAATTTTTGTGAAGTTACATCACTTATATGAAACAAGATATCTACAAGCAGTTCGATTATCTCGACAAAACATGGATATTTGCAAAAGGAAGCAACAAAAGAATATGGCAAGATTCCAGTTCAAAATGCTTTAAGAATCTTGGTGGGGAAGGCAAACGTTATATAGTTCTACATGCTGGAACAGAAGATGGCTTTGTGGAAGGAGCAGAACTTATATTCTCTACCACAAATAAAAGCAGCGATTATCACGATTGTATGAATTCGGAAAACTTTGTTAAATGGTTAACAAATCAACTTTTGCCAAACTTAACAAAGCCATCTATAATCATTATGGATAACGCTCCGTACCATTCACAAATTGTCAATCGCCAACCAACTACAAATTGGAAAAAAGAAGAAATTACAGAGTGGCTTAGGGGAAAAAAATTACTCATGAAAAAGAAGCATTTAAAATGGAATTACTACATATATCAAAGCTACATAAGGAAGAAAAACAATATTTGGTCGATAGTATTATTAGAGAACATGGACACGAAATTTTACGCTTGCCTCCTTACCACTGTCAATTTAACCCAATAGAAATGGTATGGGGAATAAGCAAAACTTAATATGATAAACACATTGAAAGAGATGGTTATGGGGATGATAATGTCAAACAGATGTGGAAAGAAGCGTTAGAAACAGTTTCACCTTCAGTTTGGTTAAAAACGATTAAACATGCAGAAGCTGAAATTCTAAAGTCTTGGGAACAAGAAAAAGTTTATGATGTCCAAGTAAATCCAATTATTATAAATCCAAACGATAACACAGATACAGAAGATGAAGTGTAGTGAACATTTAATTTCTTGTTTTTAATTGAATTCTTAACGCAAACAGTTTTCTCCAAAAACTTAATAATAATCTATAATAATTATAATAATAACATATAATGTATGTTATTGTACACTAAAGCATTATAATTTATAACAATAAATTATTTTTAACACAGTGATGCTTAAATGTGAATGAACAAATTTACGTTTTATTACATTATGGTGTATTTTTTTATGTACTCAATAAGTAAGAAACACTTGGTTATAATGTATTTGACACGATACTTTGAATAAGTTTAAAAAAGTGCTATAATTCAATTACATTAAATACACCAATAATTTTGAATTGCAGTATAATAATCTTCTACACAAACAAGTGTATAAACACCGATGATTGAAATTATCATTCCGTATTTTGCAATTCGAATATTTTCTCAAAGCATAATGATTAGTAGCATTCCTAAAAATTCAATCTTTATGAATAAATCAAATAAATAACCATTAACTCACAAATGTATTGCCGTCAAATCGCCACTTTTATGTAGAAAAGTATTGGAACAATTACTTCCTTTATTTGGAAGAGTTCATTGGTCTTAACCTACAAATACCTATTTACAAAATTTTTGCAACATTTTAGAATATATACTAACTTACCAAAATTCATCTGCTACGTTTTAAGTTTTATTGAAAATAATATGCTTTTATGTGCGTACATCTACGATACGTAAATAAAACTTTTGTCTTTTATTTGCAAACATTATGACATTTATATTTATGTGAAGTAGTTGGTAATGTTGGTATCAAAACTGTTCGTATAAAGAAAACTTAATTTGTTGTTAACGTTATCCTTGTTAGTTACTTGAGTTAATAAGAGCCATACAAAACGACACTCTTGGAATAATACGTTAGCTAATAGTGTACATTGTATTCAATATGTAGAAAAGAATAGTCATACACAAGTGCGCGTTTGATTCATCGATAAATCGGGATAAGTTAAACGAATGTCCTATACATAAAGACAAAATTTACATCGATTGGGGCTTGTACTTCGATGGCGCAGTTGGTTAGCACGATACTCTAGCAAACTATAGGTCGTAGGTTCCAATTCTACTCGAGGTAAATTTTTTATTTATGTATTTAATAAAATTAATAATAATTTTCATTAGTTCGATAAATGTTGAAAATCAATCTAACTAAAAACATTTGGTTTGAGGTTTTTATGATTTTTTTTTCTTAAAAACTATAAATGTAAGGGAATCCATACATATAGTCCTATTAGATTATATACAAAATGCTTATCGATATCGATTCACATTCATTCAATAAACCTCAGGATTTTTTTCAATTTATTTATGTTTAAAAAAATGCCCTGAAGTTAATCTTGAAAGAAAATATTATAGGACTGTGTGTATAGATTCTTTTTTAACATTTATAGTTAAAAAAAAATGAAACCACAAAATGTTTCAACTGGATTAAGCAAACCAATTTCCTCTTTCAAATTTCCATCAATAATTTCCCCAAAAGTTTGACAAATTTGTCGATTTATCGGTTGAATTAAGTCAATAGTTGAATTTGCCGGAATAAATTTATTTGCTGCTTATATTCTATACTAAAAACGCCCCCGGGACGGGCTACATCGTTTGCATTGCATTGTACCATTGACTAAAAAATTTCCCTATGTCCAGAAATTCAAGAGACACAGAATATATATATATATATATATATATATATATATATATATATATATATATATATAAAACTTTATAAATAATAAAATATTTATATAAATAAGTTATGGTATATAACATTAAAATTAGTTACATATAATAAGTAAATTTTTATTGAGGTTAAAAATAAAATCAACCACTTTTTTCTCCAAATAACTAGAAATTCTGTACCTACATATTCACCTGTGATTTGTTGGCCTTGAATTTAAATTGGATGCTAAAATTAATTAACTAAAAAATTTAAGTGATTTAAATATTTAATTTTAACAATTCAAATGCATTAAAAACAAAAACAAATGAAGTGCCTGACAAAAGGATTATTATGATATAATAAAAATGTAAAATTTTAACTTCATTATAAATAATAGAATTAAACTATTCCTGTGAACATCAAAAATTCATGTACATCTTATACTAATTTATAAAAAGATAAGCTAAATAAAGCTTTTGGGTTCATACCCCAAATATAAAGATTCTTTTTTTTTTAATAAAAAAATTTTATCAAATTTTATTTTTATCAATATTAATTATTAGAATAGAACCTTAATTTCAATTTCCTCTTATTCATAAATAGCTATATGAATAGGACTTGAAATTAATGTTTTATCTATTATTCCAATTTTAAATTCAAGAAAAAATAAACTTTCTTCTGAATCTTCAATTAAATAGTTTATTACACAAACTATTGTATCAGTAATGCTATTAGCAATTATCATAATAATAATAAGTTCGAGATTTTCATCAAAAATAAATCAAGAATCATTAATTATTTTTATTATAAATTCAAGACTTCTAATGAAAATAGGAATAACCCCGTTCCATTTTTGATTTCCAGAAGTTCTTGAAGGATTAGATTGAATAAATTGTATATTAATATTAACATGACAGAAAATTGCCCCTATAGTCCTGTTAATACTAAATATTAAATTCAAATCTTTTATAATAATTATTATTTTAATGGCAATAATTGTAAGAGGATCAATGGCATTTAATCAAATTAGAATACGAAAAATTTTAGCATATTCATCAATTAATCATATAGGATGAATAATTACAATAATTTATCTTCAAACAACATGAATAATTTACTTTTTAATTTATTCAATTCTTACAATCAATGTACCTAATTTTAATTATAAAGAAAAACAAAATTTATTTTATTAATCAATTAGTTCAGAAATTAAATTTTTATTTGAAAAATGACACGCTTTACAAAAATACAAATAATCAAAAGTTTGTAGGAGAAACCTGACGTCAAACACGCTTGCCAATTAAGAGTACATAGACACTTTCACGGAGAGAGTTAACGAGCAACTAAACATTTGAGACCCACATTACTACTAGCGCCGTCTCTAGTTGAGACCCAACTTTGGCTACGAATATTACCATACCGTTGCGTATCTTATACGATTCCTCAATCAACGATTGTACGCACTACGAAGTAATTAATACACGTGACGTCGCATTGTGATATAACATGCGCTAGAGCATACCGTTGTACGTGTATTGTGGAATTTTGTTGACATAGTATGTAACACGATAGCATATCATATTTTTCTACATTTGGACATTGCGCCATACTTTTTTGATAATAACTACCACAAATTAACTAATTCGGAGTTAAATACTGGTACCAACTAAACATAAAATTGTACAATACAAAATTATGAGTATGACAGATACTGAATTACTTCAAAGCCATCTATTTTTATTTTCTTATTTATTCTTTTTTAAAACAGCACATAGTTGGTATAATGTCGCAGATAGAATTTATCTTTGGAGATTCATGACAAACTCTTTATCAGCTTCAAACAATCAATTTTTTATTGGAAATTATACATATGTATTTTAGCAGTGTTTGATAATGATCGTTTAAATAGGTAACTTTAATGTTAATTTTGCAATGCTTTAGTTTTTTATGTTAAGTTGCACAATTAACAATATTTTATTTTAGTGCTTTTCCTTATTTTATAAAATATTAAACGCATAGGAAAGTTAATTAAATAAACTTTTTTGAAAATGCAGGTCTGTATTCAAAAATTTCGTGATGAAGGTCCATAAAAGGTTCAAAACGCGATCATCAAATGCCATCATTGCTGAATTTGTAATAAAAAACCTTTCAAAATCAGTTTTCAAAATATCAGGACCGTGTTTAAAAAAAAAAGTTGACTATAGAAATAGGAAACGTCCAATTGCAAAACTGAGTAGGTATGCCATGTTAAAGCCTGTAACAAATTGCCATGAAGAAGCGTTTGTATTTTTGCTGTAACATTTATAACACCAGAAAAAAATAAAATAACAATTTCAAAAATTCATATTATTTCAAATATCTCAAAAACAAAAAATCACACCATCGATTTTTTTGTGACATTTTATTGGTCACAACTTTTTTTTCCATTTGACCGGGTTGTACGTATTACCATTTCCCCATAGCGAGAATCCTTATCTTAGACACAGTGTACTATAGTACTATATTTTATATCTTCTATAAATACAGAATTATAAAACAGCAATGAGATTATAGAAAAATTTTATTATATTTTTCGGGGTTGAATATCCATTTTGGCCACATTTAAAACGCAAAGTGAAAGATTTGTTCCAAAATAAGAATTTTATTCAAATTGTTTTCTGTTAGAAATTGAAACAAATTGCCAAATAACACAGCAAGAAAAATAATCCCTACTTTTTTTAGTCGCATTTTCCTTTTAAAAGCTTCTTTCTTTTAAATCTATTGTTAAAACAAAATTGGCAGTTAAGCTCTGGTAGAAAATAGTTACGCTGCTAATAGAAAATCGATTCAACTTTGTTGGTGTAATTAATGGTTTTGTTGCGTTAAACTTGTGGTAAATTGTTTACATTGATCCGTTTAAGACAAAAGTTACTTCTTTTATACAAAAATTGTTGTGTTCTACTTATCTTAATTAACAGTTTTGTTCTATAATCTCATGTCAAAATTGTACCCAGTAGTCTACTAAGCGTTTGTAAGTAATGCAAATAGCCTTAATAATCTAAGCGCAAATATGAAATTATGATGGAGAATTGCGACAGGAAAGCACAATTTCTTGGCAAAACGCTTCTAGGTTTAAAGCTAATGAGGCTGCAGCGTAGGTATTTCCACTTACTTGGTTATATAGCATATATTATGAATAACAGGAATGCGTTTAAGTAATGTAGGATTAGTGGGTACTTGTTATAAGTTATTTCTAGCTTGTAACTTTACACTCTATTTATGTGAAAATGCAAGCAAGTTGTTTAATTCTATTAATACAGTCTGCGTTTTAAGGAATTGAAACATTATCTAAAATTAACTTGCTCCTTATGTTTATGCTATTGGGTTGGCAAAATGTGTTATAACACGACTTTACCGTTAAGTGGTGTCTAAATAACATGCGTCTAGTGTACTCAGGCAAATATACTTTGGTAGACATTTTCGCCAATCATTTCGATTTAAGGTGATTTGGTGAACTCAGTTCTAATTATATGATTATGTTAAAACGATTTTTAATTTATTATCTTTTTATCTTTTTACGTTTTTAGTTTACCTTTACAATTATATTATAGATATAATAGCATGTTTATATGGCCCATTATTTTTATACTGTATAGTTCGTAATGTAACTTATATACCGGTTTTTATATATTTTAATAAAATAATAGAAATGCTAATTCAAACAGAAAAGGAACAAAGGACAAATCCTTTATATATATATATGGTACGAAAAAAAGGCCACTTTTACACTATTGTATAAAAGCTGAAAAGGAAGGGTAAAAGCATTTGTTGCTTATAGACCGCTTAGTCGAAATGTGTAATGCTCAAAGTAGTGTGTTAAATGAAGCAATCTGGACAGACGTGATTAAGATAATGGTGTTAATGTTTTCCTCTAAAATGACTAAAAGCACATCGTTCTGTGTACTAATATATTTTTACTAAGCAAATTTTTTTTTTAATACTGCGTTTTATATTTTAATATTACAATAAACAAAAAATTATTATTGTTACGGTTATAATGTAACATAAAATACGCAAATTAAAATTGATACAATTGTGTTTAACAATTGTATTTGATAATATTTGTTTTTGTAATCGTTACTTTTAATACATAAACAAAATATCTGGTGTGCAAACACAACACGACCTTCTAACCTACAAAATGGAAATTTAAAATATGCAACATTTTAAAAGCAAAAACAATAATCTATGTCACACAGACGTGTAAAACTTCTGGACAGACAGACTAGTAGATGTTAACTTAAAAATTAAAAAAATGAAATGATTTTAATTATAATTTATTTTAGCATAACTATGCAACCTCTTTCATACGTTCATAACGAAAACAGGTACCATTGTAAAAACAAAAACTGTAATCTATGTCAGAATGACGTTTAAAACTTCATTGCAGACAGACATAAATAATACGTGTTAACTTAAAAAAAATTCCAAAGCTTCTATAAATTATCAATGATACATTTTAACCATTTTCATTCATATTTAATTTTTTTTTAAACTTACCTTGCATTATATTAAGAAACTTTATAAAGAATAGTTATGTAAAATTAAATTTTCATTAAAAAATATGTCTGCACTTTTTCTAATAAAATGAATCGTTATTCAGGTATTGAGAAAATTTGAACTAACACTTACATTGTACCTTAGGAATTTTTTTACCACTAAATTATGCGTCGTATCAAAAAATTGCATAGAACATAATTAATCGATATGTTTAAGGTCTATGTCTGGGTATTTTTATATCTTTCAAATATGCAGCTGTTTTAGAAATATTTGATAAAATCCAAAAACTGGGCCTAATAACCCCCCCCCCCTCCGCCGCTGGATTTCTCCCAAAATCTAATCAGCTCTAAGCGAAATGAAAACAAGCTTAAGTATAACATTTTAATTACGTAGGTATTTTCGTTCTGGGGTTATCACACCCGCACGCGCACGCGCGCGCTCACACGCACACGAACTCGCACACGCACACTCACACGCACCACGCACGCACGCACGCACACACACACCCCCACACCACACCCACACCCACACCCACACCCACACCCACACTCTACACACACATCCAGACATCATGGCCGATCTTGAAACTTGGACAAAAGTTGTATATAACTAAATATATAAACTTTTTTGTTTATGTATTTATTTTGACAGTTGTCATCAAATATTTCAAAATCTAATTTTTTTCTAATGTTATGTAAATAATTGCAATAAATTTTATTCGCAACACGTGCGCTGTCACATTTGTGTTGTTCGGCCTTATATTTTATCCCTCTGCTACGCCTCGGGTAAAAAGCAACGGCCTCGCACCAAGAAATGTGTAAACAGCGCACTAGTTACGAAAATAACTATTGTATTAATGCTCAACCGGTTTCAATGTTACGTATCATATTCCAGAGCTTAAAAAAATTATTTTTTCTGCAACCACCTAAATAAGATGCTATGTTGTTATAGTATTTCGTACCAAAAATGGTTGATTTCAGGATTCATCGGTGTCTCCACGGCAACTGTACAAAATGTAATTTACTTTTTATCCTAGTATAAAAAGTAATTTGACTTTGACCATACATTAACTTTGTATGAATGAAGTTCATGGGATACATAAATACAATTTAAAAATTTTTGCATGTTCACAAACAACGTAATATTTTGAGCCATAAATAAATATTGAAATTCAATATAATTTAGCTTTTTATTTTCGTTTTAAGCAAGTTTAAGTTTATTTAAATGTTTTGAGTAAATACCTTCTATAAACAGAAATCGACATTTACTCTCGCCAGTGGCGCCATCTATATTCACGTTATTTCATCTGTCATATTTGAACACATTTTAAGAGGTAAATAACAATGAATATTAATTAAAAACTACACTGTACGTTTTTTTTTTCACTAAAAACTTCGGGATTCCAACCTGTTCCTATGGCAACTGTACAAAAAAGTAATTTGACATCAGCACTGCGTTGACTGATCATCGGATGTCATTATTTTAATAATTACAATTTCAGAATTCTTACAAAAAACGTTTTCAGCCATAAGTAAGTATTGATATTCAATATAATTTCGCGTTTTATTTTCGTTTTAAGCAAGTGTAGGGCAAGGTTATTGAAATGTTTTGAGTGATTAAAGTCTCTGGCGCCATCTATTTTATTGCACCATCTGTAAAATTTTAAATTTATCGAATTTATCCAATAAATATTAATTAAAAACTACACAGTGTTTTTTATTTCACTAAATAATAGTCATTTTCTATAAAATAGAAATGTCGCAAACTGATAGTGACGTGAACTGCACTCGCCCGGAGATTAAAGAGACGGCAAAACAAGCCACTTTAGATTTGCTCCCTGCAAAATCACGGGAGGTTTATAAAATGGTTATATGCGCTTTATAATACGGTGAAATAGTAAGATGTTACAGGCTAAATACTCGCTAGAGCATCCAGCCCTCAAAACTTACTTAATGTTGTAAAGAGGGCACTCGTCACAACTCCAAAAACGTCAAAATCGGGTAAAATATCAAAAGACGCCACCTGTTAAAACATTTATAGCGGGAAAACGTCATGAACATATCTCAGTTTACTCAAAAATAAAATACTCTACTACTAAAAATTATCCTCTAAAAATCTTTACGCGAAGTTCCCCTAACTTCCAATGAAATTCTGTATATAAAAGCCGAAAAATCACGATAATAAAACCCAAAACTCATTACATATTTCGATAAATTACACGACAAAATTATTATCTCATATAACCCACAAATAAATAAAAATACGATAATTAACTCTTCCATTTCAAACACAAAATTACGCCACTATAACAAAATTAAGCATGATGGAAAACTAATAAAGGCCTCAAATTTACGAAACGTCGATATCGGGATGTAATACCGAAATTCGTCAAAAAAATACAGCTCATTTTCAAACAAATAACAAACTGCTTCCCTTTTGGCAATTCAAGTTCATGAATGACGTCTACAATCGGTAGATCGATACCTATAAAAAGAAACTCCAAAAATATTTGCAACTTTTCGCAAAACCCTCGTATGCAAGAACAAACAGCTGGTCAATCGACAACCCGCTTAATTCATAATATACGATACGTTATTTCTCTTAATAAATCTGCTTTTTACTATAATTCTTACTTCCGAAAATAGAAACCACTTTACTTCATTTACAACCGGTCGTGATTAAATCAAACAATTCGCTATCAAATATGCACAAATTCAAAATCAAATATTGCATTGAACCTTTGAAATTCAATAATCACTGTAAACTTTTAAACGTAATCAGTGTACTTCCAATAAACATAAAAATATTGAGATTTCTTCATAAAAAAAACACTAAAATGTACGTAGTGTGATGCACAACATTGGGTTTAGCTATATATATATATATATATATATATATATATATATATATAGTATACTAATAAAAAATATCGTCGGAATGTTAACACACTTGCAACATAAATCAAGACATTAATTTCAAATTTGATTAACCAAATTACCCTAAAAGTCTGTGACACCGGCTGGTGTCAATATTGACCTTACTAAAATTATAACTTGAAATACCACAATAAGATAATGACAAAGGTATTGCGTCCTCTTTGTAACGCATGGCCACATATAATTTCAATACACATTCGTCAGTATAAAAAAAATAATTAAAAAAACACTCAAATAAATTTTGAATCATATTACGAATGAATACGCATCCACTTAAAGTTAATCGAGACAAAGTCAAAGGTGAATATCAAATGTCAGTGTATTCAAACGTCGGCATATACAACAATAAATATAATACACAAGAATTTATTAAAATTCGTCAACCACTGCAAACAAAATACACTTGAACTGACTCGTGAATACTTCTTTTTTCAATACATTTTGATTGATCTTACAATAGGTTGTACGTTACACAGTTACTTAAACTTCCATAAACTTTGATTACTTTACTATGTATACATTTATTAAACGATACCATATTTACACGAAACTTCTTAAACGTTATATTTACAGCAGTTTGTATTATTTGTTAGAAGTCGGCAATATACACGAAATTGATCATTTATCCCAGGAACTGGTTAAAAATAATCCGCACAACCAATATGCGTCAACACTGGTCCATAGAACAGCGGCTTAAGCACTTAAGAAAACACGAAAACCACTTATTTCTACGTCCAAATATGTCGTCATGACAAAACGATATACAACCAAAAAAATAACTTAGAGATGTGGTGAACCAGTATGTTATCCCTTTTATTGGTAACTGAGATTAATGATAATTCTATACATCCCCAACATATAATACCTTGTTCCATCAACCCCTTCTCGCTACCCCTTTCGCGGATATTGTGATCACCGCAAACAAACCGTGAGTATTGCTCTCTACGGCATCTCTAACAGAACTGATTAGTACGTTATTCAGAATTCGCCATTACCAAATTTGTCTCTTTCTCAATTACATAAATTAAATTAGCCTATCATAAAAAAGAATCGCTTAAATTTTAAGCGCGGTAAAAGCGATCCTCAATACGAAAATTATCAAAGCTTCCTGCAAACGACCCAAAATGATATCGCTAAATTATTTTTCTTTAGTACTTATTGTAGCTTAAATAAATTCCCCCCATTCTACAATGACAAAACTTATCCAAAGTGGTATGGTATACCACATTCAGAACGATCTTTGGCTCCACATTCCAACGCTATTACACGTGGACGTTATCAGGAACAACATATATAACCTTGGAAAATGTATACTATTACAATTTCAACTAACTGGAATTTTATCAAAGAAATCTATCTTAAATACAATGCGTCAATTTTTTAATTCTTAATAAACGTGTAATTTCACTCTTTCAACTAACAAAATGCCGAAAACTTAATATAACGAAAATACTCTTCTAACTCTTCTAACTTTACTTTAATCGTAAACGCCAGTATCACCTGTGAGTGAAACGTAATTTTACAAATAACAATTCCATTTATAACTGTCTCCAAACCCAAACAAAATGTTATCAAATAAAAACTCGGAAAACTTTAAACTCTTTTAAATTCGAAATTAAAAAAAAAACTATATACCATATGATCCCTAAAATTTACCCACAGGATGAGAAAGAAACCGAACTCTTTTTCGGATAATGTAATGTTTGCTTACCTCGCCGATTTAGCTATGACAATAAAGCCATCAACTCTCTGGAGCTATTATTCAGTGTTGAAATCGACCTTAAATGTAAATCATGGTATGGATATACAAAAATATTCCAAGCTGGTGCTATACCTAAAAAGTAAGTCCCATGGTTATCAGCCTAAAAATCAAAAACACTTACCAAAGAAGAATTTCAAAAATTGTTAAATGAAGCTCCAGATTCCAAATACTGAATGACTAAGGTAAAATTAAAAATACTCCTTTGGTTCTAAAATTTCTAATGTTTTAGGTTTGTCTAATTTTGGGCGATGCAGGAGCATTACGTCGTGATGAATTGCCCAAAATGAAACTGTTAGATATCTAGTGCTGGGCACTAAGACTTACTGTTATATGGGAAATATTTGTCATTACGTCCACTTGGTGTTGATAACGATCGATTTTTTACTAAATATCAAAATGGGAAATGTCACAGACAAGTTGTTGGCATACACAAGCTGACACCAACCGCTCAGGAAGTAGCCTCTTCCTTAGGTTTGTCAGATTTAAAGATGTATACTGGTCATTGCCTAAAAAGAGCATCTGCTATACTGTTGATGCATTGAAACGGCATGGAGGGTGGCAATCGGCAAGTGTAGTCGAGGGTTATGTTACTGAATCTTTAACACAAATGATAGAAACATCAAATCAGATCCTGAATACCGACACTGAGGCACACAATCAACATGATCTTAATCTGGAATCACAACCTTCCACCAGTAGTTCAGAATCCAATTTAGTTGCTACACTTTCTAACCATCCCGCCCACTTTAACAACTGCACAAAGTTCACTGTAAACATTACTTTCAATTTAAATAGCAATTAATTTTCATTTTTATTCATCGGAAGATTGCTGGACTCTGCTTCGCGTCGCCCAGCAACTTCCTTTCTCGTCCCGAAAACTGCCATTTTTTGTACTAATGATCTATTCTGTTCAGTAGACACTAGGTTATCCATAAAGTTTGCCTTATTGCCGTAGTACGATTAAAGTGCGCTTCATTAAATTAATAAAGCGTTGAAAGTTGTATGCCAAGTGTGAATTTAGGCAACGAATAGTATTTATGTAAGAAGTACAAAAAGTGTGCTTCATTTTATTAATGAAACATTAAATGTTGTATGCTAATTGTGAGTTTAGACAACAAATAGTTATTTATGTAACAAGTACAAGCAGTAATTATTTATTGCACGTGACGTACGTTGGCCCAAAGAGGCCTTTAGGGCAAATTGGACAATACAGGTGCAATGAATACTTTTTGCACGAGTTCCATACAATATTTTTTCTACGTTCATGCAAAAAGAAAAAAATAAACAGTTTTTATGCGGCCATAATTGTCGATGAATAGACAATATTTTTTAATAATATAATAATTTTAAGGTGTTTTACTGGATATTAAATAAATTTGCCAGTACACTGATTTCTGGGATTGCATTGATACTCTCATTTATATCTTCAATAATATTTCTCATTGAAGCTACAAACCTTTTCACCCCGCACATTTTTTATTTATTTAAACTGATAAGCCAAAATAACCTTTAATGAGTAGCCAAGAAACTTGTTTGTCATCCGGATCCGATTTTCGGTAAAAAAAAAACTAAAATATAGCCATCGTGACAAACCGTAATTTTTTTTGTAAAGTTTCTAAATGAAATAAAAAATGTGTAAGTTTGAAATGTAACTAGACTGGATTATTAAGTATACAATGACCCTAAATAAATGAGATCAAACATGTAATAACCTAAAATATTTAGCATCTGTACAAATGAAGTTTAGTTTTTTTGTAAATTCATATTTTATTGGCGTTGCTACATTTACAATTGCACCTTTTAAATCAACTTAGTGCAATAAAAACAAATGCACGGTAGCTTTCTACATCACAAACGATGCAAAAAGCGTTTTTTGAATGAACGTAGAAAAACATGTATTAATATGCTTGTAAAACAGTTGCTTCATGCATTGCTAGTTAACTAAAGTTAAAATTACAGAATTAAAGATGTCTGAGTATGGCAGAAATAATTAAGAGTGGTAATTAACGATTTTATGCTCATGCCTACATTGCAATAAATGCAATAAATAAAATGGGAATTTACAGTGTTACGGGCTTAATTCGCACTAGGCGTCGCGTATACTTATTGATCTGAACATGTCGAAGAAGCAGTGGCTTCTAGTAAGTAGTTAAGAATTTGCAAAATTGCTTCGAAATTCGCATTTACTCTAAATCTCACGTTATACTGTCATACAGCTCCAATGGAAGGGCTTTAGCCGCCATAGACCGGCTAACGAAATAAACCCGTACTAATTGGGTAATCACTAGGTGCCGATGACGTCTTTGTCTTTGAGTGTCGTAGTATAAATAGACAAAAATGTCATGTTTTCTCCAAATACCTAAAAGCAATTAGCACCGACTAAAAACTTTTAGCTTTTGAGTAGAATAAGTTAAATACAACTCTAATTCGTAAATATATATCAGGCGCCACTACGACCGAAGATTTTCCATGGAAGGATCTTGATCGGGATTTAAAAATTCTACAATTTTGTGTTATTCACTTTAACTTTTCAAATTAAATTTGTTTAAATAAGCTCATTAAATTGTATTAATCCAAAATAATGAATATGTACGTTTACGCACGTTTGGCATATTCATTTTTCCCAAAAAATGCGAACGAGTTTGCTGATTCATTAATTACAAGACAAATTATTATTTTTTCTATAATATTTAATGGATTTGAGTACAATAATGGGTTACCTCGAGAAATACATTATTTTTATTTTTCAGTTGCTTTGTAATAACGCTAGACAGTTTATGTGTTTTTCACTGCTTTCGGCAAAATACACACTTATTAACATCTAACTCGATTGTTCGCGATACAGGTATCTGGGCGAAGCGCTCAGTATTGTCTGAAGCGATGACGTCTGAGGCCTACGAACGTTAATGATTCGAGATTGAGTGTATGCGCTTCATATTTTTCGCCTTCTTGTATTTATTTGTTAAAATAAGTACATATATAGTATAAATATATAAAAAATTACGCTTCTTATTACGCCAGTCATTTTGATGGCTGCTACATCGTATAACAATTATTCAAGTTATTGTGTAATACCTACGTCAAGATAATTAAGCAACTCGGAATGCTGCGATGATAAAAATAATTCATAACGTGTATATAATGTGTTTAGAAAAAGGTTTATACAAAATTGCATTATATACTTAATAACCATTTATTCAAATAAAAATGCGAAAACAATCTCTACAAAATACATATTAATCATTTTATTAATATTTAAAAAAAATGTACTATAACTATCCCCAAGCATGCAACATTAAACGTGAATTATTTTAATAATTTTTTAATTTTTCTTTCGGCTTTTTTAACCAAAATTTGATTATTTTCATTTTTCATATAATTATTTAGCAAAATATTCCAAAACGTACGTATAAAGACATTGCTTTGAATAATTGAAAAGAGAGTTTGCACAAGAACAACTTTCTTCGTTTACAGTTATTAATTCATTTTTTAAAATCGTTGAACAAAAACAAACGCGGTCCTTTGGGATTTTTCTTTTATAAATTTCAATTCATATTCTTCATTAATTAAAAACTTAAATATAATAATTATTATTTTGACAAGAGTATTTTTTAGGGTGTTTTAAACCACCGCGATCTAGTTGGAAGATATTGTAGCGCCCTCCAGATACGTATCTTGAAAAGTGTAATTTGAACTTATTTGCAAGAATGCAAATTCAAGAACAAAAGAATCGCTAAGTGATTTATCTTGACTTTACTGACAATAATGTTACTATTACTGAAATTAATTGCTTGCCTTACTTTGACTTCCCTGGAAATAATTACAACAAACAAAATACACCCACGTACCACCACAAAATTAAAAAACACCGAACGCGTTTCGATAGCTACGCTATCATCATCAGCGGTCGACTAGGGCGAACTAAAGGAAATTTCTAACATATGTACCATCAGCGAGTAATACTTCGTTGTTTATCTGGTGAAAGTGAAAGTTATGAAAGTTTAATGAGTTCTGAGTAGCCTAAAGGTCCTTGATCATCATTATTCATTAGAATTTGTTTGTTTTTGAACATTTCTAAACTTTCATAACAATCAAGTTCGTGCTTAATGATACCTTATCTACTACATGTTTATCAAACATAGTTAAAGGTTAATTAATATACAATAAAACTTGCCGCCATTCCGTAAATTTCTTTATTATATGCGCTGTACCGGGTGGACCGATTTCGATGGGATTGCAGGGTATCTCGGTAACTATTACTGTTAGAGCAAAACTGTTCAAATGGAGTACTCAATTTTTAAATTTGGTCACCAATAGTCGAGATGCCACATAAATTTAGTTTTTTTTTAATGGAAACCATAGTTGGCTTTGACTTCATTAAAATCCTTATTTTATA
This sequence comes from Vesta saturnalis, assembly GCA_036346205.1. Lineage (NCBI taxonomy): Eukaryota > Metazoa > Arthropoda > Insecta > Coleoptera > Lampyridae > Vesta > Vesta saturnalis. Next base: position 766,771 of record JARFJB010001982.1, read on the forward strand.
AGCTTTTCAACAATATATAGTTTATAGAGGTTCTTTTAGAAAATTACGGAATTACAAGCGAATTTGTTTGTTTGCACTTTTGTAAGTAGGCGATGCAATAATTTAAAACAATCAAACATGTTAGTAATAAGCACGAACTTGACTGTTATGAAAGTTTAGAAACAAACAAACAAATTCTAATGAATAATGATGATCAAGCACCTTTAGGCTCCTCAGAACTCATTAAACTTTCATAACTTTCACTTTCACCAGATAAGCAACTAAGCGTTACTCGCTGATTGTATATTATGTTAGAAATTTTCTTTAGTTCGCCCTAGTCGACCGCTGATGATTATAGCGTCCTATCGAAACGCGTTCGGTGTTTTTTAATTTTGTGTATTCTGTTTGTTATAGATTCTGCCACAGTGTTCCAGATTTTCAAATAATTACAACATTAGAATTTATTTACTGTCTGATATTTAATTACTCGCAAACCTCAAATCTGATCATACGAATTGGCCGTCTAGTTATAGGTACGTTGTACTATTTTAATTAGATAGGCAGGATGAGCTAAGTGTTGCATCAGGTGGGGCAGGTAAAAAATGAAACTACTCAAATTAAAATTAACGAGCTTTGCGCAATGGTGGTTCAGCTCGTTAATGTACTATTGTCTGAAAGAACCACCAATAAAACCCACTTTATTCATAAATAAGTAATTGCACAATTGTGTCATAAATAATCATGATAAAAATCGTAATATCTAACATGTGGCCCGTTAAAACCAAGCATGCGGGTCTTTAAGTAAATAAGCACATAAAACAATAAGGTAAATTACGATACATATAAAATACAACAGTAAAATTGCACAGGTGCTAATAAGGTAAAGGCAAGGACAGAAGGAAATAGACAAGGAATTTACATGCACAATTGTTTAGTGACTACAGAAGCACAAAATAGATACAGTTACAATAAATTCCATATAAACAGAAATTAAGTCGGAGTCAAACAATTCTACTTAACAAACTAACACAAAAAAAACCCATTAAACAAAGCCTTACAAAGGTAAGTTATAAATAGATCATAACATTGTGACCGATATATAGGTTTGAGTGCGTTAGAAAAATACATCTCAGGTTACACATTCATCTATACACAATAAAAACAAAAATAAAATTCGAGGTGCTTAATGGTCACTTGAAACCGGGAGTATGTAACCACTTGGCAATTTCCCATTACAGTTAGTAACTAAGGGTTATCCTGTACCCGTTCTCCAGGCCCACCTCTGCCAAATATAAATATAAACAATAAACAACAATGCTAATTCGCACAACAAATACAAGAGTGAGGGAGCCCTGTACTATCTTTTATTTTACCAGATTTCAGCTTATTAATGAGCTCGCGTGCGAATAAGATACCTTTGCAACGCAATGCTCGATTTTAAATACGTTATGTAGGCTTTTAGAATTATTTACTGCCAGCCTTAATTTATATAAAAATACCTACTTACACTTGAATTGATCACAAACATAAATCGTTAACATACGTGGTTTACCTTCAAAAAGGGTGAATGTTATTTATAGATTAATATTAAACTAACACCCGAACGAAAAGATAAATTACCGTTGGCTAATTCAAAAGAAAATGTACCCGCAAGAAATATTTTAAAGACAACTGTTTACAATGAAGGTATTTAATTAACAAACTCGATCTGACTCCGTCGGCACTTTAACTGTCACCCTTTTGTCCCCCGATTTCAAACTAACTACCTTTACTACCGCAATCAACCCCAATTTTTCAAAAGTAATAAAGAAAACAAAAAATTATTATGTTGGAACAGTTTCATATTAATTATTGAACATCTTAATTTTAAAAATATGCATTCGTCCATAACAAGCTCTACATTTAGATATCAAGTTTCAACGTACCAAACAAAGACGTCATTGATTGCAGTATGTACCGACGTAATTAATTACTAACTAGTGACATTTTTACAACAAGAATGTGCGCATAAGAATTTCCAATGATTCGTTACGCCCCTTCCGTAAAGCAGCTTTTAAGCATACACCTGCTAGTCAAACCTCAAACACATGTTTTTCAACCCTTAGCCAAATATTAGTTACAAAACAAAATATCCCGAAAACCATGCTCAAATAACGACTTAATATTTAATAAAATATGTTAAACTCATTAATTAACTTTCCTATCGCGGTAACAATTGCGATTTAAAATTTTTGTTTGCAATAATAAAATTTTCGCGGTCCGCTACCTACAATATACTTGAATAAAGTACTATCCTGACATTCTATGTCCATTTTTTCATTAAACTGTTTGTTTTTTTTTAAATAAAAAAACTTTTCCATTTTTCTTCAAATTCTACTTAAAATACTTAATCTGTTATAATTTTGAAACCGAATCTACTTAAGTTATTGATAATGCACTAATAACATAGATTTATAGTTGCATAAATTTGCACTTTGGCTTCGATCGAGGCGCTCGCTACTAGATAATTAAAGAGTTCGAAACGAATGGCCTGGCAGTGTGGCGTGTATAGGTAGTGGTAGGGATGGCTGCTGGCCTGCACAATACCGAGTGCCACGATCTGGGACGTATTTAAGAGGTTCAGTAATACATTTGTTGTATTTAGAATTATATCATATGATATTTCATGAACTGGTATCAGTGCATTCGATGATTGTATTTGTTGATATATCTTGTACTAGCATTAGTTTTTTCTTGACAAATAGTTTGTGGTTCATAATTAAGTTTACTCAACTGATATAGCAGGCTATCTTAAAGTTTTCATATTTCATAAATTTATTTGACATCTTAACTAATTTTTTAAAACTGTTATTATTTACTGAGAACTGTAATTGTTATCGAAACTTTTAAATTTGTATCAAACAACTAAAAATAACACATTTTCATGATACACGATTCACCCTTATTAGCAGCCAAGAAGTTACATTACCATCTTGAGTTACTTAAGTCTTAGCAAAGAGAACTGATAATGTGCAACCTCAACGAAAGAACATGAAAATATTACGTACCTAATGTTATGCGCTCAAACTGGACTAGGCGTCGCGTATTGCTCATGAAACAAGCGGTTAGCTAAACCTTGCACCTACCAAAAATAAGTGATAATCGTCACTGCAGTACCTGCAATCTCAATTTTGTATTTTTTTTGGTAAAGGGTTCTTAGGCTATACCTGGTGGGAATTCTTCTATAAGTACAATATAAAATATAAACGCCTACTTGGTTGGTAAATAACTTATTTCTCAATTTGATATTCGGGAAGTTCACTATAAGATCAAAGGTCGCCATGCAATAAATTTCCAAGAAAAGCGTCCAAGGTCGCAATTAATCTTAAAGTTATCTGAGATCTGTATGAACTCGTAATAATATCTAATAATGTAAGTACACTTTCCCTTTGTATCTAATTTTTTAAAATATCTGGTTTAAATTTCAAAAAATACTCTGAAATTTGCTTATGTACGCTTTAACTAAATTCAAAATATTAAATGAATATTCATTAACCAAATTTACGAAAACGTGTCATCAACCTTGAAATTAAAATGGTATTCACAATGAGTTTTGCTTAAAATTTCTGTGCATGTACGTTAAATATAAAATGAGCTTTATCTGCATTCAATTAAAACGTAATTGTAACTAAACACCGACGTAATTCCTAGATACCGTGTGCGAATTTTGATATCCTTTTATACAGTTCCCAAAATTAAAATATTCATTGAACTTTAATATGTGCAAAAATGAAATACGTAATTAATTTGTTAGCAAAAATAACCCTTTTAACAATTACTCTTATATAAACATGAAATGTAATTGTAAATTTTTTCTGTCGTATAAAATGCATATCTCGTTACAATAAAGTAAATTCCTGATTATTTAATATATTCCATATTGTTGCGTGAATGTAAACATCGCTAGAGCTTAACGTTCTTGCTTGTTCTCGCACAATGCCATACGTAACATTTTTGCCTCATCATTACTTTTCTTTCAAAATTAATTCTTTCAAAGGAAAAGTATTTGTATTCTATACAACTAATACGGTGTGCGCTGAAACAAAAGACACTGAAATCAGGGCGCTTCCGTCAAGTGACATAAGTGAAACACTCATAGTATCTCTACACATTTTTTATTCGAATATGCTGCCAAGAGGATGGTGCTTACAACGCAAGAAAAAATTTTTGGTATTGAATATTATTTTCGCTCATACGAGAATGGACGATCAAATGGACCTAGTTTGTTAGTGTTTGCAAATTAATTTTGGGAAGAGTTTAAGAAGCCACCACCGGCTAATAAGGACTTGTTAAGAGTCATTGCAAAATTTCGACGAACAGGAAGCGTTCTAACTCAAATTAAGGGCTATACTGGTTGTCCAATTACCGTGACAACTAATGCGAACCAAGCAATGCTATTTCAACAGGAAGTTTCCGCAGAACATCTCTAAAAATAAATTTGAGTGAAACGTCAGAATGTTTAAGAAACTTGGTGGTTGTCCCGATTAAATACTGATTGAGCAACGCTTGAATAATACAGACGCGCAAGCAAGGGCTGTGTACTGGGCTTCAGTCTTAGCCATGGTTTATGAACAACGCTTATTTCTTTCAAGTGTATGGTATTCGGACGAATGCCATATCCATCTGAATTGATTTATTAATCGGCAGAGAAATCGTTTTCTTGGTTTTAAACGATCAGAGATCATCATAAAGAACCCCTCCATAGAGACCGTGTAACGATTTGGTGCGCAGTGTGAGGTAATCCCTTATTGGGCCCTTACTTCGTAGAAGACACCGTTTTTGATTGATCTCAGACAATTCTACCGTGCCAGAACATCCATTTAGTACTCAATTGTCACACCACGAGAGCAAGAAAATTTTGGAGACCGTAATTTCTTGTAACACAGACTTTCCTTACCCTTCTTATTCACCTGATGCTTACGTATGGGGTATACTGAAACAAGTCGCTTTTACGGAAAACCTACCGGCAACTATTAATGAACTGTACGAAAAAATGTTTATCTTTTTGAGAAGAATGCAACAGCCCATTTTTACAAACAAGCTTCACAATCTTGTTAAGCGTTATGAGTACTGCCTGGAACTGCAATAGCGAGCACACTGAATACATGTTTTATCGCAGGCAAACTGGAAATTCACATTACTTGAATTTTTGCTATTTAATTTTTCTAGTTTAATGAAGCTTCATTTTGTTTTCAGTGTCCTTTCATTTGGCGCATAAAGTTCTTCTATAAATGCCACTACACTATACGTTAGGTATGTCAGTTTCGTGACCTTCGTAAGTATACTTAAAAAAATTCCACGTACAAATATTTACACGACCCAAACGACTTAGTAAATCAGGCGGTAAACAAAGGAACATAGTAATGTGCTGCCGATGACAAACTGCGCATGCGTTATCTACATAAATAGGTATTTTTACAAATGGCTTAAATATCACTTTCAAGGTCAAACTGGTAGAGCTCTGATGGTGTAGCGGTAGAAGGCGTCTTCCACGCTTTTGGTGCGGGTTCTGTTCCCGGCTCGTGCTCTTTTTTTTCTCTTAGGTTACAGCAGTTTTGTTTATCTAATCTACTTTTGTTAGGTTATTGTAGTTTTGTTTATCTAATCTAATTATGTTAGGTTACAGTAGTTTTTTCCCTTATCTAAAATAGATGACGTCACACATCGGCACCATCCTCATCCTTCATCCTCTGTTCCTTTGTTTACCGTCTCCTCTTATTATAAATACGATAAATTACAAGACGATGCGAAAAAATACGTAATAAATAAATAAAAAACCTTCATAAAAATTTATTTATCACTGCACGGCCAATACCTGCTGTCCTAATGCAGATTTTAGGCTACTTTTTTAAATATTTTATATACTCTGTTCCATCTTATTTTGCATTAGAGCAGGCCATGGAATCTTCTACATTAAACTACATAAAACGGAGATCTTTACATTGATCATAAATGACAACATCGTGTCTTGTCTAATAGACTGAGATGTTTTGGTAACCAAATCTACGTAAAAACTAATAAGAATGCCTTTTTCCTGTTTTCGCTCTTCCAAAATAAAAAATAGTAGAGAAACATGCAAGAAATCCAGAGCACAATTTCATAAGTAATCCAATCTGAAGACTTTGTTTCGTGATGAAATTTACCTACTGCATTTTTCTCTTTCTTTTCTTGGATATTAAACATGATGTAAAGGTATGTTTATATGCAAACTTAGTTCTTCGGTCGCAAAGTCAATAAGTAACCAGAATACCAATATGTATCCAATTAATTGAACGTATCCCAAAAATCCACATCGCTTTTTCATAAGTAATCCAATCTGAACATTTATTTACTTTCGTGAAAAAATGTGTTCCGTCGTTCGGATCGTGAAAGTAAACCAGACATGTATCCACTTAAGTCGTAGCTGAATGGAAGTGACCACAAGAATGTTGTTTTCGTATACACAATACCTGATGAAAATCAAATATTTAAATGAATTTTTATTAAAATTTTGGTGCCATACAGGTGGGATATTTTTAATCGAAACATTTCTCGTATGTTTCTCCCAATCATTTGCAATAACCTTTGCGTGTGCGAACAAAAATTTTGCCACATTGTAGGAGAACACCTGGATAAAGCCTCAAGCCATAATTTTTGGACACTATCTTTTAATGGAGGTGCAGAACTTATTTGCTTAATATAATAATTTTTACAAAAACCCTACGCCATTTCAATATAGTTATATTGACAATGGTAAGGAGGTAATAGCAACACTGCATACCCATCCTTAATCAAAATATTATCAACTACATCATTTTTCCCTCTGGATCAAAAAGGTTGAATTTTGCTCCACAGTTGCTTGGTAATTTTGCTCTCAATTGCAACGCCGTGCATAACCAACCACTCTTCCAATTGATCTCTTACTAGAAAATGAATGTGCGTTGTCTAACCGCACCGAATGATACAGTGCGTTATCCAGAACCACCACACAATTTCCGGATAGTTTGAGCAGCGGCCCCCATTAATAGTTTTATGATCATCCCGATTCTCGTTACCTGAATCGAGTAAATAGTCGCAGTTATACACCCCGCGTGTAAAATAGTATACCTTTTACCTTAACTTTCAATTTTGGATGATTACTTTTTAGAATCGTGCACCCAACCATTTTGAAAAATACACCATTCGTCTATATACACAAATCTGACATCTTGGCCTTTGCAACTCCAGAAATTTTCTCCAAAACTTAATTTTGGTTACAACGACGTGTTTCATTCCACATATTTTCTGTCCACTGACACGTTTGTGTTTGTAATCCATTGAATAATAAATAATTTCCTTCGACCACCATCAAAATCAAAATCTATTTTAACGTGATGATACAATTTGTCTAAAGTAAAATATTGATTTTTCGAATTAAATTGTTAAGTTAGCCGTTCTAAATCTTTCCGTTTAGCGCAATATGTCTACTTAAAGTTTTGAAGTTTTGCCGTTATAATGTCTTGGATGGTTCGCTGTTAAACCTACAACCAAATACATACTTAATGTGCGCATGAAAAATGATTTAAGTTCTTACGTACTTGAAATACGTCCGATACCATTACGATAAGTTTCCCATTACTTTTCCCCGTTGAACTATTTATAAGGTGCTTATAGCAGCTTAAAATTTACAAATTTGTACTCTTTACGATGGCTTTTGGCATTTTCCGAACGTATTATTATTATTAATTCAATATGAGACTTAATCACCTCTTTGTGTTATTTAAGTAGACAACACAGCACGATTGCGTTTGACAGTACGGCGTTAAATTCACTTCTTGTTATTTTGACAAATGGGAATACCACTAAAGAAAAAATATCACAGGCTGCATTAAGTTGTGTTAAGCTGGCCCCCCCAAATTGCATATTTCGTAATTAATTAATGGCATTCGATTGACCACTTATTGACCACAAATGACCACCAACAACTTTCATTGACCACCCTCTGTTAAAAAGTTTTTGCAAAAGTAAGATTAGGGGGGGGGGCAACTTCACACTTCCGCCCGAGATCGAAAATCGACAATTTTTATTACTCTATCTGATTGACCATCGTTTGACCGTGTTTGACCATGAATTCAATTTGTTTGACCACCCTTCAAAAAAAAAATAAAATATATTTTTATATTCGTTATAAGGCATGCTCAATCCTCGAATATGCTTTTTGAAACGTTTCCACCGTTCATTTCCTATGAATAATCATCCAGAAGAACAATTAGTGCATATTGTTTAATAATGTACTGTTTCGAATTTTGAGACATGATCAATTCTCGAATATGCATTTTGAGACATGGTCAATGCTTGTATATCTATTTTGAGGATTGACCATCTTTTATTTCCTATGAATAATCATCCAGAAGAACACGTAGTGCATTTTGATTAATAATGTATTATTTCGAATTTTAAGACATGGTCAATCCTAGAATATGCTTTTTGAGGATTGACCATGTTTTATTTCTTATGAATAATCAGCCAGAAGTACACGTAGTGCATCCTCGAATATGCATTTTCAGATCCTGGAATATGCTTTTTGAAGATTGACCATATCTCATTATTCGAAATAATGCAATTTTTATTCTTCTGGATGAGTATACATAGGAAATAAAAGACGATCAATCCGCAACAAGTATATTCGAGGATTTAGCATGTCTCAAAAAGCATATTCGAGGATTGATAGTGTCTTAAAATTCGAGATAATACATTATTAATCAAAATATGATTATTCATGTGAAATAAAAGATAGTCAATCCTCAAAAAGCATATTCAAGGATTGGCCATGTCTCAACATGCGTATTCGAGGATTGACTATGTCTCAAAAAGCGTATTAGAGGATTGACCATGTCTCAAAAAGCATATTATAGGATTGACTATGTTTTAAAATTCGAAATAATACATTATTTATCAAAATGCACTGCGTGTACTTCTGGATGAATATTCATAGGAAATAAAACATGGTCAATTTTCAAAAAGCATATTCGAGGATTTAGCATGTCTCAAAAAGCATATTCGAGGATTGACCGTGTCCTAAAATTCGAAATAATACATTATTAATCAAAATGCACTACGTATACTTCTGGATAATTATTCATAGGAAATAAAAGATGGTCAATCCTCAAAAAGCATATTCAAGGATAGGTCATGTCTCAACATCCGTATTCGAGGATTGAACACGTCTCAAAAGCATATTCGAGGATTGACCATGTCTCAAAATGCATATTCGAGGATTGCCTATGAATATTCATAGGAAATAAAAGATGGTCAATTCTCAAAAAGCATATTCGAGGATTTAGCATGTCTCAAAAAGCATATTCGAGGATTGACCGCGTCTTAAAATTCGAAATAATATATTATTAATCAAAATGCACTACGTGTTCTTCTGGATGGTTATTCATAGGAAATAAAAGATGGTCAATCTTCAAAAAGCATACTCAAGGATTGATCATGTCTCAACATGCGTATTCGAGGATTGACCACGTCTCAAAAAGCATATTCGAGGATTGACTTTGTCTCAAAATGCATATTCGAGGATTGACTATGTCTTAAAATTCGAAATAATACATTATTTATCAAAATGCACTGCGTGTACGTCTGGATGAATATTCATAGGAAATAAAAGATGGTCAATTCTCAAAAAGCATATTCTAGGATTTAGCATGTCTCAAAAAGCATATTCGAGGATTGACCGTGTCTTAAAATTCGAAATAATATATTATTAATCAAAATGCACTACGTGTTCTTCTGGATGATTATTCATAGGAAATAAAAGATGGTCAATCCTCAAAAAGCATATTCAAGGATTGGTCATGTCTCAACATCCGTATTCGAGGATTGAACACGTCTCAACAAGCATATTCGAGGATTGACCATGTCTCAAAATGCTTATTCGAGGATTGCCTATGAATATTCATAGGAAATAAAAGATGGTCAATTCTCAAAAAGCATATTCGAGGATTTAGCATGTCTCAAAAAGCATATTCGAGGATTGACCGTGTCTTAAAATTCGAAATAATATATTATTAATCAAAATGCACTACGTGTTCTTCTGGATGATTATTCATAGGAAATAAAAGATGGTCAATCCTCAACAAGCATATTCGAGTATTTAGCATGTCTCAAAAAGCATATTCGAGGATTGATCGTGTCTCAAAATTCGAGATAATACATTATTAATCAAAATATGATTATTCATATGAAATAAACGATGGCCAATCCTCAAAAAGCATATTCAAGGATTGACCATGTCTCAAGATGCGTATTCGAGGATTAACTATGTCTCAAAAAGCATATTCGAGGATTGATCGTGTCTTAAAATTCGAGGAACTACATTATTAATCAAAATATGATTATTCATATGAAATAACAGATGATCAATCCTCAAAAAGCATATTCAAGGATTGGCCATGTCTCAACATGCGTATTCGAGGATTGACTATGTCTCAAAAAGCATATACGAGGATTGACCATGTCTCAAAAAGCATATTATAGGATTAACTATGTCTTAAAATTCGAAATAATACATTATTTATCAAAATGCTCTCGTGTACTTCTGGATGAATATTCATAGGAAATAAAAGATGGTCAATTCTCAAAAAGAATATTCGAGGATTTAGCATGTCTCAAAAAGCATATTCGAGGATTTATCGTGTCTTAAAATCTGAAATGATGTATTATTAATCAAAATGCACTACGTGTTCTTCTGGATGGTTATTCATAGGAAATAAAAGATGGTCAATACTCAAAAAGCATATTCAAGGATTGATCATGTTTCAACAAGCGTATTCGAGGATTGACCACGTCTCAAAAAGCATATTCGAGGATTGACCTTGTCTCAAAACGCATATTCGAGGATTGACTATGAATATTCATAGGAAATAAAAGATGGTCAATTCTCAAAAAGCATATTCGAGGATTTAGCATGTCTCAAAAAGCATATTCGAGGATTGACCGTGTCTTAAAATTCGAAATAATACATTATTAATCAAAATGCACTACGTGTTTTTCTGGATGGTTATTCATAGGAAATAAAAGATGGTCAATACTCAAAAAGCATATTCAAGGATTGCTCATGTATCAACATGCGTATTCGAGGATTGACCACGTCTCAAAAAGCATATTCGAGGATTGACCTTGTCTCAAAATGCATATTCGAGGATTGACTATGAATATTCATAGAAAATAAAAGATGGTCAATTCTCAAAAAGCATATTCGAGGATTTAGCATGTCTCAAAATGCATATTCGAGGATTGACCGTGTCTTAAAATTCGAAATAATACATTATTAATCAAAATGCACTACGTGTTCTTCTGGATGGTTATTCATAGGAAATAAAAGATGGTCAATCTTCAAAAAGCATACTCAAGGATTGATCATGTCTCAAAATGCGTATTCGAGGATTGACCACGTCTCAAAAAGCATATTCGAGGATTGACCTTGTCTCAAAATGCATATTCGAGGACTGACTATGAATACTCATTGGAAATAAAAGATGGTCAATTCTCAAAAAGCATATTCGACGATTGACCGTGTCTTAAAATTCGAAATAATACATTATTTATCAAAATGCACTACGTGTTCCTCTGGATGGTTATTCATAGGAAATAAAAAATGGTCAATCTTCAAAAAGCATATTCAAGGATTGATCATGTCTCAACATGCGTATTCGAGGATTGACCACGTCTCAAAAAGCATGTTCGAGGATTGACCTTGTCTCAAAATGCATATTCGAGGATTGACTATGAATATTCATAGGAAATAAAAGATAGTCAATTCTCAAAAAGCATATTCGAGGATTTAGCATGTCTCAAAAAGCATATTCGAGGATTGACCGTATCTTAAAATTCGAAATAATACATTATTAATCAAAATGCACTACGTGTGTTTCTAGATGATTATTCATAGGAAATAAAAGATGATCAATCCTCAAAAAGCATATTCAAGGATTGCTCATGTATCAACATGCGTATTCGTGGATTGATCACGTCTCAAAAAGCATATTCGAGGATTGACCATGTCTTAAAATGCATATTCGAGGATTGACTATGTCTTAAAATTCGAAATAATTCATTATTAATCAAAATGCACTACGTGTACTTTTGGATAAATATTCATAGGAAGTAAAAGATGGTCAATTCTCAAAAAGCATATTCGAGGATTGACCATGTCTCAAAAATCATATTCGAGAATTGGCCATCTCTGAAAAAGCATATTCGAGGATTTACCATATCTCAATATTCGAAATAGTACATTATTAAACAAAATGCAATTTTTATTCTTCGGGATGACTATACATAGGAATTGGAAGATGGTCAATCCTCAGAAAGCATATTCGAGGATTGACCGTGCCTTAAAATTCGAATTAATACATTATTAATCAAAATGCACTACGTGTACTTCTGAATAAATATTCATAGGAAATAAAAGATGCTCCATTCTCAAGAAGCATATTCGAGGATTGACCATCTCTGAAAAAGCATATTCGATGATTGACCATATCTCAATATTCTAAATAGTACATTATTAAGCAAAATGCAATTTTTGTTCTTCTGGATGACTATACATTGGAAATAAAAGATGGTCAACCTTCAAAAAGCATATTCGAGGATTTACCTTCTCTGAAAAAGCATATTCGATGATTGACCATATCTCAATATTCTAAATAGAAACATTATTAAACGAAATGCAATTTTTATTCTTCTGGATGACTATACGTAGTAAATAAAAATGGTCAATCCTCAAAAAGCATATTCGAGGATTTACCATGTCTCAAAAAGCATATTCGAGGATTGGCCGTGTCTCAAAATTTGAAATAGTAAATTATTAAACAAAGTACACTTATTGTTCTTCTGGATGATTATTCATATGAAATGAAGGGCGTATTCGAGGATTGACAATGCCTTCAAATAGGAAATAATACATTATTAATCAAAGTGCACTATTTGTCCTTCTGGACGATTATTCATAAGAAATGAAACATGGTCAATCCTCAAAAAGCATATTCTAGGATTGACCATGTCTTAAAATTCGAAATAATACATTATTAATCAAAGCCCACTACTTGTTCTTCGGGATGATTATTCATAGGAAATAAAAGTTGGTCAATCCTCAAAATTCATATGCAAGGATTGACCATGTCTCAAAATGCATATTCGAGGATTGACCATGTCTCAGAATTCGAAACAGTATATTATTCAACAAAATGCACTAATTCCACTAATGAATGGTGGTCAATCCTAAAAAAGCATATTCGTTGACTGACCATGCCTTATAATGAATATAAAAGTATATTTTAGGTTTTTTTCATCATGGTCAATCAGAAAAATTGGTGATTTTCGATTTCGGGGGCAATTTATTTTGCAATAATTTTTTAACAGAGGGTGGTCAATGAAGGTTGTTAGTTGTCATTTGTGATCAATAAGTGGTTGAATCGAATGTCATTAATTACGAAATATGCAACTTGGTTGGGGGGGGGGGGGCAGCTTTACATAGCTGCTGCTCTAATGCAAAATAAGATGGAACAGCGTATAACGTGCGTCCACTTTCGACACGCATCATTGTGAAAATACTTGTAAAAATTTTAAATTACAATTCTATGCCTATAAAGCAATATAAACGACTTTAATAGCTTTAGGACGATTAAAGATTTTATTTTATTTCACGTGCAAACTATCAATAAAACCATTTGTTTAGTTCAAAAATTAATAAATTATCGATTAGCGAAACAAACAAGAACGATGGCCGTGATATTCAGGAAAAAATTAATTAATATGATTTATTACAAGATCATAACAAATAAAAATTAGTTGAGACTCTAAATTAAATGTTCGACCAAATTTCGATTTCTTGCTAAACAGTATCCCAATTTATCGTAAAATTCACGGGTAACTTTACTAGTGCGCGGATGTACACGGGCAGAAGTTTCAAAACCAGTTCTTCAATGGATCCATATTCATTTCCGTCGTACAACTGATTCTTTAAAAATGGCCAGAGATAATAATCACATGGAGTAAGATCTGGCGATCTTGCGCACCAATTTATTTTGCCTCCCCTACCAATCCATGTACTTGTAAATGTGTTGTTTAAATATTGTCTTACATTTTAACTATTACGGACAGGAACCAAATTTCTTCTTCTTCTACAGCTCTTGCAATTTCGTTTTATAATAAATCCAAGTATTTTTCGGAATTTAAATTTCCGTCAATAATTATAGGGCCCAATATTCTGTTTATTAAAATCCCATCCAAACATTTACTTTTTGGGGAGATTACGTTCGCATATCTACAACAAGACGGGGGGTTTCTTGTGAATTTGTTTGTTAAAATCTGCTTTCAAAAAAATGTGCACTAATCGGTAAAACAGATTAAACTTTTGCAAAACGCATCTTGTTTCTAGCAATTCTTGATGAAATTGTGGTTTGTATGGATGGTACCTATTCCTGTTTAATATTTTATGAACACTACTTTTGCTTGCTCCACATTCTTCTGAAACTTTGCGTATACTGATTCAGCCTCAATTTTTGCTCAAAGATCAGCTTCGACATCTTCATTATATTTTCTTTTATTCTTCCTATTGTGATTTAAATTAAGACAGACGTTAGTTTCAAAGCCTTTAATTATCCGAACCACGGTCTACTGATTAGGAACTGAACGATTTACAAAAGTTTCTCGACACAATTCACAAATTCTTCTGTTATTATTACTTTGATAATAACCATTTAACTATTTTTCATTTTTTCATCGATGGTGTACACACTCATATTTTATAACAGATTTGTAAAACAATAAACATGAAACATTCACAAATTAACACTGACAATTTAATTTTCTTCCCGAATATCATGGCCACCGTTATTTTGTGGTATTATAATGATTTAATAATTTCTTAATTTAATGATAGTTTGCATATGAAATATGATGTAAATAATATTTAGTTGTCCTAAAGATATTAGAGTTGTTTATATTGCTTTATGGAGGTAGTGTAATTTAAAAATTTTACATGTATTTTCACTATGATGCGTGTCGAAAGTGGACATACGGTATACGGATTTTTTAATACTGCCCACTAATGAAATGAAAATGTCTAGTACGTATATGTGGTTGGAAGGTAGAAATTTACCATGCCATACTATAATATTCACGTCCTGTGGGCCTCGTGCTACAAAATACTCATATGACAGTAGCGTTCATTGTAACACTTGCTTTTCAACAAACGTATTATTTTTTAGTTTTGCAAATTTTTGTATTTTTAATGTAGAAAATACAAAGAAATAGATAAAAAGTTTAGTTCTAGCTTGAACTTTTTCAGAGTATTTTTTTATTACATTGTTTATTACATACCTTAAATTTAATTCTATATATTAAATGTTGAAAGATGAAAAAATTTAGTATTATAGAAGAAACAATTCTTAATAAAATCTTTTTATTAATTCTTACTTTGTATCATACACAAGTTTTAGTACCATCAGACGCTCTCAATTCTTTCATTATTATCTATTGATTTGAGCCTAATAAAATAAGCATACATTTAATAATAGTTTTTGTAAGCAAACATGAAACTTAACACCACCTAATAACTTTTAGGCTTATATAATCATATCTCTGAGCATTAAGCAACATACCTTTTAAAAGTGATATTTAAACAGGAATTTCGAAATAAATTTAATTTAATATTTTTGTTTACTGTTTAAAAATAAATTAAAAACAGAAGGTTTCATGTAAAAATGTTTCGTACAGATCCTTTGGTTGACAAAATGAACAGAAATTTAGTTAAACAAAGTTGTAATTTTGAAATGTTAGTTTACTGGCTTTGATATTTTAATGTTCCTATTTGTAATATTTTTAAGTTCAAAGTGAACGCCTGAAGCCCCTTTCTTTCATTTTCCATAAATCTTGCCTACGTCTAACTTAAGGTAAATCTACGTCTTTCAATTTAGCATTCATGAACGAAGGGCAGTGCTTTCGATATAATCCTTTTCTGTGAAACGACCCGTTTAAGGTGATTGTGTATTATGTCGTTGTTTGATGCTGTTTGTACCGCAATTCAAAGCCATTTATATTTCAATCTCAGATGATTACGTTCAGTCAAACAGAATAACGTCTTCCACGATTGTTCATTTAACCAAATCTAACCTCTGAGCATTGTACGTTTGTATCTTAAATACGCATTCAGAAAATTATAAGAAATTTAACTCGCTATAACTCTTTTCTTATTAAAGAATAAATTATTCATTGCCTTTCTGATTGCAATTAAGATAGGATGGATGTCTTTAATGAGCCATTTTCACATCTTCTTTCACTTTTATAAAAGCACCAAAAACTTAGTAGAATAGTAAACACCTGCCTTTCGTCTCTAATAATTGTTTTCTTTTCAGGACGGCGAAAGGGGTTATTTAGAAGGATTAGCATCTAGATACGCCGATCTTTTCAGTACCCACTACGGCGACGTGCTTGGCCACTTAGAAGATCTACGACGAAGAGAATGGACTGAAATGTCTCCGAGGGATCTAACCCCGACCACTCCTGGAACAACGTCAACTAATTATAACACTAATTCAGGAACTCCTACATCCGGACTTACTTCGTCTCAATCCCAACCCATTTATGTGCCAGGCAAATATTCTGTACGTATTTAAATATAATAATATTATAATATATCTTTCACTTTTGTATTTTTAGCCGTCGAGTTGTTTAAGTGATAAAGAGGAAGATGAAATTTATGGTTTCGGTTATGGAGTTTTTGGTGCGCAAATCGCACGGCAACAACAGCAAAGGTTATTGGGGACTATGTCTCAACAGCAGCCTGTTGTACAGCAACAAAATTACCAAACGTAAGTAATAAGGCATTAGGTATTGAAAATAAATTATTCGTTCGCCGATCTTTACCGATTGATAAAGGTATATTTTCAAATAAATATTTGCATTTGTTATAATCGCCGTATCGAGTTGAAACTTAAAAATTATAAATAGGTTATTCTATTAAGGACCGTTATAACCTAAAATTGAAAAGGTATATTTTCACGATCAAAACTGTAAAAATAAATAGTTTTTTTAGATTTTTTTAATTTTATAGTTTAATTATAAATTTATACGTACCGACAATTACAGCTGTCGTTGTTAGCAAAGAACGTCACTTTAAAAAATTAATTAAAGTGTGAAGTAAATTTATAAAATATGAAAACGGATAGGCTCAGCCGGCTATTTTATGCGTATATGAAAGCCTACTAATGAATGTTATTCTATCAAAATATTGAGACACCATAATAGGCCTCAAAGCCACTTGTACCCTCGGCTAGCTTTTGAAGGGAGGGTATAATTAGTATGTACAGGGTGTCCGATTATATTTTGAACCCTACCTACAGCTTTACCCATGAGAGATAGAAAAAAACTTTAAATACAAAGTTTTTATCGTTTATCCTCTGTTTCGTTTTTCTTTTTATAAACATAAAAAAATGTTTTTCTAAATCTGTCAAATTGACACAACGTTGATTTTTTTAAATGGAACCCCCTGTATATTATTATCTAGCTGAAAAGACTTTTTTCTCCTGATTAAAAAAATATATGGTTTGCCTATATTATTTTTAGTAGTTATTCTTCCATTCACGTCCAAAGTTTGAAATTTTAAACAATTTAATTAAAAATTTTGAAAATCAGCACAGCCTTGAAATTTACAGCGGTGTTAAATGATCATCAGTTGGGGTAACAATAAGAATCTAGGTTGCCATTAACTGATTGGAATGTTTCTTTTGTTGGCTTCTGTCAAGTGTCAATATTAATTGCACCTTGAGCAACAAATGTATAAAAATAAAAAAATAAAAAATACCTTATTTAAATATTTTATTCATTTTTAATTAATTAATTAACGACGTATCAATAATGACATTTTTAACAATAACAATAATTTTTAAATAATTAGGTTACGAAGTAACAAATAAATAAAATATAATTTTCTTAGTCTAAATTTTCAATATATCCTCCATTATTATTAAAACAATTTTGAACGTTTCTTATAAATTTTCTTCCTATTGCTTGCCTAAGAGAGTTCCTATGGTTGTTATTTAAATCATTTATTTGAGTTTCAATTTCTTGTCATAATTCCACTAAACTTACAGTCCTCTCATAATAAACCTTATTTTTTAAATATCCCCATAAAAAGATATTTAATGGGTTCAAGTCAGGGCTGTTAGGTGGCCATCGTATAACCCCATTTCTACCAATCCAAATTGGATATCTTTGGTTCAAAAAAATTGTTACCTCGTTTACGTTATGTGGAGGAGCGCCATCTTGATGCCGTATTACTTCATTATAAACAAGCAAAGGAAACTCTTCTAATAAGTTTTCGATTTCATTTTGAAGGAAATTTAAATATCGTTGACCGTTGAAGTTTCCGTCAAAGAAAATGGATCCAACAATCTTGCCCCTTAGCATCCACACCAAACATGCAGGGATCTTCTACCCTGGATTTTTACTGCCTGGTATTTTCTCGGATTTTCAGTCGCATAGTAATGTTTACTTTTTCTATTAAACATACCGGCTGTTGTAAAACTTGCCTCATCGGTAAATACAATTTTTGACACAAACTCCGGATCTTGTTGAATGTTATTTCCCGACAAAATTCAGTTCTTAATACCTTGTGTTGCTCAGTTAAATTTTGTACCGGCAAAAATTTATATGGGAAATATTTATGTCTTTTTAGTGCTTTTTGAATCGTATCTTTCGATAAATTAAAATACTGGATGCATCGCGAATAGAGCGTTGTGGATTTTCTAAAAAAAATTAATAAAGAATAAGGTATCTATAATATAAAATTAACTATATTTTATAATTTTACAAAATATATTAAATATTAGGATAAGAATCAAAACTTTTACCTTGAAAATACAATAAAATGTCTAGTTCTTGTTGTTGATTTCTTACGAAATGTCTCTTTTTCCTTTTTAAATTTTGGGTACCCTCAAATTTTCTAACAATATATCTTATAGTATTCTGGATATAATGCATGGAATTGTTGTTGAGCTAACCGAATTCGATTTAAATTGGTATAATAAAGTCTAATTATGTTGGCCTTTTCTTCATCTACATATACCATTTTTATTTTGACAGCAGCCCTTAAGTAACAAAAGAAGCATTCCAGGCAGTTCATGGCAACCTAGATTCTCACTGTTACCCCAATTGATGATCACTGAACACCGATGCGTATTTCAAGGATGCGACGATTTTCAAAATTTTTAATTAAATGGTTTAAAATTTCAAACTTTGGACGTGAATTGAAGAAAAACTACTAAAGATAATATAGACAAACCATACATTCTTGCAATCAGAAGAAAAAGGTTTTTCCATCTAGATAATAATATACAGGGTGTTCTATTTAAAAAAATTAAGTCGTCATTTTGGCAAGTATAGAAAAATTGTTTTGCATTTCTATAAATAGCAAAACAAAATAGAGGGAAACCCCTACAATTTTTGTATTTAAAGTTTTTTTCTGTCTCTTACGGTATAGGCTGTAGATAGGGTGCAAAACATACACTATTTTAATTTGCGAAAGATTCTTTAATTCAAAAATACTTTGCATTAAACAAATACGAAAATTTCTATTTCAAAGAAATATCAATACAGCTCTGTAATGAATTAACGTTAACTGTTTTTGCTTACACAGCAAACTCTGTTAGTGAACGATGACAGCTGCTTAAATATATAATAATGACTTAATAGAAATTGAGTTCAACATTTTTAGGATATTTTGGCAATCAATACTACATTGTTTAAGTAATGTATCTTTTTATTCAAGTAAAACCGCTCACGGGAGTCATATAAAATGATTAGTTACTATTTTAATATCCCGTTGAGTGAAAATTTAGCCTTGTAAATTGATGTTTTTGAAGAGACTTCTTGAATAAATTGAAATTAGTGTTTATGAGGACTGCGTTGAAATTTACAGAATTGCTAAGTAAGCTTTCTTTCATGATGTAATTAAAGTTTGTTTCGAAAAATTTGTAGTTGAAATTTGATACTTTTAAAAGCATTCGTTAAATAGTTTTCTGGTTTCGCCACCCTTTAAATAAATTCTACGGTAGGCAAATTTTAAATTTAGAGCAAAAAGCTGTAGCCCTTTTTTGATCACGTGACATTACCTGTAAATTGAGTAGAATGGTTCGCGTCTGAATTAGCTGTTTTGGGAAACCTTTGGTTTTCTGACATTATTGTACTTTGTGTGTAGATTTTAAGATAGAGCAGACCTAGATAAGGTAGTGCAATAATGATAAAAGGGTGTATATGTTATAACGACACCGTTTTTAATTTTTCAATATATGTACAAAGGGTTTTACTTGTTTTTAAGGTCGACGATCTTCAATAATTTGATTTTTAAAGTAGATAACCTATTAAGTATTGTTTCAAAAATTATTAATTGTTATCTAAACTCAATAATAGAGTAATTTTATATACAGTATTAAAAAAAAGTAAATGTTGTCTCGCTTAGGCTGAACACACTGTATATCTCAAAATATTTTAGAAATGTGTATCTGCGCAAAGATAACAACTTTTATTTAAACATTTGTTTGTATTTTTGATCCTAAGAAAGTTATTGCACTTCCACACACTAATGGGCCACCCTGTGTGTGTGTGTATGTGTGTCTCTATATATGTATATATATATATATATATATATATATATATATATATATATATATATATATATATAGTAATGACTTAGCTGAATATTTTTTTAAACTTTATTACTAGAATAGTCTTTTTAATTTTTTTGTTTGTGTGTGGAAATTTGAACATATCTACACAATCATTTATTTAGGATGTCGTTGAATTACTTGCGCAGAAAAAAGTTTTGGGAAATGAGAATAAATTCGTAACATTCAAAGTAGCCTCTTTTGTACTGAAATCACAAAATCCTATTTCCCAATGTATACATTCAGATTGAATAAGATTATAGTTATCAGCATTGTATTATGGAATTCGAACTTTCATAAATAGAAACGAAAAAATATATCAATTTATTCTCAAATTCTTTTGAAAACATGAAAATAGAAATACGTATATGAAACCAAGTACAAAATCTTAAATGTAACTGATTAATTTGACAAAGAGTTTGTTCAAATCTGTTCTCACGTGGTTTATTTGAAAGCTCGTTAATTTATGAATAGTATAAAGCGGCTGGTTTGTAAACATGAAAAATTTACTCTATTAACATCCTGTCTACGGATGTGAATATAAAAAGGAAAACTTTGTTACAGCTAGACAAAAAGAAATTCTGTTTTTTATACAATGTTCTACTTTCTATAATAAATCAGTGACATTTAGCACTAACGCATGTAATTGTAAATAAATCATTGGAGGGGGTTGAAGTCAGTTTCAGCTAAAACTTTTATTTTTTGTCATGTGTTCATCTTTAATCGCCTATACTATCATTAATTTTATTTCTTGCTCATAATACAATTTATAGCCCCACGTTTACTCTAAATCATTATAACCGCACAAAGTATGCATCAGTTTGGTAATATAATATTAATAATAATAATAATATTTATTGACAAGTAGATCTTGATTTTACAAGTTAATAGTATACAGTATAAGTTTGATAAAGAATAATTAATAGGTAAAATGACAAAATGTTATGCTTATGGAGAATTAAGTATGAAATAGCTCCTTTATACGTTTTTTAAATGAACTGAAATGGGATTTTGTTACGGAAGTAATAAAAAGTAATACAAAAAGAAAAAAATCGATGAAAGAGGGATGTGGTATGACGAGGAACAGTCTATAAACCGGGGTGTCTGAGATTGAGATGATGAACGTCTTTACAAAATGTCAGTTTTGAATAAAGATATGGAGGTGTTTTATATAGGATAATTTTGTGAAAAAAGAAGCGAATGTGTAGATCTCGTTTTTGCACCATACTTAACCATGCACTGCTTTGCAAAGCGTATCTAAATGATAGCGACAGACAAGCATTCTGTACATTTTGAATCCTACATTGTGGGTATACATCAATACAAGGGCCATACACAACATCAGAAAAGTTAAAATAACTTAGCACGAGAGAATCACATATTTGTCAAGCAGGCTGCGTTAAACATTGTTGAAATTTATAGATTGTATCATGTGAACAATATGCTCTTTTGATTATTCAGACTGACGAGAAGGGTACCAAGTTATTTGTTATTTTTATCAGTAGGTTATCTTTCAAGAAACACCTGACATTCGTCTTACGGAAAACGGAAGTATTGAAGATTTGAAGGGATTGATCGCTAATGAATATTTTTTAGTTACATCGGCTAGCGTTTCAAGATCTATTTGCAAAAACTCAAACAGTTACATATGACTAGTATATATTATGTACAATAAGGGGTCTAGGATATATCTCTGCGGTATCCCGTGTAGTTTTATAAGACAAAAAGTTTCGTTGGAACACGCTACTTGTTGAGATCTACCTTCTATATAACTACGAAAATAGGCAATCGAAGATTCGTAATGTAATGTGAGATGGATAACAACAGCTTGTGATTGATAGTGTCAAATGCCTTAAGAAAATGAATTAAAATTATAGCTGTGTTGTGGCCAGTGTGAAGTGACGTCACAATATCATCAGTAATTGTAAATAATGCTATAGTACATCCGTAACTGGTTCTAAATCCATATTGCAGTGCAAACAGAATATTATATAATGCTAGATGCTGACTTACTTCAATATGTACAATCTTTTCCAGTTTTTTGCGAGTGGTAAAGTAATACTCATTGGTCTTCTAGATTGTTGCAAACAGTACCTAAAGGTAATGGGATAATACACCAACAATAATATGGATAGATGGAAATTACAAGTACTTGTAATTGTATCAAGTCTTAAATATAAACAATAGAAATCATAAAATTCGCTGCCCCCTCGGAGCCGTCGTCGATTAAATACAGATTAAG
The DNA here is from genome assembly GCA_036346205.1 of Vesta saturnalis. Taxonomy (NCBI): domain Eukaryota; kingdom Metazoa; phylum Arthropoda; class Insecta; order Coleoptera; family Lampyridae; genus Vesta; species Vesta saturnalis. The sequence continues at coordinate 789,718 of JARFJB010001982.1, forward strand.
AAGCCGCTTTTTCTTTCTTCAGATCAGCACAATGCTAAATTAGAAGTCCTCGGTTTCACTTATTGAACTCGGAATTTCTCAATAAAACGATAAGACGGTATATGATAACAAATTTGTCAGGGCGTACTTATACTTCAAAACCGCATGAAAGCTAACTTCTACATAGGCAACACTACTGTACGATCCCGATCAAATTATCAGGCGGTTCACTTAACCATAATGAGACGACGGGAATTCGCCAATGGCCCACAATCATAACAACTCGCACTACATTTTAATATGTTTTTACTTCAACTTTCAAGATCGAAACCTCAGGTCGGATTGAACGAAAAAAGGGAAGCATTCCTCTGTCCCCTCTACAAAAGTACTTAGATTTGGTAAAATAACAACTCATCACTTCACATGGAAACGCAACGATTAAAAAAATAAGAGACTGTCGACAGCTCAGGAATGTACGAAACATAATTCTACCCACGATTGTCAAATAAATTCTCAACAATATTTACAAAAGCCTCACAGACTAGTCTGTCACTATTACATACGAGCGACTTTATGTAAACAACTTAATGGAAGTATACCAAGACTTCAGGCGATAATTTATCATATCAGAACGCCACAGGATGTGAAAATACCGTCATTAAATTTAGCAACCAAACAATCTACGCGTTTATCCATTTGTACTAAAACAATTTAAAAACATATCTTTTCTACTAGCAATCTTAAATAAATAAAATCCAACAATGTACTGAATTAATTTCTACACTACGAGCAAACTAATAAAATAAAAAAAGAAATAAGTATATTTCGCAATTTTTCTTACGATTTTCACACAACGTGACATACGGTATGGTACAAAATAACATAAAGGCACCCAGAATAATGTGTGCTTATTTTATAAACTGGAAAACATGTTTTTTATTAAGCAATGTTGTTTAGATTAACCTAATAAATTCATATTTATAGTATTATGTATAATAATTAAAATGCAGAAACAATCGTTGCAGCATTATACTACTAATAATTACCTAAACATTACCTGGTCAATGTTGCCGACCTACAAACAGGTGTATTTGTAGCGACTCGGTTATTGTTGAAACGACCAATGAAGTAATTAACTACTAATCTGTCATTGTGAGTAGGCGCACCAACTTATTCATACCAGATGCTTGCATTCAGAAATGCTACAAACAAAATTAGAAGACCGTCTAGATGGATACCATCAAAATGGAAGCATCGGCACCAACAATCGCTACAAATACACCCGTTCGTTGGGCAGCAAGATCGGCAGATTTAACTTGAAGGAAACCTTAGGGTATAGTATTCATGGCCGTTTCGGGGGTTATTTTTAAGTTTAAATTTGTATATCTGGTAATATAATCTGATATCACTAGATTAATCTGCACCTGGGTGGGTGATTTGGGTGTGTGATGTGCGTGTGTGCCTGCGCACGTATGGGTTACAAATGATTGTTTGAGTTGCAAAATATTGTCCTAAATTCTTAAACAGAATTATAAAACGTTAAAGTTATTTACTGAAATACTGTTCAACCAACAAAAGTAACATTGATATAAAAAGTATGGAAAGCTGCAATCAGTGTTATGTTTTGTTAGTTGAGCTAATCGGCCTATTTCCACTGGTTTTGATTTTTGAGCGCCACGTTTCGGAAGCGAACTCTTCTTCCGTCATCTGGCTTAGTACTGAGTAAGACTGTTTTCGCACTTCAGTCAAATTCATATGTTAGGATTTTTTCTCAAGCACTTGACTACTCTCAGATTCGAACTTGGTACTTTTCACTTACAAGTCTGACAACTTTACCGCTGAACCGCGGAATAATCCAATATATATATATATATATATATATATATATATATATATATATATATATATTAAACTTTTTCGTGCTTGCGCAGTAGTTTATTACGTATGTTTCGCCGTTACCTATTGCGCGGGTGTATTGCGCTTCAGCTCTTCGCGCATTATTCGGATCCATACGGGTTTCATTTCCACACCAGCTTGGTTTATTTGATTTTCTGCTAGTGCGATGTATTCTTTGACTTTCCGGCGAGTTGTATTCTCGTCCTTTCCCACTATCTGTATGTTATCCCATTGGCTGTGGTGATCTTCAATCTAGACATCTTCGCCGATTCTTGCTTTTTCTGTTCTCACTTTGGGTGGGCTACTGCTCTCTCCTATGTATGCTCTGCCGCATTCGCATGGTAGGTTATATGTACAATTCTTGGAATTCTGATCTTCATTGTGTGGTTTGGTTTTGGTTAGTATTCCCCTGAGCGTTCTGGTCGATTTGAAGGCAGTGCGTATCTTGTATTTGCTGCCTATCCTTCGTATTTTCTGTGAGGTACCTTGCATGTATGGTATTATCGCTGTACATTTAGATTCTTCTTTTCCGATTACCCTTTCCCTGTTTAGGATAGGTGTCAGATCGGGGTAGCCATTTTCTTTGAGTGTTTTAGCGATATTTCTTTTTCTTTGTTCAGGTTTTGAGCATATTGTTTTTGATCTATCGTACAAGCATTTTGCCACGCCTAACTTCACGTTTTTGTGGTGATTGGAGTTGTAGTGTACGTACATCCCCGTGTGGGTAGGTTTCCTGTATTCACTTGACGTGAAAAAGTATATCCAGGAATGGCAGTTTTTGTTCCGACTTCAATTACATTGTGAATGTAATGGATGGTGCGCGGCTATTTAGATGATCTAGGAATTCATCTAGCTTATGCTTACCGTGTTGTCAAACTACGAAAGTATCGTCTCCGTATCTAAGCCACATCCTTGGTTTTTCTGTGAATTTGGATATCGCTTGGTCTTCGAAGTCTTCCATATATATATATATATATATATATATATATATATATATATATATATATATATATATATATATATGTAGATATACAGGTATGGAAAAATATTAGTAGTAATCGAACCATGTCATAAATACGCAATTACAATAAACTTCGATGTTTGAGGTATTATGATTTAATGTTTAAGTGTTAAGTATTTACTTAATAGTGTCAAAGAACACGTGACTTTTCAACATCATCTTAATTGCTTTGGTTTCGTTAGAAATGTTGAAGCTAGATTGAAGAAGACTTAAGTAGTTCATATTTTGTACCTACATACAAATATGTACAAGTGGCAACATCGCTAAAGTTATGTCTCTCTCACACTCCTCATATAATGCTTATTGGGTTTCTTTCTAGCTTATTATAAATCAGACCCGCAATAATATTTTTACATACATATATACATATATACAGGGTTCCCCATAATCGACTACCCATTTTATTTTATTAATAAATTCCCTACGAGATAACTAAATAAGTTGTTCTCTGTGGGATTATCTTCTGTAGTCTTTGGGATTTAAGTTAATTATTAAACAGGTAGGCGCCTGTCACAAATAAGTTATAAATTACTAATTTCGTGTAACGTCATTTTACTACGAGAAGTTTGTTAGTTTTCATCAATAATTATTTAATTTTTTTGCTTTGAGACATTATTTCAACATTCGTTTGAACTTTCATGGATTACTTAGTCCAACAACGTGTGTTTTGTGTAGAAACTTACATAAGAAGCAATTCGATAGAAGAAGTTAGGCGTGCATTCCGGCGTCAGTTTAATAACAACAATAGGGGTCACGCGCCAAATCGTAAAACTGTTAAGTTATGGGTTCGTCATTGGCGTGAAAGTGGTTCTGTACAAAATTTGAAGAAGCCTGGACGTCGAAGAACAGTTCGTACACCATAAAATATTGAAAGCGTTAGAATTGCGCTTACGAGAAGTCCTAAAAGGTCTGCTAATCGACAAACCCTTATCCTAGGAATATCAAAGGGAAGCTTAGATCGAATTATTCAAAGGGATTTAAAATTTCATCCCTATAAATACCAAATGGCACAGCACCTTAGCAATCAAGATAAAGAAGCAAGGTTAGCATTTTGTCAAGAATTTTTGGGTTTACATCAAGGAGCAATTCACAGTCTCCTAATGAGCGACGAAGCAAATTTTTATTTGAACGGCATGGTTAATAAACAGAATGTTAGATACTGGTCAAATGAAAATCCTCGTGAAATCTTTACACAGAACCTCCATAATCCAAAAGTTGTTGTGTGGTGTGGAGTAGGATCTTTTGGTATTATTGGTCCATATTTTTTTGAGGATGAAAATAACCGCGCTGTAACAGTAACATCCGAGCGCTACGTAAACATGCTAGAGACATTCCTCATTCCAGAATTAAATAGACGAGGATTACTAAACAATGCCTTACTATTCCAACAAGATGGGGCAACAGCTCATACTGCCAGAAACTCAATGAGTGTTCTGCGAAAAATGTTTAATGTCCGACTCATTTCTCAATTCGGAGATTTGCCTTGGCCTTCGAGGTCCCCCGTATTAACGGCACCCGATTTTTTCCTGTGGGGATATTTAAAAGCCAAAGTGTTTGCGAGTCGTCCAGGTACAATCGAGGAACTCAAAGTCAAAATTCGTGAAGAAGTTGAAGGAATAGACGAAGGTTTGCTACGCAGTGTAATGAACCACTTTTTATCTAATATTGAAAAAAGTTGGTGGAGGTCATTTAGAAGACGTGATTTTTAAAAGTTAGAATTAAATTAGCCAAATATTTATCAGTTATCATAAATCCCAAAGAGTTATCTGTAATTTAGTATAATAAATAGTTTGTTTTGTTAACTAAAAAAATTTTAATGCAAATATTAAAATGGGTAGCCTATTATGGGAACCCTGTATATATATATATATATATATATATATATATATATATATATATTATATATATATATATATATATATATATATATATATATATATATATATATAATGGGTTATAGTGGGGAACCCATCGCCATCGCAAACTCTTGTTAGTAGAATTTGTCTTCTACTTGAAAATATGTAGTTCTAATGTATATTGTCAGAAGTTCCATTATTGTGTTTACTGAGAGTTGCGTGCGTTCGTCTAACGTTTCATCCCTTTCCAGCCTGTCCTTTATGATAGTTAGTGCCTTATCGGTGGGCACATTTGTGAATAGGCTCACGATGTCGAGGCTTACCAGTATTTTTTCGTGGTTTGGTTAGAAGTTTCTGATGTTTCCACGAAGTGTTGCGTATTCTTGACCATAGACTCGGTTTTTCCCGATAAGGGTGTGATGATGCCTAGCAGATAGTGTGCTAATGGGTGACAAGGTGAATTTCTCGAGCTCACAATTGGTCTCAGAGGAATTTCTCGCTTATGGATCTTTGGTAGGCCGTACAGATGCGGAGGTTTGCTGTAGTGTGGGGTAAGTCTAGTTCTCTTGTAATCGGAGAACTCACCCTTATGTTTTTCCAGCGTATTTATTTGTACGCGCCCCCGTTCAGTAGTTCTTGGATCTTACTGTTTAAGTGTCTATATCCATTACCACAGTCGCGTTTCCTTCGTCTGCCGGGCGAATTTTGATCGTTGGTTAGGTTTAGTTCGCCTAGATGAACCTAAGACTGATTTAACCTTTCTTCGGCTTCTTCAGGATCTAATTTCATAGCTGTTGCTTTAACTGCGGTTGTGAAATCTACTTTCGGAATATAGCTTGGTGTTATCGTATAGTTCAAGCCTTTGTCCAGAATTCTGCTGAATTTCCTTGTGCATTGCCTTGGTCTTTGAATATTTATTTCTGGTAGCCGTATTTATCGTATCTTGTTCGTTCATTCGAATGGTTTCTCTAATCTGGTTGGATTGATGTTCAAGATCAGAGAAACCATTCGAAATCGAGTGAACGAACAAGACTTTGATAGGGCAAATACGGCTACCAGAAGTAAATATTTAAAGACCAAGGAAATTTAGCAGAAGAAACTAGAAAAGCTAATAAAGGAGAAGGAAGAACCAACCAACATCAATCGCAAAAAACAATGTCATAATCATCTCTAAACGACAGTTGAACGAGAACGAAATGAAGGTTCTGGACAAAGGCTTGAACTATGCGATAATACCGAGGTATATTCCGAAAGTAAATTTAATAACCGCAGTTGAAGAAACAGCTATGAAATTAGATCCCGAAGAAAGCGAAGCATACAGAAGTAAAGTTAGGTAAGTCTTAGATTCATCTAGGTGAACTAAACCTAATCTCTCTAACCTAGAAAGGAGAGCGGTCATTTCTCTTAAGAATTACCCAACAATCAAAATTCTCCCGGCAGACAAAGGAAACGCGACTGTGGTAATGGGTATGGACACTTTCAACAGTAAGATGCAAGAACTACTGCACGGGGGCGAGTACAAACAAATACCAAAAGACCTCATACCATCAATCGAAAGACGGATATACTTGACGCTGGAAAAACATAATGGGAGTTCTCCGATTATCAGAGAACTGGACTTACCCCACACTACAGCAGACCTCCGCATCTGTGCGGACTACCAAAGATCCATAAGCAATAAATTCCTCTGAGACCAATTATAAGCTTGACAAATTCACCTTGTCATCCATTAGCACACTTCCTGCTAGGCATCATCACACCCTTATCGGGAAAAGCCGAGTCTATGGTCAAGAATACGCAGCACTTCGTGGAAGCCATCAGAAACTTCTAACCAAACCACGAAGAAATAATGGTAAGCTTCGACATCGTAAGCCTATTCACAAATGTGCCCACCGATAAGGCACTAACTATCGTAAGGGACAGGCTAGAAAAGGATGAAACGTTAGACGAACGCACGCAACTCCCGGTAAACATAATAATGGAACTTCTGACAATATGCATTAGAACTACATATTTCCAATAAGAGTTTGGGATGGCGATCGGTTCCCCACTATCACCAATAGTAAGCAATATATATATATATATATATATATATATATATATATATATATATATATATAAAGTGAGCAGGCGAGCCGTCATGCATGAACCATATTCTGTTTCTAATTAAAATTGGTACTTCTAGCAATATGGGCAAACCCTCCTCTAGACACCGTCAATAATTATGGCTATTTAGCCTTTCTCCCAGGAAAAAAGGTCAAATTAAGTAATTTCCAACATTCCAGCCTAGACATTTACCGAAAATTGTTCTTGATGGTTAAATGCTACAACTGCGTGGGGGTTTTCGTCGGCCCAAAATATGGTTACTGTGTAAATGTCTGATTGCGTTCCTGGAAAGTTAGTTTCATCTGTAAACATTATTTCACGGTCAAACAAGGGATTATACGCAATTTTATGCAAAACCCATTGACAAAAATTAACGCGCAAGAGAAAGTCTCGGAGAAGTAACGCTTGGACCCGTTGAATATGATACGGGTACACTAGAAAATCGTGAAAAATGTTCCAAGCCGCGTCCTGGAGATCTTCACATTATTTCCAATTTTTCTAGTACTAAGTTCAGGATTTGCATCAATCGAATTTAAAACTGCTTCTTCAATTTCTGGAGTTCTTACAGTCCGATGGGCTCCTTTTAATTGATTATTTGGCTTCAAAGTACCTGTTTCAGTCAACCTTCTATGTACATTCGCAAATGTTCGCCTGCCTGGTATGACTCTATTAGGAAACCGCTCTTGATACAATCGCCTAGCTTCCGGCTATCGCGCCATCATGTAATGCATATCTGCTAACTTCTCATTACTAAAATCGGCCATTCTTTTTCAAAATAACAATGCTCGGATATTTTAAACACCAAATTAGTAAGACGGGAAAAACTGAATTTAAAAACTGATGAACTGTCAAGCAAAATAATGACAAACGCCTTGACAACAGAATTAATAATTCTTACAGCCACAGCCTACTAACAATGATAAATAATAATTCTTTCTTACTTAAGTAGTTTTTTTAAATATTTTATTGAAAAACTTCCAAAAAACGAAGTACGTAAACTCTGAAGTGTATTTTTGACATCCTTATTCAATTATGAGCATATTTGATCTCTTGAATTTCTTTAGTCCGATGCACGGTTCACCTAAAAAACTAAAATCTATTTCTCTGCATGGTGATATTGTCATATTAACGATATTGTTATAATCATGCAGAGAAACGGTTTTTATTTTTTTTAAGCGAAAACCGTGCTTCGGATTGAAAAAACCAAGGGATCAAAGGACCCCGCACTTTTTAAGTGCAAATCCGGTCCCGGTCAAAATCAATGAAATTTTGTTATCTTATACAACCAGGCATGGCGAACAAAAGTTCTCATGGGCAGAACTACTGAAAACCTCAAATCAGGTCAATTTTGACCTCTTAGAGTATAAAGGATATTGTCACACATCTCAGGGCCCGTCAAAGAAAGTGGAGTATAAAAAAACAAGCAAAGTGGTGACATAAAATATTCAATTACAAAAGTTGTAAATAAGAAGATATCACGCATTTTTAATATATTTTTGATTATACAGGGTGATCCAAAAATAAATGACAAATCAAATATTTTTATAGAACACAGTACCTACATATTTTTTATGTAAACTTTAAGTTTAATTTATGTAAGGAGGTCTTCTAGATATTTTAATGACCAGTTTTCTTAAATGCATACCTAGCTCGAACATTTGTGCATTTTATACTTTACTTTCCATAGAAAATATCCGTAGCCGGCGTGAATATATTGACATGACTAAAAACAGTGTTTTTTAGGGCACTGATTTTAATTTTTGACAATTACAAAAATTCGTACAAAATTGCAAAAAAAAAATTGAATATATAATATTCAATTACAAAAGTTATAAATAAGAAGATAATACGCATTTTTAATATATTTTTTATTATACAGGGTGATCCAGAAATAATGACATACCAAACAGTACCTACATATTTTTTATTATCAAACCTGAGGTTCATTATTTTGTAATGAGATTTTCTAGATTTAATGACTTAAAAACCAGTTTTCTTATTGCAATATTATTATTATGATTGGCATAAGAAACACAATTTCTAATTAGAATGAAAAAACAAAACAGGAAACAATATTATTATAAGTTTTTGTTATGAACGAATAAGTTCAAAGGTAAATATGATAATATATTAATTTTATTAAAACACAATAAAGTTTACTTAGTTTGAATATTATTTTAGTGTACAATTCAAAATCGATGTAAACTTTGTCTTTATTATGTAGAACTGATGTAAATTCTAATTATAATGAGATTACAATCAAATTATTATATTAATGGAATGTGAGCCTGCAATATCGCAAATTCACATTCCAAAGCAACTTGACTAATATTAAATTATTATAAGTTTTTGTTATGAACCAATAAGTTCAAAGGTAAATATGTATTTAAATTATATATAGAATTTACATGAGTTCTACATACATAAAGACAAAGTTTACATCGATTGGGGCTTGAACCTTGGTCGCAGTTGGTAGCGCAGTACTCTAGAAAGTACAGGTCGTAGGTTCAAATCTACTGAGTAAACTTTTATTAGTATTTAATAAAATAATAATAATTAGGAAACAATATGTTTGAAAATATTTAAATAATTATCTAAAAGTAAATAAAATCTGGATATACTACAAAATGATTTTTGAGATGAATGTTTAGTATGTACAAAACGAATTGGAAACTGCTTCAGTTTTAAAAACACTGGTAAATAATATGTGGCATCTAGTCAGTACCACTTTTGGAACCAATATACCAACCAAGTTCAAGGCACAGGGGACTTTATAATGCTAAGGGATAAGATAAGTTTTGGAGGGATAAGAACATAGTTCATTGCTCTTGTACATCAATAATTAGATCATGGTCATCTGGTTCGTTTCTTTGAGCTGCATCTAGGATGTAGTTTAACATCGCTCGACTGGGATATTTAATTCTTTGCTGGTGCGTGGCATAACCAAGAAACACACTAGTGATGTGATCACAACATCCTATGGTTCTGACACCTGATTTGCAGGTACAGCAATAATCAGATATTATTTCGTTATTGTTGTGCATTTCATTTTCGTTAATATTATCCACATAAGCTATCCACAATTGATACTTCACGGTATTGCGGAATCGGGAATTTATCCTAATTCTAAGAAATGCTGGTTCCTCTCTATTCTCATCTAACTCAAATACGTCGCTGTTGTCATGATCTAATTTATCCTGAATATAAGATATTAGCATTTAGCAACATCCACACAGCATTTCTGCGAATTAGATTTTCTGCTTCAACCCTCGCCTGTACAGCATTTACCTCATCCACTTTTGTTTTTAATTTCCGAGCTAGTTCAACTATTTTTCCTCCCATAAAAATAAGGTCATGATACCGATTTAACAATGCACCAGCAATAGTATAGTATTTTCGGAGATGGAGAACGTGGGCGCTTGGAATAATTCCATTGACTAACTTAAAAATAGACTTTATATGACCATTGTGTGCTTCAACGATCCATCTTTGTATGGTGACTAAAGGAGCTTTATTTGCCATTTCAGTTGAAAGTTGGCGTGCCCCACGTTCAAGAATTGGGGGAGTTTGACATACAAAGCAGTTATCATTTAAAAATGGTATTACGTCTTTATACCCACAATCAATCATGAATATGTCACCTTTTTCAAACTAGTTATTAATGTTATTTAAGTCTTTCTCAAATTCATTTCTCAGAATTGCAGCGTCATTGTTTCGAGCATGTGCAAAATATGCCCATGAACATCCAGGTTGTACCCATAAGTACCAACAACAAGGACTGGTTTGACTAAATGTCGACCTTTATGTACAGAATAAGATTGTCTTAGACATTTGTAGTTTCCAGATTTTTCAATAAATGCGTACGTTCTATCTACGACGACAATCACTTTCCGAACATTAATATTATCATTATAGAGTTCATTTGCAAACTCTGTAATATGCCTTTGGCAAAACTGTTCACCATTTATACTCTGTAAACCAATATTTTGTGGAATAAACCGTAACATCAATGATCTTCTTTACAACATTTATAGTCAAACTTACAGATTGTCTGCTAGAATAACTAAAAATTACTTTTAACAGTTCATCTGATAGTCCTTGATGAAGTTTGCACAAAAATGTAAGTAACTGTTTCTTTTTAATACGCCTAACATTATTAGTGTCATGAACCGGATCACAGTAGCTGAATAGTTCTTCAAATTGTGGTTTTGTTAAAGACGTTACAACCTTGAAATCTTCATCTGAAAATGAGTCTACATTTAAAAAATTGAATTCAAATCCTAATTATTTCTTGCGCATTGCTTGTAATAAAATTGTCCATTTCACGTCCGTTTATTTTTAAATATCTATTTATAGACTGTAAACCCCCATACAAAACTTTTAATAAAAATCCATCGTTATTTATATGTTGTTCACATAGTCTTGCAGATTCAGGAATGTAAATATTGATATCAATAAATATTTGTACTCTTGCTTTTACAAAAAGACGGCCTAGTTGTTCTGGTATATCATCACCAATCATGCAACAGCTATTGCCAGTCTGTTTCAAAACATTAAGTCGTAAACACTCAGGATCTTCTGCCAAAGCGCTAATATCTCTTAAATTATCACAGTTTAGACAAATACGCGTATCAATATTTACAGGAGTGTATGGAAGATTTAATTGTTCCCTATATCGCATAGCAAACTCAATCGTTTCTTCATTGTCGAAATTACCTTGTAAACGTTTCATTCCTCGAGGAACACAGCATGTGTTGCATGCGAAGCAATTAATACGACCCATTTCAATAAACAAATAAACTACAAAAACTTATTTAGATGCCTTAGAAGAGGCAATAAATATATTCCATTTGACACTTCACAATAGAGATTTAAAAATTACAGATTCAATTAAATGCTGAATTGTTTTGATATTGATGCTTCGATATAGACGATCATGGGTGGCTATGATTCAATCCGTGTGCACAAATGATGACAAACTTGAACCTATTGTAGATAATACTAGAAAAAATACACAAAGAAGTTCAATATTATTTTTATTTTTCTTAATATTTATTCAAATGAATGGTTATTTATGAATATTGCAATGAATAAGTGAACATCTTAAGAAATCACTTCAGTAACATTAGGTAAAAATCTAAACTAACAAAAAAGTCATGAGGCTTTTTTACACTTAATTGTCAAAAATTAAAATCAGTGTCCTAAAAAAACCCTATTTTTAGACATGGAAAGTAAAGTATAAAATGCAAAAATGATCGAGTTAGGTATACACTTAAGAAAACTGGTTATTAAAAAATCTAGAAAACCTTCTTACATAAATTAAACTTAAAGTTTATATAACAAACATATGTAGGTACTGTGTTCTATAAAAATATTTGATTTGTCATTTATTTTTGGATCACCCTGTATAATCAAAAATATATTAGAAATGCGTATTATCTTCTTATTTACAACTTTTGTAATTGAATATTTTATGTCAACACTTTGCTTGTTTTTTATACTCCACTTTCTTTGACGGGCCCCGAGATGTGGACAATATCATTTATACTTTAAGAGGTCAAATTGACTATTTGGGGTTTTCAGTAGTTCTGCATGAGAACTTGTTCGCCATGTCAGGATGTATAAGATACCAAAATTTCATTGATTTTAACCGGGACCGGATTTGCACTTAAAAGTGCGGGGCCCTTTGCTTAGAAATGATTGGGGATTTCAAGAATAATTTTAATTTTAAGAGACATCAGTGGCGTAACATCAATGTCCGCCAAAATTTCATTGATTTTAACCGGGACCGGATTTGCACTTAAAAAGTGCGGGGCCCTTTGCTTAGAAATGATTGGGGATTTCAAGAATAATTTTTATTTTAAGAGACATCAGTGGCGTACCATCCGCCAAAATGGGCAGGTCAAATTCCGTACGAACGTCACTGGTGGAAATAGAAAAAATGTGGTACATTAAAAAATGCCTCTTGATACATAGTATATGTATGCGAATTTCATTAAAAATCTGCAATTGTATTACATATATTAATAAATAAATGATTTAAACTAAACATATTTCGGAGCTTCACTTTAACCAATAGAAAAGATAAGAAAAGATTTAAAAAGGCTTACAGATAAGCATTACGGATTATATGTAACGGATATCGAGGATAATATTAACCATTCAATAAACAACTTTTGGACTTTTGTAAATCATAAACGTGTTTCAAATTTAAATAAAACTGCTATTAAACATAACAATAAAGATTTAACCGATATCGAGGCGTCTGAAAAATTTGCAGAATATTTTCATTCAGTATATTCTGACTTTACCAGTAAGTATAGAACCGATTTTAAGAACACAGTTGGAAATGAAGCAGTAGATATACTTAAGGATTTTCAAATTAGTAATGATGATGTTAATAAAGCAGTTAAAAAACTTAAACCTAAAAAATCGGCAGGAAGTGATTTGATACCACCATATGTCTTAAAGGGTTGTTCGCAATGGTTGCAACCACCGCTTCTTTACATTTATAATTTGTCAATTTGTCAATCCAAATTTCCTGACTGTTGGAAAGAAAATATTACGATTCCTTTGCATAAGTCAGGTAGCACATCCAATGTTGAAAACTATAGACCTATAACTATTATTTCAGCTCCAGCAAAAATTTTTGAGGTAATATTACATGAAAAACTGTTACTTCACGTGAAGCCCGCAATCTCCGAAGCTCAACATGGATTTGTTCCTAACAAATCACAATTACTAATTTATCGGTGTTCACGAATCACGTTTATGAGTGTTTGGAAAGTAACAATCAAATGGATGTAATTTACACAGATTTTCAGAAGGCGTTCGACAAAGTACACCATGATCTATTGTTACAAAAGCTGTATCAATATGGTTTATCAAATCACATGATAACATTTTTTGCCTCTTATCTGTGCAATCGTAAACTCTCGGTGAAATACAACGGTAACACATCAGGTAAATTAAGCTAACTTACCGCAAGGCTCTATACTAACCATTCCTATTTTGATTATTATAAATGACTTATTATTATTATTATCGTCTCAATTGCGTTACTGCCAGTCTTTACTTTTCGCGGATGATCAAAAAATATTTATGCCTATAACTAATAATTTGGACTGCTTAAACTTTCAAAAGATCTTAATGCAATTTTCCAGTGGAGCCAACTGAATAAACTACCTTTGAACATAAAATATGTAAGATTTTATCTTTTTCTCGTAGGAAAAAGACAATCATATTTGATTATAAACTTAACGGAATAACGTATAACTACAATAAAAGATTTGGGGGTAACATACGATGACAAATTAAATTTTAATCAACACATAAATGCAAAATACTTCATGAAAATAAGATCAGTTAAGCTTCTATATTTTGCATTAGTCAGATCAAAACTGGAATATGCCAGCACAGTTTGGCACCCACATACATTTAATTCAATAAAAGCAGTTGAAAAAGTGCAAAACAAATTTCTAAGATTTCTTTATTTTAAAAAATATGGTACTTACCCAAACTACAACATTAGGTCAATTGCTTTAAGAAATGAGTTCGAAACTCAAAGTTTAGCTAAAAGGAGGAATATATTTCTGTTACACTTGGCTTTTAACATTTTAAATTTTAGAATTAAAGATAGTTACCTGCTAACTTTAATGCAAATTAAAATTCCTCGCGTTGCTGCCAGGGATGCATCTCTCTTTTATGTGACAAAGTATGCTTTCAATAGACCGTTTTTTGCAAATTCGGCGCCTCTATAACGAAATTTGTAACTTAATACTGGATTTAGATGTCACCATGAAATTTGACGTGTTTTCGAAACGACTAGTAAACTTTTATAGGTTTGATTGACAATTTAAGGGAGACTTCTTGTACATCAACAGTTTAATAGTAATGTTTTACATCAAATTAAGTTTAATGTGGTAGACCATATATTAATTTAGTTTATACCTATCTATGCAGTATCCTACTACGTAATTAGGGCTATGCCCTGTGTAGTTTGAATAAATAAATAAATAAATAAATTTATTGTTGAAAACTTTACCACCCTGTACCTCAAAAGTTAAGACGTTTAGGACATACGTTCATATGAAGTTTTCTTCTTAAAATGGACTCAAAAACGCCCCCTTAAATATTGACATTCAATTAGAAAACACCCTGTATGTATAAGTTGTAAAATATATATATATATATATATATATATATATATATATATATATATATATATATACTGGATTACTTTGTGGCTCGGCGGTAAAGGTGTCAGACTTGTAAGTGAAAAGTACCAAGTTCGAATCTGAAATTAGTCAGGTGCTTGGGAAAAAATCATAACATTTGAATTCGGCTCAAGTGCGAAAACAGTCTTTCTCAGGACTAAGTCTGATGACGGAAACAGAGTCCGCTTCCGAAACGTCTCTCTCAAAAAACAAAAACTGTGGAAATATGCCGATCAACTCAACTAATATGACACCGCAGTAGTACCGAGACACTTGCGCTTTCACTTTTTACGTCACAAATGCTCCGGGGTGTGGGGCGCTTGCCCCACCACTTTTTTACTCGCTCACGTGGGCGACCGTGTTTTCAACCCTCGACGGAATTTTTTATCCCTAATTAAGGTCTTTTTGATTTTTTATTAGCTTACGGGGCAACCGCATTTTCTCACCCCTATTTTTTACACACTCACGTGTGAGACCGTGTTTTCTACCCTTTTATCCTAATTATTTTTTACATACCCACGTGTGAGACCGTATTTTCAATCCTTTCTTTTCGAAGGCCCTTTTTCAACCCTAATTATTTTTTACTTGCGCACGTATAGGACGTGTATTTTCAACCCCTGATGGAGTTTTTGTCCCTAATTAAGGATCTTTTGACAGCAATTTTTTAACCCTAATGATTATTGGTAGTATTAAGGACCTTTTTGTTTTTATTAGCTTACGCGAGGGACCGTATTTATTACTCTTATTTTTATGATTTCTTTTGGGGTTATTTTTCAAACCTTATGGTAGTATTAAGGACCTTTTGACAGCTAGGGCTTTTTTTTGTGATTGCTAACGTGAGGACTGTATTTAGGGTTGGGGACTGGTCTAGGGATAAGTCTTAGGGTTGGACCTGAGGGCTGGACTAGGGGTTGGTCTTAGGGTTATTTTTGATGGTATTAAGGTCCTTTTGGTTGTAACCCCTGGAGGTTGCACACGCATACAATGTTGGAAATTGCATAAAGATTATTATCGATCCTATTGCTTTAAAATGGTCAGATGCTAATGGATGATCTCTCACCTATACGAGGAAACGTATTTTCTAATAATGGTGTAAAAAGTAGCAGTTGTGTTAAGGATTGATCTTGCGTTGGGGAATTTGAATGACAGTAAAATTTAATTATAGAACACTTATTTTTATTGTAAATGTCATAATTTAAAAATCCTCAGTGAACTATAAAAAGTTACTGACATTCGGGTTTAATGAAACAAATTTTTATTAAGTTAATTAATTACATAACAGCAATATTGTCTTCTAAAACGAATATTAAAACAGTTTACCTGCATTGAAATATGCTTAATATCCATCCGACCGTTAAAATGTTGTACGTCTTAATATTTTTAAAAGAAACTCAATGCTTAGATGTGTTTTATAACTGTAAATAAAAATCTGTAAAATAAATAAAGTGTTAACACCACACTTACCAGTTCTGTACTTAAAGAACGTTTTGAGGCACTACTTCACGAGTGATAGTGACTGCTTTTGTGCTGCGTGTCAAACTAAAAAACAACTTTCTAGGTTGTGTAAAACTACCTATTGATTTCCCTATAGTGTAAAATATACAAACAAACCTTATTATCTTTATCGAACTTACTGCAAATCGTATTTACCTTTCTCTTAAAATAAATCGGTTTGAAAAATATTCCTATAGTACATACGGATACACAAATTGTTTTATAAAAACCATATTAAGAGTTTTGCAAAGTTACATGTTTTAAATTCCACAATATGTAGTAAGAAATCACTGTTCATGTTTACTTTAGCTAATTACCGTGTAATTATATAACTTTGTTAAATATAATAGTCTAAAATTGATTACCAATATAATATAAATAATTTCTTTTTAAAAAACACTAAATCATAAATTTATAACACGATTTTTAAAAACACACATGCTGAATTAAAAGAAAAACAATGGGGTTATTTTTGTTATTACAGGGCTCTTGATTAAAACAATTAAAGCACTAAAAATCTCTTTTTATTTATCAGAATAGAATGGTTGGGTAACAGGCGTTAAACAATAACCTGATTATCTCATCATTTATATTTAAACATGTACTAAAATGTCAACTAAACGTTTTTAAACATTTCTAATCTGAAATAAGAGTAACGTAATATAATTTTTATTTGAAATTTCATGGAGAGTATTATCATCATCGAGATTTTGAGATACAAACACCTCATCGTCTTCACGTTGAACGATTATATTGTAACAAACTATAAAACAGCTAATAACCCTGATAGCTTTTATCAGACACTATTATTACATGGACATGAGGTTAGCCCTAAATTAACTGGTTTCAACACGGCTCTGGAAATGCTGCACACGCTTCAAATCTTTCAGCTCGTTCGCAGAAGTTGTACCGTATTCACTTCCTTCAATTTTTATCTGCATTCCGTTTCGAGACTGTAGTACGTTTTCTAATACATAAACAGAATCTTCAATACTGTGATACGTGTAGCAGCAATACACATTAGCTAGTTAGTATCATCTCTATATTACTTTACATGCATGCCTGATCTTATCATAAATAAATACGTCTGTCAAAAAATCTAATTAAACATAACTCCATGGACTGGGTATAGCAAGCAACGTTTCCAATTATAGCTTTTAGTCAACACAATAGTGCCTACAACTACATACAATCGACTAGCACTGCTTTAGCACAAGGATCAAACGATAAACACGCTCACACGCACGCTCGCACGTACACACGCACGCAAGCTCGCACGCACGCTCGCATCGTCGCACACACGCACGCAAGCTCGTACGTCGCGACGCACGCACGCACGCTCGCACGCACGCAAGCTCGCACGTACACGCACGCACGCAAGCTCGCATGTACACGCACGCACGCAAGCTCGCACGCACGCACGTAGCACGCACGCACGCACGCTACGTCACGCTCGCACGACGCACGCACGTACCGCACGACGCTCGCACGTACGTACGCACGCTCGCACGCTACGTACGCACGACGTACGCTCGCACGTACGTACGCTCGAACGTACGTACGCTCGCACGCACGTACGTACGCTCGTACGCATGCACGCACGTACGCACACAGACACACACACACACACCACGCATACACACACACGCGCGCGCGCGCGCAAACACGCAAACGCGAAAAACACACTAACACAAAAAACACGCAAACACGCTAACAAAAAAACACACAACTACAATCGACTAGCACTGCTTTAGCACAAGGATCAAACGAAAAACACGCTCGCACGCACGCTCGCACGTACACACGCACGCAAGCTCGCTCGCACGTACACGCGCACGCAAGCTCGTACGCTCGCACGCAAGCTCGTACGCTCGCACGTACGCACGCACGCTCGCACGTACGCACGCTCGCACGCACGTACGTACGTTTGCACGCACGCTCGCACGTACGCACGTACGTACGCTCGCACGCACGTACGCGTTCGCACGCACGCTCGCACTTACGTACGCACGCTCGCACGTACGTACGCTCGCACGCACGTACGTACGTTCGCACGCACGCTCGCACGTACGCTCGCACGCACGTACGTACGCTCGCACGCACGTACGTACGCTCGCACGCACGTACGTACGCTCGTACGCATGCACGCACGCACGTACGCACACACACACACACACACACACACACACACACACACACACACACACGAGAGCGCGAAAACACGCAAACGCGAAAATCACACTAACACAAAAAAACACGCAAACACGCTAACAAAAAACACACAAACGAAAAACGCTATCACGAAAACACGCTAACACAAAAAAATACGCAAACGCAAAGACATACAAATGCGAAAATACGTAAAAACGAAAACACGCAAATACGAAAACACACAAACGAAAACACGCCAACACAAAAAACGCGCAAAACGAAAACACGCTGAAGCGAAAAAACTTGTAAACTTGCAAACATGAATCAAGACGGTGGAGCACCGTTAGGAAAAAAAACAAGTTTATTAACAAAATTGAAGGAAAGCTTAACGTTTGAAAATATATTATTATTATTATTATAAACAACAATACATCATTATTATTTAATAACATGCTTTATCGGTTTTTCTTCTTCTTGAACCGTGATTCGCCGTCATCATCATCATGATTTTGAGATTTGCCCTGCACCCCTATGTCATCGCTCTTCTTTCTCTTCTGTGAACCATCACCATGATCTTGAATGTGAGATACATTCAGCTCATTTACGTTATCGATTTCATCATTATCTTGAACGGTTATGTTGTAATAGTTTATTAACAAGTCAGTAAAATCTCTAATGTCCGATGATGTTGGCTCATAAACAGGAAAATACATTATAGTAATGCTCACTCGATGACAGTTACACTTTAAAGAGCGAAACGCACGAGAAACGAGGACGCAGCTAGCCTTGGGTCTTGTGCGCAAGCGTGCTCGTCACTGTTCGGGTAGAATCGGTTATCTTCGGGAGATGTCTGAAGTATTGACCTAACCACACTCTAACGTAGCCCCTAGGGGCATGTTTATAAATCTAAACGCCTCTTTTATGGTCGAGGTATTTTCTCCTAAGACGGCCGTCTTAGGAGAAAATACGCCCACGTGAGCGAGTAAAAAAGTGGTGGTAAAAAATGCCCCACACCCCGGGGCATTTGTGACGTAAAAAGTGAAAGCGCAAGTGTCTCGGTACTACTCACCGCTGTTACAAAACACTAATAATACAGAATTATATGTTTTGCTTAAAATATTTTTTATTGGTGCCCCATTTTACCTATTTAAAGCACGCCTTAGCGTGTTTAAATCGAACTTTCAAAAACGCGCGTTTTTTAAAGTTATCATGGCAACATCAACAACTCAAGAAACGTGAAGTCTATATGACAATTTTTTTATTATTGATCTGACAGGAATACCTTGTAACGTCAAATAAAATATTACTAACAAATTCAAAACCTTATTGACTTAACACATTATTTACACACTTTTAATTATTATAAATGAAAATAATGTAAATGTACATGATATATGAATATTGTTTAGATATATTAATTTTTATTTACATATTTTACATTATTAGTTCTTATTTCCATTGTTTGTAGTAATAATACTAGTATTTATGATTTCAAAGTGCACCGTCGTACTCGAAAAATCGCGGGTGTTTTGAAGACCTTTTTATCCACTTTAATATACTTTAATATACTATTATTCCAAAGTAATAACTAGTATTGAAACAAAAATAAGACTTCTGAAATGTAAACTCTGTTTTACTGTCAAGGTTTCCTTTTTAAAGTTTTTCATATCTTTCCTTGTAAATAATGTGAATCTGGGAATGTTAAGAGGTCTATTAAAAATTAATTTTTAGATAGAAGTATTATTGTTGAATAATTAATTGCATGGTATTATATTAAATATTCCATATTTATTCATTTGATGCCAACTAACCCTTCTTATAACAAGTTAATAAAATTAGATTGCTAATTACTCGTCTGTATAATGACATGCCTTCCCAATTATGAGTGCTTAAAAATTATGCTAATTAAGTTTTTAGTTTAATAAATTTGGGTTAAAAGTTTTGAACAAAAAACAAATGTGCATGTTTTTTTAAGATCTCATTAAAATCAAATATCTTGGTAATATCTGTCCTCAGTTAATTTTTGTTAATTAGTTTAGAAGACAATTTTCACGTTTTTTAAATCGCAAATTTGTTTGTAAATTATACTAATATTTGAATTAGCTTTTTTAAATTTGGTTTCAAATTACAGAAATCAATATTCTTTTTAATTTCAGGTGTCTTAGTCCAAGGTCCGCCTACTTTTACGAATTTCCCCCTAATGGTAAGTATTAATTAACTCTTTGAATTGAAATTTTAATAATAATATGTTACGTCAATTGTTAATAGTTTATATTCTAAAGTTTATAATTAAAATTTGCATATGCAAGGAAAACATTTGATAAACATCATTTCTGTTAAATAAAGTTTTATTCTTTTATACGGTGTTCATTTCTCGTAGTGACGCTTTTGATTACAATTTTAGTATGAAACGACGAAAAGACTTAAGATTTTTGTTTTTATTACTCTCTTTCGTTTTAATTATAACGTACCAAACCGAAAGCTTTCAAAAATGGAATATTTTATTTAGAAAGGGTCGTGAAAGTTTTAGACAAAGTTTTTAAGGAAAAGTTTAAAATAACTTTTTTGTTTGGAGCTTTGACTTTTATGACTACTACTTCCAACACCTCTTTCTGTTTAAAAGATTTAGTATGTTTTGGCGAAGCGATAATGTAATTTGTCGCTTTAATTTGTGCTTCTAAATAACTTTGTTTAATGATCCGAGGATTAATCGAGAGTGATTTTTTTGTTTACTTACCGTTACTATTTAGAGTAATATAAAAGTTCGTTTCGTAATCTTAAGATCTCTGCAAATCATGAAAAATGACAAAACAGGCAAAAATACCTTTTGTACAAAGAAAAACCGACATCTAAAATATAACTTGATATTTCTCATAGTTAACAAAGTGGCGTGTTACGAATTGTTTTTGCGTGAGATAATTTCTAAGTAGTAAAAATGTTTCCCTCTTGACTATTATTAACTGTATATGTTACTTGTAGGTGTTTGTTTGCATTACGTTAGAAGCTTATCGTGATAACGTGAGCTACCATAGTGACATCGCATTTGTTATATGCTTATTAGGGATTAACACAATTTTTTATAATCAAAAATGTTTGTCCAAAATGTATATTTTCAGCATCAAGATTGACGTCAATTTCAATTTTAACAATAAACCAATACTACGGCATATCTTTTATTGGAACTTTTCTACAATGAAACCCAATGTATACCCAACGTATAGCTCATTAAAGCTCTGAAAGCTGCTTAAAACATTTTCACGTTTTACTAAAATGAAATTCAACTATATTATTTATTGTTTCACATACAAATTGAGGCGTAGAGAGTATTTTCATTTAACCCTTTTCACTTCTATCCTTAATTATTCCTATAACATGTTTAAAAATTTAGCTTTGTTATTATGGTTAGATGTATTACATTTTATTATTAATCACTTTGTATTAGAGATTTTATTTTTTTAAGAATAACATTTTTATCACAACCTCTTATACGTATTGGTGTTTTGAACGCTAAAAAGCCTTTAATGTGCTAAATTTAATAGAGTGGATGTAGACGTTAGAAAATTTCTAAACCACTACTTCTAATTGATAATTACATTAATAGTTGCTAATACTACATTTTTAGAGAATGTTTTACTTAGCAGCTAATTACTTAATTAATTTCTATAATTATCTGCTTGTTCAAGAGCTATATTTGTACTTGGTAGTATGACATATAGATTAGTGCAAAAGCGTGTTAACAAGACCAAATGTCCTAAAAATGAAGTACATGATGAAACATGTTGTATAAGGTAGAAAATATCGTGCTGATAACGAAAAAAATAAATTTTAGTCCATCCGAGGTACGGGGGATGGAATGGGGTGCACTTTTAGGGGTGGAAAAGTGTTTTTCGCAATTTTCATTTTATTGACCATTTTTTTCGAAAACCTACAATTTTCCGAGAAAAATCGGAAAAATCAAGGTTTTTCGTTTTAATTTTTATCTCACATAAAATTAATTTTTTTCACGAAATTTGGTGGAAATTTTTTGTTTCCGAAACAAACTAATTTTTGGAATGAAAATAAAAATTTTTACATTTTATTTTGATTTTAAATCTAAAAAAAGGCCTTATCTTCAACCAAAAAATCCCAAGTTAAAAAATAACTTTTCAAAATTATCAGTGTTTTTTTTGTTGAAACGTCTACTTTCAGATGGTGTAAAAAAAAATTAACATATCTGTGGAACAATTTTCCAGGAAATGAGATTAGATTTAAAAAAAAATCATTTCTTTAATTATTGTTTGAAATTTTTATTTATCTATTACAATTTACAGTTAAAATCTTTGAAAAATTTAATCTTTTATGTTATAAATAAAGTAATTGTTAATCGTTAAAGAATGCCACCAAAGAGGCAAAAACTATACTTTTCCACATGAACAAGATAACTTATACACGCCGGAAGATGATAATGGGTCTGACACATCTTTAGGTGATCTTATATGTTATTTAATTTTTCTTGTAGGTTTTTAAAAATAGTCCTAATGCCATATTTAATTAGCATTTTTTTAAGATCACCTAAAGATGTGTCAAACCCATTATCATCTTCCGGAGTGTATAAGTTATCTTGTTCATGTGGAAAAGTATATATTGGAACCACAACGTAGCTTTGATACAAGACGTAAAGAACATATGAGTTTTTGTAGATTAGGTCAACCAGAGAAGTCTGCGGTGGCTGACCGTGACCATGCCTTGAATAATCTAAATCATGACATTAAATTTGACAATATGGAAATATTGTCAAGACAAACTCTTTATTATGTTCGTTTACAATGTGAAGCTATTGAAATATATAAACACCCTAATAATTTTAATAGACAAGAAGAAAATCTCCGTTTAAATAGGTTTTGGCATCTTACAATTAAAGAGGCATAATGGTACGTCTTAATTTTGACTTTTGGTATGTCTTATATGTTAAATTACCACAGCACTATAATTTAACATAAGTGGTTGAAATTAAGATTAAATTAAAAAAATTACAAAAAATGTTCTGCATTATGCTTTTCATTGTTAATAACACTTGCACTTATTGACAAAGATATCTCTTTTTTAGATTAACTGGATTATTTTATTTGATGTCATGTTTATATTTTTGCTGCTTCTATCATTTTGAAATTGAAGCTTTTGACAAAATGATAACTTACATCATAACTTGATTAAATTTTGTTAAATGTGTTTTTTGGCTGACATTCATTGATAACTTTCGCCGTTAGAGAGTGTTCTGATTTCATCTTTATGACAGTTTATTTTTTAATTTTTCAACTTTGACAAAATTGTTTACAACTCTTTAACAATTTTAACAGATATTACTACTGAAAAAAGATGATAACTGTAAGTGTTATCGAAACGTTTAGATTGTATAATTTAAAATACACAATTAAAAAACCCAAAAAGATAAGTATTTTATTATGTATGATAATGGTGAAAGTTTACATGTTCATATTAAATAAATAATTTTTTTTTTTACAGAATTTTCTATTTTATAAAGAACACTTCAATTGAATAAATAAACTTTTTTATATTGAAAAATATTGCAGTAATCATTTTTTTTACCGAAACCTTTTATAACCTAATATTTAATACTCGAAAAACTAATTATTTTAGCACACTCCTCTGCGATTTGCAATTATACCTTATTTGTTAACGTAATTTTAAATCTTATATATTTCAAAGATTTCAACTGTAAATTACAATAAATAATTAGAAATTTTAAACAATAATTAAAGAATCGATGTTTTATAATCTAATTTTTCCAGTTTTTCGCGTTTTCTGTACAATTTTTCCACAGATATGTTAATTTTTTTACACCATCCAAAAGCAGACGTTTCAGCAAAAAAAAAGACCACTGATAATTTTGAAAAAAGTTATGTTTTAACTTGGGATTTTTTGGTTGAAGATAAGATAACTTTTACATTTAACTTTTTCGATACGAGGTCTAGTTTGCTGAAAATGGCGGAAAACACTTCCACCCCTAAAAGTGCACCCCATTTCATCCCCCGTACCTCGGATGGACTCCAATTTATTTTTTTCGTTATCAGCACGATATTTTCTACCTTATACAACAGGTTGCTTTCTGTACTTAATTTTAATACCTATTAAAATTATCTACTCTGGTTAATACGTTTTTTTCTACTTTACTTTTCATTTCCAAGCTCCGTAAAACTTAATAGTCTTAATGAAGCTGGAACTGGAACTTATGTAGTAAAAGTCAATAAGTTATTTCGAACGATAATATAGAGGAAGCGTAGCATAAGTCCCTTTGATCAATATTGTTATGAATTTGTGATTTGTTCATGTACAGGGTGGCCTGATTTCGCGCAAATTGAGGATACAGATAGGACAGGGTGGGCCACCATGAGACAGAAAAAGTTTAGTTGTACTATTTGGGGACGGGACACTACGCCTGATGTCCACAACGCCGACACGATTTTTTGAAGGTCCTTATCGCCGACTAGGCATACTATTCCGACGGACACTACGACGACAGTGCCCAGTCACCGACAAGTATACAAGAGACACCAAGCCGAACATGACCACAATGCCGACTATTAGAAAAAACTTAATAGGGACAATACGCCGACAGTACCCACATCGCCGACAAGTGTACAAGGCACACAACGCTGACCATGCCCACATTTCCGAAGGATACTACGTGGACAGTGCCCACATCATCGACAAGTGCAACAGGGACACTTCACCGAATTTTTCTTTGAGGCGCTCGTTAGGTTAGGGGTTAGGTTAGGTTAGGTTCTTTGTACACGTGTCGACGATGTGAACACTGTCGGAGCAGAGTCCGTCGGCGATGTGGACATGGTCGGCGTTATGTCTCTTGCACACTTGTCGGCGATGTGGGTACTGCCGCCGTAGTAAATTTTTTTCTAATAGTCGCGTTGTGGTCACGTTTGGCTTAGTGTCCTTTGTATACTTGTCGGCGATGCGAGCACCGTCGGCGTTGTGTCCCTAGTCGGCAATATGGATCATGCAAAAATCGTTGTTGTATTCTCAAATTCTAGAGCTAATTTTAGTCGATTACTAATTTAAGAAATACTTAGACGATCTTTATCATACATCAGTTTAATAAATATCTTCAAAATGTTCTTTGAAATCACCGTTTTAACGATAATTTAAGAAAACTTTGAACTTTTCATAATAGAATGATATCTTGTTAATCATACGTTTTCAAATAAATCAATTTGAACTTTTCATGTACTAATCATACTTTTATAAAATTAACTGAACTAGATGGCTATGAACAATTATGAAAGATGGCTATGGAAAATAAACAAAATAACAATTGCGTGAACGTGAAAATAACTAGTATTACAGGTACTACTTGAGGTTATAGTGTCAAATAAGTTTTAAGTGGAAGATTTTTTATTATTTATTTACATTACCGTAAATACAAAAAGTTGAATATTGTTAGAATTATTTCGTTTAGTAACGAAGAATACACCGATATGCATTTAGTGTACGGCGAAATGCAATGCAACGCTCGAGCAGCAGCACGTAGATATGCAGATAAATTGCCAGGTAAAGACATCCTGCTCCTAAATCAGTTACGCTTCTTTATCAAAGAATTAGGGAAACAGATTCGGTAATTCCTAAAAATAATGAAACGAGGAGACATGCTGATGTAATGGAAGAATATCAGGATGATATTTTAATGGAAATTGAGCACAATCCCGAAATAAGCGTAAGAAGGTTGGCTGCAATGTATCCCAATGTGTCAAAATCTTCTATGTGGAACATTCTACGTAAGAAAGGCCTGTATCCTTTTCATTTCAAATAGTCTAGGCCTTGCAAGTTGGTGATTTTCCCGCTCGTGTGGATTTTTCCAATTGGGTGCAAAATAAAGAGAATCAGGACCAAGATTTTTTTTCTAATATTTTGTTTTTTTAATGTTATGTAAAAATTGCGAAATTTTGAAAAACAAAAAACTTATGAATAATAATGTCCAATGCCCCGCCTAAACGAGCCGCTTATGAGTGCAACTAAAAATCATATTCACGCCATACGATTGGGCATATTCCACTAAATAAATGTATAGAACGCTATCATTTAAAGGGAAACTATTTTGAAGATATTTGAATTAAATTGATGTTAGAGCGCCATCTTGCAAGAGCTCCAGCTCTCTTAGGAAGTATTTTTGTACTAAGGTAATTTACGTTAAATCGACATAAAATCAATAGTTTTTCGTGATTTAAACGTTTGAATATATATATATATATATATATATATATATATATATATATATATATATATATGTGTGTGTGTGTATACACGAGCCCCGTCCCATCTCAATTGGCCCACCAACATTTTTTCTTTTAAAATTATGCTAATTCACGGTAAATTTAATTTAAGTATTTATTTTTATTATCATTTGTAACAACAGTTTAAACAATTTAAAATATTTTATTGCAACATTTTACTTTAAATCATTTTTTAATTGTTAAAAACATATTTTTATACAAAAAGAAAATAGTTATTTGCTTTTCTCGAATTTATTATTTTCTAAGAATCTTTGAATATGTGAAATAATCAAGTAGGCTTTGCCTTTGTCCAACAAAAGAAAGTTTGTTTTTTTTTACTATTAGTAAAAATGACGCGTGGAAAGGTTGTTGATGAAAAAATTCGCTCAGTTATTATCAATTTATTTAAAAAGGGAAAATCAAACGCGGAAATTAGCGATCTAGTTAATTTATCAAAGTTTACTGTCAGAAATATTATTCGAGTTTATAAAACAACGGGTACAATAGCTACAAAACCTCGGTGTGTGTCGAAATCCAAAATATCAGATGCTGATAGACGGGCATTGATGAAGATTATTAGAAAAAACAGGCGTTCGAACTATGGTGAATTATCTGTTCTTTGGAGCGATGCTGTGGGGCGAAGTGTTTCAAGATCCACGTGCCATAGAGAAGCCCTTAAGTTAGGTTTTAAAACTTACAAGGTAATTTTATTGCAACTTTTTCCAAAAAAATTTTTTGTAATTTTGGTAATTTTCTTTAGGCGAAAGAAAAAGCCACTCTTAACATTAAAACAAAAGAAAAACCACATTAATTGGACGAGTGATGAATGGAATAGTGTCATTGGAGTGATGAGTCTCGTTTTGAAGTTTGTGTTGGACAATCGAAGCAGAGTTATTCGTCAGAAAAATGAAGCGTTCAATTCAGATTGTTTAAAAAAGAAAGTAAAATTTCCTGCTTCAGTTATGGTATGAGGTTCAATGTCTGCTAGACGTGTTGGAAAACTTCACTTCATTGATGAAATTGTAAACACCAATAAATATTTAGAGATTTTAAGAAAATCGTTACTTCCAACAATGACAGATTTATTGCAGAATAATAATAATTTTGTGTTCCAACAAGACGGGGCGGCCTCCCATACATCAAGAAAATCTTTAAAATGGCTTTCTGATCATAATGTCCCACTTTTGGAGTGGGTGGCAAACAGTCCCGACTTGTCACCAATAGAAACCCTTTAGCACACAATAAAAAAACGATTACGAATACAACCAGCTAGAAACGTAGTCGAATTAAAACACAAACTTCAAAATATTTGGGATACTTTCACTCAAGATGAGTGTCAAAACTTAATAAGTACGATGCCCAAAAGAATTCAAGCCGTAATTAAAAATAAAGGCGACGTCACACAGTGGTAAAGGTTTTTGGATTTTGTATGTTTTCCTTGTTTTTAACAATTACAAAATAATTTAAAGTTAAATGTTGCAATAAAATGTTTTAAATTAATTAAAATGTTGTTACAAATGATAATAAAAATAAATACTTAAATTAAATTTACTGTGAATTAGCATAATTTTATTTAAAAAGAAAAATTATTGGGCCAATTGAGATGGGACGGGCTCGTATATATATATATATATATATATATATATATATATATATATATATATATATATATATATATATATATATATATATACGAGTATAGATGTATATCATAGCAGCTTCTTACCAAAAAGAAACATACCTAGGCATATATCCGCCGAGTTTAAACAGATTGTTCTAAAGCTAAAACCTTTCTTCGAAGCAGACAAAAATGGCGTAAATGCAATTATTCTTAATCAAAACGCACTGCCAATGCTTGAGGATTAGTGAAAGAAGTGTTGTAAGGGTATCAATCGAAGGAGGGGGACATAGTACTGGTACAGTGTCAGAGGCGAGGCCAAGAAATGGTAAACAGAAAGTAGATATCGATTTTGTATATACAAAGACAAATATTAAGTTTCTATATGGAAAAAATGTTTCCAACCATAGTCGAGCTGCTTCAAAGACTGGCAGACGACTGTCCGGATTTTCCTCAAATATGTACCACCGCCTTAAAAAGAGAGGTAAAAAAATGAGTTTTGCTTATGAAAAATTAGAGAATATGCCAATCTTGATGAAAGCTATTTGAATAGCTGCTAAAAGAGCGGAATATTTATATTCGATTAAAGGTACAGGGAAACGGAATGGAATATTTTTTTACTGACGAAACATGTTGCAGCGCAAACCATTCAAGAAAATTTGGTTGGGTGGAATTTGTAACCCCAGAAAACAGTTTTGATCAATACCGAAGGACAGTTCAAGAAATAGACGAATTCAGAGGGGGGATCCAGCGACTTTTTGGATCTGTACTAAGAGTGATTATATTGGATATTGGCAACTAAAACGGCTTTTTACCAGGTTGTACCAAGTGCTCCGTGGGAAAAAAGGTTCGGCTGATTACCATGACGAAATGAATAAACAGCATTATGAAGAATGGTTACGATATGTGTTGGGAGTGATGCCCGATAAATTGGCGATTGTGCTATATGAAGCACTGTACCACACAATGATAGATCCAAATTCTAGAAATCCAACAACCGCCTGGTGAAAACACAATGTAATTGAATGGTTGAACAAACGAAAAGTTCCGTTACCAGTGCAACTCAATTCATTTAACGAAATGACGAGGGTTTCACTTTTGGAATTATCTCGTATGTACAATTGTAAAAAACACTATTTGCTTGAAAAAGTGGACAAAGAATTACGAGGTGACTGTTAAAATGTTATGGCTTGTAAATAACCTTTAAACCGTGTACAAATCCTGAAGTTCTATTACGTATATTTCTACACCCATGGCTACTTAGACAGTTTGGGTAATAACAAGAAGATTTGGTGCCTTTTGCTCAATCGTAGATTAAAGTGGGCCAAGTTCATAAAATTATTTACATGTACCTAGATATGTTCGCTTTAAAATCGAGGTTGCTTCTTCCTGAAAATAATAGTTAAATACTCGGACGCCAACTTGTTTTTAAATGTGAAATAAACAAGTAAACCGGTATACAATAAATTTAAAAGAAAATCTCTAAACACGCTTTATTAACACAACCTATACTTAATTATAAACGGAAAAACTTAAAGCTGGGGTTAGTAACGTTAAAAAGACTAATGAATAATTATTAATGTTGTGAGTAATTAATGTTGCAAGTAATTAATGGAATCAGAATACCTTATTTTTGGTCACACTGTAGATGACGAAAATGGATGCATATGCTGAGTCAGCGTTTTGGAAAATTGATGCGTAATACTACTTCGTGTTGAAATAAATCTGGATTTGTATGTTTTGTAATTTCCAAATCAATAAGTTCTTGATTAATCGTACTAATACCGCAAATTGGATTAACAGTAAAATAATTAATTGCGTAGATATAACGTGTGAAAAGTGTCGGTAAAGGTGAAATTAAAGTGAATATTAAAAAAATAAAAAGTGCCTAAAAAAAGCCTCAAACTTTAATATAATAGTTTTTTTTCAAATTACCATACAATTATATGGCACTTTATTTTAAAAACAGTTAACAAGCAATAATGGACACTACATCCACATTCTTCACTCAAACAAAACGACGCTAAGGTCTTTGCGCATGAACATGTCAGAAACTCGAACGATATGCGTACGAGCTCTAACTAAATAATTAAATACATGTTTTTATGCAACTAGATATGCAACACACGCTGCTCCAAATGCACGTTTAATTACCTCAATAAACGTTTGATACAGGGTTCCAGTAGCCCACTGGGAAATTAATCTAATTGAATTTATATGGGCTTATGTCAAAAATAGAGTTTCAAAGGAAAACACAATGTTCAAAATAAAGAACGTTTTGGAATTTGCAAGTTAATATTAGACACTGTGCCAAATATCGTTTAGAGTAACTGTGTCGATCATGCCAAGAAAGTTGAAGCTATGTACAGAGAAAAGGAAAATTTAGTACACGTTGGCATACAACCGTTAATTATAAATTTAGGCAACGACAATGATGATGTTGTTAATGATTTTCAGGACATTGAGGAGAATGGCAAAGAAGATATCAGTGATTGTTTATAAATGTATTTATTATGTAATTTAAAAAAAAATAGTTTTCGATTATTTCATTAAAATCGGCCTAATAGTTTTCGAAATATAAACGTTTAAAGTCAGGTGACTAAACTTTTTACTTTGATAGTAGACAAAATCATCGGGCTGAGGATCTTTAATTTGTTCAAACTTGGAGCCTAGAGTTCACTAGTCCACTCTTCATCATTGGAATCGTATTCGTAAGGTATTTCAGTTTCACATTCGCTTACATCGGAGGATACATCTTAGGAAGTCCCTTCCTTTTCTTTGCAAATAAATCTTTCTTGCACTCTTGTTTCTTTTTTTTAAGCTGTTACCGGCGGAAAGGGCAGTAGAATCACAAGTAACAGATAAGGAAGGGGCCGGTAGCTCAGTGGAATAAAGGATGTAGGCATGTTATTACTTTTGTAATTAGGATAGCTCGTAATATATAAGACACAATAGGGAAAAGGCGTAAATTAAATAGAATATAATAATTAAATGGGCGCCAGATTGTTTACGATCGTCAATATCAAGGTCGAAATATCTATATGCGAGTATTCCACAGCTAAGTTTATAACAAACAAAAAAACTTGCTTAACTTACGTCGCATAAAACCCAGGTGAATCAATAAATTAAAAATTTTGATCCGGCGTTTCCTGTAAAACTTCAAAATATTTGCACGTAATCACAATAAAATGACGTGCTAATACACCAGCTAATCGGTTATTAACCTTATTTTCTCTACTTTTACGTTACGTTAAATCATAATGAAACCTTATATCTTAAAGTAAAGTGCTTGTGCTTGTGTGAGGCGAGGGAGAGACGAGAGAAGCGAGGTATGCGGAGGAAACGAGAAACTGAGAGAAACCAGAGAAACGAAGGAAACGAGGGAGAGGCGAGAGACGAGAGCAGAGAGAGAGAGAAAAAGGAAGAAGAAGAGAAGAGAAAATGAAGTGGAGATAAATAATAAAAGAGAAAAAAGAGAGGAGAAAGAAAAGAGAAGAGAGGAGAGAAAGAAGAAGAGAGGGAAAGAGAGGAGAAAGAAGAGAGAGAAAGAAAGAGAAATAGAGAGTAGGAAAAATAAAAAAATAGAAAGTGGAGAAAATAGATAGAGAAGTAAAGAGAGAAAAGAGGGGAGAAGAAAGAGAAGAGAGGAAAAGAGAAGAAGAAAAAGGAAGAAGAGAGGGAGAGAAAAAGAGAGGAGAAAGAAGGAGAGAAGAAATGGAGAGATGAGAGAAGAAGAGAGGAGAAAAGAAAGAATAGAAAAACGGCTTTACCAGGTTGTACCAAGTGCTCCGTGGGAAAAAAGGTTCGGCTGATTACCATGACGAAATGAATAAACAGCATTATGAAGAATGGTTACGACATGTGTTGGGAGTGATGCCCGATAAATTGGCGATTGTGCTATATGAAGCACTGTACCACACAATGATAGATCCAAATTCTAGAAATCCAACAACCACCTGGAGAAAACACAATATAATTGAATGGTTGAACAAACGAAAAGTTCCGTTACCAGTGCAACTCATTTAACGAAATGACGAGGGTTTCACTTTTGGAATTATCTCGTATGTACAATTGTAAAAAACACTATTTGCTTGAAAAAGTGGACAAAGAATTACGAGGTGACTGTTAAAATGTTATGGCTTGTAAATAACCTTTAAACCGTGTACAAATCCTGAAGTTCTATTACGTATATTTCTACACCCATGGCTACTTAGACAGTTTGGGTAATAACAAGAAGATTTGGTGCCTTTTGCTCAATCGTAGATTAAAGTGGCCCAAGTTCATAAAATTATTTACATGTACCTAGATATGTTCCCTTTAAAATCGAGGTTGCTTCTTCCTGAAAATAATAGTTAAATACTCGGACGCCAACTTGTTTTTAAATGTGGAATAAACAAGTAAACCGGTATACAATAAATTTAAAAGAAAATCTCTACAACACGCTTTATTAACACAACCTATACTTAATTATAAACAGAAATACTTAAAGCTGGGGTTAGTAACGTTAAAAAGACTAATGAATAATTATTAATGTTGTGAGTAATTAATGTTGGAAGTAATTAATGGAATCAGAATACCTTATTTTTGGTCACACTGTAGATGACGAAAATGGATGCATATGCTTAGTCAGCGTTTTGGAAAATTGATGCGTAATACTACTTCGTGTTGAAATAAATCTGGATTTGTATGTTTTGTAATTCCCAAATGAATAAGTTCTTGATTAATCGTACTAATACCGCAAATTGGATTAACAGTAAAATAATTAATTGCGTAGATGTATATAACGTGTGAAAAGTATCGGTAAAGGTGAAATTAAAGTAAATATTAAAAAAATAAAATGTGCCTAAAAAAAGCAAATGTCTCAAACTTTAATATAACAGTTTTTTTTTCAAATTACCATACAATTATATGGCACTTTATTTTAAAAACAGTTAACAAGCAATAATGGACACTACGTCCACATTCTTCACTCAAACAAAACGACGCATGAACATGTCAGAAACTCGAACGATATGCGTACGAGCTCTAACTAAATAATTAAATGCATGTTTTTATGCAACTAGATATGCAACACACGCTGCTCGAAATGCACGTTTAATTACCTAAATAAACGTTTGATACAGGCTTCCAGTAGCCCACTGGGAAATTAATCTAATTGAATTTATATGGGCTTATGTCAAAAATAGAGTTTCAAAGGAAAACACAATGTTCAAAATAAAGAACGTTTTGGAATTTGCAAGTTAATATTAGAAACTGTTTAGAGTAACTGTGTCGATCATGCCAAGAAAGTTGAAGCTATGTACAGAGAAATGGAAAATTTAGTACACGTTGGCATACAACCGTTAATTATAAATTTAGGCAACGACAATGATGATGATGTTAATGATTTTCAGGACATTGAGGAGAATGGCGAAGAAGATAGCAGTGATTGTTTATAAATGTATTTATTATGTAATTTAAAAAAAATAGTTTTCGATTATGATACAAGTTATTTCATTAAAATCGGCCTAATAGTTTTCGAAATATAAACGTTTAAAGTCAGGTGACTAAACTTTTTACTTTGATAGTAGACAAAATCATCGGGCTGAGGATCTTTAATTTGTTCATACTTGGAGCCTCGAGTTCACTAGTCCACTCTTCATCATTGTAATCGTATTCGTAAGGTATTTCAGTTTCACATTCGCTTACATCGGAGGATACATCTTAGGAAGTCCCTTCCTTTTCTTTGCAAATAAATCTTTCTTGCACTCTTGTTTCTTTTTTTTAAGCTGTTACCGGCGGAAAGGGAGTAGAATCACAAGTAACAGATAAGGAAGCCGGTAGCTCAGTGGAATAAAGGATGTACATGTTATTACTTTTGTAATTAGGATAGCTCGTAATATATAAGACACAATAGGGAAAAGGCGTAAATTAAATAGAATATAATAATTAAATGGGCGCCAGATTGTTTACGATCGTCAATATCAAGGTCGAAATATCTATATGCGAGTATTCCACAGCTAAGTTTATAACAAACAAAAAAACTTGCTTAACTTACGTCGCATAAAACCCAGGTGAATCAATAAATTAAAAATTTTGATCCGGCGTTTCCTGTAAAACTTCAAAATATTTGCACGTAATCACAATAAAATGACGTGCTAATACACCAGCTAATCGGTTATTAACCTTATTTTCTCTACTTTTACGTTACGTTAAATCATAATGAAACCTTATATCTTAAAGTAAATGTTGTGCTTGTGAGGCGAAGAGACGAGAGAAAGGTATGCGGAGGAAACGAGAAACTGAGAGAAACCAGAGAAACGAAGGAAACGAGGGAGAGCGAGACGAGAGAGAGAGAGAGAGAGAAGGGAAGAGGAGAAGAGGAGAGAAGAGTGGAAAGAGTGGAAATGGAGATGAAAATAAGTGGGAGAGGAAAAGAGAGAGAAGGAGAAGAGAGAGGAGAGAGAGAGGAGAAGAAGAGACGGAGAAGGAGAGAGGAAGAGAAAAAGAGGGAGAGAGGGAGAATTAAAGAGAGAGAAAAAAGAGAGGGAAAAAGTGGAAATAAGAAAAAGATGAGAGAAGATGGGAGAAAGAAGAGAGTGGAGAGAAGAAGAGAGAGAGAGGGAGAGGATAGAGAAGAGGAAAGAGAAGAAGAGAGAGGGAGAGAAGAAGAGAAGGAGAGGAGAAAGAGGAAATAGAAAGAGAGGAGAAGAGAAAGAGAGAAGAGAGAGAAAGAAGAGAAGAAAGAAGAGAGAGAGAGAGGGAGAAAAAAGAGAGGAGAGATGGAGATGGAGAAAATAAGAAGAGAGGAGAGAAGAAAGAGGAGAAGAGGGAGAGGAAGAAAAAGTGGAGAGATGGAAAAAAGAAATAGAAAAGAGAGTAGGAGGGAAGAAAGAGGAGAGAAGAGAGGAGAAGAGAGTAGAGGAGAGAGGCAAAGAGAAGAGGAAGAAGAAGAGAGAAAAAGAAAAGAAGGAGAAATAGAAGAGAGGAGAGGGAAAGAGAGAGAGGGAGAGGATGAAGAGAGAGAGGAGAGAGGAGAGAGGGAGAGAAAGAGAGATGAGAGATGAGAGAATGGAGAAAGAGTAGAGTAGAATAATGAGTTGAGATAGAAAAGACTAGAGGAAGAAAAAGATGAGAGAAAAGAGGAGAGATAGATTAAAGGGACAAGAAGATGAGAACAGATTCATTTTAGATAAGAGATATAACAAATATATATTGGGAGAGATGATTGAATGAGAGAGAAATAGAGAGTCAAGTAGAAGAACCTCGATTTGAGTTGAGAAGAAAGAGTCGCGAATCAACTCTGTTACAGAAAACATGCGCCGTTGTTAAAACTACACCACTTTGACTTTGTTGCTGTTCACTAAGAACAAATCAAATCTAGCTATTGAAAATTGATTTAATGTGTAATCTGATTAGTGAGGCTTAATTCGTCAGCGCAAAAATCGCTTGAGTACATGAGACGATTATTTCGTTCTTTCATAGAGTATCAAAGAATTTTAACTTAACAACAATGTTATTATGATTCGGTAACTTGAAATGATTTGATTTGAATGAGCACTAATTTGAAATTTCATCAGTTCCACAAGAACCGCCCTCTCCGTGTACTTTGTTAACTTGAGACCAAGATTGAATATGTTGTATTCTACCACAACCTCCAAGGCCGACAGCGTGTAGACACCTGCGTTTGTTTTTTTATTTAATTTATAAGTAAATTATATTGGAGGAATAGGTAGCACTGGCAATGTTCGGATAGAATCGGTTATCTTCATTGAGATGGAGGTCGCCGAACTAGACGATCCGTCAGTAGTACGTAAGTAAATTCAGTGCGCCTTGAGGTCACATCGTACGCTCAGCGTTTGACCTCTTTGTTCTACAGCCTAGCTTCAACTAAGTAACGAAAACAAAATTCCATTACAAGATATTCATCTTTTAATCGTCACTAAAACTGCATAGTGGACGTTTCCCAGGAATAAAACAGACTTGATATCTAGAATTGAGACGTATATACATCT
The DNA here is from genome assembly GCA_036346205.1 of Vesta saturnalis. Lineage (NCBI taxonomy): Eukaryota > Metazoa > Arthropoda > Insecta > Coleoptera > Lampyridae > Vesta > Vesta saturnalis. The sequence goes on from JARFJB010001982.1 coordinate 826,331, forward strand.
TGTTTTTCAATCAGAAACCCCGTTACTCAAATAAATTTTCTATACTCTCAACAACAATTTAATACATAAGCGAATTCGTAAACTTGAAAAAAATGAATAACCATTTAAACGCGACTGAACGTTTCGTTCTGCATATAACATTTTAAATAGTTTAATATTCGAAAAAAGAATCTACGAAAAATTTCATCCACGCGCGACAATCTCCTGTTTTCGTTTCTTTTTATACAGCTTACAACTCGGTTGCGTTCGTTCTTTTTTACTTTTCTTTCCCCTGCTTTTGAGCGTCCTTTTATCACCCGAGTACTAACAAACAGTGGTGCAAGAATTTCTTCAGTGGCTCTCTCGTAAAATTATGGTGGGTTAAGCGGAACTAGTAGAGTCAGGATTTTCAGCAATTTCAGCTGATGTTAAGGCTGTTTATCAATCATCTTTGATAACGCTAGTTATCGTGTCAGTTATATGTGTCATATATGGTACAGCATGCGGTTACGAATGTAACTAAACATGTATCTTCATTTACACCATAGCCACGGTAAAACCATAATTGTTTACTGAATAGATGGTTGCGCTGAAAACGATTTATCTAACGATGAACATGAATCACACCTTGAAAATACAGTACCAACGTACGAATCAACTTCGGAAGACGACGCAGTCATAAAAGGGAAGGATAGACACCATATTTGAAAAGTCTGTCTTCCCGTTTGCCGAATGCAAAAAAAAACATGTTTTTGGAGTGACGTCTGTCCGTCTATCTGTCAGTTCATGTGTCCGTCCGTCGGCCCGTCGTCCGTTCACCTGTCTGTGTAACCGTCCATTCGTCCATAAAAAGAAAACAAAACAAAGAATGATTGAGAAGGTGGCACTGGGTGCATTCGGTTTGTACTTAAAAGAAAAAAACTTAAATTAACTAATAAAAATCTGAATTATAACAATATTCATCGTACAAATTGTATTTTGCATAGCTATTCTATGCATACAGTTCTAAAGCGGAACTATATGCTTTATGCCAGTTTAATCATAAAATTAACAAAATGGAAATATAAACCACATAAACGAATTAGTTAATTTATTGACATGATCGTAACCATTTGTTTGTCAGATTGAAAACACCGTTTCTTCATCTAATGGGGATGCCGACTTACTATGACTTTCCGCAATAAGCCGCTGTTACATCTCAATTATGATAGATTCTAAACTTCTATGCGTGAAATAGTCGCTAAAATCTTGTCAAATAGACATTGTCAAACTGCATGTAACTTGATTGATACGGGAAATAGTTTACGTAACTTCACCCTTGACATCCTTTATACACAAGTTGTGGATGAAGTTTTATTACATGCAATTGTTATTATATAAATGCATTTTTTAGTATATACGGAACTATTTAATGCGATTACAAAATATTATTTGGTTTATTTATTATGCACTAATTTAACAAGCGCGGTTTTAATTGGTGTACACGAACAATAAGTTTAAAATTTGCCATGTACCTAAAATCATTTAATTTTAAGTATTAGCATTTAGCCAGAATTTCTAGTTTGATCTAATTCTACACTTGATTGCCCAATTAGAATTTTATTTTCAGGCTTTTGCTTTAAGTAAATAATTAGATTCTACATAAATCGGTTTCATTGCGGAATATGAAATGTTTGTAAATTTTTATTATACAATTCGTTTGACCAATTTTAGTTTATTAAGTCAATGATTGAGTAGTTTTTGTTTTAAATAACTGCTACTAATTAATTACAAAATAAAATTATACACAGAGATCAAATTTTAATAGCTTGATCGAAATATCGCGGTGTAATATTAAGTAATAATTAGCATAAAGTACAGAAAATCGCCTACAAAGAAAGTTTAGGTGCCAGCAATGTCCATCGAAATTGTCTTAATATTTTTTTTTAATACGAAAGTATTGGGAGGTATTGTAATCGGTCGGCGAACATTTCGAGTGCAGCACTTTAGTTTTTGTGAATTATCGGAAAACAGAAAATAGATAGAAAGTAGATCCTAGCGTATTATTAAAGACGATTAAATTTCCTTTAAATTAAGCTACCATACTTAAAAATTGCTTTACCGTAAGTTGGAAAAAAAATAGTTTCAAAATGTATGTCTTGTCTGTCTGTATATGTTTCAGCGCGATAGCGTCCACAAAGATAATCCGATCGTCATGAAATTTGGTACCCAGGTTCGGATCCATGATGAACTTTTGAGCGAAATCTGTCCAGTCAAAATGGCGGAATTACAGATTTTGACTATTATAGAGTGCTATTCGTAGCAAACCGGCACGTCTTTACGTAGGCAACTAAGTGAACCATCCTAGAATTGAATATCTACCAAGTTTTCCGTTTGTTCGTGAACTCCTCCGGTGGCGCAGTGGCTGCGCGTTTGGTTGATGCCGCAGTGTCTCGGGTTCAAGACGCATTATGTACGAGGTTTTTTTATCTTATCTTATTAGACGTTTAAGGCATTTCTGGCCATTTGAAACGATTTTTGAAAAAAAATTTGGCCCTTTGCTCAAAAATGTCCGAATTTTTTTTTGCATTTTTACACGTTTTGAGACATTCTGACCATTTGAGATGATTTTTTGAAAAAAACATTTTTTGGCCTTTAGGTTAAAAATTTTCGAAATTTTTTTTTGCATCTTTTGAGCCATTTCTGATCATTTCTAAAACACATCCGATTCTTTCAATTTTACTTGTGCTTGTTTAAATTATCAGTTACATTGTATTGTGAACTCATGTGTTGCACACATCAGATTTTTTTAAATTTCTTATAAAGTTAATATTTCGAAGTGATCAATCCGCCTTTCCTTTTGTTTCTAGGATAATCAGAAAAAAGTCTATCAGATCTCGGTCTTGTCATACTTTTGTTGATTCTATGATTTGTATTTAGACCTTCCGTAGTTTCTTAAAAACGGTGTTTGAAGAACGTAAATGCAAAGAATTAGTCTCATGTCCTTTGGGTGGTCGTAACTTTGGTCATTAGCTAAAGCCATCAGTAAAAACTTTAGTACATCTTCCTTTTCTTCCATGGCGTCTCGCGACGGACCTGTAGTAACATCCTGCTGAAAAAGCCAACCTCTTTGTCGATTACTTTGCATCAAATTAATGTCTCAATGATTCTGGTAAAACTCTGGCGTCGCCCAAATCTACCCCATACGTTATTAAACCAATCCACAAGCTCCTAGAATCAATTATCAATAAACTTGACTAAAGCGACGCTGCCGTATTCCAGCTATCGTCCTTAAAAAATGCTACCCCGAGCTAGCACCTGTATTGCCCAAACTCTTTTCGATCTCCATGTGATCTGGGGAGTTTCCCTCATCGTGAAAGATGGCAAATGTCTAACCTATTCCTAAAAAGGACGATAAAACCGATCGCTCAAACTATCCACCAATAGCTATAACTTCCATTCTGTCCAAAATCATAGAGAAAGCCATCGACCACCAACTAGTTTCGTTCCTCGAGTCCAATAAACTCTTAAACGACCACCAGTATGGGTTCAGACAGAGTCATTCAACGGGTGATCTTCTTTTATATGTCATCCAACTTTGGAATAACACATTAGAGACGTCCGGTGAAACAGTCGTAGTAGCTTTAGATATTTCAAAGGCTTTTGAGCAGGTTTGACACGAGTGCCTACTTGCCAAGCTCACTTCATTCGACTTATCCGATACGCTCATCAATTGGATATCCAGCTTTCTTGAGAAAAGACGTATACGCAATGTCGCCGATGGCTTCTTTTCGAAAGAAACTACTATTAATGGGGGGTACCCAAGGATCAGTGATAGCTCCCACACTTTTCCTGCTATTCATAAATGACCTCGTTTATATTGTAGTTCTTCTCAGTTTTCCACAGTCAGGACGTTAAGGTGAAAATGGCAGCCTCAATCAACAGTGACTTAGAACGTATCCTTTAATGGGGAAGGAATCATCTACTCTCGTTCAACGCCGACAAAACGCTTTGTTGCCTTGTGTCTGCCAAGAAAGACCGATCATTTCCTACTGTAAATATGAATGGCTTAGAACTCAAGTTTTCAAACTCTATTTCTATGTTAGGGATGCCCGTATCATCGAACCTTTCATAGGTTGACCACCTTTTGTCATCCAGCAAAACAGCTGCCTGTAAACTGGGCTTTCTATACAGATCTAAACAGTGCTTCACACCGCAACAACTCCTTTTACTGTATGAATGACCACATCTGAATACATTCCACCTTGGGTCAGTGCTTCCCAATACGCCCTTGATATGGTAAACCGAATCCAAAAAAGATCTATAAAGCTTATAAATGACCCGTCTCTGATTTCTGACCTACAGTCTCTTGAGCATAGAAGACTAGTTTCGGTTCTTTCCTTGTTATTTCGCTATTACTATGGCAAGTGTGCCTCCGAAATACACTGCTTAATACCTTCGCAGGCCATCTTCGCTAGGACACTCGGTTTGCCCATTCACACCATAAATTACGCACTCAATATTCGATCGTGTCACACTAAACGAGCGCAATCTACATTTTTCCACACGGCGACCAAATTATGGAATGCACTACCCAGCTCCTGTTTTCTTCCAAACTTTGACTTAAGCAAATTTAAGGTAGCCATTCAGAAACATTTCTCGGCAGCCTAACAATATCCCTAAACCATCCCTGTGTTCCTGAGTACTTTAGCACGATAGGCAAATCTTAGCCTGTTCGGAAATACTGTAAGCAAAAAAACTACTAATCTTTGACACTAGACAACCCCATTTCACCAATGCAGCATTTTCGTTAAAATCCTATCAAACTTATTGAACGAAGTATTGTATTCATTCAAGATTTTGTAATACCACTCGGACTGTGGGGTTAAAGTAATATTCTGAATAACTTTTTCTAGTGGCTAGATATTTCTAAAGCGAACCAAAATATCGAGAATTGTTCTGTTTGTTCTGAGGTCGTAAGTACGCTGGACTTAAAGTTTACATTCAGTTGAGTATTTTTAAATATGTGACTAATCACAAATGCAAAGTTTCAAACATGTTCCCCTTCAAATAGAGAAAATACGGAGGTGTCTTTATCTTAAATGCTACACACTGTATACTGAAAACACATACCTCACATCATATTTAAAAATAAATTTATATCAAACATTAACTTTCACATCAATTTTCAGGATTGTAACGCATGCAACGGGATTTACATTTTTTTGCAGAATTATAAAAGAAATCCTATATTTTGTAATGTAAACTGTAAAAAATGTAAATTTTATTGTCATCACATAGAAACACGAAAAAAAATTAAAAATTACTGATTTTCTCTTTGCCTATAATTTTATTCATAATTGGATCTAAGGGAAGCAATTTGATAATTTATGAATTCATGTCATGTCATTCAAAAGCTTGTCGATATTATCCTCAAACAGTTCAAGATTGTAAACATGTAAATCTAACCCATGACATTGTTTTTCAAAAGACATTGACATTCAAAGTTTTGTTCCAAAGTGTTTGAACTTGACGTCAAAATTACTTAAAGGAGTTATTGAAGCTATAACGCTGATCTTTCTAAATCCGTAACACATCTGACATCACATACATTTATTTGACCAGACAAAGTTGCCCAGTGTGGTATAGCACTTAAAAATTTGTTAATACCATACCGCATTTTCCACGTTATTGATTGGTCTAACTAATGAAAAGATTTTGATTTAAAACCGGCATAAAGCATAGTTGTTATACACTTACTGTACAGACATTATTGAATCGGAATCATCTATTAGATAATTACAAAAACGTTTTAATCTATAATTTTCTAAATTATATAATTTAGTTTGTCATAATACTTATTTTAAACATAAGAATTGAAATTGCATGATTGTAAGATATTAATTAAGTTGTAAATAAATCCAAATACCTACGTGCAAATGTAAAATAAAACAAGTTTAATGATGATTGGTCAAAATGTAACAGTCGTCACCTTTCCCTTATCTATATTGCATTCTCCCTTTTATTATCTATAATCTGAATTAAATTATTATTATACTCATGAGTAGGTGTAAACTTACGTGTTTAATGTTTTGAATTTAACTTCATAGTTATGTTTCAACATTACGTATACATATCCACATTGTTTATTTCCTTTTTTTCTGAATACGCTAACAAAATGAATTTATCGAATGTTGTTAAAAAATATTGATCTTTAAACAATCATTTTTTTCAAAATTATATTTTGTATTTGGAGTATTTTAATAGATTTTTCAAGATTTATTATGTAGGTATATTTGTAATAATGTTAGTGGAAATAAATTAAACACTGTGAATGGAAATGTTCGTTGGAAACAGTTTTATGAAATTTAAGAAAAAACTTATAAATAGACTTTCTTATAAATTTTATATTAGTAATGATTTTGAAGCCAATACGATATACCTCACTTTTATAGATTATTTGCATGTATTCATGGTTATACCACATCCTCAATATAACTTGAGTTACGTACTGATGCTTATGCAATCATCACTACAGATGCGTAAATAAAGTTGTATATTGTTTCTGAATTTTAGAATGAATGGATGTATTACTTTTAATTTAATTATCATTCATTATTACTTATAAGCTAAAGTTATATATTTGAAGCCAATAATTGTAGTTTTCCCCTGTATTTCTATTTATGGTGTAAATTATAAACAAAAGCAAAACTGACGGTGGCGAAAGTCTGCAAAACTATTATTTTTTCATTTTTACATTATATTAATCGTAACGTAAAAGTTGCATTTATTTATTTTTCACAAGTAAATTTATAACAAAGTATTACTGACAAATAGCATTTTTTATTAAATTACATATGGTGTCAAATACGTTTCCACCGTTTTTTTTAATCAAAAATTAGGCGTTTATTGTGAAAGAACCGAGAACGGAACGTACTGTTTTGTTCGAAGTATTGTCAATCAAGTGTCACTACCTTTTCCCATCTTTCTAGCAGCATACGGATACCGTGTCGGAAGAATGCTTCATCTTTTGAGGCTGTCCATGAATCGACCAAATTTTTGGTATCTTCCATGATCTGAAGCAGGGCCGGATGCTCCCGTGTTCAGTTTTTCGTCGGTTATGCGCATGACGTCACTCGCGGCGTTATTTGCACAAAAAATGTTTGTAAAGGTTTGTTTTATATTTTAAAATTATAAAATATTTAAATTTTATAAAGCATGGCTTTAAAAGATGCATTATTCTTGTTGCGATATTTGTTCTTCTAGGTGTCCACCACGTTTTACGTCAAAACCGTAAAAGATAGAGTAAAACTTCATATAAACTATTTTGAAGATTATAAAATCTACTACATGAATGTCTCTATCCAAGTAATTAAAACACAAATTTAAATACAAAAACATTTGGTCAAAATAAATATTTTATTATTTATTAAAGTATATGATTTAATAATGTTTAAAATTGTGTTTCAGCTTCAAAATTCCTTCTAGATGTTTTAAATTGTCTCGTAAACACAGAACTTTTTTTATATCAGCTTTTTTAAAACCTTAAACATATTCTATTCGGTTTTAAAGCTACTTATATACGCATATCAGGAACCTTTCTTGATAAACCGAAACCAAAATCGTTTTGAAATGTGGACCTACAAGTTAAATTTTTTAACTAACTATTGTAATAAAATGATAAATAAACTTAACTACATACCTATTATAATAAACAAAAAATTATAAAAATTTATAAACTACATAGGAAGTGGCCGAATCGCAAATTTTACGAAAGGGGGTTTACCAACCTTATTAATAACAATAATATTACTTAAAAAGTCGATGGCCCAAATGAATAAAGAAGAAATGATTGATTATATCTTTTTCAGTTGCTTTTAAATTGTATAAGTTTAATAATTATATATATATATATATATATATATATATATATATATATATATATATATATATATATATATATATATACAACGTGTCCCAGATAACATTTCCAGCATGGGGATCTCGCTTATTATAAAAGATACAGATTTGGTTAAATTAGATGAATTACTCCTAAGGATTAGTGAAATTATAGGACACTCTCCAATTTCCAAATTTCCATGTATTTTAAGACTTATGGCAAGAAAAAGAAAAATATCAAATTTCTTTTTCTTGTAATATCTTTTTTGTTATATTAGACACATAAATTTTATTTGCATTTTCTTAAGATATTTTTTATGCAGAATTTAAATATCAATTTGGATTTTTTTTGCACTTTCTATTTTTTAGTTTCAACCACTAAATTAAATTTTTCTTATGGAACGACAAGTCGGGTTTGAAATACTTGATCGTGTTTTTTTATCCTCTTTACAATGATATAGCACATGTACTATCTATTTTTAAAAACAACAAAGAAAATTTAAAAAATGTATTTTATTAAAGACTCTAACAATAAGTAGGCTGTGAAACATCGAAAACAATCGAATTTAATGTCACTTAAAAATTATTCGTTCCAGAATATTTTTGTGTCAAACATGGCTTTATTTACTAATACTGAAAAGTTTGATATGTTGAGTTGTTACATCTTGTCTCATAAAAACAGTATAGAAGCTGAACGGATGTACTTGAGGCTGTATCCTGAAAGAAGGCAGCTAGTGCTCGTGCGTACAGATATTTGGTAATTAATTTAAAAGAATATGGTTCATTTTCAAAACCTACTAGAAATCCGAAATTACGGAATGAAGATGCAGATCTAAATGTATTACAATCAGTTATTGAAAATCCTTCAACATCTGTTAAAGAAATTGAACATAACACTGGTATTTCACAAAGGATTTTAAAACGTCACAGGTATCTTCCGTATAAGTACACCATTCTGCAGGGACTTAGAGATGGAGATCAGGGGAGAAGATTACAATTTTGCCAATGGTATGTTAATCAATGTGAGAATAACGATAATTTTCCAGCTACGATTTTGTAGTCTGGCGAAAGCAGATTTATAAATAATGGCCTTTTCAATCGACACAGTGTTCACTTTTGGGACCGTGAAAATCCTCACGTTGTTAAGGAAAGTCGGCATCAAGTGAGATTTGGTTTTAACGTCTGGTGTGGCATTTTAGGCGCTGAACTTATTGGGCCAATATTTTTTAACGAAACATTAAATAGTGAAAGGTATTTGAATTTACTAGAAACTGATTTAGAAAATAAACTTGATGATTTACCACTGATTGAGAATATTAATATCGGCTTCCAACAAGATGGCGCCCCACTCCACAATTCAAACATCAACAGCGAATATCTTAATAATCGGTTTCCAAATTCAAGGATTGGTAATCGAGGACCGATTTTATGGCCACTCAGATCTCCAGACTTAACGCCCTTGTACTTTTTCCTTTGGGGCTACGTAAAAAATCGAGTGTACGTGCAAACATTTGAGAATGCCGAAGATCTTCGTGAAGCTGTTCTTGCAGCATTTGGTAGCATTAAACGCCAAAAACTACGCAGAGCAATTACGTCGACACTACGCAGGGCACAATTATCTTTAGAACGGAATGGTCAATTGTTTGAACATCTTTTATAATTGGATAATTATCTCCAATACTATTACCTGCTTAACTCTTGTTATCTATTTTTTTTTTAAATTTTCTTTGTTGTTTTTAAAAATAGATAGTACATGTGCTATATCATTGTAAAGAGGATAAAAAAACACGATCAAGTATTTCAAAGCCGACTTGTCGTTCCATAAGAAAAATTTAATTTAGGGGTTGAAACTAAAAAATAGAATGTGCAAAAAAAATCCAAATTGATATTTAAATTCTGCATAAAAAATATCTTAAGAAAGTTCAAATAAAATTTATATGTCTAATATAACAAAAAAGATATTACAAGAAAAAGAAATTTGACATTTTTCTTTTTCTTGCCATAAGTCTTAAAATACATGGAAATTTGGAAATTGGAGAGTGTCCTATAATTTCACTAATCCTTAGGAGTAATTCATCTAATTTAACCAAATCTGTATCTTTTATAATAAGCGAGATCCCCATGCTGGAAATGTTATCTGGGACACGTTGTATATGTATATATTAAGACACAATTTTCTTCCATTTTCTTTTGCGGGCACTTCTCTCTTTTAAAATCCCATTTAATTCTTTTATGGAAAAACATTCTAGATCGAAAAATAGTCGCTTTGCTTTTATGGGGCAATCAATATTGATGCTTTTTCCTAATAAATTGTGTATAAAGTTTTGTTCAGCAACTATTTCTTCACCATTTACTTCAAGAAACACCTTGTTAAGTTCCTCAATACTAGCCATAAAACTGGAAGATGGTTTTGATAAACCACCTTCACTAAGGTGTCAATCCAGGAGTAGCTTTGGTTTGAAGAACTTGACAAGGTGGAATCTTTTACGTGGCAAACGAAACCTGCCAAATTTTCAAGTCCGTCATAGGCCAGTTCATTCAATTCTTCCATTAGCCAGAATCGTCTTCATTGGGCTCAGCCGCTGATGAATCAGAAACGTTCAATTTTTAATCAAGGTTCCACAAGTGGAACATCTGAGTATCGTCTGCTTCACATTACAATACTGAGTGTGCACTCGTTTCTTCCCAAGATGTATGATCGTAACCTATACTTAAATTCAAGAGGGCTGGGATGATCATGGAGACCACCTTTTGCTCTTATCAACCAAAGAAATTTTCAATTACGTCCTGATTTATTCGTCTGGTTAACAAATACTGAACATTGAAACGACGACTCATATCTTCCAGGAGCATTTTCAAAGCACTATTACAAATCAAAATACCTAAAATAATTCATGCATAGTATTGTAGTAGTTAGAAACATTTAATTCATTACCCTTTTGAAATGGAAATTTGCTTCGGCTGCTGATTACTTTTAAATCAGAAATTACATTCGACATCTTGTTTAAATGGCATTTGTTCCTCAGTGCTAACCCGTAAGCCCTATTTCTGGCTCGTGAGTCACTTATTGGGACGCTAACATTAAATATGTCAAACCAGTCGTTAACTTACAAACATAATCCTTTTAAAAATAATTGAATTATTTAGTGTGAACATACCAATTTAAAAATTCACACTACAATTTTCAGCTGTTATAAACCCAAGTGTTCCACATCTAGATATTGCACTTGATATAGTATGAAAATAGTTTCGTGGCATATTTTACTTTTTGCCTTTGGGGTCCAGAAACATTAAGTTGTTCAAGTGTTATTTTGTGTGTTATTTTTAAATCTGATACACTGGTTGCATTTATTGCCTGTTCTATGATGTCCTTTTTAATTTCTTTGCTGTCAATTAAAAAACCATGATCAACAAAATTATTTCTTATTAATTTTATGAGGTGGGGGGCATCAGCCAGCACAAATATTTTCTCACTGTTGGTGGGATTTCCAAATTTGGTTTTGACTGAGATATATTTAGTTCGGTATGTAGTCCACGATTTGCACCACCCAAATCACATACCATAGTCACAACATGAAAGCCTAGAAAGTATTAATTAGTATTAAGTATCAATTATTACATTAAAAATATTTTACATTACATCAGAACAGGTAGGTACACTGACCAGATCCCTCCACAAATTTAATGATATCAATTAAAATAGTAGATGTCATGTTGCAATCAAAATCATAAAATATAGGCTGCTTCCACTGCCGTAATATTCCCTTAATTAGAACTGCTTGGACATAATCGTAGGGTTTTACCACGCAGTCCCTTGTCTGGTCATATTGATATTCTTTTCTGACCTTCATTTCATCAAATATGATGGTACACACACGATCTTTTTCGGTCATCTCTGCAAATTCGGCAATTTTCAAAACGTTCTGTAAAATTCCTGGATCCAACTTAATTTTCCTAAGCCATTGTTTCAGTGTCGGGACTGCTGGATATGAAAACCCCCTTTTTAAACTAAGCCGGTATGCCCTAGGGCCAGCAGCGTACATTGCTATAGCATTTGAAATTTCGTTTACTGACCAATTTATTCTTTTCTGGTTATCCATTTTTTTAATTTGATTTTCACTAAATACTTTTTTAACACCAGAAAGCTGATGTTTTAATTTTTGGTTTTCCTCTGTCATGCACAACAATTTACTTTTCAGTTCGTCAACGCCTACGTATGTGTCATTGGTTTGAACTCTAAAAATTTAGTAGGTAAGTAAATAAATTAGCAAATGATAAAAAAAAAAAAATTTAAATATATTAGTAAAAACCCTGTATCAGAAGTAGTACTACAGACCTCCATAACCGAGCCCATCACCATAATTTGATCCATATTTTGATCAGTACGAGTATTATTATCATCTTTATCACTACTTACGTTACTAATATTTTCAGGCACTACTTTCTACCATAAAGATAAACTGGCCATTATATGTATCTAATAATTGAAGAAAATTAAAAACTTACGTTTCTCCGGTCTTCAGTATTTCCTTAATAAGTTGAGTCCGTTGCCTATTTTTGTATGTAAATTTCCGCTTTTCTCCAGATGTTGATGGAGATGACAAAGAGGCAGCTTGCGATTCATATAAATTTTGTCTTTCAGCCCGCGATAATTTTTTGGAATGTAATTCAAAAGCTGATGTTTCAAATTCACTTTATAGTCACTTTCACAAAAATGTTTGGAACAAACTACAGCGTATTTGAAATTAACCTTATCCTTCCTTTTTGTAAGATGTAACCACTTCTTACGTAGAATGGGATCCTTTGGAAAGCTATGAAATCTAATGTTTGGGCAAGGATTTTTTTTCGATTCGTTTTCGGAATTGCATCCAAAAACAGAACAACGCATTGTTATCACTTTTATGTCTACGTATCGTCCATAAACTAATTAAAATTCGCTAAAATACGTTAAAAAACAAAGAGACACACAGATACTACAAAGTCAGTAACCTAAATAACGCCGTGAGTGACGTAGTGTTAAGGACCGCCCACTTCATGTGCAACATCCTATCTATTGTGGGTATATCGTGGATCTGAAGTGTTGCTCATACTGGCCGTGCACCGTTGATCGATACAAGTGGAAATGTCGGATGAATACGACGGGTGGGGTAAAACTTCCCAATTGAGTGTTTTCAAATAGGTTTTGTCCGGCAGCACAATATGTGAACGAGCATTATCATGCAGGAGTATAATTTTGTGTGTCTGGAGTAGTATTCGGCGCGCTTTTCCTTGAGAGCTCGATTCAATCTCATCAATTGTGTTCGGTAACAGCCCCAATAATGTTTTTGCATAATTCTCAATCATTTCAACCGATGTGATACTGGTCCTAGTTTTGCTTGCGTTTGGCACGAATCTTGATCCAATAATGCTTTCAATTCCGCGTCTTCGTACACTTTCGGCCTTCCGCTACATTCTCTGTCTAGGATGTCAGTTTCACAGTTCTTAAAATTTTGATACCACTCACGACAACACGACAAGGCAGCCTCCCCGTACGTTTCTACAAACATCCAATGCTCCTCTGCTGCAATTTCTTCAAATTGAAGAAGTAAATCAAAAGTTCCAAATGACGCTTATTCGGTTGAAAACTCGACATTCACTAATATTTTAAGGTTATGCTGTTATGCTATAATGATGTTTTACTTCTGACGATTTTAACCGTAACTACTTACTGGTGGCGTCAACTTTTGTCAAACGGCGGAAACTGATTTGTACACAATATGTAAATTATTGTGCTTATATTTCGATACTCTATAATTTTGTGAATCAAATTAAATATCACTTTTTTTGTCATAAGGCCAAATTAATATGTATACTATTATTGTCACATTGTCTTATTTTTATGTTAAATAATAAACAACCTTTCACACCCACCTGTATAGGTATTCAACAAAATTTAATTGATACACGTTTCGAATAGCATTCGCCGTCAAGACCTAAATGTTATAAACTTGGAGGGAACAATTTAGGAACAAATGTATGCTGAAAATAAATTAGACATAATAAAAATATAAATAGTGAGAGGTGCTCATTTCACACTAGTGCAAGTTTAGAAAACGAGTCGCGCAGCAACGAGTTTTAATTGAGTGTGATAAGATATGAATGGAATTTATTATACTATTGTTTCCATTCAAAAGAAGTTTTTAAGTAATTTTATCAATATGACATACAAACCTTTTAATTAATCTAGATGTGAAAGATTTGTTACGTTGGTAGTAAAGTTTCACAAATATTTCAATTTGAATAAAACTTTAATTTTTATTGTATTATAATTAATTTCACAAATTCCTATATTGCCTATAAATAACTTAATTTAACTTAAACATCACGCCTTTCCCTTGCGGGGTAGACAAAACCATTCCTACCTCTTATTTATTTTTCATTCACAATCTTTCAATCTTTCTCCATGCTTTCCTATCTCTGCATACCTCCCTAGCTTCCGCAAGATTCATGCATTGTCTCTGACATACTAGAGAAAAAGAGAGTTTTACATATGCGCAAATGAATTTTTAGTTGACCGTAACCCCGGAGATAGTAGATGTGGTTTTCATAAATATGGCTTGAAAGTTCAAAATTATGTTCTGTATGTAAAGACGAAATGTGCAAAAACAGCGATCATGTATTATCTACTAATGTAAATAACAATGATGATGATGATGATAATGTTGATGATGGTGAGGATAATTATAATGGTAATGATAAATGTGATCTTGATTATAGTTTGACTATTGATTTTTCTGAAAATGTGAATGTGAATGAAAGCGATTAGAGTCATTATGAAACTCCTGCTAAGCAGCCAAAATTAAGTGCTTGATAATTTATGTAATACCGTTAAATTAATAATGTACAATACATTTTTTTGTTGAGCTTTTATGGGTATTAATATTTTCATACTTTCTTCATACTATTGAATATCAACAAATCCTTATAAAATGTTATATTTGGATACGAATTTGCTTTTACATTCTTCAGGCTATACATTGATCCTATAAAAATAATGATAGAATAAACAAATATGTATGTTTTTTAAATAAACAGGTTTAGTTTGAAAACTTTTCGTCTCTAACGCATAATTTTCATAGTACCTATACGCGAAAAAATGCATAACAAATTCTTGCAACGTTTTGACAAAACTAATATACCAGTTGTTACTATTTTTGCAAACTACCCCAGATTAAAAAACGTCGACAATAAAGAATTAGCAGAGATCCGTCGAATTTTTCACCATTACGTGATTTTGAACTTGCCCTATTAATTTTCCACGCCGCGCGCCACTGATGACTCACTTCCATCCCGCGGTTACGGTCAACTGAAAATTTATTTTCACACAGTGAAGTAAAACGCTTGTATATGATGTTATCATGAAGTATCACACTAGTTGTAACAAGCGGAAACTTCAACCCTTAATATTTGTAAATAAACAATTGGCGAATTAAAAAAAGTTATTTTAGCTCCTAATGCTACGGAAGTTTTTTTTTAATGCGCGAAAAATTGCCGGCTGCTGTAATTGCAAAGTTGCAAATCGATATCTCCTTTCATTTGCAAAGATATATTTATTATATATATATATATATATATATATATATATATATATATATATATATATATATATACAGGGTGAGTCAGTTTTTTGTAGATAAACTTTAACAGGAGATAGAACACATGTTTCTAAAAAGAAAAGTTCCTATAAACTTCGTTTCCGAGATACAGGGTGTTGAATATAATTTTTTTTTCTCAAATTTTCATTATAACTCCTAAACGAATGCTTAGATTTTTCTCATGTTGGGGGGATAATGTCTATTAATTAAGGGGCATAAAACAAGCGATAAGAATGTTCACAAACTTGCACAGTGGCGGAGTGGAGGGGGTGCTCAACCCCTTTCATAAACAGAACTTTTACGCCAATGACTATTTTTTAAAAAAACTGTTATTTTCATTATCTACATACAGTTTAACAAAAATAATGTACCTTCTTCTGTTTCGAAATTCCTGTGCGTTTCCGAGTTATTTTGATTTTAGTGTTTGATGTGGTACTAAGTTAAGTAATGTGCTTTATGTGAATAATTGAATATAAAGTTTTTAATAAAAAGATATAATAAAACATTTAGAGCCATTTTAGTACCTAACGATCGTTTCTTTAAAATTTCAAATACATTTCATTTATAAATAGGTAGGTTATCGGTTTTTTAGTATCCATTGTTATTATCCTCGTATAAAAGAAATGCATAATTATTATTGTTATGCGGTCAATACTTTCTGTATAATTATGTATGTATCAATTTCGCCATAAACATGTATGTAGTTTTTAAGTGAGATTCTAATAAGTTATAGACCGCTGCTCACTTGCTCTCATTAAAGAGCCGCCACTGTATCAAGCCATACTCAAATACAAGACTTTTGTAAATTGAAATCTGTTTAGTACACTAATTTTAACAATCCTTATTTATTATTGTAACAATACTTAATTAATAATTGTGAAATTAATAAGAATTCTTAGCAATAACGATTTATAAATAAATAACAATAACACTAGTATAATAAAATTAGACACTTTGTTCAAAATGTAAACCGTTCTTTTCAATACACATTTCACAGCGACGTACAACAGAACGTCTTAAGTTAATTAAATGATGCACCCTTATTTCATTGCAAGCATCTCTGATGCGATTGTGAAGTTCTTCAAGTGTATTAACCGGAGTGGTATACACTTTTTCCTTCATGAATCCCCATACAAAAAGTCAAGCGGCGTTAAATCATCTAGGAGGCCACGCCACTGGACTTCACGACCTATCCACCTGTAGTTATTGTTTAGCCAATTTCTTACATTTCTGCCATAATGGGCCGGACATCCATCAAGCTGAAACCAAGAATGTCCTCTTAAATTCAAAGGAATGTCTTCCCACATATTAACATGTTCTTCTTCTAAAAATTGTAGAAAATTTTCTGAATTTACACGTTGTGGTAAGAAATAAGGTCCAAACACGTGGTTGCCGTAAATTCCAATCCAGACATTTGTACTAAATTCATGTTGAAAACTTCTTGGTCGAATGGCATGAGGGTTTTCATGTGCCCATATATGCAGATTGTGAAAGTTTACGTTACCACGACGAGTAAAACAGGATTCATCTGTCCACAGTATGTTGGATAAGAAATCTCTATTATTTTGAATGGAGTTAAGAACCCACCTACAATAATTAAGTCTTCGTTCGGCGTCACCTGGACATAAACCATGAACAGGTTGAAAATGATATGTCTGTGATCCCGTTTTAAAACCGGGAAACTTTACTTTGGGAAATACCAAGAGCAACAGCAGTACGTCGAGTACTTGTCGTGGGTTCCTATTAAATTCACGCAATATACCCTCTCAATTCTATCTCGTCCACGGTTGTTCTGTCGGCCCATGTACATTTTTCAAACCCTGGTTAACAAATCGACGATGGATACTCACAAAACGGAATGATGAGGTTGTCGTCTATTTGGAAATCTTCTCCGATACCTAGCTGCGTACCTTGTATTCCCATTTGCGAACCCATAAATAAAATGAATGTCGGCTTGTTCGCTATTTGTAAATGTAAACGGCATGTTACACTAATTAAAAGCTGGAAAATCAAATGAAATAACTTTTTGAACATAAAAACAATAATTAATAACAGTGAAATTATTCAAGATGAAGCAAGTGTTTGTAAAAAGTCAAACTGTCGTTTCAAAATATAAAATTTAATACTTACTTGTTTTCCAAGGAGTATCATATTTTGTTGCAATGAAATAAGGGTGCATCATTTAGTTAACTTAAGACGTTCTATTGTACGTCGCTTTGAAATGTGTATTGAAAAGAACGGTTTACATTTTGAACAAAGTGTCTAATTTTATTATACTAGTGTTATTGTTATTTATTTATAAATCGTTATTGCTAAGAATTTTATTAATTTCACAATTATTAATTAAGTATTGTTACAATAATAATTAAGGATTGTTAAAATTAGTGTACTAAACAGATTTCAATTTACAAAAGTCTTGTATTTGAGTATGGCTTGATACAGTGGCGGTTCTTTAATGAGAGCAAGTGAGCAACGGATAACTTATTAGAATCTCACTTAAAAACTACATACATGTTTATGGCGAAATTGATACATACATAATTAATACAGAAAGTTTATTGACTCGCATAAACAATAATAATTATGCATTTCTTTATTATACGAGGATAATAACAATGGATACTAAAAAAACGATAACCTACCTATTTATAAATGAAAATGTATTTGAAATTTTAAAGAAACGATCGTTAGGTACTAAAATGGCTCTAAAATGTTTGTATTATATCTTTTTATTAAAGGGTAACCCTTTATCCATTCAATTATTCACATTAAAGCTACATTACTTAACTTAGTACCACATCCAAACACTAAAAATCAAAATAACTCGTTAAACGCACAGGAATTTCGAAACAGAAGAAGGTACATTATTTGTTAAACCTGTATGTAGATAATGAACAATAACAGTTTTTTAAAAATAGTCATTGGCGTAGAAATTCTGTTTACTGTAAAGGGGTTGAGCACCCCACCACTCCGCCACTGTGCAAGTTTGTCGAACAAGTTCTTATCGCTTCGTTTTATAGCCCTTAATTAATAGACATTGATCCCCCAATCATTGAATTTAAAATATCTAAGCATTCGTTTATGAGTTATAATGAAAATTTGAGAAAAAATTATATTCAACACCCTGTATCTCGGAAACGAAGCCTTCTACGACATATGTTTATAGTAACTTTTCTTTTTAGAAACATGTGTTCTATCTCCTGTTAAAGTTTATCTACAAAAAACTGACTCACCCTGTATATATATATACAGGGTCCGGCAACAAGAGCGCCTTCTTCTATATCTTCCGTTTTATATAAGCTAGATTAATAAAATTTGGAATGCAGTTATAGTTTAGTTGTGTGCATATTTTAAAATTATCCACGCGAATACAGGTTGTTTATTTAAAGAGGGCCAAATTATGATACAAAAATTTAAATGGAACACCCTGTATATTATTACTTTTTTGAATTCTACACATTGTTCCTAACAAATTCGCAATATATTTCCCTATCCCTAAATATAGCCGTTTTTGAGTTATTTCGATTTCTCTAAAAAAAAATTGAAATTACAGAGTTTGCTTTGAAAATGTATGTCCTTAACTGTTGAAAAATAAAAGGTATCTAATTTATATTAGAATAACTACACAGATAGAGCTTCCTTTTAATGTGAAGAAAATGACAATTGCATACAGGGTGCTTATAATTGACTTGCCAATCAACCATTATTCGAACTAGTAAAAGTGTACTTTTTCAAATAAAACACCCTGTATATTATTACATTTTTGGTTTCTACATGTTAACTCTTATCAGTTCGCCATACAACTCCCTATCCCTAAATATAGCCGTTTCCGAATTATTTTCAATTTTTCAAAATGTATAAGGTTATTGAGACATTTTTAAATCTATGCCCTCGTATAGATAAAAAAAAAGATCATAAAACAATTCTATTATACATTAAAAAACGCAACAGAAACTAATATATTATGATAGAAGACTAATTACAATTTTTGTACAGGAGGCATTGCATGTTAACAAGAATTTGACAAATGTTTACTTCAATTTCAAGTAAAATTCTAAAATCAAGTGTGCTTCTTATAAAAATTGAATGTTTGACGTAAATAAATAAAACTGTAGTTAACCATTTACGACTGTTATTGTTAGTAGTCAAGATTTTTATCAAATGAATTTTACACAAAATGAGTTAGTTGATATGATATTCGTGTTGGGTGCTGCAGAAAGAAACTGTTTATTGGCCAACAGAATTTATGCTGAAAGATATGCAGATAGAAGACATCCAAACGCAAGATCGTTTCAGAAAGTTATGAGTAGATTTATTGCAACTTCATGTGCCAATTACTCCAAACATGAACGTGTTAAACCTTCTACAAATGAAGATAGTGAATTGAGGGTTCTTCTCGCCATCGATGAGGATCATCACAGAAGCCTAAAGGACATAAGTGAAATAGTTGGTATAAGTGAGAGATCAGTAGGCCGTCTTTTAAAGAAGAATCGCTTACATCCCTATCATATTCAGTTACACCAAGAATTGAGCGATGCAGACTTCGATCATCGAGTAAGATTTTGTAACTGGGCCAGAGAAAAAATTACTCAAAACCCTCATTTTTTTTATATTTTATAGACAGACGAATCAACATTTCATAAGAATGGATTTGTTAATACACATAATTTTCATTATTATTCCTCAGAAAATCCATATTTATTAAGACAAGTTAATAATCAACATAAGTGGTCTTTAAGTGTCTGGGGTGCCATCGTTGGGGTTTATGTCATGGGTCCATTCTTTTTTGATGGACACTTGAATGGTGAGAAGTACCTTAACTTTTTGCGTAACGATTTACCGGGCTTAGTGGAAAATATTACTCTTGATATTAGAGCCACAATGTGGTATCAACATGATGGCGCTCCTGCTCACTACTCTGCAGATGTAAGAGATCTCAATAGAGTCTTTCCAAATAAATGGATTGGGCGAAATGTACCTGTGAGGTGGCCAGCTAGGTCCCCCGATCTGACAAGAATAGATTTCTTTTTATGGGGATACATAAAAAGTATTGTCTATAGGGAACCACCAACCACTGCCGAAGATATACGTAATCGTGTAACATAGGCTTTTCATAGCATTACTCCTGCGTTGTTGCGTAGAGTTGAACAATCTTTTAAATATCTTCCTTCAGGTCTGCATCCGAGAAAACGGACAACATTTTGAACAATTATTATTAATCATTATCGCTAATGATTAGCGTTAAATTATTTTTTTTTATTTTATTAGTTTTGTGTTTTTAGAAATAATTTTAATAACTATAGTGTATTAGTTTCTGTTGTGTTTTTTAATTTGCAATACAATTGTTTTCCACTGGTTTTTTTTCTATTTATACGAGGCCATGGATTTAAAAAAATGTTCCAATAATCTCATACATCTTGAAAAATTGAAAATAATTCGGAAACGCTATATTTAGGGATAGGGAATTGTGTATCGAATTGATAAGGGTTAATATGTAAAAACCAAAAACGGAATAACATACAGGGTGTTCTATTTGAAAAAGTAAACTTTTACTAGTTGGAATAATGTCTGATTGGCAAGTCAATTGTAAACACCCTGTATGCAATTATGACATTTCTTTGCCTTATAATCTTATAATATTCTGATATAAATTAGATAACTTACGTTTTTCAATGGTTAAGGAGGTACATTTTCAAAGCTATCTCTGTAATTTAAATTTTTTTTATAAAAATCGACATAACTCAAAAACGGCTATATTTAGGGATAGGGAAATATATCGCGAATTTGTTAGGAACAATGTGTAGAATTCAAAAAAGTAATAATATACAGGGTGTTCCATTTAAATTTTTTTTATTATAGTTTGGACATCTTTAAATAAACAACCTGTATACACGTGAATAATTTTAAAATATGCACACAACTAAACTATAACCCTGTCCCAAATTTGATTAATCTAGCTTATATGAAACGGAAGATATAGAAGAAGCGCTCTTGCGGACCTATATATCATTATATATATATATATATATATATATATATATATATATATATATATACAGGGTGAGTCAATAACACTCCCCAGCTCTCGTATATGTGTGTTCTGACAAAAATGAAGAATACTAAAATCCCGAAAGCTAAGCCGTTTTCAAGTAAAATTGAAATATAGAATTAACATTTTTAAATTTTTTGTTTATTCTTAACAAATCTAAATACAAAAATTGAAATATTAAAAAAACAAAACTATCTGAGTCGAGCTAAGCGAAACGAAAATAAACATCTAATTCCTTAACAAATCTTCAAAATCGTTACCATTAATGCATGTATGTAACCTACGAGTGAAGTTCCTGGCAACAGAAGCGAAAGTGTCTTGATTTATTTCTGCTACTGCTTCGTAAATCCGGGCAATAATGTCATCCACTCCGACAGACACAGTAAAATAGACCTTTTCTTTTATGTATCCCCACAGCCAAAAATCTATTGGACTTAAATCGGGAGACCGGGCTGACCACGATATTGGTCCACCCCGCCCAATCCATTTATTAGAAAAACGGCGATTCAGAATATCTTGCACCTGTAATGTAGCGTGTGCAGGCGCTCCATCATGTTGAAAAAACATTATTGCACGTTGTTGTAAAGGAACATCCTCTAACAAACCTGGCAAAGTGTTCTCCAGAAAATTACTGTAATTTTCACAACATACCTATCCAAACATTTACAGACCAGCGCATTTGCTGATTTCGCCGACGTACAACATGCGGATTCTCATAGCGCCAATAATGAAGGTTGTGAGAATTTAAAATCCCTTCTTGGTTGAAATGAGCTTCATCGGTAAATAAAACATTATGGAAAAAGTCGGAATTGCTATGAATTTCGTGTAATGTGCGTGTACAAAAATTTACTCTAAATAGTTTATCTCCTCGATGTAACATTTGAGTAGGCTGTAGATGGTATGGATACAAGTTGTATCTTCGAAGACATCTATGAACAGAGGATTGGGTGTGGCGTCTATATCTTGACCACCAACGTGTACTGGTAGTAGGATTATTCTCAATAACATATACATGTTGTCATGTAAGTTTTCTAGGTCGGCCGACATGCAAAGAACATTTTGGAGCGATACATCCTGTCTACACAACACGTGTTTCTACATTTTGGATTGTTTTGTGATCTGGATTACGTCGGTTCGGAAATCGTTCTTTATACAAACGCTCGGTAGCACGGGCGTTATCAATATCAATATTTCAATATTTCAAGCTACTTTTTTAATTTGAATTTATAGAAATTAAATGAAAAATTAATTAATGTTAATTATTCATTCCAATTTTACGCGAAAATGGCTTCGCCTTCGGGATGTTAGTATTCTTCATTTTTATCTTATTTTTAATTGTAGAACACATATCCTCGAGCTGGGGAGTGATTATTGACTCACCCTGATATATATATATATATATATATATATATATATATATATATAATATATCTCGAGAAAGATATAATTTCTCTTAGGAAAACCCTCTAAACCCACCAAAAATTGCACGATACGCTTTGTCACTTATTTATAACTAAGAATTTCTCGAAAACAAATTAATATTTTTCAACGGAAAAATTATGGCAAGTTACGGGTAATTATTTAAACAAATTATTAATCGATTTCGATCAGGTCTCAAATTGACCTTTTTTTAGCCAGCTAAAAATGAGAAAAATTTGAAACCACTATTGGTTATAGTTTTCGAACTATATTTAAAAAATCCATTTTTTACTGATTTTTCGACATTTGGGCGTGGTTTAAACGATGTTCCCAGTTGTTAAAATGGGATCCACTTGAATGACATATTCCTTATCACTAAAACGACCAATTTTTCCACATAACTACCTGCTCTTAATTACGATACATTTTAAGTGTTTCATGTCTAATTCCACTGTGCTACAATAAGAATAGAACACAGGCTTGTTATGAAACCACTAAATATCAGTGATTTAAAAGAAATGAGTACCGAAGAGTTCGTTGAAGCTCGATACCAAATAATTCTATAATCCTTCTGGGGTCTCCAGCGACTTCTCCTGTCCTGGAAATTCACAACCTACGATTCTGTAAAAGAGTGCCAACAATATCTGTGAAAATAGGGTCGATTGTGACCTGGTAAAGTTTGTATAGATAGCAAAATATTGTGTTGTGCTGTCATACGCTGCAGTCAAGTCAACCAAGGTCCATTCAAGTGATCTGACCTCTCTCAAAAACATCTTCAGTATACTGGGTAAGATTAACAACTTGTGCTGTACCATTAAAACCTGCTTGTTGCAGAATGAGCATTGGTACTTTGGTACTTGAGCTGATAGTTCTTTGCGTTCACTGCATTTTTG
Source organism: Vesta saturnalis (assembly GCA_036346205.1). Classification (NCBI taxonomy): domain Eukaryota; kingdom Metazoa; phylum Arthropoda; class Insecta; order Coleoptera; family Lampyridae; genus Vesta; species Vesta saturnalis. The sequence continues at coordinate 850,183 of JARFJB010001982.1, forward strand.
CCTGGTTTTAATATGGCGATAACTTTAGTTTTCCTCCAAATGTTAGGTATTTGGTTTTTCTGCAGGCCGTTGTTGTAGAACAGTAAAGACACATCTCCGCCGCTTGGCCAATGTTTTTTGTTTGTTCCACCATTATGTTATCCAGCCCCAGTGCTTTACCCTTTTTGCATTAATTAATGGCTTCTTTCAGTTCTCTCATTGTGAAATGAGTAGATAGATAGCATTGGAGATTGTACTGGTTGTCGGTGTGTCATCATTCAGACGTCTTAACAGTTGCCATGCCTTTTGACTTTTGACTGCATATCGATGTTTCCCAAAGTCGCAACCCATCAGTTTGTTTTAGACCTTGCAAGAACAGAAGAAGAAATGTAGACCGCATGTTCACGTATAACTTTTATATAAACATTTTTTTTTTATTTTGTAAAATAAGGAAGATATGGTACTTTTGTCAGATTATTACGCGACCCTGTATGTAGGTATAGAAGGTTATGCAATCGACTTTTTTTCACTATCGCTACAACTTTTGGCCAAGTTTCGCCAAGATAGGTTATCATGTCTGGATGTCATGTGTGTCTGTGGCTATGTCTGTATGTCTGTGTGGATGTATGTTAGTATCTACGATAACTCCAGAACGAAAACACCTACGTACTTAAAATTTTTGTGTTTAAGCTTGTTTTTATTTGGCTTAGAGCTGATTAGATTTTGGGAGAAATCCAGCAGCGGAGAGGGGGTTATTAGGTGCAGTTTTTGGTTTTTATCAAATATTTCTAAAACAGCTGCATATTTCAAAGATATAAAAATTCCTAGATATAGACCTTAAACATATCGATTAATTAATCAATTTTTGATTTGACAGGTAATTTAGCGGCAAAAAATTCCTTAGGTAGAATTTAAGTGTTTTTTCATTATCTGAATAAAGATTAATTTTATAAGAAAAAGTGTAGACGTATTTTTTAAAGAAAATTTAATTTTACATGTGTTTTCTTATTTACTTACTTACTTAACCTTCACGCCATTCCCTTGCGGGGTAGGCAAAACAATGCTCTCCTATCTCCGCATACCTCCTTACCTTCCGCCAGATTCATACATTATCTCTGACATGCGCTGTTATTTTAAAACTCCTTATCTTTCTTTCCTTTATCATACGTTCTACTACATTCCGCCAAGTTTTACGCGGCCTACCAGGCCTGGTCTTTCCTCTACCCTCACCCACATATATTTGCTTCGTTAATCTTGTGTTGTTCATTCTCTCAATATGACCTAACCAACTTTTATATCTATCCATCATCGTCTTTTCCTCGCCACACTCCGTCATTATGCATTCTTTATCTTGACCCTTCTCGTTTTACCACACGCGCTTGTCAGGAATCTCATACAGTTTTTTAATGTAAAGCGAAATAAATGTAAAAATCAAATATACAGGTATGGAAAAATATTATCGCGGATCTGACTTATAATAAGTAAAACAAAGACAGTACAATCATTTCACGTGCTAAATAAGATAGAATACACAACAGACTAAAAGCGCTGATGCCATGTATGCGTCTTTTGAGTAGGATAGTATCAATGACACATTTAATTGCTACTGTCAACGAAAACTGAAAATCAGTGTTTTTGCAAGTCCGACACAATACTCATGTATTCCACTGAAGAAAAAATACACATTATTAAGTGGTATTCTTTAGGAAGCACTGCACAAGAAATAATGGTCAGGATTGCTTTTTCCTTTGAAAACAGGCCAATTCCATCAGAAAGTACGATGTGGATGTTTAAATAACTGTATAAATTTCAATAGCATTGATAGTAATGATGGTGAGCATCCTGGTCAAAAAACGAAGAGCGTGAACTCCAAGAAATTGCAGTATGTAGTTTAGCATGTACATATCCTTTTAGTTCTGTAAATATACTTCTACACCCATGGCTACAAATTTTAAACAGTTTGGGCAATAACAAGAAGATTTGGTGCCTTTGCTCAGTCGTAGATTAAAGTGGGCCAGGTTCATAAAATTATCGATTTGCTTTATTAACCAAAAAGTATTTACATGTACCTAGATATGTTAGCTTTAAAATCGGGGTTGCTTGTTCCTGAAACTAATTGTTAAATACTCGGCTGCCAACTTGTATTTAAATAGGGAATAAACTAGTAAACCATTATACAATAAAGTTAAAAGAAATGTCTACAATAACAAATTTATGACACTACCTATATTTAATTATAAACTGAAATACTTAATGCTAATGTTAGTAACGTTATAACCTAATCAATACTTAAAATTGTGAGTAATTAATGGAATCAGAATACCTTATTCTTGCACACTGCAGATAACGAAATGGTTGCCTGCTGTGTCAGCGTTTGGAAAATTGTTGCGTAATATTACTTTAGGTTGAAATAAATCTGGATTTGTATGCTTAATAATTCCCAAATGATTAACGGTAAAATATTTAATTGCGTGGATGTGTTTAAACGTGTAAAGGTGAAGTTAAAGTATGGAATTTTATGAAGATATGATGAATCGGGCTAATGAAAACGAAAGATTTATTGAAAATATTTTGTTTGCCGACGAGTGTTCTTTTAACTTACATGGCCATCACAATCCGTCTGTCGCTGTCGGTTACTCTCGGGAAAACAAACACATTAGTAATCCTTACCGGACACAATAAAAATTACTGTTAAAATCGATGTTTGAGGTATTATCATTTAATGTTTCAGTGTAAAGTATTTACTTAATAGTTTCAAAGTACACGCGACTTTTCAGCATCATCTTAATAGTTTTGGTTTCGTTTGAAATGTTGCAGCTAGATTGAAGGAGACTGGAGTAGTTCATATTTTGTGCCTACGTGCAAATATGTACAAGTGGCAAGATCGGTAAAGTATCTCTCACACTCATATAATGCTTATTAGGTTTCTTTTTAGCTTATTATAAGTCAGACCCGCAATAATGTTTTTGCACTTCGTGGATTAAAAGTACTATTTGGTTCCCCCATTTCGGGTTACTTGTAATCTCTAGGGATTAAAAAATAATTTATTCCTCTGTTTTGATTAACATTTACGGATATATTTACATTTGTACCGTTATTAAAATTAAACAATTTACCAAAATCGTTGTTCTTAGAATTAAGAACATTATTGAATGATGTTGAAACGATAAATGCATTGATAGTACTTATTTGGTTTTCTGAATAAATTTTTTTCATTTTCATGCCCAAAAATTTTTTCTGCTATAATTTTTTTGTTATTTATAGAGCTTTCAACATATCTCTCAGCCACTGAAGACGACTTCCAACCTCCGTGTCTTTTGAGAACGTCGACATTTGCCCCAGAATTGGCTAATAAACACGGCGACGTGCGTCGAAAACAATGACCGGTGTATAAAGAGGGTTCAGGAAGTTTCAAAAAAGTTACAATTCTTTGGGGTAGTTTTCCTAAGGTATTTTTTCCAATGGGTTGGGTTGAACATCTCCGGTCTTTATATTGGACAAAAAATCGTGAATGGTTTGTGTCAGGTTTTCTTAAAGCAATGTAATTTCTGCATAGTTTTATAAAATCGACTGGGTTATTCACTGAATTCTGAACAACGAATACTCGGTCAATATTGTTCTTTGTATTTTTTATATTAACTAAGATAGAGTAACCCAAATCTGCAACATTGTAGATTGATAATCTAACTAATTCGTTTCCTCTACACGCTCCTCTACACCCATTATCAGTGCAACCTAAAAATTGAACACAGTGTCAAAATATCTAACAAAAAAATTATAGACGTTATATTACTCACCTGGAGCTTAAATTAGGAATTGATCGACTTGTTCATCAGTAAGAACTTTTGACTTCTTTGGCTTATGGCCGTCATTTTTTCTTTTCAGAAAAGCTTTTAATTTCGGATATTGGGATATGTCAATATTATTTTTCACCATTACCATCGATTTCTCCATGGAATAATTTGTCCACAAGGTGGAAGCACGTACAGTTTTGCTTTTTTTCATTGAAATATGCTAAAAAGACATTTTCATTGGTCTGATTTTGTATCTTCTTTGGACGGCACCATGTTATAAAATCTTTATAAGATTTTTCATGCACTTTTCTGGATTTTGAGGGCAATAGTTGGTTAACAGTCTCTTCAGCCGCTGCTTCAATATCAAACTCGTCCATTTTCGCAACTTCGCGTCGTCAACAGACTAAGTTTTTACAATGGCGAATGTTGTTTATTATTTATTTACTCGTTGTTATGGAATTGAAACATCTGGGATTTTAAAAACAATTCATAAATTTCATTAGCCTTGAATAGTGTAGCTTCTTTGTCAAAGTGACTTTTCTAATAATTTAAATTTATCATAGATGTAATATTTTAATTTTCATAAAATAATATAATTATTTCTATTATTACTCCACGAATAGCAAAAAATAGTGTAGATACCACGGGATTGAACTCCCTTAATGCCTTGAATAGGAACTCTATTCGCGGGATTAAATGAGTCCTTTCAATCCCTGTTATCTAATGTACAATTTTTCTATACCTGTATAAGTATGATTGAAAATGCTGAAGCTGTATTATCGAAATTTTTATAGAATTAGGCGGCTTTGGAATTTTTTTACGTTAACATGTATTTATGTCTATTAATCTCTATCTGACATGAAGTTTTAAACGTCATTCTGACATAGATTATTAATTTTTTTATTTTTACAATGGTGCCTGTTTTCGTTATCCACGTATGAAAAAGAAGTTGCATAGTTATCCTAAAAAAATGAAATTAAAACTATTTCATTTCTTTTAATTTAAGTTGGCATCTACCCGGTTCTACTGATGTCTATCTGTCTGTCATTAAGATTTAAACGTCTATTTGACATAGATTATTGTTTTCGCGTCTGCAATGTTGCCTATTTTCGAAATGAACTTCTTATAAAAAAAGTTGCATAATTATCCTAAAAAAAATGTTATTAAAATTATTTCATTTCTTTTAATTCTCATTTTCTAGGTTGGAAGGTGGTGTGGCGTTCCACACCAGATATTTATATTTATAACTGATTTGTGTTTAATTGTATGTATACTATAATGATGTAAAACACTTTTGACACGAAGTAAATAAATTCTACAATTTTGTTTAGCATATTTAATTCGGTTTTCATTACGTTTCTCATATTTATTGCTCTATGCTATCGTTATTTGCTCTACTGTGGTTATCCTCTTAATTCTTTCATTTTTTATAACGTTCCAATTTTTGTAATTAAAATATGCGCCTATATCTAACAAATTTTAATTATTAAATACTTGCCTTAAGCTTTAAAGGTTCCACACACACATTAAACGTAGTCATTCTTAGGTAAGGATTCAGCAATTAAATCGAATTCTCTAATTTGAAAACTATTGTTCAATAGATTAGTAACTAAATAATGTGCTTTATTTTAAGCATAAAAATAAATTTTAGTAATCTTTTATTTTGTAAAACAGCTATTAAATATGTTTGTCTCTCCTTTGCTCATGAAATATACGACAGTAGATTTAAGGATTATACATCAGTGATAGAACAGCAGAAATCATCAGAGAATATTATAGGTTCAATGGTTGATAAATACTTCATCTCGCATCTTAGCTCTCTTGGGATTTCCTGGTATCGTATAATTTTATCGTAAAATGTATATATTAACACAATTTTTCCTTCATATTGATGCTTTTTTCAATGTACTATATTGTTCAAATTTTCATGAGCGTGACCTACTCAGACTTTGTAGTGGTTTTTTGTGAGCTGTTATGGTTGTACATTTAAATTCATCCTTCCTGCTTAATATAAGTTCGATTAAAGTGATATTTTAGTTCAAATTTACTGCTACGTTTTTTTCCTGATTTAGATAAACTGTTTAATTGTGAAATGTGATTTATTTCATTTTTTAGTGTCTGGTACGTTTTATTTATTCTTCCAAACTTATCAAGTGAACCATGCTTATAGCATTATCAAACTTATTAGTTTATGATGAAATGTTATTGGTTAGGATTTTTGAGAATAAGGCGTTACAAATGGTTCGTTAGCATCTACAGTCCCTTCTTTACAAACTTCTGAAGAAGCCGTTACTTCCCTTAAGCTATCCAGCATGCATAATTCATACGTAATATCAAACTCGACAAGCGTCTGTAGTAGGGAAAGCCAAGTTTTTGCCGTTGCAAGGGTCTGCAATTTACTAAATCTATTACGTGGAAAACCGAAAAAGAAGAGATCTAACGAAAGTAAACGCATATAGTTTCAAAAACATACGCCAATATGCACGTATTGAAAGTTAATTTTGTGAGAAATCTACCCTCCATTCATTTCGGTACATTTAAATAAAATTAGCAGTAATTGTTTCTCTGATTTCAGATCAAAATTATTCAAACACAAATAAAAAGAAAACTACATTTTCGAGGTTTCTACGAGGATTAAAAACGTCTCATCGAAAAGAGAAACATGGAAGTAGCTCCCCACGACACGGAAGAGCCGCATCACGGGGTGTTCCGCAAAGAGTAAGTGGGAAACAATAATTTTCTTAACGTTTTATTTTTTTATGATACAATCGTATATATTATGTATTTCAGCAGAGTTAGCGCATTTCTGCTTCCGTTTCAAATATTTATAGTAGTTTTCATTATCAAATCGGCTGTTTGTAATAACACATAGAAATTCCCTCAAATTTAGTTTCGGAAGTAATTTTCATGTCTATTATATCAGAAAATGTTCCTTTAACTTTAATTTTATTTTGTTCTGTAATATAAACATATTAAGTGCTTGGTTCTTTTTTGTAAACTTTTAATAGTGTCTTACTTTTTCTGAAACTACTTCACATGAAACGCCTCTAGCTTGTTAATTTTATATCCGTTAAAATTGTAAATCTTATTTTACGCCGAATAACTTCAATTGAACAATATTGTATTAATTCACTATTATACGAGTACTTCTGATAATGTGGGTTTGACTTTAATTGATAAATGGAAGGTGATTGGAATAATTGTTGTTTTAACGTTTGAAATGGTTAAGGTTTTTTATTTTTAAATATACCTTCCAATTTAAAAAAAAAGAATGCTAGTTCGTCTTTAATAATTATTTTTTCTTGTTTTAAATTGCATATTTTAAAACCCTTTAAAGTCAGTGCACAAATCCTAAACTTCTATACGTATACTTCTACACCCATGGCTACAAATTTGAGCTACTTAACAGTTTGGGTAATAACAAGAAGATTTTGTGCCATCTGCTTCATTAACAAAAAAATATTTACATATACCTAGATATTTTCACTTTTAAAATGGGGGTTGTTTCTTCCTGAAACTAATAGTTAAATACTCGGACGCCAAATTGTTTTTAAATATGGAATAAACAAGTAAACCATTATACCATAAATTTAAAAGAAAATTTCTCCAATAACAAATTTATTACACAACTTATATTTAATTATAAACAGAAATATCTTATTGCTAATGTTAGTAACGTTATAACCTAATCAGTATTAATATTGTGAGTAATTAATGGAATCAGAATACCTTAGACTTGGTCACAATGTAGATAACGGAATGGATGCATGCTGTGTCAGCGATTTTGGAAATTGTTGCGTAATATTACTTCAGGTTGAAATAAATCTGGATTTGTATGCTTTATAGTTCCCAAATGAGTAAATTTGCAGGATTAAGGGGTTTTAAAATCGCACTTCCCATTAACGTAGGTTATTACTTCACTCTTGATTAATGATACAAATACCGTAACTTGGATTAACAGTAAAATAATTAATTGCGTAGATGTATATAACGTGTGAAAAGTATCAGTAAAGTGAAATTAAAGTAAAAATAAAAAAATAAAAAGTGCCTGAAAAAAAAAGCAAACGTCTAAAACTTTAATATAATAGTTTTTTATAGCTCGCCATAAAATTTATAGCACTTAATAAAAAGATTTAACAAACCAACGTGGATGCTACATCCACCTTCAAAATCTCATCAACAAGAATCGCTAAAGTAGTCTTTGCGCATGTACATATCTGAAACTCGAATGTGCGAACGATATGCGTTCTAATTAAAATAATTAAATGCATGTTTTTATGCAACTAGATATGCAACACACGCTGCACGCGTTGCGTGTTAAGTTGCCTAAATAAACGTAAATTTTATTACAAACGTAAAAAGTTTGTTACAATATTGATATGGTTATTATGAGAGACAAATGAATCCATAATTCGCTGTTAGTATACTTAATGTCTCTTACACATTTATTTAAAAATATCTTACATATTTGAAATTATACAGCATGCTTCAAAAACGCTGTACAAGAAGATATTTTTTCTAATGGAACGCCCTATGTTTAATTTCATTTTTTAATTTTTCGTGTTTTATGAAACTTTCTTACCGTATAGAACATGGGTGTGTGACACATTTCGTACCTATTGATATACGATCAATTTATTTGTTATTTGAATAGTAAAAATTGTTATATTTACATTTCAAATGAAAAAATTTCAATTTTGTTTAATGGCCCGTCCCGTATATTTTTATTCCGTTTTATTAAAGATTAAAAGGCTTTTCATTTTTGCAATGTATGTCTTATACATATCTTAATTAATTGTATTCCGAAACGTTTGTCAATATAATATGTTATGTGTTGCTTTTCACTCTTTACAACATAAGAGGTGTAACTTTTTGAATTCTGTTTTTTTATGAAACCCTATAAAAATAGTCTCACGGAGTTGAATTGTATGACCTTGACTGCCACGAAATAAGGCCTTCACGTCCAAACCATTTAGTACTGATCTAAAATCATAGAAATGTGAAGAAACTCCATCTTGCGACAGCCACACGTTTTACCGCAAATTCAAATTACTATTTTCAAGCAACTGAGGTAAGTCTTTGCGAAGAAATTCAAATAGCTGCGCCCCGTTAAAGACTTCGCAAAAAGAAAAATAGGCCCCATATTCACTGACCTTGATTTTGGACTTCACTTAGCCAAAAAGGATTTTCAGTTTCATAGTATTGCATATTCTACCGATTCTACCTATTACTTCTGAACGTTCGCCTCATCGGAAAAAAATGTGTACTAGAAATGGTAATCTACCTGCAATTGTTCAGTTATAACATTACAGAATGGAATTCTGTCTTATAAGTGTTTTGTAACTGTAGTCTCATATTGGTTGAGTTGATCGGCCTAATTCCACAGTTTTTGTTTCTATAGCACGTTGTTTCGAAGCTCCTATCATCAGGTTTAGTCCTGAGAAGGACTTATTTCGCTCTTGAGTCGAATTGATTTACTTTGATTTTTCTCAAGCACTAGGTAACTCTCCCATTCGGCACCTTTCATTTACTAGTATCACACCTTAACCGCTGAGCCACTGAGTAACCAATAGATATTTTTTAGAAAGCGCAGTAGTTTATTATGCATGTTCGCAATAATTTATTGTGCACGTGTATTGTGCCTAAGCTCTTCCCACATTATTGGGATCCATATGCGTGTTTTTCCTAAACTAGTTGGATTATTGGATTGCTGCCAGTACGATGTAAGATGCTCTATTAAGTGTTAAATTGTATATTATCCCATTAGATTGGGTGGTCTTCGTTCTAGACATGTTCAGCGATTCTTGATCTTTCTATTTTGCGGATGTTGTTCTTGTGTCCCTGAGTTCTCACTTTGAGTGGACTACTGCTCTCTCTTGTGTACGTTGTCCCGCATTCACATGGTAGGTTGTATACACAATTCTTGGAATTCTGATCTTCATTGGGTGGTTCGGTTTTGGTTAGTATTCCTCGCAGCGTTCTTGCCTATCTGAAGACAGTGCGTATCTTGTATTTACTGCCCATCCTTTTATTTTGTCCAAAGTACCTGGTATACAACGTACCCAAGATAAGGATGAACAGCATGGGGATCTTGAAAACGGTAAGATACGAAGGTGGTTAAATTAGAGAAAAGTTGTATAATTTAGGGCATGTTCACATGTAGTTTGTAAAAGTTCATGATTGTTTATCGTTTCCGAGATTTAAAACAAAATTGCGATTTTTGGGTTTTTCTTTTTTGGTAATTCCTTCATTTATTTGAAAACATTTTTAAAAACCTAAGGTACTTCTTCATTGTCCCTTTTTGAATTATTTTGATGGCGTTTCGTCTCCGGGAAACCATCATAAACTTTATTTTTTTATATCGCCGCAACCAACGAAATATGGTTTTGAAGCTGAAAAATTCGGATTTTAATTTTTATATTTTTCATATGATATCAGTTAATATTAGAAGGCTTTGATAAAATGACACTTTGAATTGTACGTATTTTAAGTTGTTTTTATTACCATTACTTCGTGGGTTGCTTTTTTTTTGGTTTTGCTTAGTTAATTTATAATTATAATGAATCAATAAGTGTATCTATGGAAAGATGAAATTTAAAAAAAGAATCAAGACATCAATATAGATTTGGATTTAATATGTGGATGGGCATTTTGGGACGAAGAATAATAGGACCTTTTATTTACCACTACAATTTAGATTCCGAACGACATCTGAACTTGCTAAGGACTGATTTGGAAAATGCCTTAGATGAATTTGAAGTGGAACTTACAGTGCAGTGTCTTGGCCAGCTCGATCACCCGATTTAAGTTCGTTGGATTTTTTTCTGTAGGATTACCTAAAAAACCAAGCGTATGATGAGTTTTGAAAATGAAGAAAAGTTGTTAATATCGGTTATGGCAGCAGTTAATACAATTTCGCCAGAAATGATAGACCGTGTTTAATACTCTTCAGTAAAGAGAGCTTACCTGTGTCTAGAAAATAACGGCAACCTATTTGGAAAGTTATTGTAATTATTTAACTTTAACTAAATTGATTGAAAGATTGGAGTTGCTAAATTTGTAATAAAAAAATATTATCAAATACTAATGTTAATCCGAATTTTTCTTAAAAATTAGCTTCCAAATCATAATGTGTATTATCTTTTAAAATAAATGAAGTAATTACGAAAAAAGAAAAACCCAAAAATCGCATTTTGTTTTAAATCTCGGAAACGATAAACAATAATAAACTTTTGCTAACTACATGTGAACATGCTCGAAATTATACAATTTAACCGCCTTCGCATCTCCCATGCTGTTCATCCTTATCTTGGGCACGTTGTATATGGTATTACCACAGTTCCATTGTGAATTTTATGGAGGGTCCGCGGCTATTTAGATGATTTCGGAATTCATCCAGCTTATGCTTCAAAGTCTTCCTTGTATATATATATATATATATATATATATATATATATATATATTGCTCACTATGAATGATAAGAGGGGAACTCATCGCCATCTCAAACTCTTGTTGGTAGAATTTGTCTTCTACTTGGAAGTATGTTGTTCTAATGCAGATTCTGAGAAGTTCCATTATTGTGTTTACCGCATGTTGCGTGCATTCGTCTAACGTTTTAATTTTTTCCATCCAGTCCCGGATGATAATGGTAATAATAACATAATAACCGAAAAATATCCTTTGTACGAAACATACGCAAGTGCTTGTGTAACAAGTGATATGATGGCCTTGGTCTGTGCTTCGGCAACAGGTTTGTATCATAATTATTTTTATGTATAACGGCGCGGCATTTGTTACGAATCTAACGTAATATTCTATTCATTGTATTATAAACTTTAACACACATTAACGCTTTCACAGATGTATGTGTATGTGGCAAATTGACCGAACTCAATGGGCTGAATACAATTTTCTGAAAATGAAGACCGAAACGTCAATTGATGCAAGCATTAGTTGAGCGAAAGGCAATAGACCGAAAAGCAATTGATCGAAAGCAGTTTTTACAAGATTGTGATCTCGTCCTGCGTATCGGGCATTTTATGTCAGGCTTAACAAAAAGAAAATGAAGGGTTATCTCGTAGTCACAATGTTATAATAGTACATTAAAAAACTAAATTCATAATACCAGTCTTGAAGCACGAATTTTAAAAAATGAGTGGTTCAAGGTCTTATGAAACACTTTCTTTTTGTATTTGCCCTTTTTGCCGTTTTTAAACAAACACTTTTACTTTAGTTGATTTGGGGATTTTTGTGGCGGTTGGTAATGTCTTAATTTTAAAAGTGAAAATTTGATCTAGTCGCCTTTTGTTTTATCGAAATTCTGTCATAAAACACGAAAATGAAATCATATGTAGTACCACTAGTCCAAAATTATCCATAATCCGGGAAAAAGCGGTGTTGCCTATGAGTTGGTTTTCTCTGTTGGTTAAAAGTTAAAAGAACCCTACTCCGAAGGAGGAGGGCTCTTCTTTTAACCAACAGAGAAAAACAACGAATGCGGTTTTCTTAAGGAAATAACACTTTTTCCAGGATTATCTGATTAATGGTGTGGTGGTATTCGGTAGAATATTTCCAGAATAGAAATACATTCAAACTCACTTAAGACGAGCACGGATAAAACGAGATTCTGGATATAACGAGCGTTTCGTAGGTAAATGATTGAAATTGTATTAGTTTACGTACTAATTTTTCTCGCTTATTACGTTCACGTTTCACGGTAAAGACGAGCAAATTTCAAATTTTGTAGTAGTTTCAAGTAAATATTTGTTAAGAATTTTTGGGATTTCCGTAATTACGTTTCACAGCAAAGACGGGCACATTTTAAAAGACTTAAAATAGATTAAAAGAGATTACCTACTGCTTAGAATTCGCTTATTCCTTCCGGCTTACCAATTGTACACATTGCACCTGTTTTACAAATGAATGCAAGGTATGTAGTTTCTGGTCAGTTGTTACTTTTGCAGCAAGACGTGAGGTTGAAAAATGGCTGCAATAAAACGCAAAACACTTTCAATTCGCGAGAAAGTTGAAATAATTCGGGAACTAGAAAATGGTGCAAAAAATTCCACGACGTGCAAAAAATATGGTTTACCATCATCTACCGTGTCAACGTTGTGGAAAAACAAAAAAACTACACTTGCAGCATTCGGAAACAATTTAACTGACGTGAAAAAATTAAAAAATTGGACACTAACGTTACAGGTGAGTGGTTAAAAAGTGTTTGGCCGGAATTACGACGAAAATTTAAAGATGAAAACATCTACAACGCCGACGAAGCCGGATTATTTTTCAATTTAACGCCAGATACCACTTTAAAATTTAAAAATGTATTGGTGGAAAAATGTTGAAAAATCGTCTCACTGTTTTAATTTGCGCCAATATGACGGGAAGTGACAAAAAAAATTGTTGGTAATCGCAAAAATCTTCGCTGTTTTAAAAATGTTAAGTGCCTACCAGTTGACTACACCTCCAACAAGAATGCTAGGATGACAGCTACAATTTTTGAAGAGGAAATTAGAAATTGGGATGACGTAATAATCGAAATATTTTATTATTGGTTGATAATTGCCCAGCGCATCCTGAATTGCAAAATTTAACCAACATCACCCTTATTTTTTTACCCCAAACACACCGTCTATCCTTCAGCCCATGGACCAAGGGATTATCAGGAGTTTTAAAAATTTCTACCGTCGCTTATTAGTGTAGCAGTTAATCGATCTAATGGAAAATAAACAGGATCTTAAAATAAGCGTGTTAGATGCAATTCCCCTAATAAGTGATGCGAGGAATAATGTGACCCCCATAACAATTCTGAACTGTTACAAAAATCTGGTTTTGTTTCCGCTGTAAATGAAAGTTTCGAAGAAGAAGACGATCTTCCTTTATCTACTTGGTTAGAAAGTAGAGACATCAATAATTTTCAAAATTGCGCGTCCTTAGATGACTACGTAGATATTGATGCCGATGTGATTACTTCGGGTTTAAAAACTGACGAAGAAATTATACAAGAAATTACAGAACGGGAAGCTGATAGTGATGAAGGTGATGTAGACAGTAATGAGTGTGATAAACCCATGCCTGTTACACTCGCTAAAGCAGGCGACGCATTGGTATTATTGACGCGGTTTTTTGAAGAAAACGGTAGTAGTGAGCAAATATTTAAATATATAAGTGTTTTAAGAGGTAGTCTCAATGATGTTAAATTTAAACCAACCCTCAGCTAAAAATAAATGAAATTTTTAATAACTCTCCTAATGCTTAAGAGATATTCCGCTTTTTAATGCAAAATGATGTATTTTTATGCGTAATAAACAAGATTAAATAAGCGACAATTAGCGTCTTTATTGGGAGTTCAGAAACGACAGTTTTCAGAATTTTTCACGATTACCTTGGCATGACAAAGGTCAGTGCGATATGGGTTCAACGAATGCTTACGCCTTTTCAAATGCTTACTCGAATGGAGAAGTGTGAAGAATTTTTGACGCTTTGTGGGGACGAACCAGATTTAATTATCAATCGACTTATCACCGGAGATGAAACTTGGGTACATCATTTTGATCCTGAGTCGATTGAGTGGCATATTAGGGGTTCTTGTCCTCCCAAAAAGTTTAAAGTTACCCCTTCTGCAGGAAAAATAATGGCAACTGTTTTTTGGGATTGCCAAGGAATTTTAATGGTTGATTATCTGAGGAAGGGTGGTACAATCACAGGAGAGTATTATGTAAGCTTAATGCATCGCCTCAGAGATGTTATTAAAGTGAAAAGACGCGGAAAACTAACGTGAAGTGTCCTGGCTGCTTCATGATAAGTCAAGACTTTCAAAAGCTGCCGTTGCTAAATGTGGCTTTGTAGAAATTGATCATCCACTTTATAGTCCAGATTTAACCCCAGTGACTAAGGGGAAGAAGATTTAGAGACGATGATGAACTTATAGCGACTGTTGAAACCCATTTTGCGAGCAGACCAAAAGAATATTTTTATAATGGGTTAAGATGTTATTGAAACGATGTAATACTTGTATTGAAAAGCAAGGGGCTATATTGAAAAATAAATTTCTGTTGTTGTTCTAATCTACTCTTATCATGCCTAGCCCGCGAATATAAAAACGACCCCTCGTATATTAGGATATTACAAACTGTTACATTCATTACTTTTGCTGTATTATTAAGTAAATTTTTGCGATCTATTAGAATTAATGAATTCTCGTGTTTCTTTAAATTTTCTATTTCTCGAAAAATAATAACATTTCTCTTAGTTTATCCCTGTAGTTTCTTAAATATATTACGCTTCACATTTAAAAACATTTCTGAATAATTAGATAAACCTTTTGATGGTCACTTATATGTTATATTTCAACTTCATGTGTTGGGTGTCACTGGTATATATCCGTTTGACATTTGCATATTTGACTTTTAATTTCATTTATTTCCGGTCTGTGCTTGGCGAAGGAAAAGCCATTTTGTGTTTCCTAAAAGAAAAATGTAAATTTCTGGACTTTACTTAGCCCATCGATTATTATCGGTTTATAACATTTTTCTAAATTTTGTGCCAATTCACTATGATTAGTGGGGACAAACGATTTATATCGGATATGTAGGGAATACTCAAACAGGTGAGCTTTTGTCACGCTTGGTTTTTTTGTTCTTCTACCACGTTTTACTTTCAGGAAATTGATCTGATTCGATTCAAGAATTAAATCCATTAACTAAATCAATAAACAAATTAGCTAAAGGGGTTAAACTTAACCTTACAAATTTCTCTAACTACGAAGTTCTGTTTATACTTTAGATTGGCTGGGGAACTCATACTCGAAATTAACTGAATCCATTTCTCAACGTTACTAAATAATACTTTTCTGATTCTTTACCTCATCGAAGAGGTAATTTTTCGGATGCTCTACAATTACTTTTCGTATGCTATACCATTACTTTTCGTATGCTATACAATTACTTTTGGTAAGCTATACAATATACCTTTGGTATGCCACATGTTATACTTCTCGTATAAAATCTAAATATACTGGGATGCTGTGTAAATATATATACATTTGTATATAATTCGTATACTGTTTCGCTGATGAAGTGTGTTACTTATTGCCTAATTAGCAAGAAATTTGACGTCCACACCTGTGAAAATTTGGAATTGTAACTTTCCGACAGGCTGGGATGTACAGATAAGTTATAAATTACTCGTATTCAGTGCCTTTAGGATACTTTTGGTTAATCTGTGACCAATCCTAAAAGTTGTATAGATTTATGTGCATATTTGTGATAACCCTTTAAGTGCTATTGCACAAATTTTTGAGCTTTACAGTAAATTGCTTTGGGTAAAATGTTTGAGTATAAAAATAGCATGGCTATTGTTAATGTATGTAATTAAACACTGTTTTGTAAGAAACTGTGTAACTGGATGCATTCAGCTCAACAGATTCGAGTTAAAGGTTTTATAACCATCTGATCATTTCTATTATTTTGTTTACTGTAAGTTATTCATAGCAATTGCATTATTACTATAATCTATTATTTATATGTGCCTTTACAACTTGGGGAATGCTTAAATTAACTGTTTACTGTATTTTACTAAAAACTATAAATCTTATGTTTTAGCATAACTTTCCAATTCTATCTAATGTTACTTTGCCATTTTTGAATGTAAATTTCACTGAATTTGATTTGCTAAATTCTAGTATTAGTTTCTTTGGGTGGCTTGCTATATTGTACATTTAAAAGCACAAATATTTTATTTTTTTGTGGGGAATGTAAGAAATTATTTATATATGTGTGTACATACAAATGCAAACTATATACTGCCATAATTAGGAATTAATATACCGCTTTTGTTTTGGGGACTTTCTACTTTATACTTATTTTTTTCCTAGTGCTCAGATCATTGACCATTTTCGTTACTTGGCTAGAAAAGTGGCAAATTACCTAAGTATCTAGGGCTGGCTGTTTAATCCTTCTAGCTGGCGCCCTTCTCTTCTCTTTCAGCTGTTTTACTGCGTATCACTGTGGGACCCATCCATCTCTACCGTGACCGAGCTACCGGCAAGTCCTATATTTAAAGGTATCTTCTCTGTTGGTGTAAGTTTTATCACAAAGTTTAAGTTTGCACGTAACAGAGAAAGATACTTTTCTGGCCTCAACTGTCTGGGCCAACATTTGCTAAAACTCGTTTCTGTCCCTATTAAAATTTTTCTGCTATAAGTATTTGTTATGTACCTATTATACTCATATAATCGTGAAATTTAAAACTATTTTTATTGAGGTCTGATTATTTACTTTAGTTACTAGCTTTTGTGTTTAGATTTAGATTTGGGTTTTGTGTAGAAAGTTCTGTACAAATTATTTTCGACTTTCTCACTTTAAGTTTGTAAATTTATCTGATTGTTGTGAATAGTATACCGACACTATTTCATAATTAATACCATTTTTTTGACAGTTTATTCTTATTAAATATTTGAATTTTATTATTCATCATGGCGAACTTATGGAAAATAGAAGTAAACCGCTTACTCAAAACTGAACTTCAATATGAGTTAACTTCTCGAGGAATACCTTCTGATATCCCTGTAGAACTTTTACGTAAGGCTGTGCGTAGTGCTTTAGAGTTAGAGACAACTAAATCTTTGACTGTTGTCGAGCATCAAATTGACTTTAATACTGATCTGGCTGCTGTACGTTCAGCAGAACAAGAACTTACTACTGCTCTTTCAACCTTTTCGGGAGATATCACTGCTGTTTCGTTTAAACGTATGCGAACTCTTTGGGTTCATGCTCAAAGACGTTGTGAATGTATGAAAGCTACTTCGGCTGAGGAAATCTCAGAGAAAAATCAACTTCTGCTGTCTTTCCAGATGATAAGATCTGAAGTCGAATCGAGTTATCGAAAAGGCAAACCTTCTGCTTCTGTGAGTTTTTCACAAGTTGTTTCGTCTAGCCCTTCTGTTGCGAAATCAACTTCTGACAGTGAACCTGAATATCTTTCATCAGATTCTGAAGGTCATGTTTTGACACCAAACCCTATTTCTTCTGCGCCTACTGTTTCTTCTGCTATCGCTGTTTCTCCTAAATATTTTTCTGCAGCAAAACTTAATCTAACATTTTCGGGGGAAGGTACTACTTCACTATTAGAATTTCTTACACGTATTGAGGAACTGGCTTCGGCTAGAGGTTTAACTCACAACTATCTGTTCTCTGCTTGTCCTGAATTATTAACAGGAAAAGCATTATTATTGTTTAGGGCTCACAAAGCCTCACTATCTTCTTGGGCAGACGTAGTGACTTTACTCAAGTCTGAATTTCTTCCAGTAGACTTTGAGGAACGACTTCTGAATGAAATTAAATCGCGAACGATGGGGCGACTGAAACTATAGGAATTTATGTAGCTACGATGCAAGGGTTATTTCAACGACTTCTGACTCCTTTTTCGGAAGACCAACAATTACTAATAGTACGACGTAATCTTACTCCTTATTACCAAACTTCTTTGGCTCTAGTAGAAATCACTTCTCTTACTCAATTAATTTCCTTAGGAAAAAAGCTGGAATATAATAAATATGCTATAGATAATTTTAAACCTCCACCTTCTAGACGTTCTACGAGACTTCTTGAACCGAGTCTTGCTTATGTCGATTCTCATAGCGATTCTTCAACTTCTGCAAAGATGCCTAGACCTTTAGTCAGTACAATCACTACTCCTACTCCTACTTCTTCCTCTGCTTCTGTACGTTGTTGGAACTGTCGCAAACAGGGCCATACTTCACCGAGGTGTCCTGAACCTCAAAACAAACATTGTTATGGTTGCGGGAAACTTGGCTACACCAAAATGAGTTGTCCTGTCTGTACTAAAAAAAACAAAAAAAAAAACTAATTTCGGAATCTCCTGACCGAGTGGAAGATTCAACCATCTCTTTAATCTCGGATTCTCCATTTTTCGGGTTAGCTGACAAACAGCGCTATCTATTGGACTTTATTTTCGCGAGTGTTCGCAATGACGAGCGACCATATCTAAACATTTCAATTTTTGGTCACACTGTTAAGGGTTTATTGGACAGCGGGTCTTCACGTACTATAGTGGGTGCTCCGGGTTGGCAAATATTACAACGCCTACACCTTTCTTTACTTCCTCATCTTTCTTCGTCGTTTTGTGCTTTGGCGAATAGTAGTAAATGTCACATTTTGGGCCACCTATCTCTTCCTATAACTGTAGAAGATAAATCTGTCGTATTGGATGTACTAGTGGTACCTGAAGTATCCCAAGCTCTGATTTTGGGCATTGACTTTTGGCGAGCGATAAACTTTGTACCAGATTTTCGAAATGGGCAATGGTCTTTTGGCACTTCTCCTTCGATAGACTCCATCTCTGAACATTTAAATTCCTTCTCAGAACTTACTCCTCTTGAAAAGTCTTCTCTACAGGAACTTTTGGAAACCGCTTTTCCTACACCTGCTGATACTATGGGTTGCACTTCTCTTCTTGAACATAAAATTTTAACATCTTCTGAACCAATTAAGCAACGCTATTACCCTCTTTCTCCTGCTCTTCAAGCAGTAGTTCATAAAGAATTGGATGATATGTTGTCGTTAGGCGTGGTTGAACCATCAAACAGTCCATGGTCCAGTCCTATTGTATTAGTGAGAAAAAAAGATAAATCGTACCGTTTCTGTATCGACTTTCGGCGACTTAATGCAGTTACTCAAAAAGATGCTTATCCTCTACCATATATTACGTCTATCTTAGATCGCTTACGGGATGCGCGATATTTATCCAGTTTGGACATACGCTCCGCCTACTGGCAAATACCTCTTTCTCAGGATTCTAAACCTCTTACAGCTTTCACTGTTCCTAATAGGGGTCTTTTCCAATTTACTAGAATGCCTTTTGGGCTGCACAATAGTCCAGCGACCTTTCAACGCCTTATAGATCGGGTTTTGGGGGCAGATTTAGAACCTTTTTGTTTTGCGTACTTAGACGATATTATTATTTCTACTCCTACTTTCGACAAACACTTAGAAGTTCTCTCACTGATTTTTCAACGTTTAAATTCGGCTGGCTTGACACTCAGGCGAGATAAATGTCAATTGTGTCTTCCAGAATTAAAATACTTAGGTTATGTAGTTAATAAAGATGGACTTTTGGTTGATCCAGACAAAGTTGCTGCAATTCTTTCTATACCTACACCTTCTACGGTTACTGACGTACGACGCTTAATTGGAATGGCGGGATGGTACCGACGATTTATTCCTAATTTTTCTTCTCTAACTGCACCACTGAGTGCCCTGACTCGTAAAAACGCTTTTTTTAACTGGTCTCTTGAATGCGATGAAGCATTCACTTCATTGAAAAAACTGCTAGTTTCTGCTCCGATCCTTTCCTGTCCTGATTTCTCTTGCCCTTTCTCAATCCAAACGGATGCTTCCGATTTTGGTCTTGGTGCTGTTCTAAGCCAATATACTTCTGCTGGGGAACAAGTGATCAGTTACATCAGTCGATCATTATCTAAGATTGAACGTCATTATTCAACAACTGAAAAGGAATGTCTGGCTGTGCTTTGGGCAATCGAAAAGTTTAGGCCATATATTGAAGGTGCTCACTTCTCAGTAGTCACCGACCACCATTCTCTCATCTGGCTCAATAAACTACCTAATCCTTCAGGTCGTTTAGCTCGGTGGGCAATTCGCCTACAACAATATGACTTTACTATCCTTCATAGAAAAGGCAAAGAACACCTGGTTCCTGATGCATTGTCTCGGTCTGTACCTAAATTAGAAACTATTTCTCATAACTCTCCTATATCAATCATTTCTCAACCTATCACTGACTCGTGGTATTTAAAACTGAAAGATCGTGTATTATCTTCACCTAGAAAGTTTCCTTCTTGGTTCGTGAAGGATGAATTGCTATATAAACGTTCTAAAACCGCTTCTCTTTCTGATAGTCTCCGGGACGATTGGAAAATTGTAGTTCCCAAAGAACAACGGGTGAATATCTTACGAGAAAATCATGATGCCTCCACTTCAGGGCATGGCGGAGTAACCAAAACGGTAAATCGCATTTCTAAAGTTTATTATTGGCCTGCTCTTCGTGCAGATGTAGCACGATATATTCGTAGATGTCAGACCTGTGCCGCTCATAAAGTGGAACAGACTGCGTCTCCTGGATTCTTCTCTCCGCTAGTTGTTCCTACGCGCCCATGGCAAGTGTTATGTGCAGATATCGTCGGACCTTTACCTAGAAGTTCTCGAGGCTACTCTTTTATTCTCGTCGTGGCTGACTACTTTACAAAATTTCCATGTTTTTTCCCTTTGAGAACTGCTACTGCTACTGTCATATCTCGTATTGTCGAGGAACATATTTTCTCATGTTTGGCACTCCACAATATGTTATTACTGATAACGGGGTCCAATTTCGAAGTAAGGAATTTACTAAGATGTGCTCTAACTATCGTACTACTATTCTCTATACAGCTAAGTATCACCCTAGGGCTAATCCTGCGGAACGCATTAACCGCGTACTAAAGACGATGATAGCTTCTTATATCAAGTCGAATCAAAGAACTTGGGACGTTAACTTACCTCAAATTGGTTGTGCGATACGATCGGCTAAGCACGATATTACTGGATACTCTCCTTATTTCGCGTTTTGTGGCCGCGAACATGTTCTTTACGGCGATCTCTTTCCTAAACCTGATTCTGATTCTCCAATCCTAAATCCTGAACGCGACAAACCTCCTTCTCGCACTGCTGAATTTTATGAATCTCTTCGTGTCGATATTCTAGCTAAAATGAAACGCTCTTACGAACGAGTACAAAATCGGTATAACTTTCGACGACGCCATGTGCGGTATAAACAAAATGATTTAGTTTGGAAACGGAACTTTGTTCTCTCTGATGCTGCCCGGCATTTTAATGCTAAACTAGCTCCTAAATTCGTGGGTCCGTTCCGAATTAAAACGGTTGTGTCACCTTGGACGTATGAATTAGAATCTAAGAGCAAATCTATAGGAGTGTTTCACGCGAAAGATCTCAAACCTCATTATACTTCTGTAAATTCTCATTCTTCTGACTCTGACTGTTCGGCTATTGCTGAAAATATTTCTTTTCTTAAACGACGCTCTATAAGTCGCTTTCCTAGGCGTCGCAAGCGCCACAAATGTTAGTGCGTTATCTATGGGCGGTTGGTTGGGCGATTACTTGGTGGGTTACTATACGGAGACCTCTCCTTATTTCTCCGTGACCTAAACATCCGGTCCCTTCTCTCCTCCTGTCTGCATTTCTTCGGGGGTCTTCCCTACTAATTTCCTCAGGGGGATCTTCGGAGACTTGCCCTTTTCATTCACTTTCCTATCTTCTGTCTTTGATCTAAATCTACTCTAACTTCCTACTTCACTTTACTGGATGGATGATTGTATAAATGGACCTAAGAGGAACGGGATGGGTACGCCTTCCCTGTGCGAGCTTCGGTGACCATGGGATCCCGGGAATCAGAGTCAATGGGAAAATTTTCTCCGCAAATGCGATTTTCTCTTTCTCTCCTACTATCTCTGAATAGCACCTATGTCATTTCATCTGTGCTAGTTCATGGTGGCATAGGGTTGGGTTGGGGTCCTTAAGGGGCCTACTTAATACACTCTTTCGGCCAAGGGGTCAAAATTTTGGGCTATTTTTCTAGTGGGTTGGGATGGGTTTTCTTCGGGGTTTGGATTTCAGGCTGCCGGCCCTTAAGTTCGGTTGAGGGTGGGTAAACTTTTCCTGGGGTTGGGTTTCCTTTCTTTCTTCTTCTGCTATTCTTTTAGGTGTCTGTAGGTTCCGTGTATACCACGCGTGAAATTGTTTAGTGGAATGACTGGGACGAAGACAATCTACCTACCCAAAATACCTCATCCTTATCCGTTTTGCTTCCTTAACTTTAGTGATAAACCTTTTTTTGTTTTCTCCTAGTTTTATTTTTTTTAGAAGTGTTGCCGCTTCACGGGATACTCCTTTTACTTTTATCTTTATTTTTATTTTTCTCCTAGTACCGGCCGAATGCCGAAGGACTCACGTGGGAGTTTGGAGTCAGATTGCTCTTTCGTGGCGTGTGTGAATGTGTGTGTAGTTATGACTGGGGTATATACGTCTTGTCGTCTGCATTTAACTTTCTTCCTTTACTCTCTCTCTCTCTTTCTCTCTCTCTCTCTCTTATGTTTTTGGGTTGGGCTTCTTTGTTTGCTTTGGGTTGGGTTATGACTTAGGGTTGCTGACTTCCTCGCAGGGGTTTGGTTTTTACTTATATATATAAACATTTGGGGTTGGGAAAAAATACTTGGGGTTGGGAATAATTGGATTTTAGGGCTTTTTGTCCTGGGTGTATACTCAAACTTCTCCTTCTTCCTTTTAGCTTTCCTTCCTTATTACCTCACTATGATTCCTCTACCGAGGTTTTCAATGTTGCTGGGGGGGGATGTTACATTCATTACTTTTGCTGTATTATTAAGTAAATTTTTGCGATCTATTAGAATTAATGAATTCTCGTGTTTCTTTAAATTTTCTATTTCTCGAAAAATAATAACATTTCTCTTAGTTTATCCCTGTAGTTTCTTGAATATATTACGCTTCACATTTAAAAACATTTCTGAATAATTAGATAAACCTTTTGATGGTCACTTATATGTTATATTTCAACTTCATGTGTTGGGTGTCACTGGTATATATCCGTTTGACATTTGCATATTTGACTTTTAATTTCATTTATTTCCGGTCTGTGCTTGGCGAAGGAAAAGCCATTTTGTGTTTCCTAAAGAAAATGTAAATTTCTGGACTTTACTTAGCCCATCGATTATTATCGGTTTATAACATTTTTCTAAATTTTGTGCCAATTCACTATGATTAGTGGGGACAAACGATTTATATCGGATATGTAGGGAATACTCAAACAGGTGAGCTTTTGTCACGCTTGGTTTTTTGTTCTTCTACCACGTTTTACTTTCAGGAAATTGATCTGATTCGATTCAAGAATTAAATCCATTAACTAAATCAATAAACAAATTAGCTAAAGGGTTAAACTTAACCTTACAAATTTCTCTAACTACGAAGTTCTGTTTATACTTTAGATTGGCTGGGAACTCATACTCGAAATTAACTGAATCCATTTCTCAACGTTACTAAATAATACTTTTCTGATTCTTTACCTCATCGAAGAGGTAACTTTCGTATGCTATACAATAACCTTTCGTATGCTATACAATAACTTTTCGTATGCTATACAATTACTTTTGGTAAGCTATACAATATACCTTTGGTATGCCACATGTTATACTTCTCGTATAAAATCTAAATATACTGGGATGCTGTGTAAATATATATACATTTGTATATAATTCGTATACTGTTTCGCTGATGAAGTGTGTTACTTATTGCCTAATTAGCAAGAAATTTGACGTCCACACCTGTGAAAATTTGGAATTGTAACTTTCCGACAGGCTGGGATGTACAGATAAGTTATAAATTACTCGTATTCAGTGCCTTTAGGATACTTTTGGTTAATCTGTGACCAATCCTAAAAGTTGTATAGATTTATGTGCATATTTGTGATAACCCTTTAAGTGCTATTGCACAAATTTTTGAGCTTTACAGTAAATTGCTTTGGGTAAAATGTTTGAGTATAAAAATAGCATGGCTATTGTTAATGTATGTAATTAAACACTGTTTTGTAAGAAACTGTGTAACTGGATGCATTCAGCTCAACAGATTCGAGTTAAAGGTTTTATAACCATCTGATCATTTCTATTATTTTGTTTACTGTAAGTTATTCATAGCAATTGCATTATTACTATAATCTATTATTTATATGTGCCTTTACAACTTGGGGAATGCTTAAATTAACTGTTTACTGTATTTTACTAAAACTATAAATCTTATGTTTTAGCATAACTTTCCAATTCTATCTAATGTTACTTTGCCATTTTTGAATGTAAATTTCACTGAATTTGATTTGCTAAATTCTAGTATTAGTTTCTTTGGGTGGCTTGCTATATTGTGCATTTAAAAGCACAAATATTTTATTTTTTTGTGGGGAATGTAAGAAATTATTTATATATGTGTACATACAAATGCAAACTATATACTGCCATAATTAGGAATTAATATACCGCTTTTGTTTTGGGGACTTTCTACTTTATACTTATTTTTTTCCTAGTGCTCAGATCATTGACCATTTTCGTTACTTGGCTAGAAAAGTGGCAAATTACCTAAGTATCTAGGGCTGGCTGTTTAATCCTTCTAGCTGACGCCCTTCTCTTCTCTTTCAGCTGTTTTACTGCGTATCACTGTGGGACCCATCCATCTCTACCGTGACCGAGCTACCGGCAAGTCCTATATTTAAAGGTATCTTCTCTGTTGGTGTAAGTTTTATCACAAAGTTTAAGTTTGCACGTAACAAAACATAGAGGTTTTAAAAAAGCTAAATCAATTTTGAGGCAGAATGAAACTGAAAAACATAACATTAACTCGATAGTAACGCCTTAATAGATTTTCACCTTAAAAGAACTGCTCAAAATGTTTGCCATTTTCCTGAACGCAATGTGAACATACAGTGGTTATTCTTTTTAAAGCATTTAAAATAATTATGGAACATCTTTGCAAGTTTTGAAATGACGCATTGGTGGCATTAAGTAGTTTATCTATTGTCCGATGACGGATACTATAAACTTTATTCTTCAAGTAGTCCCATAAGAAAAAGTCTAGCATGGATAGGTCAGGTGACCGTGGAGGCCATCTAATTGGTCCATGAGTGCCGATCCACTTTTGCGGGAAATAATTGTATAAAAAGGTCGAACAATTAAGCATTATGTGCGGGCACGCCATCCTGTTGGAAATGTATACTCTTAAGATGAACTAAAGGAACATTATCTAGTAACATATGGATAACTTCTTGCAAAATTTCAAGATGTCTGTTCCCTGTAAGACTGCCTTCATAAATTCTGTATTCTATTTGTTGCCCCAAAATAAAACAAGCTACGCTAAATCCAAATCGACCCTGTTGCTCCCTTTCGAATAGCACATGAAGATTTTCTTGGGACCAATGCCTAGTATTATGCCTGTTGAAAATACCTGCACTCGAAAAGTAAGCCTCGTCGGACCATATTATAAATCTAGCAAAGTTATTACCAATAAGAATTTGTTCCAGATACCAGTTGCAAAACAGTAAAAGACGTTTTGCATCCCCAGGATGCAAATGGTGAACAATTTTAACCTTGTATGGCTTAAATTTATATTTGGTCAATATTCTTTGAACCCTAGTCTTGGTAACAATGTCCTGCTGTAGAACTCTGCATTATTGTGAAGGCGTTGCCTCTATACATGCTAAAACGTTAACTTCATCCGTATCGCGATTTTCCTTATTACATTTTTTTGGTCGGCGTTGGATAAATGATCCATATTCTACCAATTTTTTTTTTATTCGAGAAAACATTAAAAGACAAGGTTGCCTTCTTTCTGGATATCTATAAATCCATATGATATTTAAATAAAAAATAAATCCACATACGTCAAAAGATATTTCTGTTGAAATACAGTTGGGAAGCCTCAGGGGAGTTTTCATTGCTCTCTACAAAACAGACTAACATGTCATATTTTTCAAAATGTTGATAATTTTCATTTTCAGCCATTGTAACGAATACAATATTACGCAGAGAATATAAATTTTACAACTGACAGGTCTTAACAACCGCTTAGTAAATGATCATTTAATTGTTACAATAATCACGACCTACTAATTCTAATGCTATATAATACACACTACGTTATTACGCAGATTTTGTGAAATCATAGATTTTAGGTTTATTATTTAAAATACACATCATGTATTATATATTTTTATAAAGCTTACAAAATTTCCAATCAAACGCAAGAAAAATTTACAGGGTGTTTCGTTAAAAAAATCATACGTTTTATTTATAGCTAAAAATTGACAGCTTACAACAAAAATACGACTACGCCACTGGAATCTACGTAGAAAACTGTATAAGAACCAATGTTTAACTCTGCTATATATTAAAGGATAACGGAGATACAAGGGGGGGTCCCAAAATGCAATATTTTCAATTTCACCCTGCATCTCAGAAATGTAGCGGGCTATGAAAGTTTTGTTTATACCAGCGTTCTTCTCACAAAAAAGTAGTACGGTATTGTGAAAACCGCAACTCTGTATCTTTATTCGTAAATGAGATACCCCGAAATATCTTCGAAAATGGGACACACTGTACATTTTTGGAAAAGATCTAGTTTACAGACGAGTGTAGCTTCCACCGCAATGGATTTGTTAACCAGCACAATTTTCATTATTTCTAAGATGAAAACCCTCACTATTTACGAGTTCATAGACAAGAGAAACGGTCGATTAATGTTTGGGCAGACGCATTCGCTACTTTAGTTGTTGGTTCCTTTTTCTTAGCATTCTAAATTCGAATTTGTACTTGAATTTCCTCGATAATAAATTATTAGGACTTCTTGAAGATGTACCGCTCGTTCAAATTAGGGCATATATTTTGGCGCACCTCCACTTCTTGTCTGTTTAGTAAGTGAATGGCTTAATAACGCATTTTTTGAAAAGTGAATAGGAAGGGATAGACTAACACGATGGCCAGCGAAATCTCCAGATGCTTCTCCGCTTGAGGAAGATATGAAAAATAGAATCCGAAACGTTTTTGCAACTATGAATGTAGTAATGTTAGATAGGATTAAAATTTCTTTTCGTCGTAGAATTCAAATTTGCTTAGAACAAGGTGGTAAACATTTCGAACATTTATTAAAGTAATTTTTATTTTTACTTTAGCTCGTAATTTTGTTTTTCTACTTAATAATTAATGTTTTATAATGTAAATCGTTTTTGTTTATTTTCCACGGGTTACTACATAATACAAACTAAAAATTGAAAAATACACCAAACTAATTAGAAATTGTGAAATTAAAAGAAACCTACCGAAGATAGATATCGATTAATTTATATCGCTAGAAAGGTAAAAAAATTCCGCATTTAATGCAAAAATGAAAAAAAAGACGTTCCGTTTGAAAAAATAATTTCTCTAAATACGACGAATTCGGTTTTGACCGTCCTGTCTACGCTGTACATTTCATCTTTAGTAACATCGCATTATAAGTTTTGTGATCACATTTAATTTTTTTACATCTAGGTACTTTTTGTAAAAATGGGAATTGCCAAATATGCAATAATATAGAGGGGATTCCATTTAAAAAATGCAACTTTGATATAAATCGCCCTGTATAAACTTTGCGATTCAAGTGAAAATGTTTTAGGTTTGTAGCTTTAAGTATACCCCACCACATCCCATCAACAAACTTTACAAATTTTGCTTAATAAATCCACAATCTTCTATCCACTCACAATTGGCCCACCCTATAGATTATACTTTATAAAATTTTTCATTCAAGATTCAATGTAAGGTCGAACGATTGAAATTTCATTTTTAAGAAGTTTTATGTCATAAGTTGTTTTTTTTAATGAACTCGAAAGTACCTACATGCATCTATAAATAAAATTGCATTACCTCAGTCGACATTTTTCGAATACCAAAACTTGTAAAGGGTGACGGGAAATGCAGAGTACGCAACTATGCTATAATAAAATATGTAAATATCCTATTTGCTCCTTCCCGCTCGAGTAACTATAGCCAGACAACGTCTTTCACTCCCCTATTCAGACAATTTCTTAGAGTGATTGTTATTCCTTTAGTTTCTTCCGCTTCTAACCCCTCCAGACATCATTTCATCTTATCATTTAAAAAATTTATACTGGAGAAAAAATCGCCGGCTGAAAATTGGTAGATTAATTACCTGCAATTTACAAGGAATCGTCTTAATTGCGTTCTCTTCTGGTTTAAGTCTGCAGTCTGTTTAATCTGTAGGTAAAATTTTAATTGGATGTTCAGTTTAACTTATAACGTTATTAACTTAAAATGTTATTTTAGACTAATTACTAATTTTATAAATGCACGAAAGTAGTGTTCTCGTCCATATTTCATACGTGTCAACTTGATCATTTGTCTGTCTTACGTTTTTGTCATCAGTTGCGATGGGTAGAAATAGGATTTCTTATACATATTTAAATGTCTTTTTTCTGAAAGGAGTTTAAATAATTCAGATAACTAGTAAAGAATGGCTTGTACTTTTTATTAGGTCGAAAACCTATTTTTCATGTACCCTCCCTAAAATGAAGTTTCAGCGGTCGAGTGTAAATCCATGGCAATCACGCAAGGGACCCTCGATGACCGATGTCTTTGTGCCGCCTAAGATCATGCTGTTCCTCGTAATCGTATTACAGTCACAGGAGTAGACATAATAAAATGAGGAGCTTGGGGAAAGGATAGAATGATAGAGGTATATCACGAAGGGGCTTGGCGAATTCGTCGTCAATTTTATGACTGATGATTTGTCAATAGTAATTTTTTAGGATTATTCATTTTCAAAAATAATTTTACGATTGTTTTACTTTATTATTATTATGTTTCTTCTATTCATATTACCTATAAATTAAATTGTATCCCTAAGCAGATATTCAAAGGGGATATTCTTTTTTACGACCATGTTCTTAGCTTTTTATAGTCCATTTCTAGTTTAACAAATTTCTTTATTTTTGTCTTTTTCCTGTTTTAAACTTTGAATGAATGTTGATTACCTACATTTAAATAAATTTTATATTGTTTTCATACTATGTAAACAAGCAGTAAAAAGTGAGTTGTTTTAATATTCACCCGTAACGATATTGGGGGAAAAGGGTTGATTTTATACGATAGTATAAAACGACGGTAGTTATCCTTTGAAATATTTTTCTAAATTAAATTATTTGTTTTTTTATTCGCAATATTTAGTTTTAATTGATTCAACCCTTTTTGTTGTCTTCTTTATTTCTGTTTACATGAAGTTCGTTTTGTCTAATTTTTAGTTTTATTTGGCTGTTAAACGTTCACTGTTTCCTGTTTTTTTATAGAAGAATGATTAATTGCTTTCGCGTTTTATAATATTGTATTTTCCAGTGTACACTATGTCCCACTTTGGTTAGGGGTATCTCGTTTGCGAGCAAAGCTAGAAAGATTGTGTTTTCGCGTCCCTATTCTACTTTTTCGTAAACGAAAGATGCCACAAACAGAATTGTCTTAGTCTTAGTTTTCCCCACAAAAAGTCAGTTTCTTCGCAGTAAACCAATGTTTTGTTTTTTTAAATGGAACACCCTGTATATTTTTTATTATATAATAGAGCTTATTCTCAGCTTTCATTTCTTTTACATGATTAACCTCAAAAATGAATGTTGCGTCAGTTTAACATTTTGATAATATCGTTCGCCATGGAACCTATAAACGCGTATTTTCTTGAACGTCCAAGATATATTTGAGTGTTAAAAAAGGGCTACTAGATTCTTGCTGCTTTATTACAATTATAAATATGTAAATACGCGATTATAATAAATCTAAGGACTTTTACGCAGAAATGCAAAAATAATAACAAAAAAATTATGCAAATTAGATACAATAGTTTTTGAAACATTCAAACTGGCAATTTTTTTTTTAATTGGGTAAAATGCATCTGACAGTTTCAGAAAAAAATATTAATGGCAATAAGACTTATAAAGAATACTTTATATCTAAATTTGTAAGTATAGGCTGGGCCTACTCTAATCTAAACGTAATTAACCTGTGAAATCTGATTAGAATTATTTTTATGCAACAATTGTATTGTTTGTTCATTGTGCAAAATATGGCAGAAAATCAAAATTTTGAAAACTTTGAAAAATATGATGTGCTGATTTGCTTTGGTCAGAGTAATGAAAACGCCAACGCAGCAATAAATTTGTATTTTAATAGGTAAATGTAGTTTTATTGGCATTAATTTTGATAATTAAGTAACTTTAATCTATGTAGGTTTCCAGAACGGAGACGACCTAGTAAAATCATATTTTATAGATTGAAAAGAAGTTTAATTACTTATGGATCATTTTCTAAGCTCAGGTCAAAAAAATGTAATAAAGAAAATCGAGAGGATGATGAGGTTACCGTTTTAGCCAGTGTGGAGGATAATCCTATTAGTTCTTGCAGAACTGTAGAAAGTAGTATTGGAGATTCGAAAACAAGAATCCAAAGAATACCATAAATATAAACCGTATAAATTTAGGCTTGTTCAACATCTATATCCTGGCGACGCTAAACGTACGTTAATATTTTGCAATTGGTACCCAACTTGGGAAGAAAAGTGGTAAGGTCAGACGAGGCACGTTTTAGCAATTCAGCAAACAGGCGCAATAGCAGATTTTGGTCTCAAAAAAACCAACACAAATATTCCCCCAAAGACAAGGATGATTTGGACTAAACGTTTCCTTCTTTATATTAGGGTCAAAAATAAAATTTTACATTTCCGAAGGGAACTTATCCGCTCCTAGACATTTGTACATTTTAGAAATGGTTGTGCCTGAATGATTAGATGACATTCCTGTAGCTCGCTTGAACCAAATTCATTTCCAACAGGATGGAGCCCCATCTCACAATGCGCAAATTACGCCCGTTTAATGGGCCGATACAATGGCCACCTAGACCTCCGGACTTGTCAGTCTTAGATTTCTTTTTATAAGGTTACATGCAAAGTGCAGTTATAGAAGCCTTCAGACATATACAAGATCACCCTATTATTGTGCTTAATGCTATAGAACGAATTGGAAGATTGTGTGAAGCATATATAAGCCAGAATGATAATCTCTTTTAGTAATTTATATTAGGTTTGTAAAGTTGTAGGTATTATGTTTAGTTTTTAATTTTGTGTTTTTGCATAAAACTTCCTAACCCTTAACCTTGTTTTTTCATGGCCAACTATATCATCAAAATGTTAAATTAACGTAACATTCATTTTTGAGGTTAATAATGCAAAAGAAGTGCCACACAATATATATTTTTTAAAAATCCGAGAGTAAGCTCTATTATATAATAAAAAAATATCCATTTGAAAAAACAAAACTTTGGTTTATTGCGATGAAACTGACTTTTTGTGGTGAAAACTATGCACGCCACTAAATTCTACGAAAAATTCTGTATAAAACCCACTTATCACCATTTCGATCAATTACAAGGCAAAACAGTTACGAGGGGTTCTTAAAATGTGCAGATTTTGAATTTCGCCCGGTATCTCAAATACTAATAGGACTATGACAATTCTGCTTGTGGCATCTTTCGTTTCACGAAAAAGTAGAACAGAGTCGCGAAAACTGCATCTTTCTATCTTTGCGCGCTAACGAGATACCCTACAATTTCAACCAAAATGGGACACAGTGTACGTGTATATGTGTTACGAGCCAAATTCTCACTAGGCGAAGATAATATAAACATTAAGATGTCAGCCAGCAAGTCAGAGAGATTAGTGGGTTATTGTTCAAAATTGCAAATCTCAACCACCAACACATTGAAAATAAGATAACACTCTAAATTTATCCATAAAAAATCGAGGAACAAGATACTAAGTACTTATATGAGTTGAACTAAAAATTTGCTTCAATTAAAACTATCTATCAAAATAAACTAAACAGTAACTAGAACGTTGTTAATACTAAACTTCGCTTTAACTCCCTCATACAAATTGCGAAAAAGTACTAAATGTTTGAAACTCAAATGATTCTCATTATGGTAATTAATATCATAATCAAATGTACTTTGGTTTAAAGGTCCGTTTACTAAATAATTTGTCTAGAGTAGTTAGCTTTAAGTTCCAAACTAGTAACTCCATATCAATTCAAAATAATATGTCAGTTAGACAACTTTAATTTATTTAATGAATTATCTTCAGAAATAATAAATAAATCCTACATAAGAAGTTACTCATTTTAATTAGAATGTAGTAAAGAGATAACATTAATAGAAGTAATCATATAATCTTCCGCATTTACTGCACGGTGTTACAGGACTGATCCTTAATAAAAGCAGGTTGCCGGTCTAGTTTAGTAGAGAGGGGTTAGGTTAATTAAGTAATTGAATAACTGATATAATTTTAATCCATTCACTTACTAATATGAGCATCGGATAAATAATATTTAAGAGTGCGACTATAGTCAGATATTTATTCGAGAGTTGGTCTTATTAGTTATGTTTCGTATGGCTATAGAATACAAAAATTAGCCCACTCCATATAAATAAATTCTTACTTGTAAACATAAATTCTTCAACTCCACTTTTACTTTATAAAATGTGTTAAAACCTAGCTACTTGTTCCAATTTGTACCATAAATAGTAAATAAACAATATTAATTAATTTAGAAAACGTACGGTAACATTTGAGTTCAGTGATTGTATTAATTAAGTGTGTTTGTCCATCCAACCGTCCAATAATATTTAATTTAATTAATCAAAAACGTACCAGGATGAACTTTGTACAATAAAGGATGATTAAATTTGATAACTTTATTATATGCTAATATTTTTTTAATTGTAACTGGACATTCTTAGTTTGAATTATAAATTTTTGTATCTGCTTAACACACAAAGAAAATGTACGTTTATAATTAATTAACTTGTAATGCCTTTTTTAACACTACTTTAAAGTGGATTTTATTGCCTTCAGCTAACTCTGTAGTAAGTTGGGGTGAATTCGTATTTTTATCTATAGCTATTAATAATTTGATACATATATTAATACTTACAAATAAAAAAATTAAAACAAATAAACAATTCTAATAATTGAGTGAATTCCTGGCGACATCCCACTGGACCACTACTTCAAACCCTTTGCTGGCGGTGTAGTTGTATTTGGGAATTTCATGGCTGTAAATAAACTATTTAGTGACAAATGGTAATAAAATGGCGCTTGTTAACTGTTTGTTTACAATTAAAAATATTAAACGTTTTCTAATTAATTGAGAAAAAAAAAGCTCTGGGGTTTATTTAATTAATACGGGTGGGTATAGGATTGAATGCAGATGTTTTGATATAAGTAGAATTAAACTATTCAATCGATATTAATCAGTTTAATATTATCACGCTGTCCGGAATTACTTGATAAACGGAAATGAACAAACTTTAACCCCGTGTTTCATGCTTTTTACGTGTTTCCTCGGATGAATAAGGGTTTTATACATAAACGGAAATGTTTTGTCTAAAATATGGTATATACAGAGTGGTAACGTTATTTAGGACGTTATTTACGTGGGAGTTTTTTTCCTTTGACAGCAAATCGGATGTACATGGCAGTTTTAATTGCGTAATTATCCTCAAGCAGACGCTTAGCCTCTGGACCTGCAAAAGAACATCAACTATTCTATATATTTAAGGCGAAAATCGGTCAACCTTAAAAACATAGAGAACCCAATGTATATTACTGTGTTTACTTTTAACCTAGTTATTTCAGAGTAAATAAGACCCAACAAATCAGTCCCCAGACGTTGATTAAACCCTCATTAACTGGAAATGAATGATCTGGTAGCGTGTTCACTCTTTAGTTATTAAAATCATAATAATAATAATAATAAGGTTTAATGGCCAACAGATAACACATACATTAACAGGACAGTAAATGTATATTAATACAAAATTTATAGTGTAACTCAAATCTTACAATCCAGTGTGATTTCACACTAAATAACAATATATAGAAATAAATATAATGTAGAAAAAAATACAAACATTGATTACATATAATACATATTATGGTAGAATTGCGGAAAGGAGAGATGAAAAAACTGGAGTAGTTGATATCACAATTATGGCTAATAGAATTAAAGTTGCGACAAATAGTAACGATGGGGGATCTAAACAATATTTCTGTTCGAGGAGTAGGATAATGAAAAGTTTTTATATTTCAAGTAGAGGCACGTGGTATTTGAAATATAACATAGCTAAGTAGTTCTAGACGGTCAATATGGTTGTGTAGCAGATTGTACAGAAAACCAATACTGTGTATTACCCTTCTAGAATTTAGTAATTGGAAGTTAAACGTTAATATCCCTCTGATGGGATAAACTCCGTATGTTTTGTAGTGTAAAAACTTGAGAAATTTTCTTTGTATAGTTTCCAATGCAATGTTATGGGTGTTATAAGTTGGATTGTAAATTAGAAAACAGTATTCAAACTTGGATCGCGCTAAATAATAATAAAGTGATTATAGAGCTGATTGATTTGAAATTTTTTTACAATTCCTAACTATAAATTCCTAGATTAGACCCTTCAGGTACTCCAGAAATTGTATGTTTCCGAAAAGAATCAAATTTATTAAACGTAACATACTGGATGCGGTTTTCAAAATTCGCTGCAACTTAGCTTTGAGTAAATTTTGAGGAATCTGATCAAATGTTTTAGTAATATCCGGATAAACAACCTCCCCTATGATCAATTACTTCTGATGAGTATTGACTAGGGAGGTTGGTCAATTAATTAATTATTATAAGTTTTTGTTATGAACGAATAAGTTCAAAGGTAAATATGTAATTAAAAATTATTATTAATTTTATTAAATACATAAATAAAAAGTTTACCTTGAGTAGGATTTGAACCTACGACCTGTACTTTGCTAGAGTACTGTGGCGCAGTTGGTTAGCGCAGTACTCTAGCAAAGTACAAGTCGTAGGTTCAAATCCTCAAGGAAACTTTTATTTATGTATTTAATAAAATTAATAATAATTAATTAATGAATTATTAATATATATATATATATATATATATATATATATATATATATATATATATATATATATATATATATATATATATATTTAAAATACAAATTGGTCTGTAATTGGTGAAGTCAGTGGGATCGTTACTTTTTAGAATGGGATTAATAAATGCGGTCTTCCAAACACCGGGAAAAGTACCAGTTTTAATAGCTTTATGAAAGATAATGGTTAAAGGTTTGATAAACATGGATTTACAGTCTTTGACCAAAACGCTAGGTATTAGATCGTTACCAGAAACGTTTTTTTGATTTTAATGTATCAATAGCATATGACACGCCTTGTTCTGAGATGTACTTAATTAAAAAATTTTTCTCGTTCGATGAAGTAATTCAGCTTTACGTTACTTTTGAAAGTGAATTAGTAATTCGGGATTGATAGGATGAACGGGTATTTTAAATATTGAAATTTATAAATTGCAATTGTGTTTATGGATTATTTTTACTAACAGTAAGTTAGTATTCACTGTGAAAGAACAGTAGTGGTCAGGAAAGTTCTTGTCTGTAAAGAGTAAAGAGAAAAGTAACGGTGGAAGTGTAGAATTATGTGCAAACTTTTTCTCTGAGAATTGGGGCTTAAAAATTATTTTGCTGTTACCAAGTTTGTTTGGGTTATACAAACTGTCTCAAACATGTTACTTAGTCAAATAATTACGTAGATCTGAAAATCGTAACCAATCAAGTTGCGTAACTGCAGATACGAATTCAGATCAGTTTCAAATTAGACGTGAGTTAGTCCAAATATTAACTTTCGAATCACTTCCGATATTTAAAATAGTAAGTAAATATTGTATATACATCACTGATAGTAAAATCAACATAATCTTGTTAATTGAGCTATGGTTCAATGAAATTCAAACTTTAAAATGAACCTTATTTGCATATATATATATATATATATATATATATATATATATATATATATATATATATATATATATATATCTGCATGCTTCGGCTTCAACAGATATATTACTGCCAATGTTATTTATTATTTCCTTTAAAGTGTGCGTATTATAGTCTACATGCATGTACATGTCAAGATTATTGGTACGATAAGAGTGTTATTGCTACAACATATATGCTACTCCTAATTTTGTTTATTGTTTCTTTTAAAATTGTAAAAGTGTATCTGGCGTGACTAAAATTAGGAAATATTAATTTGATAATTGACTTTTTTTTCATTTTACGAGCACACATTTAGGGCTTTTTAATGAAATTATGTTATAAAAAAATTTAGTACTAACCTGGTTAATAATTGAAGTAATTCACACTATGACATTCTTATCTTTTTTAAGAATTTTAGGGAAGTTTGGACCTAATCTGAAAAATAGTAATAATAATCCTTTATATACAAAGCTATAATCAAATGTATAATAACTACATTTATGCGCAATAATAGCTGTAAACGTTACAGAAATAATAGTTTCAACGATTTGATAAACACTTGTTTCATCTAATATTGCCTTCATTAA
This sequence comes from Vesta saturnalis, assembly GCA_036346205.1. Classification (NCBI taxonomy): domain Eukaryota; kingdom Metazoa; phylum Arthropoda; class Insecta; order Coleoptera; family Lampyridae; genus Vesta; species Vesta saturnalis. Next base: position 887,123 of record JARFJB010001982.1, read on the forward strand.
ATAAAACTTCTACTAAATTTACTTATTTTAATTTATATTAATAATATTACGGTTGCTAACCGTCATAGTTTTCGAATGTAACGATATATATGTACCTAATATCGTCGTATGGAAACCGGCCGGGCTTTAATATACATAAATATTCTCGAATTTAACAGAATTTTTTTAAAGTTATTAATTACACGATTAGTTTTAGGTATTTATTTATATACTATCGTTTATATTCCTGTATTAATAAAAAAAAAGCTTGATGTCACTGCACATTATAACGTCAAATACTTCTAAATATGGAAATTCAAGTGTAGCTAATTTGACAAAAATTTAGAAATGAAATATGTTTAAAGATTATTCTGATAATTAGCAAAAAGGTTGTAATAGATTCATGTCGGTAATATACAGGCTGTTTCACGATGAGCTTACATTATTTATATATAGGAAACTACTAACACGATTTCTATAAAATTGGCATAGATAAATAACAAGTTATGGCAAATATGTGGAAAATATTTTGACAGACATGTCACTTCCGGTTATACCGAAGTGAACAGCAACTTTGTTATTTTAAATGTAACACCCTGTACGTTATTAACTTTTCGAAATCTACGTTCAATTTTAAGGTCACTTTGTGTAGAATATCCTATACCTAAAATTTATACTTTTCGAGATATTCATTTTTTTAATGGAAAATTGACAGGTGCAGACCTCCGTATGGAAAATTCTGTGTGAACATCCCCAATACCAAATAAAACATATCTTATCGGGTTAATTAGTAAGAAGATCAAGGTAATTGATGACTTGTCGAAAACTGCTTTTCTGCATACACAGCTCTTAAAAAAATGATGAAAATTTCAACTTCAAAAATGTCAAATATTTTAATTTTATTAAATGAAACTACGTTATTTTTATTCTATTTTTTAATTCTACGGCCAAAAATAAGCGAAGTTTATGTTCACTTCCCTATACCCAAACTTAAGCGTTTTTGAGATATTAACACCTTTTTAAAAATATTAATTATTTCTGCCGTATTGTTGTTTATTATTATTTATTATTTTATTTTAGCAGGCTGTGTATATAGCTGTCATGATATAGTATTAGTTGTCATTATTTGTGGTTAATCGCATTTTTACAAAGTGATAGAAATGGCTCGTTTGGAACTAAATAATCACGATTATCTAAATTTACTTTTAATACATGGTGAATGTGACAGAGTTGTTACTATAACATGTGCTTTATTTGCTACAAGGTATCCAGATCGACCACGACCCACCCGTGACACAGTGAAGAGAATAATAAACAATTTAACACAATTTGGTTGTTTTCAAGGAAAAGTTAAGAAAGTGAAACCTGTTGTTGATAACAATGACAATGAAATTAATGTTCTTGGATACTATGCTGCTTATCCCGAAGCGTCATTACGTTGTGGTGCGAGAGATTTAGGTGTACCAATGATATCTATTCAACGAATTTTTAAAAAACATAAGTTTCATCCCTACTACCCTTACTAACCTTGTTCAAAGTTTAAGGGAAACAGACTATAATAAAAGAATACAATTTGCAGAATTTGTGTTGATAAAATGTCAAGAAGATAATGAATATTTAAAGAATATTATATGGTGCGACGAATCAAAATTTACGAAAAACGGAGTGTTTAACAGGCACAATTCGCATTACTGGAGCGAAGAAAATCAACACTTAACAAAAGTACGTAGTTTTCAAGAGCGATGGGACTTTAATGTGTTTTGTGCGATCAGAGACAACCAGGTTGTAGCTCTCCACTTTTATGATGGAAACTTAAATGGTTAGAAACTGTGGTAACATAATTTTATAATTTTTTATTTTCTAAAAACAACTTTTTTAGGTCAAAGATATCTCAACATGTTAAGAGAATTAAAAACAAATTATTTAGAACGTTTACCACCGCAAGAATTTAGAAAACTATTTTTTCTTCATGACGGAGCTCCTCCTCACTGTTCCCGAATAGTAAACCAATTTTTAGATGAGACGTTTGAAGATAGGTGGATAGCTAACAATGGTCCTTTTCAGTGGCCTCCTCGTTCACCAGACATAACACCTTTAGATTTTTTTTGTATGGGGCTACGTAAAAAATGAGGTGTATACCCATCCCCTTACAACAAGGGAAGATTGTGAACTTAGATTTCGCAATGCATTTAATTCTCTCCCTGCAGCAATGATTAAGCGTGCAACAAACGAAGGTGTGATAAGAAGACTGCATAAATGCTTGGAGGTTCAATGACGAAATTCTTAACACTTGTTATGAGTTTTTGTAATTTATGTATGTGGAATTACATTAAAAAACACGGCCTACTTATAATAAGCAACAATACGGCAGATATAATTAATATTTTTAAAATCGTGTTAATTTCACAAAAACGCTTAAGTTTGGGTATAGGGAAGTGAACATAAACTTCCCTTATTTTTGGCCGTAGAATTAAGAAATATGTAGAATAAAAATATGGTAGTTTCATTTAATAAAATTAAAATATTTTTTGAAGTTGAAATTTTCATCATTTTTTTAAGAACCCTGTATGCAGAAAAACAGTTTTCGACAAGTCATCAATTACCTTGATCTTCTTACTAATTAACTCGATAAGATATGTTTTATTTGGTATTGGGGATGTTCACACAGAATTTTCCATACGGAGGTCTGCACCTGTCAATTTTCCATTAAAAAAATGAATATCTCGAAAAGTATAAATTTTAAGTATAGGATATTCTACACAAAGTGACATTAAAATTGAACGTAGATTTCGAAAAGTTAATAACATACAGGGAGTTATGTTTAAAATAACAAAGTTGCTGTTCACTTCGGTATAACCGGAAGTGACATGTCTGTCAAAATATTTTCCACATATTTGCCATAACTTGTTATCTATCTATGCCTATTTTTATAGAAATCGGGTGAGTAGTTTCTTATATATAGATAGTGTAAGTTCGTCGTGAAACAGCCTGTATATATCGTTTTTTGTGTAGTTTTTGAATTGTAGAATAGCGTTATAGACCAAAATGGCTATATTTGGTTGTATGTAAAAACGTTTTTCACATTTCGGGTACGTAATAGCGATACCTTGCATCCATATTCATAATGTTATGGCAACCTTTACTAAAAGCCGTGATGTAAAATTGGCAAAATGCACTAGTGCATTTTACTTTACCAAAAATCTAAGGTGACCAGATGTCTCTGATGCAAAGGATGGACGACAAAATTAAAATAAAACGTATTCAAACCTCACTATCACTAGTTTTTATACTAACTATATTTTATATAATTATTATAAGTAGGTTCAAATCCTAGTCAAGGTGAACTTTTTATTTATGTATTTAATAAAATTAATAATAATTTTTATATTTTATATAATTAATTTTTAACAAATAGTATTCAATTATTTAAACAAGATTGACGTCTAACGTACAGCGCCCTCTATTAATGCTAATATGTACAGGCAAATGAATTGATAAAATAGAAAATTATCTACTAGTAATATTTGTTTTTTATTTTCAACGTAAAAATTCCTGTGAAAAATATTGTACTATATTCGTGCATAAAATTTTACTACGATTACTTCGCAGTCGGGTAGTAATATGCGCTAACGCGATTACGCACTTATACAGGGTGGCACAATAGTGCACGGATGGGAGATTGTGGCTTAAAGCTACAAACCTAAAATATTTTCGCTTGAATCGCAAAGGTTATAAAGGGCGATTTATATCAAGATTGCATTTTTTAATGGAACTCCCTGTATAATATTCCAAATTTGGTTAGTGCAAATTTATGTATCACACATGGTACCTAAAACGAATCCTAGAACCTGTTATTTAAGTACGGCTTCGAATCGTTCAACCCATTGCACTCTGCTTGTTGATATCGTACAGGTTCTAATAGGACTTAGATTGAGAAACCGTCAACCAAAGGTTTGAGATCTATGTTATTTATATTAACCTGGTATGCTCTTGGAGATTATTTATCCATCAGGGACGTCAATTACAAATGTAAATAGACCTATTAGTCTTTCCTATCTGTAAATAATATTAATCGTTAGATTAATTAGCTGTGAGCTTAACTATTCACAATTGTCCTCATTCACTTTATATATGACATTAAAAATTACTGTAAAGGGATATTCGTGATCTATAATTATTATTGGGTTTTTTTTAATAGTGTAATTTAATATCAATGATCAATTTACTTACCCTAACCGCCTTTATTCACTGTAACGAATTTATAGTTGTGTAGGAATTAACTCTACTGTTACAGGGCCTACTACTGTTTAGTTCAATCGGTATGATCTATCGCTTTGCGAGATTGTAGGTACAGGGTGCGTGGCAAGCGCTTGCAACAGAACCAATACGGAATAATCGGCTCAGTTTACGCACACGACTTCCGGTTAGGTTACGTAGCGATTATGTATTGTACTTAATTAATATTTACGATAACGCGAATACCCCTAACTTTATTCATGTTTTTCTCTTCATTTTACATTATTAATTATATTGGAAATATTCAGGCATTATACGTTTTTAAATTAATTTATGATTCTTTTCTTTCTACTCGTTGTGGGAATTAGATTCCTGGTTTGGCCCTTTCTAGGGAAAGATAATTTATTATCTTTTTTTATTAAATAAATATGATTGAACCTTATATCGTCTCTTACATCTGGCCAGTTAGAGCTGGACGATTTTATGCTACCGTCCCATAGCGGAGCTGAGTTATAATTTATTTTATTTGTTTAATAGTATTATGCATTGGTGTTAGTAGCACCGTATCTAATCAAAGAGTTCTTATGGAAAATCTCATTTTGTATTCTATTTAAAACTTTTTTCAAAATTCTTCCTTGTAGTTGGTTTAAATACCATCTAACTTTAAAGTTTAAATTATTAGAAAATGCGAAATATCAGTGTTGCAAGCTTTTTGCTGATTAATTTTTTTAGATTTAAAATAATTGAAAATATATTTGGCAAATGAGGATATTTTCCAAAGGTTTAAACAGTTTGATTTGTTGAATATTTACGATTTGGCAAATGAAGTACTTCGTGGGAACTTCCATAATTAAAAGCACTAACGTTTTAAATATAACTCTGTAAATGTGGAATTATATTTGAAAATTTTTTTTAATAAAAATAGGAGTCGTTCATTGTTTTTCCCCCGACTAAAATACCTGTTTTTTGTGCTTTTCAAAAATATAAACCCATAACCCATAACAAATAAAAATAACTTTCTATCTCTCGGAAGACAACTTAGACAAAGATAAATGTTCGTTTATGTATAAAAAATAAGGTAAGTGTGCACCACGGCCTATCTCAGTACATTACGATACTTACCTTTCTAAGGTCGTAAAGGAGACAGATATATCCCTAGCTATAATCAGATAACCAAGTCATGTGCCACTCATTTTTTAGGTTAAATGATTAAAATACAACAAAAAATTACAAAATCGTACTTTAATACCACATGTAATCGTAATAAACAACACAACAGCTGTATTTATTTGTATACTTAATAAAACAAAATAATATCTGCGATTTAATGTTAGCATAAAGCAAATAAAACAGTACTTCACTTTTCGCGAAGCCTTACGATGGTAAACTAATTCCTAATCGATACCTAAACTATACATATAACCTAACTTTATGTAGAATTAGTTCAAAAAAGATTATTGAAACTATAAATTCGATGTAATAACAAAGTTTATTTTGACGTTATCCACAAAATGAAACTGAAGTAAGGTTATGCACTCAAATGTTTTTATATCTCAGAAAACACTAACCGAAGTCAGCTATTTTATTTTGATTCCAACAATATTAAACCTTGCCAAACAATATTAGGCTAGCTTTACTTTAATGTTCGTAAATCAATTCATCTAATTTGTCGTAATTTGCACTAAAAAGAATATGTACTTACTTGTACTATCACATAAAGTTAAAACGAATTGCTGTCGAGAACGTCATTTCTTGACAATATAATAAAACATCGGGTGAGGTAAGTGGTAAGCTAATTTCCAGCAATTTTCATTAATCTAAAGCGAGCATAACTAACAGCCTACGTAACTAAACAGCACCTGACCAGTTTCCATGTTTAATAACACAAAAACAAAAGGTATCTCCAACTTAAATTTTTCTTTAAGACAACGTATTGCGTTATCCAACGTACTATATGCACACCATTTTGAACTTACCACGCTTCCTTCAACATGAAATAGAACCATATTTATATTCAATTTCAAACGGTAAAATATATACACTAGTATTCGTAATTGTATACACTAAAGAGAAAATATCTACATATATTCACTAAAATTTAATTATTGGAAAAAAAAATATTAAAATGGGCGTTATCACAAATCCAAAACTTGCATTCAGGTAAGGATAGCCAAAAATTGGCACATTACAAACTCTGACCTTACAGAACAAAATTCATTCATTCATTTTTACCATTTTCAAAAACAAATAACTACATCTGAGCGAAAAGAAATAAAACTACGGAATTTTTAAATTAACTAAACTTACTAACGCTGCATTATTACTTTAAAATCTTGTTTCGTTTATGACTTTTTTAAATAATTTTTTTACTTATTGGACCTGCCATGTTAGTTTACAAAGGCAAATAAGTATATATCAATGTATCTGCAAATACGTTACTTACTAATCCATTTTTTATTCGTATTTGTTAGAATTTGTATTGGATCTTTCGATCATTATACATAATTTTTCAAATAGTGACCTTTTTGTTAAGTTAATATTTCAACTACTTATTAGGAAGAATTTTGAAAACAGTTTTAAAGTAAATACATAAGAACTCTTTGGTTAGATGTGCCAAATAAAGCATACTGTCACCGTTACGGTCGCCGTAAATTACATCAATCACCGCAGTATTTATTCTATAACCTTCTAGTTATTGAAATTTTTTTGAACAACACAACAAACGGGCTTTTTAATGGGGGGGAAATGACATACAGTTCCTACTTAAAGAAACATGATTTTATGCCATAAGCCAAAACTCTTGCATTATATTTCATTTTTGACTACACCACCGTAATCTAGGCTAAAAATTTCATAAGTATTGTTTCTCTATTTCGTAAAATAAGCGAGTTGTAGTAATTTTTAGAAATAGAAAAAAAAATACAATTGAAGGGTAGCGAAGAAATAAAAAAAAATAGAAAACAATTGATACGCACAGAAGGTATCCTTTGGAATCCAACTTCATCTATATCAGTTTTTTTGTATTCCTGCATATACTTGTCTGCAATGGGGACTAAAGTCGTCAGTATTTAACTTAATACACGGTAGCCCACCTATCTGGTCTCGGAATATAGCTCCTAAATCAATAGGGATATATAAAAAATTCCAACAGTGTGTTATTGGAGACTAAGAGAGCTACTTTTTAAAATTATTTTTGTGTGTACCGGGTGGCCAACTAAGAACGGCCGTCGGTCATATCTCAGAAATGGATTATAGCACAGGTTCGGGAAAAAAATTTTAATAACAAAAGTGGCATCGAGAAACACCTGGAAATTATTTTCAGAATTGTAGGGCCACCGCTAGAGAGCGTATTTGACAGTTAAAATTTTAAAAAGCAAAATATTTTAAAATTTGTTCAATTAAGGGGCATATTAAATATTATAATCAGATTCCTTGACAAATTCTGCATATTTTTTATTTGACAAGTTTTAGTCTATCTCTTCAAATAAGGGGTGGGGGAGAGTGGGAACCTTGTTACGAAAAAAACGCGTTTAATTCAGGTTCTGCTTGACCAATTTTAATAAACTTGATGTTGTTTGAAAGAGCTTTTGTTAAACAATAGAACATAATTGTGGATAATACCACCCCAGACGTTTATTGACTCTTGGGAAGTGGTTCTAAACAAATAAAGATTTTCATCTGCATAATAATGAAAATTATGACAATTTACCGTTCCATTTTTATAAAAGTACATTCATCTGTGTAAAGTAATTTCCTCAAAAAATTCCGTTCAGTATTAATCTTATTATTTATCCATCTGCAGTGTTCCATTCTGTGATTATAATCTGGGGGTAGGAGTTCCTGATGTAACTGGTAATGAAATGAATGACATTTATTTTTCTTTAAAATCCGTTGTATAGTTGTTCGTGAAATTTCTACGTATTGACTTAATTGCGTGTACTTATATTTCGATTTTCGACTACAGCTGTTAAAACAGTAATTTCATAGTCTTCTGTTAAGACAGAAGCTGGTCTTCTATGTGTATTGTATTTTATAGAACCGGTAGTATTGAATATCGCTGCTACTTCTTTAAGACATGCGCCAGTGGGATATCTTCTCTGCGGATATCGTTGAGCGTACCCTCTGCTTGCTAAAAAACAGTTTCTCCCAAAATGTAAATCATTTCAATGAGTTCTTCACTAGTATAATTCATTTTGTACTTTTCCAAATATTGTTTAAAAAACAATAACTTTATAATAGCTTCGGAACTAATTATTAGCAATTGTTGTGTATTCTGAAAACTGTCAAGATTGTGTTTTGTTTTCAGTGGTTACTTTGCGTTTCCTATTATACCATTGCTTTATACATAATTTAGTCAGGTACCTATGTATTTTATAATTAAAGTAGTACTTAGTCATGAAAACAGGGCTACAAATTTTTGTTTATTTTTAAATTTCTCTTGAAGTGAATAAGAAAACGAAAACAAAACGACATATTTTTTAGTTTTAGGTTTTTACCTATTAATAAGTAATACCAGTTACCACAATTATGATAACATTAGAAAGCTTATTAAATAAGCTTTCATATCATGCTCTATTTGGAAAAATTAAGCTTTAGCTATTTGAAAATGACGCATTTGGATGATCTGTTCTGGACACCCTGTATATTTGTTATAAACATAATACTTATAAAAGTTTTAGTTAACATTTTAGTTAATTTTTGTCGTTCCGATTATAAAAACAAAAAAACACTGATATTCTTTTTACCAATATGATTTTCCCGTAAATTTTACTAAAACGTGAATCACTTGGCAACGCTGCATCCGATGCTAAAAACGAGGTATCGTTATAAAGCTTACAAAATACAGTTTCTAAAAATGAAAAAATATACAGGGTGTTCCGTTTAAAAAAATGTCGAAATTTTTTGCCACGTGTTTATGGAGCACCCTATACACACAAAAATAATTTTAAAAAGTAGCTCTCTTAGTCTCCAATAAAATACCATTGGAATTTTTTATAAATCTCTATTGATTTAGGAGCTATATTCCGAGACCAGATAGGTAGGCCACCCTGCATATGGTATATAAATTACGGTTGTGCTACTTTTAAATAATTGAGTAAAATAACGTTGTTATGGTGTATGTGGTGGTAACAATTCCACTAACAAAAATCCTAATAAACTTTTCGATAAGAAAATATTTGACTAAGAATATTAGTGTTTAGTAATCTGTAATTTAAAATCAAACGATAGACATCTGGTCAAAACTGTGATCTATTTTAAAATCATAATATATTCCTCTTTATATTAGAACAAAGGACTCGTATTTTCATGGTGCAGGTTTGTAAAAAAAAAGGTTATGTTCAAAATTGTTGTATTGTATACTGACTTCCATAAAAATTGCAACACCTAGAATCTGTTGAACGATTTTATTGAAATTTTCATCAACGATGTCTTATTAGAACAAACAAACGATTAAAATTTGAATAAAATCTAGCTAGTAATTTTTTTTTGTTTTTTCCTTTGCAACAATAAATTTGAAGAAATAAACCAATCAGTGTGCAACTAACTGTCAATTTTGAAAATTGTTTGTTCACTATTTCGTTCTGAACTTGGGAACAGTGCCAAGAGTACGTCAACATTAACATTTTTCCCAATTGACTGATTTTGAACGCGGCCGTATTATTGGCATGAGAGAGGCCGGACTTTCGCTAAGAGAAATTGCTCGTCGTGTAAACCGAAATGTTACAACGGTATTGAGATGTTGGTCCAAATGGTCCGAGGAAGGGGTGCAACAACGTCGCCCTGGATCTGGACGTCCCCGCAGGACTACAGATCGCGAAGAACGTCGCTTAAGACTTTTGGCCACAAGAGACAGATTTTCAACAACTCGATCGATTGCAAATGATTGGATGAGAGGTGTAGGACCCAGAATGTCAATGCCATCTGTTTATCGCCGGATAAGGTCTTATGGGCTGCGTTCATATCGTCCATTTTTATGTCTTCCTCTTACACCACTTCACCGTCTACGCAGGCTAGAATGGAGCAACGAAAGAGGAATTGGGGGCAAGAATGGCATCGAATTGTGTTTAGTGACGAGTCCCGATTTTGCTTGTGGGCCCACGATGGTCGTAGGAGAGTCAGACGGATGAGTGGAGAACGTAGAAATCCAACATTTTTTGTGGAACGCAACACAGCCCTCACACAAGGAGTGATTATATGGGGTGCAATATGTTACGGTAGCAGATCACCCTTGGTCTTCATTGATGGCAACTTAAACGCCGCTGGTTATATTGCCATTGTGCTAGAACCCGTTGCGCTTCCATATCTTCAGAGGCTGGAAAATCCCATTTTCCAACAGGATAATGCGCGCCCTCATACAGCAAGGGCTACAACACATTTTTGGAAGAAACTAACAGTGCCGTCCTCCCATGGCCTGCTCGGTCGCCTGATTTGTCGACCATTGAACATGTATTGAATGAGGTCGGTAGGCGACTGGGTAATTTACCACACCCTCCAGATAACTTACATGATCTCCGGCTACGGATTCAAGAAGCTTGGGTTGATATACCACAGGCAGCTATAGATCACTTGATTGATAGCATGCCACGCCGTCTAAATGAGTGCACTACAAATCGTGGCGGAGCAACTCATTATTGAAAAAAACATTTTTAGTTTTTGTTCTTTTGTTTTCAAATTTTAATCGTTTGTTTGTTCTAATGAAAGACATCGTTGACGAAAATTTCAATAAAATCGTTCAATAAATTCTAGGTGTTGCAATTTTTGTGGAAGTCAGTATATATTGGCCTCCTTGGCAGCCATCCTTTGCGTCCTTAGTAACCGTCTTTGACATATGCAAAATTGAAAAATCCTCATTACATTATAAAGTTAAAAGTAACATTTAACATACCTACAACTTCGACCATTTCTAGAAAGCATCATCAACAAAATAGTTTCGAGGAAATACGCTTGTAAATTAATAGTTGAGAAATAATATTTGTACACATCACTGACAAGGTTGATTTTAAAAGGTGTTGACTTCAACCGCGGGGCGTTAAGCTGTGTCTACGTTATACTTACATCATTGACCGCAGTGAATATAACCTGACCTAACAATAACAAAATTGTCTGAAATGCTCGCAAAATGTCTCAGGTAAAAGGCCTTTACCAAGAAATAACTGTTTGAACAAAAAAGAAATATTTGAGAACATCTTCTAGTTCAAATAAAAATTTTCGTCTTTTTCCGATTCATTAAGAACAGTTTATTGAGCACATGTCGCTTCTTTTGAAGAAGTTTCCAGATGTTACGTATTCAATATCATTTATTTATATTTTGTTTCCTAATGAAAAATAACATATGTCCAAGACCGATAAAAATTAATTTAGTGTACTTACATGTATTTCATATTTATTAAAATGTTAAAAATTAATCGTTACTTACTTCATATATATTAAAAATTAAAATTTAGCTATGAAATATCGTATTAGAATACTGTAGTTTATATAATTAGATGAAGAATAATTTTCTGATACAAAATAAGAATGATATTTTTTTGTTAGGTTTTATAAAGTAAAATTTTGGTATAGGTTAGATACATTGTGTGGTGTTAAACATTAGATTCGTTTAATTCATTTTGTTGATATTGACCTGTTTGTACCAGCAAGATGTAATTGTATGCTCTATGAAACGAGGACTTCAACTTTAAGAGGATGTTTCATTGTTACGTTCAATTAATTTTATGATGAATTAATTATAAAAATTATTTTACAAGGGAGAGAGTTAACTGAACTTATTAACCCTACACTTAATTAAACCTGCTTTTTTGCAAACGTTTAATGTCATAATAATTATTGTACAATTTTTATTTATTATATACCTACACTCCGCAATATAATTTAGCAGTTCTTAATTTTCATAAATATTGTAACATGGTAGAATTACAGAAGTGGTGATTTATTATAGGATACTGGAAAGGAATTAATAGAACACTGTTGAACTATAATGAGACATACAGGGTGACAACTATTCACTCGCATTTTAAAACGGCTTTGGATAAAAATTTGAAATCTTGGTCGACAATTGGGTTGAGTAATATGCATATTTTACGCAAAAAATAAAACAAATGACAACCACTTCGGGTTTCACCGGAAACGATTCAAATTTTGCTATTTTGAATGGCAACCTTAGTATATTTTTTGTAATCGCTACTTTTAATACATAAACAAAAAAGTGGTATATAACTAAATAGGTTATATAAACTTTTCTGTTTATGTATTTAATTTGATATTTGTCATCAAATATTTCAAAATTTAATTTTTTTCTACTTTTATATAAATGATTACAAAAAATTTTGTTCTCAACACGTGCGCTGTCACATTTTTGGTGCTCGGCCTTATATGTTATATAATAAAAATGAACGACCTCTTAGAAATGTCTAAACAGCGAGCGCACTAGTTGCGAAAATAACTATTTACATATTTGAATTCTACGAGAAATTCTAAACATTTTTTATGTAGCATGTTCTGTATCTAAACTTAATAGATTTTGACTTATCGGAGCTCTAAAGTTTAACCTATTTTGAATTTTCCAAAAAAGAAACGAAGTGCGTTACGAGCAAAACAAATGTGCAATTTGTACTTCAATCAAGGCACCCTTAGATGGCAGAATAAAAAAACAATTTTCAAAAATCGATGTTTTCGATATGACGGTTTTAAAGTTTTCATCGATTTTTGTGTGAAAACGGTATAACTTACAATTATAAGTCCATTTGTATGCTCATTTTTTATTTTCAAATAACGGATATTTTTTTGTTATGTCTATTGGGTACATTAAATTAAATCTGGGTATTATTAGAATAATCAAATCATATTAGCTATGCCACGCGTTGCTATGATTTTTAACGACTATTGAATTTTGACAGGTATCTTATTTATTACCTGTGAATTTGAGCGGATTGTTCAAAGTTTACCCTATTTTTATTCATTTAGTTTTTACAAAAGAAAGGCAGTATGCTGAGGCGAACACAAATGATTCTATTTGTATTTCAATCTCTGATTTTTAAGTATTTTTTATTTTGTTATTTTACTTTATTACATAGGTAGGTAAGTATAAAATATTAATAGGTATATCTAATAATAAAAGAAATTAAAAAAAAAATTAGCAAACCTAATCATAATTAAGATTTTCAAAAACATCTTCTTGAATACAGGTCTCGCACTTTTCTACAATTTACCGTAGTAGATTATCTTTGTACGGTATAATAATATTATTAACAGTAATAATTCGGTTTCTTAAAACGTCTAGATTTTCAGGTGGAGTAAAATCTGTCAAACTCACAGATGATAAAAGTTATGTGTTAAAATCCAATTGTTTTTAAAAACCATAGCAACCTGTGGCATGGCTAATATGATTTGATTATTCTAATAATACCTAGAAACTTAAAAAAAAATTTTTTAAATGTAAAATGCATTATCGTAAAATTTATTTTTATGTACAGATCATCATCAATATATTACGTAAATATATTTTAATATATTTTCTACAATATTCAGTCACGGATTTCAACGTGATACCATTTCAATATTGTGAATAACTTACCAGAATGTAAAATAGTTTCTATTGTGTTTATACCATAAATAAAAATATTGTAAGAAATGCATCACATATTTACGTAAAATTTTTATTGTTTTCACAATATTCTTCTTGGCCTCTTCACGTGATGAAAAACGCTTCAGGCATTTTATTTTGATGGTTTTCAAAACCAAGTCATTGAACAGATCAGGCGAATATGAATGAGTCATTAGTATGACTTTTTGACTCAAAAACTCTGTAGTTTGTCGTGTTGTGTGCGCACTTGCATTGTGATGATACAGAATGATTCGCTTCTTTATATTGTTTTTTATAATTTCACCGATCACCTGGGGGAGACAAATTGAAGTATACCAATCAGCAGTAACTGTTATTCGATCTTCGAATGCTACAGTTGCAAGATGACCGGTTTTTCCAAAAAAACAAGCAATCATTTTCTTTGAAACGCTTCACGAGCGCACTACTTTTGTTGGTTTAGGTTGATTTTGGAACACCCATACAAATGATTGCTGTATAGTCTCAGGCAATGTAATATATAGAATTTGAACGATCATGGTCAAATTTTTTGAGCATTTCTTTGCACCACTTGACACGTGCTTTTTTGGAGCTTCTGTCAGATTGTGAGGAATCCAACGACTACAAAGCTTCCTGACATTTAAATGTTTATTTAAAATGGTATGTATTTGTTTCGCCGCAATCTGTGTTTCAATGTCGATCTGATAAAATCATTTCATGCACGGCATCAATATTCTTTGCGACAACAGAAGGCATCGTGAAAATCGTCATGAAAAGTAGATCATCCACATTTGAATTCTGCAAACCATTTGGTTTTGGACGGCACGCGCTTCATCTCCAAACAACAACTTTAGTTTTTCCACTCATTGCTGTGGCGTTAAACCGTATCGAAAGTCACAAAAAGCATCACTCGAAAATCACGATTCGAAATATCCATTTTCTACTGAATTGAAACTGCTCTGTTTACAAATAAACTGTCAGTACATACTAATGATATAAAATGTAAAATTTTACGATTATGACAATCGCCGAACCTTAGCATTGCGACGAGTACTTGATTCCGCGAACTTTAGCAGTGATTCCTCGGATAGAGGATAAAAAAGTAGGATTGGGTAGTGAAAGTCTAATGGTTGTAAGTTATACCGTTATCACAACAATCAATGAAAATCGTGATATCGAAAATATCGATTTATGGAAATTGTTCTTCAGTTTTTTTTATTCTGCCATCGTAGAGTGCCTTAATTAAAGTACAAATTGCACCATTTGTTTTGGTCATAGCGTGCTTCGTTTTTTAGAAAAATTCAAGTAAATGTCAAAATAGGTTAAACTTTAGAGCTCCATAAATCAAAATCTATTAAGATTACGTATAGGATATGCTATTGTACAGTATGCCCCGATTTCGTTGTTTTAGTTGTTTTTTAAAGACATCTTTGTTATTATCAAAGATAGAAGGATGTAGATTTTACTACTTGTTGACCTAGATTTCATAGCAACATCGAACATTTAGTATCTTCTTCTGTTTTCGATTTATAGCCAAACGTCGATATTTCCACACTTTTTTCAAGGTCTATATCTCACTTAATACTATTATACTGATATATTTCGTCAACGGTATTTATGTACTGCGAAGCGCAGAATTCAGTGGCGCGCTTAGAATTTTTCTAGGGGGTGCGGTTTTTGAGTAATAATATAAATTTGCATTTTTTTAAATGGGGATCATAGTCGGGTTGGCAACGATCAGCTGCAGTTCTTTTTAGCTTTTCAAAAATATGAATATAGAATTCCTGAAAAACATCTTCCAAATATTTTTCATCAACAAGATGGTGCCCCAGCCCATAATGCTTTTGGCAGTGAGTAATTACTTAGAAAACCACTTCCCAAATCGTTGGATTGGTTCGGTATTATGACGGTTCTGATAAATTATGTTTTTCAGAAAACCCCATACGAACAAATCCAGTATTGACAGATCTGGAGATCGTGGCGGCCATAACACCTGTTGAAAAAAAATATTTGGAACATGTTTTTTTAGGAATGCTATATTTATATTTTTGCATTGTATGAAAAGAATGCAAGTTTAAATAATATGACTCAAAATCGTACCCCTAGAAAGATTCTACGCGCGCCACTGAATTTGGCACTTCGCAATATATAAGTACCGTTGACGAAATATATCAGTATAATAGTATTAAGCGAGGTATAAGACCTTGAAAAAGTGCAGAAATGTCCACGTTTGGGCTATAAGTCGAAAACAAAAGAAGATACTAAATTTTCGATTTTGCCATGAAATCTAGGTCAGCAAAGTAGTACGTGAATGTAAAAATTGTAAACTTCTATCTTTGATAATAACAACGATATCTTTAAAAAAGAACTAAAACAACGACATCGGGACACACGGTATATATTCTCCTAGAACTCAAATATGCAAAAATGTACTAGGGTTGCCATTCAAAATAGCTTATAATTATAATAATACCCATTCTTCCTCCCATCATGTTGAGAGCGCATAAACGTGATTTTACTTATGAGATGGTATTTATTGATTCCAGCGGATCTTGCGACCAAACGTATACATGAGTGTTATTTTTGTTTGCTGCTACTAAAATTGACAAAGTAAAGCTAACTACATGCTCGCGTTTAAGTTACTGCATGAAACACTAGGAAATCAAGGATTCGGAGGCCATCGCTTCCCCAACGTCATTATGATTATTTAGCAAAATAAACGCATTGAAAACTGCATCCGAGTCCAGTTTGTTGTTGTGTATATTCCATGTGACCCAAACATTTTGGAGATGGTTGTGGGATAGTCAACACATGATTTCTAAAGACCAAGGCCAATAAGAGAATTTAACGCTTACTCTATTACACTAGTGAAGAAGACGGCCAAGAAATTTAGGAAAAGTTTGTGCAAATGAATGCCATTTATTGCACCAAAATTTAATTGACCACATGAAAACCTTATTGGAACGCAAAAAATGAGTGAATTCTATGCTTTTGAAGTCAAACAATTGGTAAATATTCTTTAATCCTACCACAGAAGGCGCGTTCTGGCGTTTGCTAACACCAGGAAAATAAAAAAAAAACATAGACGTCCAAATGGCTCTGATATATCAGGGCGTGACAATTTACAAAATTGACAAGAATAGTTTCAGAGTGTCTTCGGGCAGCAACAAAAAGGTTTTTTGCACCACCTTGGACCTATTTCCTTAATTTTGTCTCATATGTCTCTAGCTGCTTCACAAAAACGAAATCAAAAGGTGATAAGTGTTTGTTTCTTTGATGCATACTACTGCATTCAGAAAGTTTTAACAAGGCCTGTGACATCACGTGAAAGAAGTTAAATATTAAAAAAAACGCTGCGAATGGCATTAATGCTTTTCCATGTAGGATTTACTGAAAAAAAAAACCTTAACGCCCATCCTCACTCACGCAAAATAGTATGATAATGGAATTCCTTTCCCTGGAAAAAATTAGGAAACGATATAAACATAATTTTGTAATTTGCAGTAGCAATTTTATGTCATGCTGCAGTAAGCAACGGATGAGCAATATGCCGTTACTTCCCATGCACTATTTACTAAGATACAGCTGGTGTAAACATAAGCAGCGCAGTAAACAATGTATGTGGGATTTGCGCGTTCTTTAGGTAACATTGTTTACTGCGGTACAGCGACCAAGCCATCTGTACCGTGACCCGTACATTTCTTTATAAGGGTTGTTAATGAATGGTTGTGTATTTCTTCACAGTACTTATTAATAAACGTTCAACGGAAATAGTTATTTAACAAGCAAGTGTATTAATAGTAGAGGCGATTGGTAATCGAGATATTTTGTCCGAGCAAGCGACCGCGGTAATGCTCCAGATTATTAAACGTTAATTAATACTTGAGGTAGTTACAATATTTTTCCGTCAACCTGTTAAATACTATCAAAAATAGTTTTAAAATTACGATTTGAAACAGAATTATATAACCAACTATACGGGCAGTGGTACTGGATTTTATTAAAAAAGTTATTCATGAAAGACCGTTTATGAAATTTATTAAAATATGCCAAAAACTCGTGTCGTTTCTTATTCTGAGATTAGTAATAAAGTTTAACGTTTGTTTGCGGTTTATTTTGTTTCATTTGACATTTGTAGTGTTGGTTGCCTATACTACATCATTGCAGAAAGTAGTTATTAACCTTCAATGTTTTAAACAAAATCTTGCATTAATGAGTCTTAATAAACGATTGGCGGAAGCAAATCAATGATTACTTCTGTATCCGAAGATATTTATATTAATCATTTGTATAATACATCAATATACTTTATGCAATATCGGGCTATATAGTAGATTTATGAATCAATTTAGCGGGCGTAAAATGTCACTTTAGCGCCCGCAAACTAATTCAGCGCCCGTGGGCGTTAAAATATATGTCGTTTTTTTTTGTTTCCAGAATTCACATTCAGTTAGTAGTTAGATAGATGGCGAGCACATATTCTAGTCTTATTAACTGGTATGTATACAAATTATTGTTTTCTCATCTTACTAGTCACAATAACAATAACTATTTTCTCTATAACGAATACAAATTACTTGGTAGATTATTATACAGAGCGAGTTTTGATAACATTGAGATACGGTTCTTACAACTTAAAACAATATTTGTAATAAATTGCTCACAGAAGCTGAAAAGAAAAAAATAGAATACATATTTATTAATAAATGGTCATTAAAAACGATTTTGCATATTATGTTGTATGTATTTCTGGCGCAAACAGCGCTTATGGCCCTTGCGTGTTAATAGCCCGACCATTGTGGTCCATAAACCTGTTTACGACCTTGATACATAAATAACTATTAATTTACAAAATAATTTTTAATTTATGTTATTTTTTTATAATGAACAAATTTATTTAGTACTTTTGAGAAAAATGCGTTGAAGTTTATTTTTCAATTTATTATCACTTCTTAACTATAATTTTAGTGTAGTTTCTACTTTTTTTCAAATAATGCCAATTAAACAATTATTTTTACATATAGAATATAGGATTTTCAACTTAATTTAAATCTTACTCTGTTGATATTGCAGTTTCCACTGTTCATTTACATTTGATTGAACTGTTCAAATTGTATGTTTTATGTCTCAGATACCGGAACTGCATTAGTTGAATTTACATAACGCAGAAAATTGCGATGATACGTCAAAGACCTTTATGTTACGTTTATGTTAGCTCAATAATTGCAGCGTAGTATAATTAATAGCTTTCTGAAAATATAAAGCATGGTTCGTTTTTATACGAGTTTATCTCATGTTAGTCCCGTTTCCCTTATTTTTTTTTGTATTCAGCCATATGTAAAGTGTACGTGTATTTAAAGTTATTTAAAGGTGTGAATTATAAAATTGTGTATTTGCAACTGAAAATTGCTTTCAGTGGCAAACCCTCAAGATTTAGTGACTATTACCAAATCTTGTCGTTCAAAGATGTATCTTCACAATTTCTAAATCAATTAAATCTTGATTGCGTTTACATGTGTAATGATAACAGTGAGCAAGAGGTAGCGAAATTTTACTTCCACTAACTAAGTTCAGGAGAACATGAGGATTAACATTATATTAAGTAACCAAAAAGGGCAAGTAGGTATTTATTAATTGGTTACTTATCACAGGAGATTGTATATTACTTATTTTAATAACGCCTGAAAGTAAAAGGAAATGGTTACGTAACACAATTGAAACACAAAGTAGGTTACCAAAAGTTTATATTGAACTGAAGCAAGGTTGCGTGTACAAAACTGTGCAAAACGCGAATCGAAAATTTGTATAACTTAATTGCTGTCTGTTATTCTTTTAAAGTAAATGATGACTTCTTTAATAAACATCTTTTAAAAAAATGAAACTAACCTTTTAAATTATCTTCCTTTTCTTCTTGCCAAATCTAATATTTCGTTAGTTTTCATAATTTAAATATGTATCATAACTTTTATCATGTGCCAATGTGTGTGAAAACACAAGCACGAATGAACGCAGATTGTCATGATCAGTTTTACTGATAACAGATTTAGATTAGAATAGAAGACAAAAGGTAATCTCTGGGTAACAAATTACTGGAAAATAATAGTAATTCAATTTAACCCCCCTTGATTCATTTCAACTCACACCAACTCTATTCATCCAACTTAAACTCACATCACTACCTTCAACTCACTTCAATTCACTTTACACCGCTTTAACTCACTTATACCCACTGCAATTCATTCCAACTCACTCCAACTCAATTCAAATCACTTCAACTCACTTCCACTCTTAAACTCACATAAACTCCGTTGAACTCACTTCAACTCAATAAACTTACATAAACTCACTTAATCTCATTCAACTCACATTAAGGCAATTCAACCCACTTCTACTCATTTCAATTCACTTCAACTTACTTTAATTCACTTCAGCTCACTTCAACTCACTTCAACTCATTTCATATCACTTCAACTCATTTCAGTTCACTTCAACTCACTTTAACTCACTTCAACTCACTTTAACTCACATAAACTCACTTCAACTCACTTCAGCTCATTTAACTCACGTCAAAAGTTGAACTCACATCTCATTTCAATTCAATTCAACTTGCTCTCTCACTTCAAGTTCTTTATTTTAATTTAATTCACGTTAACCCTTTAACTCACACGAACTCATATTAACTGATTTCAACTCACTTTGACTCACTTCAATTTTTTAAATTCACCTTCCTCTACTTACTTTAATGAACTCTAACTTACTATGATTTACTCTAACTGTAACTCTCTTTAACTACTACAAGTCACTTTCAACTCACTCGAACTTGTATAATTTATTATAACCCATTATAACCCATCATTCAAACTCATTCTAACTCATTCTAACTCATTCTAACTCATTCTAACGCATTCTAACTCGTTCTAACTCGTTCTAACTCGTTCTAACTCGTTCTAACTCATTCTAACTCATTCTAACTCATTCTAACTCATTTAACTCATTCTAACTCATTATAACTCATTCTAACTCATTCTAACTCATTCTAACTCATTCTAACTCATTCTAACTCATTCTAACTCATTCTAACTCATTCTAACTCATTCTAACTCATTCTAATTCATTCTAACTCATTCTAACTCATTCTAGCTCATTCTAGCTCATTCTAAATCATTCTAACTCATTCTAACGCATACTAACTCATTCTAACTCATTCTAACTCATTCTAACTTATCCTAACTTATCCTAACTCATCCTAACGCATTCTAACGCATTCTAACTCACTCTAGCTCATTCTAACTCATTCGAACTCATTCTAACTCATTCTAACTCATTATGACTCATTATGACTCATTATGACTCATTATGACTCATTCTGACTCATTATGACTCATTCTGACTCATTCTGACTCATTCTAACTCATTCTAACTCATTCTAACTCATTCTAACTCATTCTAACTCATTCTAACTCATTCTAACTCATTCTAACTCATTCTAACTCATCCTAACTCATTCCTAACTCATCCTAACTCATCCTAACTCATCCTAACTCATCCTAACTCATCCTAACGCATTCTGACGCATTCTAACTCACTCTAACTCACTCTAACTCACTCTAACTCACTCTAACCCACTCTAACTCTCTATCTCGTTCTAACTCGTTCTAACTGACTCTAACTCACTCTAACTCACTCTAACTCACTCTAACTCACTCTAACTCATTCTAACTCGTTCTATCTCGTTCTAACTCGTTCTAACTCGTTCTAACTCGTTCTAACTCATTCTAACGTTCGGTAGATAGTTGCTTTTGTTCTATTTTTTTTAATTTCGAATTGAAAAGATTTTAAATATTTGCGAGCTTTCATTTTATTGCCTTTTTCAGAGACATTTATTTTTATTTGTAAAATAATGTTTCAGTCACACATGATAATTGCGTTACAAGTAGAGTAGTGTTAGATAGGTATTCTCGTTATACTAAGCTTCCGGAATGTAGTTACTTGAAAGAGAGAAATTACGTTTTTTTAAGAATTAAAAAATTGACGCATTGTATTTAAGATAGATTTCATCGATAAAATTCCAGTTAGTTGAAATTGTAATCGTATAAATTTTCAAAGGTTCGAAATTAAAAAGTATTTTGTTCCTGATAACGTCCATGTATAATAGCGTGGGTATGTGGTGCCATAGATACTTCTAAATGTAATATACCATATCACTTTTGCTAAGTTTTGTTATTGTGGAATGGGAGGAATTTATTTGAGCTACAATAAGTACTAAAAAAATAATTTGGCGATATCATTTTGGGTCGGTTGCAGGAAGCTGACTTTGCAGTTGCAGCATGATTTAATTTCTTTCTTTCGATTATTTTCGTATTGAGCATCGTTTTGACCGCGCTTAAAATTCAAGCGATTCTTTTTTTATGATAGGCTAATGTAGATTTATGTAATTGGGGAAGGGTTATAAGGGAAGACGGCGAGTTATGGATAAGGTGGTAATTAGTTCTGTTAGAGATGCCGGAGACAGTAGGACTCACGTTTTTTTGTTTGCGCTGATCGCACTATATGCGAAAGGGGATAGTTATTAGGTTGCAATAAGTTATTACATACTGAGGGTGTATCGAATTACCGTTTCCATTAAATGGAATAATATACTGGTTCATCACATCCCCGAGTTATTTCTGTTGTGTATCGTTTGTCTGTAATGACAAGATTTTTGTACATACAAAGTTTTTTCGTGTTTTCTCAAGTGCTTTGCCCTGTTCTGAGGATCTGTGGTGACGCATTTTTTTGTGCAGATTAATTTAACGAGTAGTTGATGTAGTTTCCCATATATCCCGCTGCGCAAACAAAATACGAACTTGCTGTAAATAGTGTCGCTTTAATTAAGTGCAGATGAAATTAATTAACGTTTGTAAACGCTTTGTAAATAACGCAATGCTCGCAAGTATGGTTAAATATTTGTACATTAACGATAAATCAGTCATTTGTGTGCTTTTGGTTGAAGTAACTGTCATAAATTAGATCTAGTAAATACGAATAGGATTTTGTCGTTTGTGAAATTTTATTTGGAGAGAACATTACCGTAGATATTCAGTTATCGAATTCCGTGAGGTAAACTATTATTTTTTTATTTTATTAGTGACAATAATAAAGTGTGTTTTTTCTTGTGTTTATCTGGAGGGTGCGTTCACTTGCTTTCGGGTAAATTATTGTAGAAACGCCCGTCAGGAAATTTAGAAACAAGCGTATTCATTCACATAATTTGTTTGTGAACATTTTTTGTGTAAGTGTTGTGCATCGAAAGTTTAATTTATGAAAGTACATCAAAATTTATGTTACCGATATCTTTATTATTTTCGTTTTATTGATAAAAATGGTCTTGCAAGCGCTGTCCGCATTTGATGATTATTTTTTTGATTTCTTGCTTTGGAATTGTGAAATTTAATGTGTTTTTTTTTATTTACGTAACTGTACTAAAATCTAATATGTATATGCCGTAATATATGACCATTGTTAATGTTTATAATTGTTTATTTTTATTTGTGCCCCATTTTACCTATTTAAAGCACGCCTTAGCTTGTTTAAATCAAACTTTGAACAACGCGCGTTTTTTAAAGTTACCATGGCAACATCAACAACTCAAGAAACGTGAAGTCTAAATGACAATTTTTTGTTTATTGATCTGACAGGACTACCTTGCAACGTCAAATAAAATATTACTAACAAATTCAAAACCTTTATTTAAAGATTATTTAACACTTTTAATTTTATAAATGAAAATAGAAAGAACAGTTAGTGTTGTTAGATATATTAATTTTTATTTACATATTTTACATTATTAGTTCTTATTTCCATTTTTTGTAGCAATAATACTAGTATTTATGATTTCAAGGTGCACCAATAAAAAAAATAGCGTAAAGTATTCGTGTATAACTGGTGTTTAAAACACTTACTGTGCCGTCGTGCTCGAAAAATCGCGCGTGTTTTAAAGACCTTTTTATCCACTTATACTTTAATATACTATATTAAGAGATTGGAAACTATTGTAACTTCATCCACTGAGCCTGCAGTTTGCCGACGTAAGTTAATAAATCGAAAGATAGATGTTTTTAAGATTTGTAGCAATTGAATTATTTTATGAGAAGTATCAAGTTAAAGAATTTTACAGCGTTAACATTCAATTACCGGTCATTTGGATTGTGATCATACCGTTTGTTGACATCTTTGCTGGTGTCTGATTTCCCAAAAGGTAAGCAGTTTGTTATATGTTTGAATATGAGCTGTATTTTTCTCAAATTTAGGTAAACTTCCCGATATCGATGTTTCGTAAATTTTAGGGTTTTATAAGTTTCACGCTTAATTTTGTTGTAGTGGCATATTTCTGTATTTTAAATTGAACTAATTATTGTATTTTCATTTATTTTTGGTTATTTTAGATAATTTTTGCGTTGAGGTTTAGTGAGATTTTAGGGAGTTTGGGGTTTTATTTTCGCAATTTTACGGCGTTTATATAAAGCTTAGAGTTGCATTGAAATTTAGGGGAACTTCGCGTAAATATTTTTGGAATAGAATTTGTTAGTAGTAGAGTAGTTTATTTTTTGAGTCAACGTTTTGGTTTCATGTTAGGCCAATCTAAGATCTGTTCATGACGTTTTTCTCACTATAAATGTATTTAACAGGTGGCGCTTTTTGACAGTGTTTACCCAACGTTGACCTTTTTGGAGTTCTGGCGAGTGCCCTTTTACAACATTGCCAAAATTGCCTTTTACGGGCAGGATTCTCTAGTGAGTATTTAGCCTGTAACAGAATGTGTTATGGGATAAAGATTGTGATCTAAGAGTGAAAGGTACACCATCATGACCAATGGTTGGGGAAAATCAAAAGAGAAGCGAATTGCTGTATTTGTGACAGGGGTGAGGAAAAGATGGAAGGTCAATCATGAACAAGGCTTAGAAAAGTGAAGGTGTACGACAAGTACCCTATGTAAAGATTGGGGATGCTCTAATAGTGCGAAACGAATCAGATAAGCAAGGGTGTAAGGCTAAAGGGTGCAGGCTAGTAAAAGGTGGCGGAATCAGAAGCAAGGAGAACGGGTCGTAGTAAAGGATTGAAAAAAGTATTACGGAGTAATAAAAATGTTATGGTTAAACTGTATTATTAATATGTTTTAGAAGTGTGCAGGCTTTGGAATTTTTGTAATCATCTAGTGAAGCGAACGAACAGGAGAACGGGTCGTAGTAAAGGATTGAAAAAAGTATTACGGAGTAATAAAAATGTTATGGTTAAACTGTATTATTAATATGTTTTAGAAGTGTGCGGCTTTGGAATTTTTTTTAATCTCTATCTTACGTGAAGATTTAAACGTTATTCTGACGTAGATTTTGGTTTTCATTTTTACAATGTTGCCTGTTTTTATTACGAACGTATAAAAAACAGGTTGCATAGTCATCTTAAAGTAGTATATTAAAGTATAAGTGGATAAAAAGGTCTTTAAAACACGCGCCGAGTGCTCGAAATATAGTGAGTGTTTTAAAGACCACGAATACTTTATGCTATTTTTTTTAATTGGTGCACCTTGAAATCATAAATACTAGTATTATTACTACAAAAAATGGTAGTAAGAACTAATAATATAAAATATGTAAATAAAAATTAATATATCTAACAATACTAAGTGTACTTTCTATTTTCTATGTTTAAATGAATTTCTTAGTAATATTTTATTTGACGGCCAGATCAATAATCAAAAAATTGTCATTTAGACTTCACGTTTCTCGAGTTGTTAATGTTGCCATGGTAACTTTAAATACGCCAAGGCGTGCTTTCAATAGGTAAAATGGGGCACCAATAAAAAAAGGTTGTAATTAAATTATTTCATTTATTTAAATTTTTTAACTTAGCATCTAGCTATTAACCTCTGTCTGACATGAAGTTTTAAACGTCTGTTTGACATATTTTTAATTTTTACAATGTTGCTATTTCTTATGAACTTATAGATGATAATTCATTTCTTTATAATTTCCATTTTTAGGTCCTTAGGTCTGCATATTTAATAGGCTACTTATGAACCTTGCAGACCGCAAATGTAGTTACATAACTGATTGAATAATCGACATTTGACAACACAAAACCTAATCGCGCTACCGTTTACGTGTACATATCCATTATTATGTCCGTATTAGTTCCTTATAAACTACAAATTGCATCTATAAATTATTATAAAGTTAACAAAGTTGTAAGGTACCTAAAAATTCGAGTAATGAATTATTTCGCAATTGTATTTTTTAGTTTATATTGGTACTGTCAGTTGTCAGTATTGCCAACTTAATTTTCAACAGGTATGATATTTTAAAAAGTACGATTTTGTTTATTGATTTTAATAACAATTTTGACGCTGGCAACAAAAATGTTTTGAAATGGTTTGCGAGTACTCGCAAACTCCCATTTTCTGGCTTTGTAATCAAATAACTAGTATGAGAAAAAAAATCTTATTTTTCGACAAAATTTTTCACTATAACGTATGAGGTCAATCATTAATGTAATGTCTTTTGATGTCTTAACTGCATATCTGCTGATAGAACTAAGATAACTTTCAATAAAGTTATTATTGAAGTTACTTAGGATCAATAACTGCACGAGTTCTTCATAATACGTGTTTTTGCATAATAAATACGTAAAGTGCTGAATATATGAGCGAGCGACACAAATAGATAGTTAAATTATAACTCTTAGAATTAAATCAATCTTCAAGTAACTACGAATTTAAATTCACTAATGAATATTTCAATTGATTTATGGCGTTAATTCTTCAAACTTTGATGAGTTTAGTCTGAATATTATTTTGCTTTCCCTACGTAATTTGAGGAGTTTTAACGACACTGAAATAGTTTCGAAATTCCTTTTTTACATCATTCAGTAAATTGTTATGGTGGTGGAATTTATTTTTAATGATTGTTTAAACGTAAAATAAACAAGCACATTTTCCAAAGGCTTTTAAAAATAGGAAGTAAAAATCGAATTTGCTTCCGTAATACTTTTCAACTAGGAGTTTTTAAAACATGATCGTTCTTCTTTGCAATTTTACTTAATAAGAAATACTTTAAAAAAGTTAGACGTTAAGCTGATGAAAGTTTTAATTAGTCCAGACCACCGTTTCTATCGGATTTCGGTAGTAAAGACTGGGAAGCTCACTCACTTTGTTTCGTTGTATAGTATAGTTAACAATAATTGCCTTATATTATATTGTAATAGACACTTAGATAATAGATTTTCGAATTTGAATATCTCTGATGTGCGGTCGTTGTGAAAGGCCTTTCATATAACCTCGCCCTCTATTTCTGCAAATCGCCAATTTCACATTATATGCTTTCATTTCACACTCAACGCTTTACACAGATACGAGACAAACTTTGGTGCGTAGTTAACTTATGCAAATTCTCCACATTTACACTTAACGCACATTGGGGATAATTTATCCAGACTCTAGGCACTTTAACTCCTCCATTACTTCAGTCTGGAAAGTTAGGGAGAAGAACACTAATGTGTGGTGCAAGCAGTTTTATGCTAAAATACGTATGTTTTTAAATTGTGATACTTTTATTAATTCCTTAATTAATTACGGGTAATATTTTTATAGTAATGATATTTTGATTATATGTTACTCTAAACAAGTACTGAATTTCTTATATAAAATGCAAATCTCGGATTGATTTACGAAGCCATTAACTATATTTTAAATTCAAAAATTACATTAGCTTACATAGACTATGAAATCCTTAGAATAAATCAAGTGGGCGTTGCAAATAAAGGATAAAGAGGAACCCTAAAATGTAAGAAAGTAATTCGAAATGTATGATTTGTTTAATATATAATTCAAATAAGAGTACTTCATTCTTTTATGTTTGTTCTATATAATTAAATTTACTTTGTATTTTAACCCTATTTTGTTAAACTTATTGGTAACCGTATATTGTTTTAGATCAATTTTATTTGAATATAAGGTGCAGCTATTTTCTGTCATTTGTAATTTATATGGTTTGTTACTACTGCATATATCTAACTTTTCTTTGAAGTTCTATCACTATCACTTTTACTACAGCAATTCCAGGCGTACATAATTAAGTACACAGCGTTTATTGAATCGCAAGAGTAATCCAAAAGTTATAATTTTTCGACTGATTTCTCTGGTAAGAACGCCATATTGTAATCGACAAAACATTACTTTTAATATTTCATCTTTTTGAACACCATTCACTTTTTAGCTCGATATCTATATTTGTACCCCAGAATAAAAGTGTATGTAAATTGTTCAGGAGAAGCATTTAAAGTTTTTTTAAACAAGAATATTCTGTTATCTATGTCAGTTCAAATTCAAATTCAATACAGTTTATTTATATTATGGTACAATTATTGATTATGGGAATATTAACAATTTCAGTCGACTGCGCAGGCGAGGTACCTCTTCAGCCGGTTGATTACATAGTTTTTTGTGATATAATTAGATTTTATTTTAATTTCATAACATGTTATACTTAATGTCTAGAGCAAAAAAAAAGACATATTTAATTTGGATTTACTTCACTTAATTTAGTAGTATTTCATTTATTCAATGAGGATCGTTGTGGGCGGGACACGTGGGTGGGTGGGTGTGGATGCCTTAGAAGCAGGTGGGCTGGTTCTTGGGAGTACCAAAATGGACCGGGATCCCGGAAGTCGGTATAGCTTCTTGTGGGTGTTACCTGTAGTGAATAGAAAAGCTTATTAGTATTATTATTATGGTGCTTGTTAATTGAATTTTATGTGTTGTATAAGTGATGGTTTGATGTCAATTTTTAGTAGGGAATGGTATTTTGTGTTAGTAATGTACTGATACTGTTAGCTATACTTATCACGGCATCCCTACTCATCGCCGTTCCGGAAGGATTTACACGAAAAGGGCAAACACCTCCTGACCGTGTGTGAAGATTACTCGCCACAAGTCAGTCGCAGTTTGTGCCGAAACTAAAGCCGCTGCCACCCGTTGGATGACAGGTAGGACCTTCACCATATCTAATCATCCGAGGAAGTCGAATCCTAGAGCGGGTGAAGCGGGCTTTTTACGTCTGCGGCTATCACCGCATCCGTTCAGCCATCTCGCTACCGCTCGCCGTCGCTTTGGCGTAACTAACGCCGGCTCGGACTAGGGAGGGTGCTGCTGTGGGCGGTGTCCTCTACTGTCGATGTTGAGGTGGATCTTCGGTCTTCTTCCGCTGCGGGGACTTCGGGAAATACCCCTGAAGTTGGCCGGATGATCACCACCACAGTTTACGCACATTGCCCGGTCCGTATGGAGTTTGGTGCACTCACTGGGGTGGTGGTGTCATGCACACTTGACACAGCGTGCCGCCGCTCTACAGCAACGCTGTGCGTGACGGAATTCCTCTTTGCCTGATAGGTATGGTACGGTGTACCATGCCTATCCATTTACCGCACTAGCTTGTCACGGTCCTTGGCAGGGGCAGGCTGGATCCGCTATCCCTCGGCGATTGCCTTCACATGTGTGAAGACGTTCCCTCGGTGGTCTAATTCGCGGGAAAGGGCAATCCAGTTCTCCCTCTCGCGAAGGATTACTGGCGGCACCCTCTCCCTGGCAGCGGAGACCCTTCGACATCCGGGTGGTCCCTTGTGTCAGCGTGGGCCTCGAACGCGTTGATCACCGTTGTGGGCGTGGTCGGGCGGTCACTCGATGGTTTCTTCGGCTTTTTCTTCTAGAGCCGGAACCCGTCGGAAGGTGGCGATTCTTCTTGTGCAGAAACGGGCATTGTTGCTTCTAGAAACGGTATAGCAGCAATGTCTTCATCTATTTTCTTGAGTTCTCTTTTCTTTTTCCTCTTGCTCTTCTTAGGGTTGTCTTTCACGAAGAAGGGCGAGGGGGACCTGCTCACCGGTCAGCACGACGTCATCGAGTAGAGGGAAAAACTCGAGCTCGTAACAACTCCGAAGAGCGTACGGGGTCTGGATTTCTACCTGGCATCGTGAAAACGACGCAGGTAGCAGAACGTAGCGCACGGCTGAAATTTTAACAAAGTACGGTTACAATGTCAAAACGCAACGATCATTGACTTTCTTGCGATCTATGTCAGTTCTTGCATTGAGTATATATAGGGGAAGAGACGTATTCTTACGCGTGTATTTGAAATTCTGCAGGAGACGTGAGAATCCTAGGTGACACTAAAAATTCGGTATTGTGCGAAACACGAAACGGGTAGCATTACGCGTAGTACCGCAGCACGTTCCAGAGACGCACTAGCCGACATGCCCAACGCAGGGCATCGTTGCAATTATTTAGTAGACTGCCGTAATACTCGAATTAGTAAAAAAAAACATTTTTCACATTTCCGAAGGATCCAAAGCGGTTAAAAGAATGGGTTAAACATTGTGGAAATGCCAATTTAGTAACAATAGAAAACAATAAGTTGAAACATAAATTGCAAAGTGTTATTGTTTTTATCTTTAAATATCAAAATGGAAATTAAATTTAAAAAATCGGTTTCTTTCTACTTTTTATATTTATTATTTATTATTATTAGCATTATAAGAAGAAAGTGAACTACAAATTTTCTCTAGAGATTACGATTTAGAGACAATCAGTTATTTAACGGGCCAACAAATGAATTTCGAAATATTATATCTACCGTACTTTTATTATGTCATAATTACTAATAAAGGCAAAGGCAAATGTTTGTTTAAGTAATTTTAACTGCCACTGCCACTTAGATGAGGTTTTAAATTTGATGTTCAAAATGGTGATAAGACGTATGTTTATATATAAACTCACAATTCTCATGAAAAATAAAATAAATACGTAAGTAAATTGAAAAATAAATACTATTTATTATAAATGTTAATTATAGGTATAAATAGTGAATAGCATTTTTGAACGCTTGATGATGGTTCAATTTTTAAATACGGTACTGGCAAGTGCGAAAACATCGCGCACTGCCTTTAGTTTCATAAATTCCGTGAGCGCACGATGCCGCCACTTCTCGATGCAGCAATTTGTGCGCGAGGGAAGAAGAAAACTATTAAATAAAGAAAGATATACTTGACATTTATCGACACGGCAGTGGCTCTTCTTCCCCAATATATATATATATATATATATATATATATATATATATATATATGCAATGGTTCTAGCTTATTTAATTAGATTTTGTTTCTATATTAGTAGTTGGCTTCTCTTTTCATCGTGATATAATTTATGGAGAACACTTTTTAGAAATTTAAGAAAAAAAGTAAAAAATTTGGTTTAGAGGACTTAGTATAACTACGTTTAATATTTTTGGGATTTAACCCTTAATAAGACAAAGGAAACATAATTTTTACCTTATTTTGACGCCAAAATGGGTACTGACACCTTAAATACACAGAACGTAAAATTCTGTGGCAATCAGAATTTTTGCATCTGTATTGTAATCAGCTATTCAATTTACCCACAAAAGTCAACCAATATTTTATTTTGAACAATTCTTTCCTCATGATCAAATTGTTACTCAGACTAATTTATATGCTTTACAGAAGGGTAGCAAAAATTGCACTAATACTAATAGAAAAGAAATACGGGCCTTACTGACTGTGTTGATTTTAATGGGACCTGACCCATTTTATAACAATCCTGTAATAATATCGAACACCTTTACAATAACGAGATTCAAAAAATTGTTAGCGAATATTCACCTCAATGACAATGTAGCAGCTCCAGAGAGAGGTTCTTCTGACTATGATACATTATACAAGATAAGACCACTTATAATACGACTGAATGAAATTTATAAAGAACAAGCCAAATCTGGGGGTACGTTCTCCATAGATGAGTGTGTGGTGAAATTCAAAGGACGTAATTCTATAAAGCAGTATATGCTGAAGAATCCGATTAAACGTGGATATAAAATTTGGGAAAATGGCGAAGCTACTACTGGGTATCTATAGCAGTTTATTATCTATACTGGAAAATCAGAAGGTGGTGAAAATTATGGCTTGGATTACTATGTTGTCACTGAATTATGTGAAGACCATAAAAATCTTTGGTGGTTTTTGATAATTTTTTTACAAGTTTCAAATTATTCATCATTCAATCATTGCCAATGCAGCACAGCCTAGGGCTATATGGCCACTAATCTTAAACATGGTGGGCAGCAACCACACCGTGATATAATCTATTGTTACACGTCCAAACCGCACTAGGTGTCGCGGGCCGGCTACATTAGAAATGGGCGTGTTCGATATAAGGAGTAAAATGATTGAAAGGTAGTTTCAAACACCTTACATTTACTATTAATCTGCAACTTATAAAGCTCAATCCGTGAAAAATTGTCTCTAGGCGCCACCACAATCTTAAATTTTGCTAAAATAAATAGTCTTAGGCGGGATGATAAATTAATCCTATCTGACTGTGGAAGACAGGATCTTAACCTACTCAGTAAAACCATTCACCATTCAAATTCAATGACACTTCATAATAAATTGATCCAAAAGCTTAAGAAAATTCTGAAATACACGGGTCACCGTAAACTTGTTAAACACACCCTGTACAAATGAAAATTTCCAAATGGTAAGACGTTAACTTGAATACTTTTTAAGTATCACTCGTATACCTGTAAATTTATATTTCTAACTGTCACAAAACTTTGAATTAAATAAATATTCCCAATTTAGAAAATTCTAAATAAATTAAATGAGATTGGTTTAACAATGAATTGTTATCTAAAAAAAATGTTCGTTAATTACTGAATAATTCAACAGCAGTTAGTGCTTGTATCATCAATAATATCGTTATATTTTTATCTTTTATCTTTAAAATCGTATTTAGACATTCATTAATAGGTTTAAACTTTAATACTTTAAAACTGTAATTTATGCTGAATAAAGAAAAATAATCAAAATAATAATAAGTACTTTGTTTGTAGTGTTCTGCATTAATATTTCAAAGCTAAAATGAAATTTTGTGATCGATCTAGCTCATTACTCAATTTCCAATCGATCCTTAAATTAAAAAATATGCAAAGACTAATTTTACTTATCAGAAGGTTAACCAGTTAAGCACACAATTGACACAAATAAAGGACAAAATAAATTAAACATTCAACCAAGTAACGACCACACCTCAAATTAGAATACTCGCTTATATACCTTCTGCCCGCCATATTACCAATACGTCACAATAAATTCGCGCTAAGATCAGAATTCACCTACCACAATTGAGTATTTCATGCGTTTCTTTGCCGCGTGAAAGGTTCCAACGTGGACGAAGACGCTAACGATGCGAAATAAACGTAGCCATCTTGAATTACTTTGTAAATTCACTAAAAACTTTCCGAAGAAATCATCAATTGTAATGTCATTGTAGATTGACCAGATTATCTCTCAACTTTCTATGCAAATCTCGCATGTGCGCAAATCTTATTTCCGTCAAGCTCCCTCACATTCTATCGACTTCATTCTTGACCATGTATTATATTTTCCATTATTGAACAATATTACAAAAATTTCTACAAACAAAAATATGCATTCATATTCCTTACCACATGTTAATAAAATACCAATATGTCATAAGCTCACTCACTTACACGTCTACATCCATTTCTTTATTTCAAATCCTCCATACACTGTAGCAAAAAGACCAGTAGTTTTACCAGTGCCATATCAATAAAAATTTACTGAAAACATTATTTCTCAACCAAATTTAACGCTTTCAACACGAACATTCAAATATTCCTTCACACGATAACCAATGTCTCACTAAATTCCAGTGGCGTATTATTTACACCAACTTACATACGCATCACTTCAGCTACATTCAAAACACGTCACATACGTTATCAAAATACTACACATACACGGTGCATCAAAATAACCTTCCACTATCCGTGAAGCGATCCAAACTTACTACAAATTCAAATTCATCCGACTAAACGGGATGTAATTTTAGATTCCTCTCCTACATTGATGAGTGAATCACCCACACCAACCACATTCAATCTATGCGCGGGACTGTAACCATCGACGCTGAGAGGTTTGGTAGCCGTGCCCAAACGACTCCTTCCTGTCTAGCGCCTGCCTCCTGTTTTCGACATCTTTCATATATATATATATATATATATATATATATATATATATATATATATATATATATATATATATATATATATGAATATATAATATGAATGGAGACATTCAACCAAAATATAAAGACCTCAAATGTTCAAGTCACAAATCCGTAAATCAATTCAATTCATTATTACTGGACTACAGTTTAATAATAAATACTACACACTTATTTCTGTAAAAAAGTAAACTTTTTTCTGGTTCTCAAAATATATTTTCAAAATTGTATCTTTTCATTATACAATACTGAAATTTTCAGAAATAGCACAATAACGCTGCTAAGAACTCATGTGTCAGCAAGGTTATGAAATGAAAAAATTAAAAATACGAAAATGTATCCAATCTCTTTCGTTAACTTAACAAAAATTCCTAGACAGTTTGAAAAATTGGTAATCTATGTCATGGAGGTCACCACTTACCAATTTTTATGTCTGTACCTATTTGAGTACTGTGGGATAAAATGGGTTAAACAGAATATTGTGCGGTGAGCATTTCACAACGATTCATACTTCTAGTTTTTAGAAAATCATCCATTAGATAAGGCAGATTTAATTTCAGATAAGATTGAATTTTAATGTGTTGTGTCTTATATGCGGATGATTGGAAAGTCAACTCTAATTTCGTTAATTGTTTGACGGCAGCCCTGTAGCCGAAAGAAGACAAATAATGTGGCAACAAAATGGTACATACCGACCTATGAATGTTATTGTAATGGATGATTTAAATAGACCATTTTCCCAAATTGAGGCCAATTCTAGTAGCCTATACGATCCTCCAACTAGATTTTTTTTTCTACGCGTTTAACTTAAATTTGTTGCATATAGTACAAAAATTTCACTAATCAAAAAAAAGTTTAAATATTTTGCAATTTATTTAATGGTGTGCATTTATATTTTCAGGAGTATGTTTTGTTTATTACGTTAAATGCTTAATTTTATTGTTATTTTTCTATTAGACCTATTAGAACTGATATTATTTGGAAATACCCCGTACATTTTCTATAAAAACTATAATACACGATTACAATATGATCAAGGCAAACACTTTAATAATCTGCTGGGGTAAAAATTAATGGGTTGGATACAATTACCCTTATATTTTCATTGAAAAGATTGCAAATTGAATAAAACTTAAATGAGTTTATTCCTTACAAATCAAAGTTTCTAATATACTTTAGACAAATTGAAGATTTAACTTTTTATTTACAGTACATTAAATAGTTTTACAAGCGCACCCCAGCAATAGGGTGTGATGCTTTGATTCCTTTTTTTTGAAATTGACTTCTCAAGTTAGTTCGAGTACTGCACTCTAAAAGAAAAGTTGATGATTTAGTTCACTATGTCAAAATAATAAGGTTGAAGAGTATTATTAAAATTTGAGAAACTTTTGTAAGCATTATGAAATATACCACAAATACTCGTATATGGCGTATGTAGAATTACGGTTAATTTGCTTCGTTGTGCGACAATGTTCAGATATTGTGGACTGTAAGGGAACCTATTTGTTATGGTCTAACAACATAAATAAAGCGCTGGAAAATAACTTAAATACAAAGCGATATAACCGCATATAAATTACTGCTGCTTTACTTGTTTTAATAAATTTAATTCTGACATTTGGTAATTGTTTTTAACTATATCTATATCTAAATTTAAGTATGAAGCGATCATCCACCAAATACCCTTATGATCTAATGAAGAAGGCATTACTATATATAACAAACCGCACACATCCTGCGGGTGGTTTTCCAGTTTAATTGGAATTAGCCAACCCTTGATGTCAGAGCGTAGCAAAAGTTAACAAAGATTATTAAATACCCTTACCAGACTCGAGTAGTATTACAAAGGGATTAAGAAAGATCTCACAGATGCAAATATTATTTTACATGAAATATTTTCAACGAATACACTTAAAATTAATTGTTTTTAATTATTTACGAAATACAAGAATCGAACCATGATGAAACGGTTATTACCTTGTATAGTATACGTATATACATGCATGAAAAAGATTTTGTCTTAGCAATCATGTGTTTAAATAATTATGCATATAGCTTATTCTAGGAATTAATTTATTATAAAAATAATAAACAATAGGTAAAGAATAATTATTTTCATTATTATTACTATAGTATGATATTCAATTATGTTATGTATTTGCTGAGTTTAAAAATCAATTTTAACGTTTATCGTAAATATGATTTTGACATAAGGTCACTCAATACCATTTTAAGACGTGCGGGTGTAAATGTATTTAAAATGTTATTTTTTCGGTCCCTACCTTATGTATTTAGGCAGCAACCTACATCTAGTAGCGGTTAATTTAGACTTCATGATACCAGTATCTCTGGGCGGAAAAAATGTTGAAGTGTAATTATGTGAAATTAATAAAGTTTTTAAGTGGACATTAAATGAAAACTGAACCCATTTAAATATTTAGACTACAGAAAATTATATACCTTGGATACATAAATATTTACTGTTAAAACTTTTATGTGTAAATTATTTATAAAACATTAACTTTTGGAAATATTTCAATTGACCTATTATTAATTTTACATTGACATTTGCTTTTATTCACTGATGATGATTATTAACTTATCATGGATAATGAGTAATTTTTTAGGGTTTTTAACTATTTTAATTTGAGTTAATGTTTTTAAAAGAATTGTTTGAAACTCTATTACTAAAATAAGTAGATATTTTTCTTGTCCAGTGAAATTCTACTTCCGTAGTTTGTTGATGTTTATGCTGTTTCTTTTGAATCTCCTTTCAATTACGCTGAAGCACTTTTTAACTTTTAAAAACGAGTTTTTAAGTTTTAAGTAAGAACATCTTTTCTTCTACTTCACCTATTAATCTTCAACAATTTGATATTACTATGACTAATAATTATTAAATTTTTGCTACAGTAATTTAGACTGTTGTTAAAGGACTAATTTTTACTAAGCTTTTGCTTTTGCAAACGGGTAGCTGATTAAGCTCAATGAAGTCGGTCGTAGACGTTGTTGAATAGTTGGAACAATTCTACCCACATTTAGTTACCTTTACAATAGCTCAATAATCGGTAATGTATCTATAGGCGCCACTGTAGTCGAAATTTTGTGCCGGGGTCGAGTATTGAGCCAATTCTATCTTTTAAATATAAAATCTTATTAATAAATAAACTCAGCTTGAGCCCCCGAAAATACTTACATATTCTAGGGAATGTGCTGCACGCTACACGTTCACTAATATCAATTTATTAAATAAACAAATATATTATGATTTAAAAGCATTACTTAAATTATTGAACTAGTGTGACCATATGGTTATACCATTTTTTGTAAAAAATAAAGAAAAAAAGTTAAAATCATTAGTAAATATAATTTCGTAATTAAAATCTATAAACTTGCTCTACTTTAAATAATAAAAATTCCACCTTTGAAGGGTTAATGTTGCTACTGCTTTTCTTCCATTTGTAACTAAGGTTACAGATACAATTGAAAAAATCCTAATTAATCATGGCATTAGTACTGCTTTTAAACCTACAAAAGATAAAGAAGCGTAGCTTTGATACAGGACGTGAACAATATAGGAGATTTTGTAGATTGCGTCAACCAGAGAAGTCTGATTTACTGCAATAATTTAGCATATGCAGTTAAAATTGAAAATCATATTAACCAAATACTATTTCTTTGTTAGATCTTTAATTGATGTCACGTTTATTTGTGAATGCGTTTATCAAATTGAAACTTTTCACAACTTTACACATACATCATAACTTGATAAAATATTGTTAAATTTGTTCTTTGATTATAACATTTTTCACTGTTAGCCTTCGTCCGTTAGAGGGTGTTCTAATTTGTCATCATTAAGACAGTTTAATAATATTTAACTTATTAAAGATCTAGCTATTTTTTGGTAAAATAAAATAAACTAGAATTAGATTCAATAGTTGGGTTTATACGTTTATCAAACTGTTATATTAATAGCAGGCTTATATAAATTTATTTTGAGATCTTAAATAATTCTTAAAGTTATTAACATTTGAGGAGGACGACGAGAATGAATGAGGTGCAAAAATATCAAAAAATTTGTAATCTCTTGACATACCTACGTCATCTCTTCTTGAAAATCTGCAAACAAGAATATCTCCTTCAGTGTCTAATCACGCAAGAATAAAGAGAAGCTGAAATAAAATAACTCTGAAAATAAATATACCTTTCCTGTAGTCACTAGACGGATTTTAATTGGTATCGTGGGCGGCCACCGTATGCATGTGAGCGAGCGCGTTGGGAATTTACTTCGGACTCTCTTTAAAGGTGATTGCGTTATTGTTGTCACTAGTCCGTTATGCATTCAAATCTATTATGCTGATCACTCGCATGTCAAAAATTTTAGTTACATCTCGTTTTTGTAAATACGTATTCAAAAACACTTCTAGTATTAACTAATACTTAATTTTTTTTTAAACATCACACTTTCAGGGTTTTGGGCATAAATTCCCTTTTGTCACTGGCCGGCACATTTTCACTACTGTATGTAAATTGTTTATAGCAAGATTTGTCTACCTTAAAAATTTGGAAACGTGTACTTACGGTTCTACTGCATCTACTGTTAAATTCCATATCACATAAGTATCTTTGTTATGCTATTATACACGTGTAAATTGCTTTTAATGAAATTATTTGTAATTTATAAGGGCTATATTGTTCCACGAAACTATAACATCTACGCGTGGCTATTTTAATGCCTTCTTCTCACAGACTCTAAAGTGACAAGGGTTTTATAACGCTCTTGATGATGTTCGAAATATCGATTTGTTTACATTACAAGAAATTTTACATAAATAAATGCTAATTTATCATATAAAGCAAGCTTGAATTAGAAATCCATCACTTCTATAATTTTGCTCATAATTCAATTACTTTAAACTTTAAACACGATAAAATTAATTAGTACTCTCAGAATCCATATTTATTCACCAAAATCGGACCTTATTGACATGTCCTCACATGAATAATTCGAATAGGTAATATACAATTTTGTCTTTGGATACTATAATGGGACACATATAGAGTAAATTGAATTTTGAATTTCTCCGAAGGTACATCCCTTATCTAGCATTCACTGAAAATAATAATTTTTTTTATTAATTAAATTAACATGTACGAGCAAAAAGAAAAATTTGAAGTATAAATAGTTAAAATTATTTTTATGTGCTATTAAAACTGTTATTGAAAGGAATATATACAGAGCAAAGTGAAACTGAAGGCAAGA
Organism: Vesta saturnalis; assembly: GCA_036346205.1. Lineage (NCBI taxonomy): Eukaryota > Metazoa > Arthropoda > Insecta > Coleoptera > Lampyridae > Vesta > Vesta saturnalis. Next base: position 926,312 of record JARFJB010001982.1, read on the forward strand.
GTACTTCTTTTAAGCGACCTAATAATTGCAATTGTGCAACAATAGATATAAAAATACCTGTAGACGAGTGCATTGAAAATACCACAACTAAGTTGAAAATTTTAAAAAGCTAATGAAATTCGTTTGAAAAGATATGAGTTATAGGTGACACTAGCTAATTTCGCATGAAGTGTCTCGCAACGTCATTATTTATTGACATATAACAGAATAAAAATTTTATATATTAGTCTAGTAGTGTCGAACGCAATTATAAATTAGTTGTGCGTTGAACTGGTGTTAAAAATGAAAACACATTGGTTCTTGTGATCACCAAGTTGCGAAAGAATATATAGCGACAAAAGCGTGAGATGTTTGCATTTCATATAATGAAATCCGTGTTTTATTCCTTTTACTTGACATAATTAGTAGTACATAGTAATTTATTGATATAAAAAAATTTCTTTCCTGTACTCAATGTAATCAAACCGTTTTGTTTGCATCAGTTTTTCAATTAATAACATTTCGTTATTAAAAATATTCAGCTTAAACATTCAATTTTTTCGATGACTGAATTCTAATCGTCGAGGTGTTTATTGAATCTGTATCTATTAAATATTAAATTTGATCAATTACTTTTGGGAGTGTTGAGTGAATACTTCCACCAGGTAACCCTATTTGTTGAAATCAACATTTACATTCCGATAAGGATAAATGTTTAATACAACACAAAAAAAGGGGGTTTATGATAAAATGATAATCAAATAACTTAATTAAATAACAAATGTCATAAAAACTAGCGTTACACAAAAGCTATCTGAAAAATAACCCAAATTCCACAGCTCTCAGCACTCATCCGAACAAAACAGGTCACGTGATATTTATTATTCTTATTCCGCTACGAAAGAGGAAGCACGTATCAAAAGCGTCCGTAGTTGACAGTTTGAGGAGTAAGGTGAGATTTCCGCCGCAACCTGTGAAGCGTACCACAGAAGCTATTCCTCTATCGTTTATGTATGTGTGGGATATGTTAAATGTTGACTATATTGTGTTAGTGAAATCCTGATTACCACAGTTCGATCGAGTAACGAAACCGTCATTGGAGCATCACTAAGGAAATTTACAGTGAGCTTCACTATCTTAAAGATTATTGATATTTTGCAATAAACTTTAATTAAAAATGGAACAATCGTTTCAATAGTACTCTGTATTAAGCACTAGTAGTACTGTCAGTGATTAAATCAACTATCAACAGTAGCGTGATAAAACACTATCGCGTTTGTTTTTTAAATTGCCGGTAGTTCGTTTTTCAGTCGCTCGTAATGTTTTGAAAAGCAGAAGCAGGATCCAAAATCTGCGATCAGTCTGCTTTAAGAAGACTGAAATCTCGACCAGGTTATTTGTTCTGAAGAGCGCTTATATTACGTGTTGTAAAACTGAATAATCCGTCTCGTTTGGCTTTTTAATTAGTTATTAATGAAAATTAATAAATTTGTTGCATGTTTAGATATAAGTTTTATACTAATACTAGATTAGTTGTTTATACATTTTCAAATCGAATGTTATTAAATTTGTTAAGCTCACTTTGTGTTATCAATGTTATATCCACTAACTCAAAACCATATTTGAAAGAATTTGCGCCCACAAAGATACCCTGACTAAAAAGATGTATCGGGTCAACGCACTAAATAAACAAAGAACAATTTCCTCTCTAAGCTGGATTTCAAATCTAAAAAATTTTATTTAAAAAATATTGCACAATAAATAATTCGAAGTTACTTTCACTAATTAAAAAACTATAAAATCTTTAAGAGTATAATGTTGAATTTATTCGCAATGATGCAATTTTAAAAAAATATATCTAATTAAAGTATCTTGACTTTACTGATAATAATGCTACCCTTCTCAAGTTATTGTAGCGCATCACATTGACTTCTTAGCAATAAGTAAAACCTTAGAATTTATTTACACGTCTAATATTGGACAACCCGCAAAACTTAAATCTGATAAAAAGAATCAAATTAGCTTTGCGCAATTAATTTTGGAAACTGGAACAAAACCACCAAGAAAACCCAGTTTTTTGATAAATAAGTAATTTTACAAATACATTAATAAACCAAAGAATAAAAAAAAAACAAAGAAAAGGTTCAATGTGCGATTATAACAAAATACCGTCAACTCAGGTTAAAGTGCGTACAAAATTATAATATTAAAATGAAAAGCAGTTTAACAACACATGAACACAATAAAAAAAACAAACAGTGAAATGACACCCACAACTGTATTATAAATAAGCCGGAATTAAAACTGTGACACCAAATATGTGACCGTTATACAACCAATCATGCCGGCATTTGAGTGCAGTAAAGTAAATAGGAAAACAATAATGCAGATTACGTTACGAGCAGTAGAATTAAACAGTTAGCAATGCAGTTTAACTACACTTAGATAACGACAAAGAAAGTGGAGGAAGAATTTACACATACACAATCATATCGTGAATAAAAGCACAAAAATACGTTCGTACAATTACAAAAAATTACATATGTGAAGAAATCAGTTCGTACGCAAACAATCAGTTACGTTAACAAAGTGACCGATAACATACCCTCCACCAATATCGCGAAAGTTTGAGTGACTACGTTAGAAACTACAGCATCCCTTTCTCAGGTTACACGTTCATCTGTACATCCCTCTGCATTTAAAGACAATAAGAATGGGTTAGTTTAACATCTAAAGCCGTGGTATTTAGTTTTATGAAATCTGACGTACAGATGGAATTCGAAGCTGTTTTAATGACATCTGGATCCGTTTTTGTAAACCCCGGTATCGTTAATAACAATTAACTGAGGTTTATTTTGCCACGTTCGTCCACGCATTAAGTCCTCGCACGGTCGAAAACAGTAAACAACGCCAACTCAATCCAGCAATAATGGAAAGGAAAACTGTGTAATTTTTTTGTAAACAACTTAAGAACTTAATAAGCTTACGAGATAGCGTATAGGCAATTAAACTACTACCGCATTACTGCCCTTTATTATCAACAGACAACTCTGCGCGATTCAATATCTCGTGATTATTAAATAGCAAGGAAATGACCGATTATCAATAGCATGCTTTAATCTACATTCAAATATCTACTTACGCTTGAATATAATCACCAAATCACCAACACTTTATTATTATTTGTGGATACGTTTGTTTATACTGCCACTTTAATTTTGTGAAAAACTTACACTAAAATCAACACAAAAAAAAAGAAAAGGGCAAATTTGAGTTTTTAGTTTTTATTAAAACTGAAACGATAAATATTTATAATCGCAACGGTTTATAAAACAATAGAACGGCACGACTCACTCGAACCTCCAACTGCAACTAACTTTTGTACTCCTAAATCCACCTCAATTTTTAAAAGTTCTAAAAAACAACAAAAAATATTCCGTGGGAACATTTTCATATTTATTATTAAAAAGAAGTATTAATTTTTAAAATATTCACTCCTCCGTAGCAAACGCTACTTGTCTGGAATTTTAAAGTAACAGACAAAGCCATCTTTTGGATTTGTAGTATGTTCTAATGTAATTAATTACTGACTGAGGACGTTTTAACCCAATTCCGTGCGTTTTAACGATTCCTCACGGTCTTTGGGTAAAGGCAGTTTCGAGAGAACGTCTGTTTTCTACTTCAACATGTTTCTTTTTCTTTTCAACCCTTGATTACGTACATTTAAACCTTAGTTGTCTAAAATACATAAAACATCCCGAAAAACATTATCTAATTACGACTCATTGATAAGATATTAAAACCCATTAATTATCTTTTCTTTTGCGGTAACAATGCGAAAGTGTTTAAGGTTTTATTTTATATGTCTAGCAGTATATATAGTAAAGTTGCCTGTTGGGACCGTTTTATATTAAACGGACCTAAACCTTTGACAAAGAATATATCAAATTATGAAAACCTTTGAGAACTTTCTTAATAGTATATAATATTTTAAACTTCACCTCACTGTGAGTGCGACCTTAGTTGTTATGAAGGCATCTCCTTATTTTAAGGCATTATGCACTTTATTACTACATTACAAATTTACATATCAGTACGTAATGTAAAGTTTTTAATTTATGTGTTCAGATACACGTAAGTACACGAAATCTTTAAAAATCGGTATTATATACCTTACCTATATGAGATGTATCCAAACTTTGAAAGGTTGATTAAAAAGTTGTTACAGGCCAAAAACCCATTAAAGCATCAAGCCCGTAAAGGATATTGCGCGCACGGCATAGCTCAGTGGTGTCGGCGGTGTTCTTACTGAATGCTGCAAAGGACACTTTTCACAACGCCAAAAACGTGACCTGTTAGAAACATTTATAGCGGGAAAACGTCATGAACTAAATGTTATAATGGCATAACAGGAAACCATAATGTTCACTCAGAATAAGGTGCTCTCCTACGTGAAAATTCTACTCCAAAAATATTTACGCAAAGTTCATCTAAATCTCAATAAAATATTACGCTTCATCTAAAAGACGCAAAGTTGCGACAAGAAAACTAAAACTCATTAAACATTCCGATAAACTCAGCGCTAAAATCATTGGCTCAAATATCTAAAAAACTGATCAATGTGGTAATTAATTATTTAATTTCAAACGGAAAAAATACGTCGCCACAAATCTAAATCGATACGATCAAAAATTTATAGAATCCTAAAAATAAACGACAAAATCGAGGTGTAATTCCTAAAGTCGGGAAACTACACAGCTGCTATAACAAATAATCAAATCCGCTTACCTGTTCGGCAAATCACAGGTTGTCCTCAGACCAGCAAGTCTTCGCTATACCTGAAAGTCTGTAACGTGAAAAATCGATATAGGATAGATTGTATCATTTTGTCTGGTTACTGTTTCTAAAAGCTACCTTAAATAAGTATCTGTGACTTAAACATTTAGTAATGTGCTTTAAGCTTAATCGTATCCATTTCTTTACTATAATGATTTAAAATTTATGTATTTACGGCATTTACTAATGAGTATGATGGATTAAATGATTTCTTTCAGCACGTTTACTTTTCTATGTTATACAAAATTGTTCCTTTACTGTAGCTAATTTCTACTTCACATAGGATTATCTTTTATGGCGTGTACGTTTTTACGTTATACGAAAATATTTCTCTTTCGTATATACCGTTGTATTTCAAACGTTGTTCGTTTTTAGTTCCCCTAGTTTAACGTGTTGAAGTTTTCTGTAGTTATTTACCATTTACAAAAAAAATTATTTTAATTAATACCTATATCTCTGAGTTGTCCGTAGATCTGGTGATTGGTATACTTAACTCTGAAAAGGGATCTGTTATTTTGCTGTTTCAAAATATAGATGGCGCTATTTCTTAATAAACACACTGTATAAAAACGGTTTATTCTGTTAACAAAACAAAAATTCTGTTTTGGTAACAATGATTTGATAGGAATATTTTTCAAGTTGTAAAATTGTTTCTTGAGGCGTTGGCTTTCTTTTCAAAACTACCATTGCTGTGGAAAGTTTGAAATTTCTAGAAAATTTTCCTTTTTCTATTTCGTAGATGTTAAGCATAATTTTTTTTTTTTGAAAATTGTCACAATATAGTATCGCTTTGTTGTATAAAAGTGATATAATCGCTATTAAAGGCGGATGTAATAGAAATAATTCACTCCATCCACAAATTTTCGGTAAGCCGTATCAAATCTCGTTAACCTCGTTGTAATTAGAACTTTTCTTTCAGGTTTCAAACACAAAAGAATTTTATATTACTTCTTCAAAGAAATTGATGTAACCAATTGGTTAAGACATTTAGACTAATGCTCGCATTCGACCTTAGAGGTAACATAGTCTCACTGAATAAACACCGTTCTAATCCTTTACATTCGATTTAGCACTTAAGTTTCCATATAACTTTACCGTTACGATTACATCAAAGTTTATGTTTACATTTGGTTTTGTCTTTATTGATGTAACAAGATTACCCATTCTGTATCTCTTCGGCTTATTGTTTGGATTATGCTGCTGATAAACTGCGGTCGGCTGTCTCACGTACTTGCGATCGCGTGATCGTTGAGGTTACACCTATACTGGAGCTGGTGGAATCCTGACTACCTTGAATAACGCATAAGTACTCCCAAACACAGGTCAGCTATGTGTAAATTGCCTCCAGAAGATTACGATCGCCTACAACGAAATTAAGTACATTTACCTTAATTCGTTAGCAAGTATTTGACAAACATTTTTTACCTCCGAATACAACTCGTACCTAAATTGCCTTCAGCAGGTTGCGTTCGCCTACAACGAAATTAAATACATTTATATTAATTCTGTCAGCGAATATTTGCTAAACATGTTACCTTTAGTGTAAGTTCGGTGTCAGATTAATACCCGACTTTAGCTAATTTTAACACAATTTCTCTCATGTAGAACTGCTATATGTTAGTTAAACCATTCTTTAATATGTTACGCACAATCAACAATCAAAATTTTGAATAATTTTTGTTAAAATTGGTCTTATGTGCCACACCCAATATGGAGTAAATGTACAACCTTCATTTTGGGGATAATTAATTTTGTACTACTGTTTGTGTGGTCGTGCGCAGTAGCTTTGCTGCAACTTTTATGCTTATACCATGTAACTTTTTGTGTATCGTGATATTGAATCATGTCAATTTCGTGCTAGTTTAAATGCTACTCGGTAGCTCAAATATATAATATACACTATCGTTTTGTGGATAAGGTTGTTCGGACGAATTTCTTTTTCTAATTTACTTTGCTTAATTACTAATATTTATTTATTCGAAATAAATTGAGTGGACTGAACAATCTTTTCCAATTGTATTTATGGAATTTAATCAAAAAGGGGTTTGTATTCAGTTTTGTTAAACGAAAGGCAAAACTATTGTTTTTTTTTGGTATTATAATTATAAATTATAAATTACTGTGGGCGTAAGTACAAAATCACGACTTTCCCTCGTCAATCTCATTTTAACTTATATTTTTTTGGTTTTGGGGATAACATACATACTCTGTATAATTTGTTTCATTTATTATTCATATATTTATATAGCCATGCCATAACGTTTGGCTTATTGCCCCCTTTGTTGGGAAGTTCAAGAATAAAATATATTTACGTTTGTTGAGGGAATTGTCACTTATTTACTATTCCTATTACTCCCTGTTTCAAGCTTTACAGACTCTCTCCTTTTTTCAGGGATAAGAACCTACTTTCTTTTCCTTTTTTTAAAGCTTGTGGCGCCTATTTCGGTTCTTTCCTCACTGACCAGATTCTAACTTAAAACTATTTTATCGATACCTCCAAAACACCCATGCAATCCGAGTGCTCTGCGGTCTTCGGGCCATTTGATTGGGTTTTAGCCGAGCTCACTCATTTTCCCGTTTTATGCAGTAGACACGTGGCAAGGCTACAAATGTTCTCGAACGCTTATCTAAAATAATTGCTTGCCGCAATAATTCATCACTAATCTGATCAAAAAACGATAATTACTTTACTTAATAAATCTGATATTCTATAAACTTATTCTTCCAACAAAGGAAATCACTTTAAATCAATTTACTACCAGTCGTAATTAAATCAATTCGCCATCAAATATGCTCAAATTCCAGAAAATAATCAACCCTTGAAAGTTACCTTATAATTCAATAATCAATATCTTTCGACCGTAATTACTTTACTTCAAATAAACACAAAAATAATAACGTTAATTCAATGTTTAATAAATGAGTTTAACTTAAAAAAACACAATAAGTACATTAACCTAAAGATATGTATTATGAATAATAATAAAAATAACCATCGAGACTTTAACACTGTAACATTAATCAAATCATTCAATTCAAACTAAAATTACCTAGTGTACTTAAGACGCGGTGATACTAGCTAGTTTTATAAAAATGATTGTAAATCTGATTCATATGCCAAAATAACAGATGGTTTTAACAAATAAATTTCGTTCTCCTCCTAATGTCTTCGTCACATACAATTTCGATATAAATTCGCCGGTATAACACTCAGACAAATTTGGATTATAATACGGATGAATACGCTTGCATTCAAATTTAAACGATAAATTACTAGAAGTTAATCTAAATAGACAGCGTATTCAACCGTTTGTATATACAACAAAAAAAAATAAAATACACAAGAATTTACTAAAATTTGTCAACCACAGCCAAAAAAAAATGCACAGAAATATTTACCTTAATTTGGTTCAGCCCCTTTATTATACACCTGGTGGAAATCCAAAGGATGACCTCTGCGGCAGCGTCGGCAATATGATTGATGTAACTGCGCTCGAACTCCCAATAAAATTCAGCTTGTGAATTCTCTTTCAAGTTGCGTTTTGATTGATATTACAATTTGTTTTACGTGACACTAACATTTATACTTCCATAAAATTTGATTACTTTGCTTTGTCACTTTATGTTTTTTAAAAGAACGAAAAGCTTTTTATTTACTTCGAGTTATTTGTTATCGAATTAACTGCACACAGGAAGCAGTCAAAAAAGTTAACCTTGAACTCTAACAAACAAAATACATCCAAGTTCCGCACAAAATTAAAAAGCACCTAACGCGTTTCAATAGCTACGCTATCATCATCAGCGGTCTCATCGCTGATGATGATAGCTAAGCTATTGAAACGCGTTCGGTGTTTTTTAATTTTGTGTGGTATATGGGTGTATTTTGTTTGTTACAGATCTTGTCACAGTTCCAGTGTTCCAGATTTTTAAACCCTGAACTATTTTACTATTGATCCGCACACAAGATGAAATGGAACTCGACAAGATTTAATGTCCGGTACTTATGAACACCATTCCCTGGCAAGAAACACTAAATTATCCCCCCAAATTAAGGGTAACTGAAACTTCCAATGGTATCCTTCACTAAGCCTCCCAAAACGAGGCGTAAATGGTTTATTACCACCGAACCAACAAATCTTCGTGTGTGTGGCTGCGCAAACAAGAACCTTTCAAATACGGCATCCCTAACAAGACTGCTTTCAACCTTCTTCAGTATCTCCCTACTATGATAATTAACCAATCACAACAAATTACTACGTAAAATTTCGAATAGCGCCAAAAACGAATTGAATTCGACAGCCGAACTGAAAGAATTGCATCATCCATTGAAATTGCGTTCCCAAAAGGTACCTCTGTCATATGATAATGAAACTACTGTATTGAATCTTAATGTAGCGTATATAAAATCTTAGTTTAAGACCAAAATCTTATCAAAAATAAAAGGCAAATTAAATTCACAAAAGATAATTTTGTACTTAATAATTTTTACATGATGCAAATTTCAAATCAATTTAACAAAATCCACCAATATTTATAACAAGACCATTTATTTACATAAGAACATCTCTTTCACTAAAATAAGAAGATTCACGTGCGAACATAAATCGTAATTTCACTGCAAACTTTCATTTATTAAAGGCAACGAAGCCAAAAAACTACATAACTGACTCTCACGGAATAGCAATTCTAAACGTTAATTCGTACTAAAAATTCAGCTATTTACAAATGCATAAAAGGACAAAAAAAACGTTACTCGAAAAGCTTCCAAAAATGTATGCGTTATCAATTTCAGTTTCATGAACTTATACTACCTTTTCGATGTACGGGGTGGCCAACTAAGAATGCGAGGTACTGTATCTGGGAAACTATGCATCGTAGAGGCTTGCACAAAAACCTGGAAAAAATTATCATGTTTCTGAAATAGCCGCTAGGGGGCGTAGCTGCAATCTTGAATCTAAAAAAGTGATATTTATGTGAATTCTGCTATATTAATCTAATAAAAAAACCGGACAATACAAAAACCTGGAAAATATTTTCTAGTTTCTGAAATGGCCGCTAGGGGGCGTAACTGCAATCTTGAATCTAAAAAAGTTATGTTTCTGTGAATTCTGCTACATTAACCTAATAAAAAAATAACTGATCTTTAAAGTCGAGTATAATTTGAACTTTTTTTGTTTGGCACTTTTTGACGTATCTATAAAAATAAAGTGGTGGGCGGTATTCAAATGTTTCCTTAAATCACCCCCCGTATCTTCGAAACGACTAATCCGATTTTAACAAATTTGGGCACGTTGAAAAGAGCGTTTCTTGGGCTACAAATGTTAAAATAATTGAGGTTTTGTTAGTTTCAGATGTCGACGCTAGAGGGCTTTGTCCGACATTCAGGCAGAAACGGTTAATTTTCGCAAAAAAATTAAATGCATTGGTATGATTTTTTTTTCATGTGCAAGTAGTTAAATGATGCCTAAACAAGCTCGCGAAAACTACATCTCGATATCTTGTTCCTAACCTAAAATATCGGCCAAATAAAACTTTATACGAAAATCCCTTAAATTTTTTTTTAACTATATTTTTCTGGAATTGTTTCTGTTATGTAAGTTGTGGCCCTAACAAGGACCGATTTAAACCGATTTTAAATGCTTGAAATGCTGGCCATCACTCTGTGCATTGCTGAGGCCTCTTATGGGTAGACAAAAGTGCAGCTTCAATTTCGATTCTGAATAGGTTACCTAGAAATTGCGATTTTAAATGTTTGTAAATTTATACACCAGAATAAAATTACCCTTTTTGAAATTACCACGGGCAAGTAGGCAATGCTAAAAGTTATACGAAAGGCTTATTTTTTGTTTGTTTAAATGCATATTCACTATGGATATACACGAAAAATACAATTAATAGAAGCAGGCAATGGAAACAGATACCTAAACAAAACATACATAATCCTCAAATTGTCAATAGTTGTCAATACTTTCGCGTTTCTTTGAGCAATTTTTGTGCTTTCAAAATGCGTTTTACGAATAAAGAAGCTGTTGATATGCTTGCGGTTTATTTTGAATGTCTTCAGAATGCCGCAGTAGCTAATAGAATTGGAAAAACACAAGAAAATATTAACCGTGTACTGGGCTATATTGAAGGAAATCCTCATGTTAGCACAAGAGCATTATCCACTGAGTTGGGCATATCACGGACAACGGTTCAAAATATTTTGAAGGACCATAGGTAAGTTCTTAATTACTTTAAGAATGCACCCATATCATGTCGTTTTGCATCAGGCCTTGAAAGAGGAAGATTTTGATCGAAGGTTAGACTATTGCCATTGGATGTTAGGCATGATACGTGAAAATAGAGAATTTTTATTTCAAATTCTTTGGACCGATGAAGCTACCTTCAGTAGTGACGGGAGAGTCAATTTGCACAATATGCATTATTGATCTGCAGAAAATCCCCATTGGTTGCGTGAAGTTCAGCGCCAAGGACGTTGGAGTTTAAATGTATGGTGTGGCATACTGGGAGGCAGAATTATTGGGCCATATTTTTTCGAGCAACCCCTAAATGGCAATGTATTTCTTAACTTTTTGGCCAATAAATTACCGTTGTTGTTGGAAGATGTGCCTCTGGAAACAAGGCAAAAATTGTTTTTGCAGTTGGATGGTTGTCCAGCACATTGTGCTATTAATGTGCGAGAGCATACTAATGCAGTATTTCAACAGCGGTGGATTGGAAGAGGAAGTCTGTTTCCATGGCCTCCGCGATCGTCAGACTTAACTTGCTTCGATTTTTATTTATGGGGGCGCTTAAAGGACATCGTGTTTCGGACTCAACCTTCTAATAGAGAAGATATGAAAAACCGGATTCGTAACGCAATACATAACATACCGAGAGCCGAAATTGAAACTGGAGTTTTGTCTAGTCATGAGAGGCTTCAGTAATGCATAGAGCGTGATGGTCAGCATTTCGAGCATTTACGGGAGCATTAAAAACCTTCCTCCTTTAAATCGGTCCTTTTTAGGACCACAACTTACATAATAGAAACAATTCCAGAAAAATGTAGTAAAAAAAAATAAAAATTTAAGGGATTTTCGTATAAAGTTTTCTTTGGCCGATATTTTAGGTTAGGAACAAGATATCGAGATGCGGTTTTCGCGAGCTTGTTTAGGCATCATTTAGCTACTTGTTCATGAAAAAAAGTCATACCAATGCATTTAATTTTTTTGCGAAAATTAACCGTTTCTGTCGGAATGTCGAACAAGGCCCTCTAGCGACGACATGTGAAACTAACAAAACTTCAAATATTATAACATTTGTAACCCAAGAATAGCTCATTTCAACGCGCCCAAGTTTGTTAAAATCTGCTTAGTCGTTTCGAAGATACAGGGGGTTATTTAAGGAACCCTTTGAATACCCCCCACTACTGTATTTTTAGACAAACGTCAAAAAGTGCCAAACAAAAAAAGTTCAGATTATCCTCGACTTCAAAGATCAGTTATTTTTTTATTAGGTTAATATAGCAGAATTCACAGAAACATCACTTTTTTAGATTAATGATTGCAGTTACGCCCCCTAGCGGCCATTTCAGAAACTTGGAAATATTTTCCAGGTTTTTGTATTGGCCGTTTTAGTAAAACTTTTCTTTGCGCAAGCCTCTACGATGGATAGTTTCCCAGATACAGTACCTCGCATTCTTTGTTGGCCACACTGTACGGTATTGATGAATTATTTATAATTATGAACTAAACGGCAAATATGTGATAAAATCACGGCCACTTGACAATGATCAGTTTCTTTAAATTTTTTAAAAATATTTTTTTATGTTGAAAATTTAAAATTAAATTAGCGTGATAATGCAATCATATTAAAAATTTTTTAACACTATTATTGAAATTTTATTTTATGATTTCAATATTCACATAATTTCGTAAGATAAAACCTATATAAAAGCACTATACGTACACGGGAATTGCCCTAATATACAAAGGATGTAGAAGAATTTTATAGGGCTGTAAATACTTTTATTTCATGTTTAGTATTCCTCTCGACACATTACATGAACATACCAAAGTTAAATATAAACTAGTTGCGGGTGTAATGAAAAATTATGGTTTACGCTGACATAAATTTACATGTTATAAGTAAAACAAGCTGTAAGAAAAACAATACTGCAACATTTACATTGTTATAACTTTTGTAATAATTATTTTATAGCTTATTACTGTTACTAAAACTGTATTGGTAATATTCTATTATAGTGTACTCAACCAGAATATTAGATTAATTTTATTAAACAATAACAAACTTTGAGAATTTGTATGAATTGAGGGATAATGAACCGTGTACTAGATTTAGCCTAGCTGTATTGTGTTAATTTCAAACACTGAGAAAGTATTAAAAAATTGCTGTTTCATTATTTTTTATAAGAAAAGAAGTAGCATTAAACATTTTTTAGCTGAAACACCTTTTTATATGCGCGATATAAATATATATCACGGTAGACGACAAAATAAAAGTAACAAAAAAGTATCAATGCTTTAATCTTTCCAGCACTACAACGTGCTTTTCCGTTAGCTTTGTGCGATCAGTCTGCAGCTTCAATTATCCTGTAGTGGAGGTACGCGAAGTGGCGCCGTTTGCTGACTCGACGTCTCCTTCATACACTTCTATCTTGTCTTTAGTACAGAGTCGGTTATAGAAAATCTGATGGAAGTCTTTCAGATTCCATGAAGCGCGAAAAACTTTAGTGGTTTATGGTAATGGATTGCAGCTCGTATTCTCAATTTCAGAGATCCAGAAAATGAAATCTTGCATCAATAAATGGGGAATCTGAGATCAGTAAAACATAAAACGACTATTGTAAATGCCAGAGTTCGAATTCATTAAGATAATAACTAAAATACGAACTTTGTCTAACAATAATCGATTATTCGCGAGTGTAACATAATTTTTGATAGCATTTCAATAATGAAGGGAGGCGAATGTTACTTCCATTGTGTTCGTTCACGTTACAAAGAGTAGTTAAAAAACTCATTGCACCCCCTCTGTCTTTTCATAAAGGTCACGAATCTTCATAGGTTTTAGCCTGTCTGAAGAACTAGGCACTTATTAACTGCACTTATCAAACTGCACTTTGTCAACTCTCCCTTTCGTCATGTGTCTACCTTCAAAGTACATCGACAGAACCAGACGCTCTTGTCTTTATTTCATCGCATTGTTCAAACCTTTTTTTCATCTTTTTTTTTGTAATCTACATGATGCTTTCGATTTTGTATTATGGATTTTAAGAATTTACGTTTCCCATTTGTGCCGTAATTCAAAGTATAATAATTCGTGCATTCTAATCTTGTAATCTAATATCTAATGTATAATACCTTGTAGAACCAGATTAATGTAGAAGCGAATTTAGTAAATAGGTTTGGTTATAATGTCTCTTGCTCTAGTTACGTCGTAACACAATATAAGCTGTGTTGTTAATATTAAAGCAATTCGCTGTATTCATATTTACTATATCAAGAAAAATAGGGTATTATCCTGAATATGAATTACACAAGAGAGTCAAAGCTTTTGTGCTTTTATTTAGATTTAGAGCTTTTAGGGCTGATACTTTCCACTAGACATTATTAATCATGCAACAAAAGTGTAAGAGTCTATATTTTTTTATCTACAAGATGTGTAGTAGTACTTTAGCTTCGAAATTTTATAACTGTTTGTATAAATTTTAATTTTACGGTTCGAATGTACTGTATGATATGAATATTAGTCACTTGATTTGATTTAAATCAGTGTCATACTTTTCTCTGTTTTCAATTTCCCACAATATGCTTATCATTACAGAAAAATCGATTAACATTACCACATCTAGAGGTTATTGTGAAAAAAAAAGCATTTCCGTAATTATGAAATTGTATGGCAACAATGCAACAATTTAACAGTAATCAAAGACAATAAAGCAAAAATAATTCACAATAAGTACATATATAAACCATTAACGATACATTAACTTAATTGAATTTTGTTTGTCTAGTATTTAGTTTTGTTGAAGAGTTGCTTAATGCGTTCTGTTAATACAATATAGTTTGAGAGTTATTATGTTACAATAAACTTTGCTACTAAAAACTAAATGGATTATTTGTTACTTGTGTCATTACAGCGCTTTAAGTGAAAAAAGTAGATTATTGGAAATAGTTGATCGTTATTCTAACTTTTTAGATCAACTCAAAATATCTTTCTTGTTTTATTTATATACGTATATTTATATACTTTGATATTTGTCTCGGGGTTGCGTGGTAATAAAAACAAGTAAGAATAGATAATACTGTATACTTCCTTTGTAATGTATTGAAATGACATTTACTGATGGAAACATTTTAAATCATTGAAGTATTGTGCTTAATAAAAAGTGATCCAGTTTACTTTAGTAAAACTAAAGGCGAATTTACACGACTCAAGTAGCTAAAGCAAGTTACCAAATCAAGTAGCTAAATAAATCCGTTTAGTAATTTATGTGCGTTTGCATGTATTTTAGTATACTTCTTTATTGTACTCTTAAACATGGCCGCAAGTACAGATTGTTCGTGCATCAATGCAGAAATGTGTATTGAATATATGTGGTGAATTGGTAGAAATACTTTCAGACGACATTAACAAGAAAAAACATTGTTGGGTACGTCTAGAAGAGAAACATATGGTACTTCTTCTGCGTTACTAAGAGAACTTGTAACTGAAGATTTGTTGGAATACAGAAATTGTGTGATGATGACCACACAACAATTTGACACACTGTTGAATCAAGTTGCCTTTAAAATCACAAAAAACGATACTATAGTCGCGGCAAACTCTTTTCCAATGTGGGGATAAACGTCAGCGCTTGACATTGTTGCCAAACGTATGAAATTCGACGTCAACATAATACTTAGGTTATATTGTTTACATTTATTTTGAAAATTAGTTTTTGATGGAAATACTCGTTCTCAACTAAGTAACAATACTTTTAACAGTTCTTAGATCATTTTGCGATGATTAAGCAATTGTAACATTTTGAACAATGCAAGCCACACGAATCGAAAATCTCAAAATGTGGAAAACGTCAAAATTAGAAGTTATGTGTAAACAGAACAGCTGACAACATTGTGATTTATTCGGCAGTTCTAACAACCCAACAACGTGTATATCATTTGTAATTATCAGGGTTATTATGGAAGTTGGTATGTTTGTCTCTCTCTAACAATTTCATCCCCACAACGGAAAAGATTTTGCCGTCACTATATAATGTGAACTGCTATTCCAACCAGAATCAAGTTGGAAGCCACTTTGTATTGTTTAGCAACAGGAAATAGTTATAGAACTTTACAGAGATTATGTGGGGTGTCAAGGCCGGAAATTTCCAAATTTTACCCGAAGTATCCGATGTTGCTTACGATACTCAAGGAATACATAAAGGTAAGTTAAAATATAAAAACATTCCTTGAACACGTTTATTGGAGAAACGTATGCATATTATATAATGATATTAAATGTTGAAGAAAGCTTGGCTTATAATGCCTGCCTGTGAAACATCGTTGTCGGCTGATTCTTCATAACGATACCTCATATTTGCCGATCCATTGCGACAACTTGCAGGATTTAAATATAAATATGCGGGGATTGCATAAGCGTAGAAACATATGATACAAAAGATGTATTGCTGGTGTGGGATGTAGGAGTATTGCAATTAATACCTTGCAACTCGTGGGGTTTAAAATGTGTGAGGATAGACTGTATATGGTCAGCGCTTACACTACGACCAAAAGCCATGTACTGATTTTCAATGACAGGTTCACGTGTCACGGTTTCGCTTATCTGTTTTAGTTCCTTGATTACTGTTGAAACCTGTTTCAATTTTCATATCGGTCGGCTTTTTTTTGGTGGGGGTTCCACAGAGTTTTCATTTGTGGGAGTCAATATTTCCTCTTGATTTTCTCCTACTTCTACACATGGAACGTTATTGAAAATGGATTTCGTCTAACATGGAACTTTCCAAAATGTTACCGTGCGATTGGTGGAAAACATTTACGATTCACACACCAGCAAATTGTGGAAGTTATTTTTTTTTTAATTACAAGGGTAATTATAGCATTGCTTTGTTAGCTGTTGTGGACGACAATTATTGTTTTCGCTACATAATGGATGCCCTGGAAGACAATCAGATGACGGAGTTTTATAGCAATCATCTTTACTTGAGGCACTAGAGAGTGGTATATTACCACATGGTGGTTTCCTTGTAGGTGATGATGCTTCCCGCTAAAAACATCTTAATGAAATTGTATTCAAAAGTGACCTTTTCAAAGGAGCAAACAATTTTTAATTTTGCCTTTCTCAGACCAGAATAGAGAATGCTTTCGGAATTCTGGTTAGTAGATTTCGAATTTTTGAAAACCTATAGCATGCTTACTAGAAACGGTAATTATTAAGGCGTGTTGCTCAATACACAACTATTTGAGAATCACTTCGAATAAAACTTATACACCAGGTGGATCATTAGATGAAGCAAAAATAGATAGTGATCGTATTAGGCTAGGTCCTTGGAGAAACGAAATTAATAATCCCATGCCCTCAACAGGAACATTGGGAAGTAATCATTCGTCAAGACTTGCAAGAGAAATGAGAGATCGAATCTGTGAGTACTTTATGGGGGATTGCGCTGTCCATAGCAGGAAGGGATGATTTTTTAATTATATCAATATATATGGTTAGCATAATAAAACTATACTTACATTGTTAAGAATATTCTGTGTTCTTTTATTGTTCCCCAAACTACATAAAAATGTGTCCCGATCCCAACTTCCTAGGTTCCGTACTTTCCTGCTTTCTTGGGAGTAAATCGATCTTAAAACCTGTATTTTGTTTTTGATTTCGGGCACACCAAATCCTTCAATTTCCATTATCTCCTGGATCTCCTTATAAGCTTATGTATCAGAAACTTGATAGTTTCTCAGATACAATACTTCGCATTCTCAGTTGGCCACCCTGTACATATTCCGAAGATCTTCAAGGCTCGTAATTACCGGGTGATTCTTTAATACTGATGACAGTTTGAATTTCTCACAAAACAAAAAATTTTAAAGGTTGGTAATTATACATTGTCATTTATTTAAATCCAGTGGTGTATGTAGCATCAGTCTCTAAATTAATAATTTATTTTTAAATTGCAAACAAATCTCCCGTTTTACAAAAAAAATTATATTTATACTAAGCACAGTTATATTATTAACATTTTATTAAATAAACTATAAAAATTGCTAAAAATGTCCACCGTTATGTTCGTGACACAATGCCACTCTACGCTTCATATTGTTAAATACTCTTTTGAGAGATGTCGCAGATGTCAACTTCCTCTTCAAAATTATGTGGATTTTCCGTTGCCCGCGTTCGATAATTTTGACTATTAATACAGTCAGATAAATGAAACTATGCTTCATTAGGCATAATATTAATAATAATGTTTATTTTATTTTGCCACCATAATGTTCTTTATACGCCT
Source organism: Vesta saturnalis (assembly GCA_036346205.1). NCBI lineage: Eukaryota > Metazoa > Arthropoda > Insecta > Coleoptera > Lampyridae > Vesta > Vesta saturnalis. The sequence goes on from JARFJB010001982.1 coordinate 944,637, forward strand.
CAAAATGCCGGCGTAATGTGGTCTTTATAGCACGGAAATGTCATTGATGCTAAGCAGCATGATTGACAGCAAACACATGACATGATATATAATAGCAATATCACAGTATCTTAGTAACAACAAATTAGCCTACTGTCGACTTTATTTCACTGCATTTGCATTTAAAAACTTGCCGAAAATACTGAATCTTTTAATATTTTGTTCCAGTTTCATGGTGCAAAATAAAATAAAACATTATGTACCACGGCATAATTAGATTACGGCTCAGGAATAAAAGCCCTCGCTTCGCGTCGGGCTTTTAATATTTCCTCGAGCCATAATCTTCTGCTTATGCCCTTAATACATAAATATCTATTATTTTATTTTGCCACCATAATGTTCTTTATACGCCTCCAAATGCGGGCGTAATGTGGTCTTTATAGCACGGAAATGTCATTGATGCTAAGCAGCATGATTGACAGCAAACACATGACATGATATATAATAGCAATATCACAGTACCTTAGTAACAACAAATTAGCCTACTGTCGACTTTATTTCACTGCATTTGCATTTAAAAACTTGCCGAAAATACTGAATCTTTTTAATATTTTGTTCCAGTTTCATGGTGCAAAATAAAATAAAACATTGTATGTACCACGGCATAATTGTAGATTATGGTTCAGGAATATAAAAGCCCTCCACTTCGCGTCGGGCTTTTAACATTCACATTTATCTTTTAATTAATATTTAAATTGACATCGTTAAGCCCTTAAAAGTACTTGAAAAAATAATATCGTCTAAATAAACAAAACTGAATGGGATAAATCATGTCCTAAAATGGAATCTATAAATCATTGTAATGTATCATAATCAAATATTGAATGCATTTTTTAATAATTCCCACTAACATAAAATGTAATCAAAGCAATTTCTCAATTTAATTTACGTCTCTCATCTATTGTCAACCCTTCTGCGTTATTTACAATTTAAAAAATTTTAATTCTACTAATATAACTCATCACTATATAAAACATCAACTAAACAATTAAAATTTGACATCGTAAAAAAATATTATATAACACAATCAATAAAATTTCATTACTATGTATAACACATAAAATACCAAGCGTAAAACAATAAATCGTAACACTCCTTAATATATCCATAATCAAAATAAACAAACAAGTGAGAATAACTAGCATTGAAACAACAGCAAATCCCTTTTTCTGGCCCCACGTTGGGCGCCAAAATGTAACCTTATAAGCGGCTGCTAAAGTATATAAACACTAAAACTGGGCCAACTTATAATGTTAAAACAAAAGCGATGATGTAATCAATTGATCAAATAATTTTAATTTTTAAAAATAATTACCAAATGATTATCGCTACTGCCGTCGGCTCATCGGTTGATTAAGATGGGAGGGTTCAATTAACGCACCTGAAATACTGCATGCTTTTCATCAGCTTAATTATTTTCACTTATCCTTAATTCAAAACAAATGTTATCTAAAAATTATGAAAAAATGATAAATTCTCGAGCCCCATGCTGTCTTTCTTTTTTTTTATATATCTATCTAGGAACAACAAAACCTAGTTATTGAATACTATAACCAAATTAACACAAATGAAAATAAAATAACAAGTTATACATAAGTTTATTTAATATATGTTTGAAAACGAGAAAAAAAATTCAGAAGTCATAAACTATACTAAATTATAAAAGAAACTTTACCTTAACGGATCTGTACATACACTGTGACAGGTACTATGAAGCAGAATGGTTCATATGGTGAGGTGAATATCTTGCTTAGTTATCCTTAAAATATGGAATTTCCTTGAAGTTTAATTCGCCAAATTTATTTGTAAAAGTATGTTGTAAAGGTAACTCAAGTAAAACTTGCCATTTAAAATAATAGTATAGTAAAATATTGACTTATACGTGCCATTAAAGATTATTAGTCAAATCGAAGTGCAAATAAGTGCTATCTAAGTGTACAAATTAAGTGATTAAAAGGTACTTAAAAAGTAAGTACTTAAAAAAAAAGTACTTAAAAAAAATAGTGCCTAAAAAAAGCAAAGGCTTTAGTTTTAAATATAATGAGAAAAAAAATAACTTACCACCAAAATTCTGATGGCACCAAAATATAAAAAATTAAGTAAAAATCATGCTTATTGCTGTTAACATTCAGCATTAAGTGAATTAAAAAAGCTTTCAGAATAACTCAAGTGTATTCCCCTTAAAAATCTTCACGCTTGCGCGAATACAATAATATAAATCCAATTTTTTTTAAGAAAGGGAACTAAAACTATTTATGTAATATTACACCCAAAAGATATGTTCTAGGAAATGCCAATTAAATTGCCTTTCTCAATTTTACATGTAAATAATTAAAAACTCCTCTAATTTTACGCCAAATAAATTAATGATCTTAGATTAACGTATTTTTTAATACAACCACAAAAAAAGGTTGTTGCACCCTCGAGCCATAATCTTCTGATTATGCCCTTAATACATAAATATCTATTATTTGTTCAACAGACTGAAAGTCCAATTACCGAATTACTTTACGGTATCTAGAAAGTTACATTTAAAATATCGTTATTTAAATTTTTAGTAAACCAATCCAATAATTACATCTATTTACATTATCAACAGCATGTAGTTGATGTATAACAGAAACCCGGTATGAGTGCATATGATTTTTATGCAAAATCCATTGGCATGTTGAATAAGACAACCCTGTAATTTGAAAATAAGGTTAGTAGGTATCACAGATTTATCCGTTGACAACTTACTAGCTTGATCACTTAACTGGCGGATTTATTTTTAGGGACTTGCTTCCATTGCTTGCCTTACGACTTCTACCACTTCATCATTTCGTAGTAATGGACGACCTGTAGGATTTGCCTTACACATGTAATTCCTATTTTCTTATCTTCAAAAAGGTTTTTAACCTACAAATGCAAATGAATGTGATGTAAACATTATCTAATCACTTACTTTAATAAATTCGTGAATTACGGAATAGCTCTGAAAAAAACTTTTAAGGAACGTTGATAATGCATAATGGAAAAGTAAAAATGTCAAAAATGAACGAATAAAGTAACTAAAAATATTTAACCGCCAATGCAACACCGAAAAAAAACTATAATTGTACGCGCGAAATTCAAACTGTCATAAGTATTAAAGAATCACCCGGTACATAACCTACAAATATTATAATAATTACTAATCACATGTAAATGTTTTGACATATACCTTTGTAAAATCAGCATTTTACATTAACCTCATTTTCAATTTTCATCCGCCTGTGGGTCAAGGTGCTATTTTTCAAACCATATTTCATATTATCGCCTGCAATTATAATTAAGATTAAATACCTTTGTATGTATAATAACGTCTAACCTGTAACACTTACCATGGACTTTAATTTTTACGTTACGATAAAATCCTTTCTAATCGGTTGTAACAAAATTACAATTCAATAACTTCAAATATTTAATTTTTTAATTTTTTCTACGAAGTATTGTTTTGATATTGAGATTTGGAAACATTACTACATTACCGTGATCTAAGAGAACATTTATTAAGTTTGATTTTGAATCATTTATTATTATGGATATAAGTTGTCTAATATTTTTCATATTAACCCATCCGTTACTAGATTATGACGTAGGTCAATTCTTTGGTGGCAAAGATAATATTTGTAATATCTACATTTATTTTGACTGATTATCATTTTTTAATTTCTTAATTTGTAATTCAAACAATTCTTTTCGTAATTTTAGGTTTTGATTTTTTAATTTTTGGGTTTCTAATATTTCGTTATGTTTTATCTGCCTTAATTAACATTTCCTTTTGAAGTTTCTTTAATTCTACCTTTGAATTGGTTATCTCAGTCAACACTTTAGTTGTATTCTCTACAATGTTATCATTATTTTTACCCGTAAAACGAGGTGACTTGATAGGATTTTTGACATACTTGCATAGATTGCGAGCTTAATAGCAAACTAAAAATAGTCACCAACTCTTTAGGTCCTAAGGAACATAATGATATATTAAAATTGTTTTTATCTAGTATGGTTTCCAGTGAAAAAAATATTAAAAGTAATTTTTCAAGTCGCTCTAGAGTGGGGTGGCTTGAAAAATGACTGTTAATGAACGTCTAATTTAAGTTGTAGCTTAAAAGAGGCGAAATGAAACGAAAAATAAAAAAAATGATGAGACAATATCAATTGTGGTAAAAACACTGGGTTTTATAAGAAGACATACTCTTTGCAATTTTTACAAAAACATTCTTATAGCTCAACCTACACAAATTATAACTCAAGTCCTGGGAACTGCAAAGCTCCTCTTCTTAGAACTATTGGTGAAACCAGTATTCTACCAAGGATTCTTCTTAAGTTGTTGGAAAAATGTATGCATCTTTTATTTTTGAATGCGATCTTAAATAAGAGCAGACAAACTAACTGTTTTCTGTTGCAATAAATTTCTTAGAAATGTTTGTTACCAATTGGAGTTTGACTATAACAAAGTCGTTCTCCTGGTATTCACTAATTTTTTTTTTCGTACTGTTCAGTCTTCTTTAGAATTTTGTCGTCGCCTCTTGTTTCATCAGTGTCTGTAGTATCTGCATTATTGTCACTCCTATCTTCAAGAAAAAGCGATTAATCTCCTAATGCAATGTCACTGAAACGTTTTATCCACGGACGCTTTCTCTTCACAAATGCATCCCAATCACCTTCTTCTTCTTGATTTTTTGTTTTTTAGTTTAGAGGGACCAGGCTTGTTATTGACATTATTTAAATCATCAGATTTTTGTGGAGTGATGTCTTCAATTGCGATACTTTTTCCTGACTGAATATCAAGTTTCTTTCTCCTCCCTTTTGGTGTGTCGTTGCTTCCGTATCTAGCTTCCTGAAATATCTCTTTCAATGCAGCTGTAGCGCTATTCTCTGCTTCTTTTTCTAAAGGAACGTCTTTTGGAAGTTTATTCAGCACTTTATCTCTACACAAAAGACAATTTCCGGTGGCTTCAAAACCAGAGCGTATGTGGGCCGTATTTTGAATTTCAATACTATTTAAAACGTGATTTAAAAGCCGTGGAAATACATCTTTGCGCACTATACCTCTGTTACTTCTTTTCCAGGTCCGAAAAATGTTTCTACAAGCATTTTTAATAGACCGAAACACGCTTACATCGAGGGGCTGAGTTAAATGCGTACTATTTGGCGGTATTAACAAAAATTTTATATTGTTCTCTTCGCAAGAGATGTGGCTTGCCAAGTTATCGCCAATTAATACTTTTGGCCCTTCTGGTAAACGTTTAATATATGGTAGCGCCACTGTCTCAAACCATTCTTCAAACAAGTTTGCGTCAAATCAGCCCGACTTGCTGCTGTTGTATCGGGCTTTAGGCGTACCGTTTTCCGTCCAATGACCAGACGTGATCATCCTTATACACAACATATATAGGAAGCATTTTTCCTGCTGCGGAAATACTAAACATAACAGATGTTGCTGCCTTCGACAAATCCATTATTTTTTTGGCCCTTTAACAGCTTCGACGAACGACGACTTTTATTCCCTTTTGATATCTACTAGGTATGATTTTCAAGTCACCCCTAAATGTACAAAAAAAAAATAAAATGATACACCACTGTTCAACAATACATTTTAAAAATTACTTTATGTTAAAATCGTTAAATAACGTATAGAACCAGGATAGAAATTTCTAGATCCTGCTGCTAACTATACTATCGATTGTACAATAAGGTTTCTTGAGTATAAAATTACGTAATTTTTTTACCTGAATTCAAATTGTTCCACACTGAACACTATTACTACAAACTACTTTTTTCTTGTCAATTTATTTCGCCGTATACGTGTCGAATGAGACTGCAACCGTTCAGTGGCTTCCTCAGCTGATAGACAACGTTTCACTTCTTCATGATTTTCAACGCAATATATGTCAAGTCACCACATTGTACGGTACTCTTTATTTTATTTATACCCACTACCACGTTTATTCTCCCCTTGTCTACATCTCAGCAACTTGTTTTCTACTACGTAGCATTGCTAGTGTATGTGTACTCCAATATGTAGAATATTATATTGATAGGTGTTAATATTACAATATAAACTCACCGTGTGTTGATATAGTTTCAACATTCACTGGTCCTCTTATGACCTCTGTCGTTTCTATTAAAACATAATACTTTTCTGGTGGTTCTAGTAAAGTTACAAAATTCTCTTTCACTAAACTGCCTATAATTACGTCATGTTAATACCGAACAGTACATAATAATTTTATTACTACAAAAATCACTATCTCCTACATATGGTGTCATTCCTTCAATTGACAAACTTGTAATAGCCCTAATTTTGTCAAATAGTTGTTTTAGAATATCCCTTATATTTTCTGGAGCTCTACCAGCTGTTCTATGACGTCTTGCCTTTGTTTAGCAAAGCATCACCGTGCTTCCTTTTTTAAATTGTCGTACTTTGTACGCAACTTCCCTGCTGCCTTCTGCTCCATTACCATAGAATTAAAGGCCCCCGCAATTTCAATACATGCTGCATCCTTTAAAATAATTTGTCATACATATTTTATAACAAACTAATCTCAAAGTTTACCTTTTCTTTCCATGTTAAAAGATCGGTCTTTTTACATTCTACCATATGTTTATATACTGTAATGATGTCAACTAGGGTATGCATGACCCCATCACTAATTGTAAGCCTTTTAGGGTGAGGTGTACTCAATTACAAATACAGTCTATAAATTCTTTTATAAATTGGGTAGTTACCACTTACCTTAAATCACAGTTGTAATTTAACGTACTAGTTTTACAACGTCTACTACTGCTTCCAAAAATGAATATATCTAATATGTAATATAAATTAATAACTAAGGCTAAAAGTTAACTACACTAATGAAAATATGTACTACAGTACTAAAAATGAACTTAAAAACGAGTTTTACTTCTAAAAATTAATATCCCTGAGTAATAATAAAGAAATTGATAACTAGGAAGAAAAATTGACTACACTAATTAAATTACACACTAAAATACTAACGAATAACTAAATAAAGCGGTATCAACTTTCCTACTAAACAAATCAAACAATAAAATAAAATTTACGCCAAATTTAAGATGTCAAACAAGAATTTCACCTGATTGGCTCAATTTTTAAGCTGCACTGTTACCAACGTAAACCGAATAATTTCAACCAACGGTTGCTCAACCGTCAATACATTTTATTTTATGCTACGCGTTTGTTTCTGAACCGAAGGTAGACTTCAAACGTCGGGCTGAAATAAAGTTTTATGCAACCTGCCCTAAGTGTCATTGAAACGTTTAGATTTGTGTAAAACATGAATGCAAAAATACACCATTGAAAATCCAACAAGGCTAAGTATTTTAAATATATGTAATAATGGTGAAGGTTTACCATTTCATATTTGTAATTTTTTGGTTAACGACAAGATGTTTTCCCGTTATATAATATAATGTTTAAACAGGATAACAATAACACCAAATAAAATGGCGAATAATATATAATAACTCATTAATACAAATGACGGTCATCTACCATTTGTCATACTAACCTTAATGTTTTATATATGTTAAAACTCAATACTCGAATTCCGACAATGCCCGAATAAAATGCGCACAACTACTTTTGAGCAACGATTTTTTACAAACTCGGAATTTCACATTTAATCGGCTATTCAGTGTAACAAAATCAGTAGAACTAGTTTTGCGCATTTCTGTTTGTTTTATTCGACCGTCCGAACCCGAATAGATAGGTTGGGTTATGTTATTGATTATTTGTTGAAGTTTGTTTTTATATTGAGTACAATAAATGTGTAAATATGCAATGTGAATTGGAATCACTACTATCTCGCCGATTCGAAGCTTCTGGTACTGAAAAACATAATGTTATGACAAGAGATCATTACCTTACTGTAAGTGAGGTTAAATAGGCAAATTTGTTGAAATCTGCATCAAAACCTCTATCTGCAATACAGTACAGAAGAAAACCTCGCTTTGATATAATATGTACAAGTGGTGTGAAAAAGTTAATTAAAAAACGCAAAGAAGATTCCGATGCCATACTTTATTTCGTTCCAACTGATGAAGCGTTTGCTATAATTATCAGGCACATCTTTCTACAGGTCATAAACGGCATAAAGGTTTGTTTGGAATATTAATTAAATTTATTTTTGGTTGACTCTATTTTATTTCTATTTTAGGATTGGAAGAAGAATTAAAAAAAAAGTATGCAAACATTACATTATTAAAAATTATTATTAATTTTATTAAATACATAAATAAAAGTTTACCTCGAGTAGGATTTGAACCTACGACCTGTACTTTTGATACCGCGCTAACCAACTGCGCCATCAGGTTCAAGCCCCAATCGATGTAAATTTTGTCTTTATGTATGTAGAACTGATGTAAATTCTAAATATAATTCTACATACATAAAGACAAAATTTACATCGATTGGCTTGAATATCAATAGTGCAGTTGGTTGGGTACTCTAGCAAAGTACAGGTCGTAGGTTCAAATCCTACTCGAGGTAAACTTTTTATTTATGTATTTAATAAAATTAATAATAATTTTTAATTACATATTTACCTTTGAACTTATTCGTTCATAACAAAACCTTATAATAATTACATTATTAAAACTGTCAACTGAAGAAAACAGCACATAAAAAAGGAATTGTTCAATGGATCACTTAACAAACTCTTGTATATTACATCCATTGAAGCAGAAACTGCTAGGAATCTAATAGAAATTAGAAATTAACAAAATCTTGTATATTACATCCATTGAAGCAGAAACTGCTAGGAATCTAATAGAAATTTTTTGTTTATTTGGGCGCCATCTATTCTTCATTCTGACAATGGCCGTGAATTTTCTAACCAGATCATAAATAATTTAAAGTATATAAGGTCCTATTAGAAAATTGTAGATCGGAAACCTCGACACTCACAGAGTCAAGGTTCTGTGGAACGTTGTATCCGAGATATGCGAGATGCTCTTATATGTTGTATGTCCGATGAAAATACCAGATGGATTATGTTTTATCGAATAAAAAAACACAGAAGCCACTATAGTGCAATCAAGCAAACACCGTATGAGGCTATGTTTGGGTGCTCTCGGAGAAATGGTTGTAAAAACACTGGCTTACCTCAAGATGTGGTTGATTCATTAGAATCTGAAGATGATCTTGAAAAATTGTTGAATTAAACTACAGAATTTCAGAAAATCATTTGACGGAACAGACAGGCGCTGAAACTTTTGAAAGAGAAGTGCAAATTTCTATTGTCGATGAAGAAGTGGACATTTCTATTGTAGATAAGGAAATGGAAAATACGGCGGATAAAACTGTGCATGGTTTTATTGAAGAAGAAATACGGAATATTTTAAATATTACTGAAGTTGAACAAATTGAAATGAAAACATGCACGCGCACTTGGTTATGTATTGTGTGTTAAAACCTCTCACCATTGTGTAAATCTGTTCACAATGTAATAGGAACATTTATGCTGCTTGCAGTGTTTCAAAAGTAAGAAATGAAAATGAACCAGATTTTCATTGTTTTCTTTGCCAACGTTCCTGCGATATAACTAGAAATCGTGAAAACGCTAAAAGAGGTATAGAAGTACTAGCCAATTTGATTCTCTCACAATCAAATAAGAAATTTAAATCAGCCCTAGTTAGCGACAATGTTCTTGTGTGATTACAGACGTGGATCGTGGAAGATTAGCATCACGAAACATAATGGCTGTTGTACAGTCAGGTGCTGAGAGGATTTTACAAATTAGCCACAAATACTGGAGTGTTACAAAAAATGTTTTGTAGAAATGAGTTTCAGTTGGCTGATGATAATATTTTTATAGACAACAAAGATGTTAGCAACAAAAACGAAATATCACTTAGAACTGCGTGCTCTGATATATCAGGATCTAAACAAGGATTTATTTCATGCATGTGCAATAAAAAGTGTGTAAACAGAGCATTTCCTTGTCGAAGAAAAAAATGTATTATGCAATTATAAATGCCATCACTCTAGTTCTTGCTCAAATAAATAATTTTTAAATGTCTCATATATTATTTTATCTCATTATATGGTATTTTTTTGTTATATTTTTATCAATAAAAAAATAAGATATATTAAATGTATTTCCATAAACTCCCATCTTGGTTAAAATGTGGTCTCTCATAAATCCCAACTTTTCTATTCGGGTCCGGATGTTGATTGAATAAAACAAACAAAACTAGTATTGGTCGTTCAGAATATGCACAAAACTAGTTCTGCTTATTTTGTTACACTCAATAGCCGATTAAATGTGAAATTTCGGGATTGGGAAAAATTCGCTGCTCCAAACTAGTGCGAATTCATGTATTGATCTCCAATTGATTTTTAAGGCTTATTTAGTATTGTATGTAAAATTTTATAAGAATACCTAAAATTAAATTATCTTTAAAAAAGTTGTGTGTACTTTTTGCCATAAAGTTATTCGTTTCTGAAATATTATAGGTACTCTTGATTTTTTAGCGTGTATTTATTATCCTACAAAAAACTTATCTAGAGTTTAATTTTCTTTAATAAAGATTTTTTCGATTACGTTAATGGTTACTTAAGCACCTTTTATAAAGTGCTTGTATTTGTGAATATATTTTACCCAAAAGTTGACATAACCGAGATATTTCAAAAGTAACTCTAAATGTAAAATTTCATTAAAATTGGGTACGGATTTTTTAAGTTGTGGCTACAAGACACAGACGGTAACACACACATGCACGTACGCACGCACTTAGAAGCACACGCACTCGTACGTGCACTCCCACTCACCCACCCACGCACACATCCACACCACACCACAATATATATCGCCGTACCATACACCACGCCGCAATTACACCACACTACAGCACATGGCAGCACACTACTTCACACCACACCACACCACACACACTCGTGCTTTTTATTATATGACACATTAAATTAAATTAGTAGCTTGTAAAGAAAATTTTACATTGTTCGTATTTAGCGCGATTAACGGTTTACAAATGTGGAACAAGTAAAACTATTATACAAAATATTTCTATTTGTTATAATGTTACCGACTTTACTGCAGTCTAGAGCGACCATATGCGAGGTCGGTCAGAATTTAACGGATTTTTACGAATTTTAAAAAATGATTCATTAAATACATCGACAGCTTTTTGCGTCTGTCATGAGTTTTTGTCAGTCTAACCCTGGAGGCGGCAAATATTCAAATCCGCATTGACAAATGGAACACCAGAAAGACACAATATTTTCTTTTTTTCACTGAGTACTACAAAGGTAACAATTTTTTGTTATTTCCTGGATTCTATGTACTAGAATTTCGTTTTACTAAAACAGTACTCAAGTTCACTATAATTTGTCTTTCTTAATTTTTGATACATCATTTTGCGCTATTTTAACTGTTACCATATTTGCCTTTATTTTCATTTTTTGATTAAAACGGACTAGCCACATTTGTGATTGAAAAAAGGTTGTGTTAGTCTTTGTTATTAGTATACAACACTTTGACGCATGCATAAGCAGATTTTAGACGAGTTCAGTATAAGCTGTTTGGTGATACGATTGCAGACTGATGGGCTTGATGGCAATTGTTGTCCGTGAAGCTAATGAAATAAAAAAAAGGCGATAACGATATGTGATAGAAATGGAATATTTGTGGAAGTTTACTTATGCGCAATTCGATTAAAACGTGAGTCTACTCCCATGCAGTGTACCATTGATAAGAGCATTTAGTAATGTCAGCTTCCAATTGTAATACGTTGCGTTTCATGAACTTTTTAGCTGACCTAATTTAATATTACGATACAAAATAAAACCGAGGTTCATACATAAACAAGTACAAAAGTAACGATTTTGTCATATCATAAAATTATGCCTATTGTGTGAGGCCAACGCATCAAATGTGTATCATTATGATTTTTAACTTCCGGGTTATAAATAACTTATGTATAAAAGAATGATGAGATCTGAAGAAGACTTTGAAATTTTGAGGTTTTTACACGTTTTGAGTCTACCGGAACCCGAAGTTGAATTAATATTTTCATGTGCGTGCGTGTTTGAACGCGCGCGTGCGCGTGCATATTCGTGTACTTGTATGTGAAGTACTTACTTTTTAATTTTGTTTTTCTCTCCATCGAGTTGGGAGCATCGGGTATAACGGTAATTAGCTCTATACGCTTATAAACATCCAAAGCTCGAAGCTATGTAGATCGTTCACCTTGAAGTTTAACAAAATTCAACGGCGTTTACGTAGTGGTACCTTAATAGGTACCTCTGCGTCGAACCGTAACGTATGTTGCCAACATATTCTACCGTGTTGGTATTTGTGATCCACATTGATTATAAATTTTGAAATAAAAGAAAAGTTTTGTTTACAATTTACAAATTACACAGTATTAAACAGTTTGACCTTGTGTAGGCAAAACTATTTATGGAATATTATAAATATGTCGTATTATGTTACACATTTGCATTAGTAGTATACGCAATGTGGGAATGACTAGCCTAAGTCAAATATAGTAAATTTTGAACTTAAAATAAAATTGATAAGGACGTATCAATAATCCCGTTAACTAATACAAAGTTAATAATAATATTAATAATATTACTTTATTCAAAAAAGAACTAAAGATGCATACTACAAATAAATAATACTAAAAACTTAATACTGGAAATTAAATAATCATGTGTTACGTTATAATTTGATGCACTTAAATTATTTAATCCACTTGCAAGTATAACAATTTTAAATTATCATTAAAATGCCTTTACATAGCAGATCAGGTTTCAAGGAAAATTAGTTATGGAGTAACTGGTGATTAATTTATGCGCTTTTATAAAGAGATCATATTTAAAAGAGGATTCATTATGAAGTGATTCGTGATTAATGTACAACAAGTCAGGCCTAGCGAATAATTCAGTGAGTAACAGGTGATCAATTTGTTTGCTTTTAATGAGAAATAAAGAGGTTTAAACAATTAGGTTAAACTAAGTCGGTACACGGAATGCCTCCTGCCTCTTTGGTTCTTTCTATTTTTGAAAAGTGTGACTTGAAATTAATGCTATGGAAGACATTGGTCGTTTTGACTCTTATTTTTATGTATGCACAAGTGGGGGGCGAGGGGAATAGGGACTGACCGGTCTGCTCCACGGTCTAGGTAAAAACGGTGATGCCGACGTGAGGAAAAGAAACCTGTATCGTTTATAGGGGTAGGTATTTGTATGAAAATAATAAGCCTGGGTCATCTGCCTCTTGTATTTAATGATAACGATAATGATATGAACGAATGATCACTTCTTGTAAGTCTTGAATCTGAAGATGTTTTCGAGTAATCAGGTAGGATGTAGAATAGAATTGAATTGAATTGCTTAATGTCGATGCTGGAGTGGATATATGGAACGGTTTTCAGAGGCAGATGTGAAAAAAAAAGTGGAAGTCGCAAGGAAGAGGAATTGCAGTTGCGGCTTTACCAGCGAGCCTTTCCTTAGTTGAAATTGAAAAAAACTGTAACCATATTTAATTATTTTCATACTTGTAATTTAACATGATTTTAAATTAGCTCAAACAAACATTGCTTACTAAATGCTTGTACCATTCCGTTAAAATAAGTCCTTTTTAAAACTTTCCGATCGTGCGTAAACGGCAGATTTTTACGTTTAAATTATTAGAATAGACGCAGTGCCTAGTTATTTCTTTCAGTATTACATTTAATGATTCATTCCTGCCGGTCTTGAAAGTAGTTGGCTAGTTGTTCAATATAATTTACAGGTAATTAAGCATTAGCGAATATAATCTAAACAATAATTAAACTACAATATTCACTCAATAAACGGCAAACACCTTGTTCACGGCACGCGTAATGACACCAGTTAAACACCAAGCTGGTAACCATGTGGTACCATGTCGGTGCCTGGATCGGAATGAAGGGTTCTTCCCAATGTCCAATTTAGTGTTGTGGACTGTCTTTTAGCACTGACTTCCAATTTTAGGCAGTTTTGCTCCATCCTTGTTGCCATTTAGTTCTAGTTTGTAGTGCGAATAGTGGAAAATCTTGACGCAACCGAACTTTGTTCATACTCCTCAATCGATTGCTTGAAATATTAATTATATTTGGTTCGGCTATTGTGTAAGTATTTGCACCAAAAATGAGCTGGAATAGTTTTTACAGATCATGAGGATCAGATGATAGGCGGAAAGCGGTGTCGAATTGAGAATGGATTCCATTAGAATGTCGACTTGTACATTTCCTCAAGAGTTTAATTTAAGATTGTTCTACTTTTTAACTGAAATTTGGTTGCCTTTATACAGTATATCAGATTTCATGAATTAGCTAAAGCCATGGTATAAAATGCCAGTTTATGTTAACTGTTTTTAGTATTCATAATTTTCTGATTCAGATTTTAATAGTTTAAATTGCAAGGTGTTATTGTTGGCTTTTCAAATTGGTACCATTATCAGAATATAATACAAATAAATAATTTTAAACTTTAACTGGAAATTAAATAATTAGGTGTTACGTTATAATTAGATCACTAAATTACTTTGAACTGTAGAGACTTAAAATAGATATTTCCTCTCTGTCTAAAGCTAAACTGGGTCAATTTTCCTAGACCAAATATGGCCTGAACCCCCTAGAGAGTTCATTGACGGATATCAAACTTCAAATACTCTATTAATTTTTTTACGAAACATTAACATTAATATTATTACAATTAATAAATATCGGACTATTGATTTTCGGAACTATACTGCTGTATGTAGGGTTGGACGCATTTCCAAATGAATCAGTGCCTGTGGGCTGTTCAGATTGACACGAGGGTCCTGGGAGTGAGGTAGCTGGTGTTTTTTTATCACCTCCACCCCCAAAATTTTTTTCGGCGATAAGGTTCTTATTATTCAGGGAGTTTTCCACATACCCTTCTGCAACAGTTGCAGACTTCCATCCCCCATGACTTTTGGCGCACCTGAATCAGCTAGTAGAGATGCAGAGGTTCGCCGCCAACAATGTCCTGTATATGACAACGCATCTTGTAGGTTTAAGAATGTTGCAACTTTCTGGGGAAATTTTCCAAATATATTCTTTCATACAGGTTGCACTGTACACTGTTTGTTAACGTAACGAACAAAAAATCTTGAATGGGGAGTTTCGGCTTTTCTCAATGACATATATTTCTTGCAGATTTTTGTATAACTAATGATAGTTTTATCTGAATCTTTTATAACTAGGTTCCTCTCTGTTCCATTTTTGGTAGCTTTAATGTTAACAAGAAGTCTGTTGTCCAAATCAGTCACATTATTGACAATTCGACTAATTTAAGTCCTCTACAAGCTCCTGCCACACCAAATATGAGTGCTACCTACAAAAAAAAACATTTTTAAAAGTAGGTACAATGATTTTTGGACATACTCACTTTTGTCATTAAAAATGTGTCATCTGAAGCTTCCTTTAGAAACGTATCAATCTGTTCTATAGTTAGTACCTTTGACTTCTTCGCTTTGTAACCAAAATTTTTGCTTTTCAGAAGCATCGTCAATTTGTAGAATTTACTTATATTAACATTATGTTTAACGTTAAGCATAGTTTTTAACATTGAATACTGGGCCCATAATGTAGAAGCAGCGAATTTGTTTACCTTTTCATTAATATTCTATTTTATGTACGTAAATAGTTAAGTATAAGGTATTGTTCGTTAAAGGTCGAAGCTTACGTTTAATCGATTATATAAAAGATTATGTAAAAGAGTAGATGGAATTGATTTCAGCTAAACCGTGGACAAACCGTTATTTTAGCAACGTAATTTCAAGTGTATAAAACACCAAAGCTGGTGGGCCTGTGGTACCATGATTTGCTTAACATTCGGAATGTAATGGGTTCGATTCCCGTTACTGCGTACCCCGTGTGAGGGTTTTTCAGGCGGTTTTCCTCATAGTCATGTAGCGGCATGATCACTGCGTAGACAACACATCCTGTGCGATTATTTAGGTGAATGCGAATGGTGGCGTAGTCTCTCCCCCCTCAGAACCCTAACTCTCTTCATTCCGGTCCTATCCTGACCGCTAAATTAATTAATGTTTGATGGTTTTGTATGTAAGTATATAGTGGGTTACGTGGGAGAAAATATAAGGAAATATTTTTTAAAGGTCCATTCCTGAATATATGATAAAGGTGTCGTAAAATGATATATAACAATGTCTTGTTTTATAAATTATTAGGTTTAAATTTAACACGAATGTGTTTAATTTGCGAGGTGTAACTGAAGCTTTAAGCTTTAACAGTATATTATAATTTTTAGTGAAGCTCAAAGCCACTTAATAGCACAATAATATTTTTCAACTGCTTTTTTATTATTCATACAACTATTTCGACCACCGGTTTAATATTTTAAGAAGATAATGGAAGGTGTATTTTTGTTTTGAAACTTTTCGGAGCAACTTTAGAAGCTCATTAATAGTCTTTTGTTTTAAACTTTTTGAATTGTTGGTTTAATAGGGTGCGATAATTCATCACTAGATCAGCTACAATCTTGAATCGTAGTAGATTAACAGCATTGTTGATTTCCTCTAATTTCTAAATCAGTCCTAACTGTACAATGCTTATAACCAAACCTTCCTTACATTTAAAAACTACAGTACGCTACACATTTAATTTAAAATACACATTTTTATTTAGCGTTATTTTCTCTTACCTTATCTGGTATCGTACTAAACTGTTTTGTTAATTAGTTATCCATTTGGGAAATTCGTATTTATTGTAGATTTTTACTGTGATCCCTTAGAGGATTTACCATTATTTAGTTGTCTTTAGGGAATTTATTTTGAACCTAATGTTGTTCTGCGTTGTGCTTGTTATCCCTTTGTATCAGAATCCACTCAACTAGTAGCAATTCCTTGTTACAAATTAGATGTTCCGTTATTTTGGATTTGACTTCTTATCTTTTTATAAATGATGCTGGATTATCTATAAAATGTTTATTGTATAATTTAGAACAATTAAGAAACATTAAGCAGTTTATCATTTAAACGTTTGAAATGCAGGAATTTTTTGTGTAGAAAATAAAATTATACTATCCAAAGTTTTAATATATTTAAGTACATGACAATGAATTAATATGAAAACTTTTTAAACATAAGTAATAGTTTAACGTGTCATGTAATGCATTGGTATAGTACCTCAAGGGTCACTTCTGAATAAAAATAAATGATATACAGCAAAACACACACGCACACTCACGACTTTCCAACTTACAAGGTGGAAATGGAAGGAAATGAAATAATGTTTTTTTTTAGGATAATTATGCAACCTCTTTTCTAATACGTTCATCCGAAAAAAATGCACCATTTAATAAACGACAACATTAATAAAATACTTATCTTTTTTGAGTTTTTTTAATGGTGTATTTTAAATTATACAATCTAAACGTTTCGATAACACTTACAGTTATCTTCGTCAGTAGTAATATTTGTTAAAAATTGTAAAAGATGTTGTAAACAATTTTGTCAAAGTTGAAAAATTAAAACATAAACATCAGCCTGCTATTAATATAACAGTTTGAGAAACGTATAAAGCCAACTATAAAATTAAATTTTAGTAAAGAATAACTAGGTCATTAAAAATTAAATATTGTTAAACTGCCTTAATCTATACCAGTTAGACGCTTAATCGTTCATGTCAGATAGAGGTTAATAAACATATAGATACTAGTTGATTCAGAAAAAACTCGCTTCTATAAAAATATCGATATTACAGCGTAAGCATTTTTAGAATTATTTAATTTTTGTACTTATTTGGCTTTGTATTAAGAAACTTTAAAAAGAAAAGTTATGTAAAATTAAATTATCTTTAAAAAATATTTTCCTATAATGTTGATCTTTATTAAGATATGGAAAACATTTAAACTAGCACATTAATTCCACTATAAGAATTTTTCCCTTCAAATTACGCGTCGCGTCGTATCAAAAAATTGTGTAGAACATAATTAATTTATAATTTTTGTCCATCCATATTCCGGTCTTTTTGCTTACTCGAAATATGCAGCTGGTTGAGAAATACTTGGCTTGATTTCTGCCAAAAGTTCCAAAAGAAATAGAATCAAGAGTAAATACGAAATTTTATGTAAGTACATTTTATCGTTCTGGAGTTATTGTGGACTCTAACATATATCCCCACACACGCACTCACTCAGTCACACACACACACACACACACACACACACACACGCGCATACCCATACACCGACCCACACACAAACACCCACGCACATACCCACGCAAGTGCATATACGCTCCGATAACCACATAAATAAACACCCAAACACACGTACACACACGACACACACACACACACACACACACACACACACACACACACACACACACACAACACACCAACATCACCCACGAACATCCACTACACACACACACACACACACTCGCACACAACACACAACACACAACACACAACACACAACACACAACACACAACACACAACACACAACACACAACACACAACACACACACACACACACACACACACACACACACACACACACACACACACACACACCACACACACACACCACGCACGCACCCACACGCACCTTATTGCTTCTAGCCCAAAAGCCATGTGTTAGAACAACAATGGTATACTACCTCACGAGCAGTATTAATTAGGAGTGATGATTAAACAATCGATAATTGAAATTATTCGATTTATTTGCTTAATCGATGAATCAAATAATCACTCAATCCAATAAATCGATTAATCAAATAATTATCGATTAATCACATAATTGGTTAATCAAATGTCGGTATGAAATAATCTATTAAGCAAATAATCGATTAATCGTATGATTCATGAATCAAATAATCGATTAATCAAACACATGACCCCATTTGACAAAAACGTAGGTTCTTCCTTGAACAGTATTCGTCTTGCAAAGAACGCATCATCCTCCAAATATCTTTGAACGTCCAAACAGTATTTGAATCGCGTAGGGTAATCTCTTTCCAGCAAAGTATGGACTAAGTGCGGCTTGAATGGTCCAATCTTGTATGTTTTTTCAAGGTTTTGTAGACATTATCGTTGCCCACACTACCTGATAGGGAAGGAAGCCATCTTCGTAGAAAGTGGCGTGGATGCTCTATCGCAGAAAGCACAACATTCATCTCCATTTCATCACTCGTTATACATTTTCGCTTTCTCTAATAATAATTCTCTGCACTGTTTTATAGTTGCCCCCACAATTTCTAGTTTTTCTTGCAAATTTAGCGTGGCTGGCATATTTGTGGGTTATCACTGAAACTGTCATTAGTGACCACGGACACTTGAAATTGACAAAAATTAAATTTTAATGGTATGGTTGTGGAAAGTGCAAATTGAATAATTTGTTATTATTTTTTAATTCTAAACAGCTTTTTATAATGAAATTTCTTAATTGCTTAGAAAATAAAGGTTACTTTATATTTCATATTTTTTGAGATTTCCCGTATGTTGTAGGGAAAAATTAGATTTTGATGACCTTATTATTGTTTTGAGGCCATGTGAAACTTTTTCTAAAGAATACATTTTTTCGATAAAATTGAGGATAAAAAAGTTTCCCATATATCACCAACTTAAGTAGACACGCAAATAGACATAGTTACTTATTTCAAGGTAGTTGTATTAGAAGTATTATTCTCAAGGTCTTGATTAATCAGTGATTTATTTACTATACGTTATAAGCATTTTGGTTTTGCCAGGCAACAATATTACAACGAGTCGTCCATACATTTTTCATCCCAAAGCTTTTAATAGCATTTATAAGTGACAGGTCCGTTGGTTTGGTCAAATAATCAATTTTAGTTTGTTAAGGAATCAAATGCTTGTTTTAGAAAAAATTTCTATGCTTTTATTAAGCTTGGACGAAGCTTATTATTTTAAGTATCTGCAGAAGAACTAGAGTACAATTTTCCCACCCATCAATATTTTTGTAATTAATCAAAAACTCTGTCTTTCAAAATCTTCAACATCACCTATTCCGTATGTGGTAACTCAAGTACACTAAAGATCCTACGGGAATGTTGTTCAATACTTTCACATTCGTTGCTCAAAATAGCTTTTTTGTTCTAAACAAGTAACGCAGTTTTTCAATTAAATTACTACCAATTATTTACTACACGTGTTGCATAAAACCGACAACTGATTTTATTTAATAATTATACAATTAAACTTGCATTTCATTTAAAATTAGTAAACAGACTAGACCGATATTGAACCACGTCTACTCGTATCGTGATCGTATTATTGCAGCATTGTGTGCTAAGTATTAGGGGTGGATTATGCTTAAAAATCATTATTTAGAGCTTCTATAGTATAGAATCTGTGAAAATAAATTGTGTTTCACAAATTTTATTTCTCCACTAGAAAAATTGTCATCCATAACAAAGTGCGTACTTCGTATCATGGTACAATGTGTTGTAAGTAGTAGAGGTTGATTATGTTTGAATATCATTGTAGGTAGATTGTATAATAGAGACTATGAGTAAAATTATGTCTCCTAATAGAGAAATGCTTTATGTAATATAGAATGTGCTGAAATGGAAAATATGTAATTCGTAATTGGTAATTTTGCAGCAAAAACGAGCAAACGAGCAAACCGAGATACAATCTACTTAATTGTTGTACGACACTGTCATTCAGTTATTGCTGTTTACCATTAAAAAGAGCATATATAAAATCGAAATATATGCATAACTTTAGATAAATCAGATTTGTACCTACTCTTTCTTTAAATTCCTTCAAACTAATTTTTGTACTCTCAATTCAAACGATTTTATAAGCAACAGTTTAACTGTACTTTTTTTTAGCAATGACAAATGGATTTTTTTTACAAATATGTTGGTACAGCATTTCCCTTGATTTTAAATTATCTTTCGAGGTTTATTTAAAGAATGAGAGAGAGTAAATGAAATCCCAAAACGTTTCTAATCAAATATAAAATTTAATAAATTATTTTATATTCACTAAAGTCAAAAATGTAATGTCGTTTACACTCTTGTTCCCAGTTTTCGTTTACAAATGTAATTTGAAATACTAAAAAAAGTAAATAAAAGACTTCGGTGTATTAAATGATGTTTAATTATCAATAAAGAAAAATTATATCAGATTTAGAAACGGGGAAATGTCTTTTCTCTTGTATTTGTTCACCTTTCTCTATGAAGTAAACATCATTAATTAAAAGTTTCATTGCTTACGTGTAGTTGTGTCAATTTAATTAGCTCTGTAAATACAAGCGACAGAGGCGTCGAGTTGAAATTCAGCTTCTGTGAACTCGGCGTAAGCAGCTTATTTACAAGAGTAATCAAAAATAAATGTTTACTGGTTTACTGGTCAATATTTTATTTACTTCACATTTACTTGTTACCTCAAGGTATTTCTTACGGCGATTGAGGTGTAACAATCAAACGTAAGCACGTACTTCTACCATTACTTTATTATAAAAGAAAATCAATTGTATGTAATCTCTCATTTTGACGTTATCGTGTAACACCATATCCGAAGTAAGCTCTTGATGAATGCTACAATCAGAATTTGTTATTTATAAGGATCAAAATAAGCAGATTATGTCCTGCATTACAAAGCAAGAAGGTTTTTAGGTTTAGATTATACTTACCCAAAGCTTTTGATTGAATGCCAAAAATGTATCAAAAGTTAAAATGAAATTTTTCAGAATTTAAATAGAAAACGCATGAATTTGCATTACTTTAATTAGTTTTATAGGGAAAGCTGTTTGTCAACCATCCACAATAATTTTAGTGCACGTACATATTATTGTGTAGCCTAAATTTACATATAATCCTTTTTAGATAATATTAAAGTTTCCGAATGTACGAAGTTAGTCTGTAGAATTTTTAAATCGCAATCTCGAAGTTCGTATATATTAAGTCACCTCATTATTAATTATCATATTAACCCAGTTGGTGCGACTTTAATTTATGCATTTGACTTTCGAATTGGAAGTTTTCACCCTTGATTAATTATCGTCTCCCTTAAAGATGCTGCTTTCGGTTAACGTGATTCATCTAACAATGCCACTTGCGAGAAACGGCCTCGTGCCTCAATTGTCAACGTTAATTTAGATTACGTTTGGAATAACATTTTTTTACACTTATGCCATTTTAAAATATATATAAGCACTTCAAAATAATGAAAATGTAATTTTTCACAAAAGGAAACAGTTTTCCATAATACAGTAATGAATTCAAAACAACTCTTGTTATTAAAAAAGTCTGAAATCTTGATGTATGTGGCGAATAAATTAAATATAAACTTTAAACTTGGTTTTAGTTTTTATTTTAATATTGTTATCTTAGAATGAATTTTCTAGTAAAATTTACATAATTTCTTAAACTCGGGCTGTTATACATTTGTAGAGAAAACTACTCGGATATCCGTATTGCGGATATAAATTTTAGGAACTAGAAGTTTATTCAGTTTGTAAGTATACAACTTATTTAAAGGATTAACGAAGAAAGAGAAGCTTATCCACTGAAAATTAAGTTCTTATGAAACTTTTAAGGTTTTTGAAGTGTAAATAAAGTTATGCATGCTTCATGATGGTATTCTTCAATTACATTTATATAGTTTAAAAGAATTTGCATTTTGCACGAACTTTTCTATCACATAGTTTATATGTAATAGAAAGTTTTAGCTTTATCTCTATCGTACCTTTAGTTGTAGCAGGTGTAGCCATTCAAATATCTTTCTAACTATTATTTTAAATACCTTAAACATACCTACTGAAAGTTGTAAATAATCTAAAAATGTGACGTATTTGGAAAACCTTAACATCTTGTGTCTCGTAACCAAAAATTTAAGAAGATAGAAAACGTAGTAAACGTATATAATTTAGGACGTTAATGACAGATTTACAATGATAGAATACCCGCATTTATTGCTATTTATTTAAATTCCGTCTTAAAATTACTACAATGCCGTGAAAAATACTAGATTTGTCTTTAAGAGGCTTTTTTCGTAAAAATCACATTGTAGATTGAATTAAGAAAAGTGCTTAGAATAATTTTCTGTATCGAAGCGGAATTATCCCTGGTATTTCCTAGCGCTCTCGGGACTTGTTTTTAGTAACGGTTTAATCATTGGCATTATTTTGCACTCGAATTAACGTTACTTAAATTTACTGCAGTGTGTAGTTCCTATCTGCATGCCTAAATGATGCTAGTTAGCTTCTTTCTTTAAACTAGTAATCATTAAAATATTTATTCGTGGTAACAAGCCCATAGCCTGCATTACTATTATTTTACTTATAGCATTAATAATTATTTGCAATTCTGTTATTGAATAAACGAATAACTTATATTTAGTACGTACCTGGGTGCGTTTGTATCACACAATTTTACTAAAATCGTTCTAGAATTTCGAAGTTGAAGGTAGACGCCGTTCCGAGTTGAGCCTGATAGTAACATTATATATCAAAATTTATGAACAGTGTTAATGTGTCAGTTAAGAGATGGTGGGAGCGAGTTTCGTTTATGTTAGACTTCTTTGAGTTTGCTGATTTACTTTGAACGATTAGGTTGGTTTGTACCTTTTATAAATGAGTGATAAGCTGCAGATATTACAAGAGCAATATATGCGAATTGTGCAACAATGCCTTGATAAACTCCAGCATTGATTTAAGAGAGATTTGAGTCCTCGACTTTAATTTTTACTAAAAAAGGGCTGCGGTTGGGTTGGTAAAGGCTTACGATACGTCAAAACGGTGGCAGCGAATCTAATTTTTTACATTTTGATAGAATCAAAGTTGGTTATTTGTCTTTAATAGGAATTGACTTAACTCTTTAAATCATTTTCAACGACCTACTCATTTAGAATGTTAGGAACATATTTCAAGTTACGCGACTGGCCATCATATTTAATCTTAAAGAAAATTTAACCTATCTAAATTAATTACGTTTATAAGGTAAAGTATATTTTATTCAGGCGTTTTTGAATAGAGAATTACAGAACTGCAGTTTCTAAATGGCGATTTTTGCATGAGTGTAAGTAAACTTTCGTGAACCAAACGTATTTGAAGAGTCGCTCTAATATTCTGGAATTATAGTTTATATGTTCTTGTTTTTGTACCTTTGGATTGAAGTTTTAGAGAAAACTAATGAACAGTGTCCGCAACGGAATCTCGACGATTATTAAGTTTTGAAGCTGATTAGCTGTTAAGTCGTGCCGGGCACTCGCTCTCCTGTTTAAAGGGAAGCGAACCTTTGAAATATAGTTCAACTATTTTGAACAATTTAGTTTGATGTACGGTTTTGAGTTAAAGTTATGCCCAAGATTACTGTGATGGCACTTAATGAGTATTAAATGTACCATTTAGAAGAGAAGTTTGAAAAGATTATTTCGTTATTATCTTTATAGTTTACAGTGTCTAACGTTGACATTAAGATATTTTATGTTCATCGACTACTGAAAGTGAAATTTGAATAAGTAATGATAGTCGTAGTGATGTTTTATAACATTCGTACTGGCACAAACTAGAAATGAAATACTACAATTTAATTGCTTGAATAAATAAATGACCTTTGAGTATAGAAGTTATATTGAAGTCAATATTAAAGCCACATGACAGATATATTACTTATTTTGTTTTTAATTGATAATTCAAACTAAAAAATTTAATTAAAATTTAAGAATAATTAGTTCTTGCAGATGGTGAATAAATTAAATTTTAGAGTGACACATTTTATAGATTTTGGACTACCGTTTTCTAACTTTAAATTTGATGTGTATAATTAAATTTATCTGGACTAAACCAAGTCATAAATCAAAGAATTGTTATAGTAGTAATAGGCATTTATTTTGAAAATATTATTTGGCGAACTTTAAGAAAACAATTTTGATATTATTTAACTTTTCGAATAGCTTTCGTTATTATTAAGTTTACTTAATTAATTTAATTGCGATCATTTAATGATTAAACATGATTTATATAATTTATGATAAACATTTCATCTACTAACTTCATTATGAATTTACTACATTATTTTATTGAGGGGAGGTTTCTTAAGTGTTAGTTCGTATAAGTTAACATTTTGCTTTTACATTCATTATTTTGTGTTTGATAATAGTTATCACACAATAGCCTGCACCCAACCGCTAGCCAACACCCACTATATTAATATTACTATGGTTCAGTACGAATTGGCTTATTTAGAATTATATACTCATAATTACCACATAAAGATGATTGTTGAAAAGTCTTACATGTGCGGAACACGTAAAGTGTCTAAATGTTAACACATAATAATTCTTTTAGTGAATGAATGTTTGTTTTAATGTACGTAAGAGACAGATGCTTAATTATAGTAAATTCTGGTTTTCGTAGTGGTTGCAGGTATATTTTTCGTAACACCTGACCAATATGATTTGAACAGTTTGGTTTATAAATAAAATTATTAGGGTTTAATCTTCTTTAATAGTCTGCCTATCCGTATGTTAAATGTTCCTTAATTCAAATACCATAAATACATTCTTATGTAGGAATGCGTTTTTACCTTCTCTGAGTACCTATATAGTAACCTCATTATGTAATTTAAATATGATTATAGGAAGCAGAGAAATTCCTTTTATTCGATATTTATAGAACCAAAAAGAAACATCAGATAAGTATGCAACCCACAATACACAACCGTATATGTAAAATAAGCTACCCTTATAACCGGCACAAATAGCCTTGTGTTTTTAGCATAATTAATTAACCTCAAATAATTAGAATTAATATTTTCTCTGTATCTTCTAGTATTAACACGTTAATCGCCATGCAGTTTGTCATTTCAAGCGTTGCAGTTCTCACAAAGCATTTAAGTCAACGTGTTCTTACAGAAGATGGCCTGGGGATCAGAATTTGGTTTTCAGCGCATAAAAATGTACCATATTTGAGCAAGAATGCGTAAGGGTAAATCGTAATGAATTTTCTGGCTTACCTTTTATTACACATGGTAGAAAAGCGTAAATTTATTATGTGCGTGAACCTTAGCTTTTCATGCAATCATAAATAATACGAAATAAAATACAAAACACTCAATATGCAACTTGCATGCACATTGAGACCCGGTACACCACACCGTTGTGTGGTGAAAATTTTTGGTTTATGTTGCAGTGCCCACCAGTGTCGTTAAACATATGCCTTAATAGTTGCAAAATTATTTTTTTTTTAATTTTTAGTAACACAGAAACTCAAATTGGATTTCATAATAAAAAAGTAACAAACACTCAGTTATACATAGATATCTTGCTTGATCGAGTTTTTATTACCCTTTGATGTCCCAATCTTAATTCTGCAAACCCACCTTTCCTCATTAAGTTTGGTATTTTTCATTTCCGCAGAGAGTCAAATAGGGTATGTCCGTGTAGAAGGTAAGGACGTGTAAAAACTATTACAGATACGTTGAGCATGATGCATTAACGTCATTGCATTCATTTTACTAATTCTAGTTACAACCTCGTTGTACAATTGGGATTAATTTGTTTAACAAGTTAATCTAACAAAGTCTTAACGTAAAAGTTTACCAGGGTATATATATATAGGTAATGGTGACTGACTTGTTTATATAAAAAATTGGTTTCCAAAAAACTGAGGCTGCAGCCAATATTATGTATACAATTATATAATTGTATATAAATGTATCACTAATGGCAGTTCACATACTTTTAATATTTTAATTGTAAATGTTTGTGGGTTTTTGTTTTATGTTATTTAGTATAGTTCTGTGTAAGTCACGATAATGGAGATAAAACATTTTCGAAAGTTCGATTATTAATATCAAAGAGTTTGTACATTAATTAAGCGTAAACAATATTGAATGTATGAAAATGTAAACTTTCACCATTAACACTCATAATAAAATACTTACCTTTTTGGGGTTTTTTAATGGTTTGGATAACAATTTTTACAAATATTACTACTGACGAAGATAACTGTAAGTGTTATCGAAACGTTTAGATTGTATAATTTAAATACACCATTAAAAAACCCCAAAAAGGATAAGTATTTTAATATTGAATGTAGCCCTAGTTTTTTAGAAACCAATATGTATATTTTCAAGGTGTCCGGAAAAATGGGGAAATCTCTCGCATTCAAATAGAAGGCGAAAAAATAACATAAGTTCCTATAAATTTTTTTCCTCCAGACCCTCCCTACGGAGATGTGAGCCCCTAAAGGACGGCGCTGGAAATAAGTTTTTCTTGAATAACTTTTAAAGTACTGGATATAATTTAATAACAATTCAGTATGATGGCCACTAGTAGGGGCCTCTTAAAATAGTATCCTTGAAACATATTTAGCTTGCTTAGTTTACCAGGGATGGACTAAGTTGTACACCTTAACGCCTAAATTTTTAACACCCTATATGATAAAGATCTAAAAAAAAATATTTTTGGGTAGCTTGAACCCTTTTCCTAAAAAAAGGTATACTTGTTTAATATCGATAAAATGAACTATTTTCGAGAAAAAAAATAATAAATGAATTAATGTTTCATAATAATTAATAAATTATTAAAAAAAATAAAGCCAGTGTTTTTTCGAATTTTTACGAGAAAACACTCTTTTAATAATAAATTAGGAAAACCAAATTAAACATATTAATTATTTAAAAAATGTTGCAAAGTTAAGTCAGTTTATTGACGAGGTATCATTTTATTTCTTGTTCATTTTATTTATCTTCACTCAAAAAAACATGTCAAACTTTCCTAGGATACGAAATAAATAAATAACCTGCATTTTGATATTTGACACATCGCTGATACATTGATCGACATTAATTTACTTTAAATTTACTGATTTTTGGATTTAGTGGTGATTTGGATTGTAAACTTATTCGAAATATGGAATTCACTTTTATTGAATATACAGATATGCATCTCATGTATGGTCTTACCTCTTAAAAGCTTTGGAGGTAAGAAGATTATATCACGAGAGATTTCCTAATCGTACTATTCCAAATCAAAAGACATTTCAATGAGTTGATCAACGTCTAAGAGAGAATGGTGAGTGAAAAAAAATTTATAGGAATTTGTAATATTATTTTTTCGTCTTCTATCTAAATCCGAGAGATTTCCACATTTATCCGGACTCCTGTATATATATATATATATATTATATATATATATATATATATATATATATATATATATATATGTGTATATATTGGTTTCCAAAAATCTAGGGCTACATTCAACATTGTTTACGCTTAATTAATGTTCAAACTCTTTGATATTAATAATTGAGCTTTCGGAAATGTTTTATCTCCATTATCGTGAAAACTATACTAACATACAACAAAAACCTACAAACATTTACAATTACAATATTAAAAGTATATGAACTGCCATCAGTGATACATTTATATACAAATGTATAATTGTATAATTAAACCTTCATAATATTGACTACAGCCTCAGTTTTTTGGAAACCAATTTTTTCTATAAACAAGTCAGTCATGATTATCTATCTCCTTATATATATATATATATATATATATATATATATATATATATATATATATATATATATATATATATATATTTCTGCGGTTTTTGAGTGTTGCCATCCGGGTTTTGTCTAGCGTTGCCTGCTTTGCCATCTTCAGATGATCCGTGCTCGACTTCTTGCGATTCGAAACCAACTGATATATTGGTTGTTCTCCAGTGGTATTTCTAGTTGAGTGTCTCTGTAGTTTTCCCTTTCACTTCGACTACGTCCCCCTTCACTATGTTCTCTATTTTCTTCATTGGTTTTCCGTTTCTCGTTGTCTGGGCGTTTTTCCGTGTGGATCTGGTGCGTGCTTCCAGGTATTTGGTGACCTTTATGCATCATCCCCTGTGTTAATGTTGGACGGTCACCATTTGAATAATGAGCTTCGGTGTAGTCTCCTATTCACGAATATCCTTATCGGATAAGCACTAGAGGCCATTCAACGAAAATGTCAACCAACAAACGACATTAAGTCTATTGGAATGTTGCCTCAATAATATCTACTTCTTCTACGGGGATCAACGATACAAACAAACAGAAGGAGCACCGATGGGATCACCACTATTGGCAGTAGTTGCAGATATATTCATGCAAGACTTCGAGACCAACTTACTAAAATCAGCGTCGGAGAAACCAAAACTTTTGCTACGGTACGTCTGCGACACATTTATTATATCTACACATGGAACGAAGAAATTGGCAGAGTTCTTGGATCATAATAGGTAAATGCTCAGTGGTTTGAATATATACCACATTGCGTATTACCAAAAAACTAAAAAGCCAATTAAAATTGAGTAAGTGCAAAGGGCGTAGTACAGGGTTCGTCAGAGAGGTATGGCGTTTTTGAAAAGATTGTCATGCGCAGTTGAGTTGACCGAATGTTTTTGGAATGGTTAATTTTGACTCGTTGGTAATCGCCATTTTTGTCAGTAGCAATGGATCAGTAGCTATGGAGCCGTGGTCCGTAGCACATCGTGTCTTGGTTTACAACATATTCATTGTAACGGGTCGTTCTGTAGTGCTTACACAGCGTCGATTCCGGAACCATTTTAATGTTGGTCGTCATGGTCGCGTACCGAAACAAGATACCATTATGAAGTGGGTAAGTATTTTTCAAACACGATATTTGAGACCAGAAAACATTGAAAGGGTGCGACAAGCGATTGAAGCCAGCCTTCGCCGCTCGGTGATACCTCAAGCGGTGGCGGACGCCACCTAAGTGATGTAATTTTTCGCAGCTAATTTATTGCTGATACACAAATGACGATGTACTAATAGTGTATTAAAATAATAAGTTTTCAAATACAGTCGAAAGTAAATGTGTGGTAGTCTTTTCAAAATCACCATACCTCCCTGCCAGACCCTGTATATAACTAAAACAATATAATCGAATACGACCTTGTATCATCAGGTGATCAACTTTACGCCCAAAAAAAAACACAATACTGCAGACAACTTCACAAAAAAACTGAGTGTTTGTACCACAATCTAACCGCATATATAGGGTATATTATCAATGGCGCACATTTACACCACGTAATTCGATCTTCTAATACAAAACTCTAGTAGCTTATGGAGTTATTCAGAGTCAAATTTGGAAATTTATTTGGATTGTAATGGAGAAATGCATTTAAATAGTATCAATAACACATAATTCAACAAGTGGAATAAATATTCCAGAACTAATGTTATTATTTTGATTACTCCTTTATTTGTATTTTCATGTTTAAAAATGCTAAGACTTCGTCGCTCCTAAATTTTGAAGATATTACAACATCTCAAGTAAGCTAGGGTTATTTTTGTAACTTGCATCTCGGAAAGTAACAAGATTTGTGATTAATGTTATTTTTGAAAGTTTTAAAAGTGTAGGGGAGACAGGGGTTGGTTGTCATAAGGGGCAGGTTAGCATTATGCTTTTAAATCACGCGCCGTTTCAACTAGAACTTGGTGTCGATTTGTGATTTTAGAGGTGGTGAGTAATTTTCCGTTCTTATATATTTTTCTTATTGTGATGTGCAATAATTATTTTAAAATATTTTCAACCATGCAGTACGCAAGTATACAAATTGTTCTATATTGTAACTTTAGCAAACTTATAATGTATTAATTCATGTGCACATAGCAGCCATTTTAGTTAAACAACCGCCATTGGGGTTGGTTGGGAGTTTGTGAATGGATCAGGTTGTCATAGTATGCTAGCCTGCCCCGTGTATTTGTATAAAATTGATATATAATTACCTATAATGGTCGGTTTTAAGGTATCTGGAATAAATCTATTTAACCCAGATATATTTCCTCATGAGGAGTTTATGGCCAATGCAAGCTGCAGTATCCACTAAGTAATCTCGACTAGAGCGAAATCAAGTTACTGTACAAACTAATCAGCCGCTACCTGAGAACTCTATTTGTGGAACGGAGTGTTCAGCCCTCACTGGAGCCAGTTCATGTTAAATCATATTGTATTCCTCCTACAATTCCCCGTACGAAATTCTACGCTGGTGAACCAAGACCTGCGGTTACGCCATCTGCTATTAATACTTCGACTACATCATCTGCTCATAGTTCTTCTTCTGTCGTTCCAGCAGCTTTAACTTCTAACATCAACTTCAACGACCATTTACTAGAAGAGTTATGACCGCTGCCTAAAGCTAGTGATATAAAAATACAAAGTAAACAAGGAAGAAAAAGACGTTCCACCGCTATTCTCACAGACACAAAACTGCTTTAGAAAAAAGCAGCACAGGAGAAAAAAGCAACGGTTGATGCCAGAAAATAAAAAATAATTACAACAAAATGTGCTTCCACTAGTAATAAGACTGTTGATTGCGCTAAAAAGGATTGTTTTAAGAGAAGAGAAAAAAAACAAATAAATTGTCCTTTCCTGAATTATCTTCAGATGAAGATACATTCTGTTTGGTTTGCATGGAGCCATATTCAATTAGTCGCCCTGGAGAAAACTGGATCAAATGTATTAAGTGCCAGTTATGGGCACATGACGAATGTACCGATGAGGAACTATCATATAGATGCCATAGCTGTGATTCTGATTGCGACTGAAACTAACAATGTTCCTAACTCTGTAGTTTTAATTAAATTTGTTAATTTTTTTTTTGTTTTTAATTCTTTTTATTCAAATTTTATTATTTCCAACGTTCCTAATAAATCCACTTATACATATTTTTAGTTTGTGTTATTTTTATTATCCCTAGGTATTGTGTATCTTTTCAAACATATGTGGTATAACCATATGCCAACCTACCCCAACCGGTGTGACAACCTGCCCCGATAACGGGGTAGATTGTTACATGTTGCAAGCTTACGCTGAATATTTTGTATGAGTCTTTTGGAATTAATCTAGAGATCTGACATTTGGAGAAAATATCAATTAAGGTTCACGCTATTTTATAGCAGCATACTCATTTCATTACAAGTAATTATAAACTCAGTCCCCCCTACGTGTCATATTTGTGCATGATACATTTTGCATCATGATTGTCTTCTAACATTGTTAAAAGATGCCAGAAATGTTTAGAAGCAGCATTCATGAACACCTTTGGAACGTTACATAAGTTAAATCTAATTAAAATAAACAGTTTTTTATTTTGAATTGTAAATTATTTCAATAAATGATGTATAATATCATTGAGGATTAAACTATGAGCATTTACGCAACTAAAATAAACCCTCCATACCTTTAATTAACGCTTATATATTTTTGTTACTTACGTAACGACTTTTCAGTAATGAGTGAAGTCTGCAACAGCAGGGTACTAAGACCACGTTGCCAAGTTTTTTAGACTTTAACACCTAATATCTCAAGAACTAATCCCAGGAGGAAATTTTGTCATTCTTAATTTTAGCCTTAGATGCCGCTGAAGAAATATTATTCGTAATAGTATTTTAGTATTTATTTGTCACACGTCCAATCTGCGCTAGGCTTCGCGCATGCTTACATTAGTAAGCGGGTTGCCAACCCAGCTACAGTGGAAATGGGCGGGGTTGAGATAAGGAGTAAAATGATTGAATAACAATCTTACCTACACTTACCATAAATTCATAACTTATACAGCTCAGTCCGGGAAAGATGTCTCTTGGCCCCACCGCAATCTTAAATTTTGTTAAAATAAATCGTCTTAGGCGAGATGGTAAATTAACCCTATCTGATTGTGGAAGACAGGATTGCAGCCTACTCAGTAAATTCATACACTAACTTCTCAAAGTCAAATACACTTCCAAACAAATCGTCTCAAAACTTCCGAAAATTTAGTGATAGACGTGTCGTTATAACTTACTGAACACACCCTGTATTAATGGAAACTCCAATTCATAAAAATAGAACATGAACTTATGTAGTTTTTAAAATGTCCCTCGTATATCTATAAATTTATATTTCTAACTGTTATAAAACTTCCAATTAAATAAATATTCCCAATTTAGAAAATTCTAAACAAAATAAACGAAGTCGGTTTAACAAGGATTTGTTATCTCAAAAAAAAAGTTTGTTAATTACTGAATAATTCAACGTTAAAATGATTAGTACTGGTATCATCAATAAAATCGTTATAATTTATTAATACTTTATCTTTAAAATGGTATTTAGACATTCATTAATATGTTTAAACTTTAATTCTCCAAAACTGTAATTTATGCTGAATAAAAAAAATTTTGTGATGGATCTGGCTTATTACGCAATTTCCAATCGATCCTTAAATTCGAAAATATGCAAAGACTAATCTCGCTTATCAGAAGGTGTAACTGGTTAGACACACGATTGACACAAAGTAAATTAAACAGTGGATGTATATTGACAAATTCTGCATGTAAATTACATACAATGGCGTGGTTAACAAATACGTTAAGATTAAAATTACCCCTTTCTTAAAACTAAAAACAACAAAATAATTAAAGTTCGATTACCTTTTGAATGAATGGGCCATACTTAATGCAACAATAACAGGAAAGAAAAAAAAATGTATACTTAAAAAATAATCGTACTTGTCTTGGTTCAATAAAATTTTTAAATCTAATCCTTACTTATTACATCAATTAATCCTTTTTCGGTGCGGTAATTGTAGTCCGTATGGTCTGCTTCGGGCAATACTTTTAAAATTCTGAGATGCACCAAGCATAAAACACGAGGGTAGCCGTTAAGACGTTATTCGCCCCACGCACTCGGCTAAGGTACTCAATAACCCAATGTCTGTGGTTTGTTCACTCTCGTCCTGGTATCGCGGCTTTTTAGCGTAACAACACATCAGCTTATACTGTGATGTTTGCCCTTCAAATGTTTGCCACAATAAAATAATGGTTACTTTCATATATATATATATATATATATATATATATATATATATATATATATATATATATATATATATATGCAATATGTCCCAGATAACATTTCCAGCATGGGGATCTCGCTTATTATAAAAGATACAGATTTGGTTAAATTAGATGAATTACTCCTAAGGATTAGTGAAATTATAGGACACTCTCCAATTTCCAAATTTCCATGTATTGTAAGACTTATGGCAAGAAAAAGAAAAATGTCAAATTTCTTTTTTTTATAATATCTTTTTTGTTATATTAGACATATAAATTTTATTTGCACTTTCTTTAGATATTTTTTATGCAGAATTTAAATATCAATTTGAATTTTTATTTGCACTTTCTATTTTTTAGTTTCAACCCCTAAATTACATTTTTCTTATGAAACGACAAGTCGGCTTTGAAATAATTGATCGTGTTTTTTTATCCTCTTTACAATGATATAGCACATGTATTATCTATTTTTAAAAACAACAAAGAAAATTTAAAAACATGTATTTTATTAAAGACTCTAACAATAAGCAGGCCGTGAAACATAAAACACATTCGAATTTAATGTCACTTAAAATTATTCGTTCCAGAATATTTTTGTGTCAAACATGGCTTTATTTACTAATACTGAAAAGTTTGATATGTTGAGTTGTTACATCTTGTCTCATAAAAACAGTTTAGAAGCTGAACGGATGTACTTGAGGCTGTATCCTGAAAGAAGGCAGCCCAGTGCTCGTACATACAGAAATTTGGTAATTAATTTAAAAGAATATGGTTCATTTTCAAAACCTACTAGAAATCCGAAATTACGGAATGAAGATGCAGAACTAAATGTATTACAATCAGTTATTGAAAATCCTTCAACATCTGTTAGAGAAATTGAACATAACACTGGTATTTCGAAAACTACATCACAAAGAATTTTAAAACGTCACAGGTATCATCCGTATAAGTACACCATTCTGCAGGGACTTAGAGATGGAGATCAGGGGAGAAGATTACAATTTTGCCAATGGTATGTTAATCAATGTGAGAATAACGATAATTTTCCAGCTACGATTTTTTGGTCTGACGAAAGCAGATTTACAAATAATGGCCTTTTCAATCGACACAATGTTCACTTTTGGGACCGTGAAAATCCTCACGTTGTTAAGGAAAGTCGGCATGAAATGAGATTTGGTTTTAACGTCTGGTGTGGCATTTTAGGCGCTAAACTTATTGGGCCCATATTTTTTATCGAAACATTAAATAGTGAACGGTATTTGAATTTACTACAAACTGATTTAGAAAATAAACTTGATGATTTACCACTGATTGAGAATATTAATATCTGCTTCCAACAAGATGGCGCCCCACCCCACAATTCAAACATCATCAGCGAATATCTTAATAATCGGTTTCCAAATTCATGGATTGGTAATCGAGGGCCGATTTTATGGCCACCCAGATCTCCAGACTTAACGCCCTTGGACTTTTTCCTTTGGGGCTACGTAAAAAATCGAGCAAACATTTGAGAATGCCGAAGATCTTCGTGAAGCTGTTCTTGCAGCATTTGGTAGCATTAAACGCCAAAAACTGCGCAGAGCAATTACGTCGACACTACGCAGGGCACAATTATGTTTAGAACGGAATGGTCAATTGTTTGAACATCTTTTATAATTGGATAAGTATCTCCAATACTATTACCTGCTTAACTCTTGTTGTTTTCTATTATTTGTCGTTTTCTCATGTTTCACGGCCTACTTATTGTTAGAGTCTTTAATAAAATACATTTTTTTAAATTTTTTTTGTTGTTTTTAAAAATAGATTGTACATGTGCTATATCATTGTAAAGAGGATAAAAAAACACGATCAATTACTTCAAAGCCGACTTGTCGTTCCATAAGAAAAATGTAATTTAGGGGTTGAAACTAAAAAATAGAAAGTGCAAATAAAATCCAATTGATATTTAAATTATGCATAAAAATATCTTAAGAAAGTGCAAATAAAATTTATATGTCTAAAATAACAAAGATATTACAAGAAAAGAAATTTGACATTTTCTTTTCTTGCCATAAGTCTTAAAATACATGGAAATTTGGAAATTGGAGAGTGTCCTATAATTTCACTAATCCTTAGAGTAATTCATCTAATTTAACCAAATCTGTATCTTTTATAATAAGTGAGATCCCCATGCTGGAAATGTTATCTGGGACACGTTGTGATATATATATATATATATATATATATATATATATATATATATATATATATATATATATATTAAAAGACTCTAACAATAAGTAGGCCGTGAAACATGAGAAAACGACAAATAATAGAAACAACAAGAGTTAAGCAGGTAATAGTATTGGAGATATTATCCAATTATAAAAGATGTTCAAACAATTGACCATTCCGTTCTAAACATAATTGTGCCCTGCGTAGTGTCGACGTAATTGCTCTGCGCAGTTTTTGGCGTTTAATGCTACCAAACGCTGCAAGAACAGCTTCACGAAGATCTTCGGCATTCTCAAATGTTTGCTCGATTTTTACGTAGCCCCAAAGGAAAAGTCCAAGGGCGTTAAGTCTGAGATCTGTGGCCATAAAATCGGCCTCGATTACCAATCCATGAATTTGGAAACCGATTATTAAGATATTCGCTGATGATGTTTGAATTGTGGGGTGGGGCGCCATCTTGTTGGAAGCAGATATTAATATTCTCAATCAGTGGTAAATCATCAAGTTTATTTTCTAAATCAGTTTGTAGTAAATTCAAATACCTTCACTATTTAATGTTTCGATAAAAATATGGGCCCAATAAGTTTAGCGCCTAAAATGCCACACCAGACGTTAAAACCAAATCTCATTTCATGCCGACTTTCCTTAACAACGTGAGGATTTTCACGGTCCCAAAAGTGAACATTGTGTCGATTGAAAAGGCCATTATTTGTAAATCTGCTTTCGCCAGGCTACAAAATCGTAGCTGGAAAATTATCGTTATTCTCACATTGATTAACATACCATTGGCAAAATTGTAATCTTCTCCGCTGATCCCCATCTCTAAGTTCCTGCAGAATGGTGTACTTATACGGATGATACCTGTGATGTTTTAAAATTCTTTGTGATGTAGTTTTCCAAATACCAGTGTAATGTTCAATTTCTCTAACAGATGTTGAAGGATTTTCAATAACTGATTGTAATACATTTAGTTCTGCATCTTCATTCCGTAATTTCGGATTTCTAGTAGGTTTTGAAAATGAACCATATTTGTTTAAATTAATTACCAAATTTCTGTATGTACGAGCACTGGGCTGCCTTCTTTCAGGATACAGCCTCAAGTACATCCGTTCAGCTTCTAAACTGTTTTTATGAGACAAGATGTAACAACTCAACATATCAAACTTTTCAGTATTAGTAAATAAAGCCATGTTTGACACAAAATATTCTGGAACGAATAATTTTAAGTGACATTAAATTCGAATGTGTTTTATGTTTCACGGCCTGCTTATTGTTAGAGTCTTTAATAAAATACATTTTTTAAATTTTCTTTGTTGTTTTAAAAACAGATAGTACATGTGCTATATCATTGTAAAGAG
Organism: Vesta saturnalis; assembly: GCA_036346205.1. Taxonomy (NCBI): domain Eukaryota; kingdom Metazoa; phylum Arthropoda; class Insecta; order Coleoptera; family Lampyridae; genus Vesta; species Vesta saturnalis. The sequence goes on from JARFJB010001982.1 coordinate 982,132, forward strand.
GATAAAAAAACACGATCAATTATTTCAAAGCCGACTTGTCGTTCCATAAGAAAAATGTAATTTAGGGGTTGAAACTAAAAAATAGAAAGTGCAAATAAAAATCCAAGTTGATATTTAAATTATGCATAAAAAATATCTTAAGAAAGTGCAAATAAAATTTATATGTCTAAAATAACAAAAAAGATATTACAAGAAAAAGAAATTTGACATTTTTCTTTTTCTTGCCATAAGTCTTAAAATACATGGAAATTTGGAAATTGGAGAGTGTCCTATAATTTCACTAATCCTTAGGAGTAATTCATCTAATTTAACCAAATCTGTATCTTTTATAATAAGTGAGATCCCCATGCTGGAAATGTTATCTGGGACACGTTGTGTATATATATATATATATATATATATATATATATATATATATATGTATATATATATATATATATATATATATATATATATATATATTATATCATATATATATATATATATATATATATTATATATATATATATATATATATATATATAATATATATATCATTCATGTTCTTGTTGTTTCATACAATCACTTTGTATTGCTAATGATTGTACACATTCAATGTCAAAAGTGATCACTAGTATTTTAACTAAATTTCACAAACTTTTATTTCGGTAGCATGGTTACCTTCAATTCTCCTTATAATAATATTAGGTCACGCGTCTCATAATCGAACACCAATAACAAAATATATGCTGTATTAACTTCTAATCTGCCTAAGCATTTTATTTCTTGAAAATTACTAATGTTTTCCTTCAACTCACAATGTATTACACTAGTTATTTGTAATGTTAAATGATTTATTTTTGGGTTAATGCTGTTTCATGCTAAACTATAATTTTCAAAATAAATTAACAACTAAATTGATTTATCACGCGTAACCCGTACTCAAAACCCCTAACCATCTAGCTAACTTACTACCTTTAACTCTTACCCTTCCAATTTTTGGGCACTCGCTTATATACCTTCTTCCTGCCATATTGCTAATACGTCACAATAAATGCGCGCTAAGATCAAAGTCACCTATCACAACTGAGTATTTCGTGCGTTTCCACATCCAACATGGACTCAATCACGCTGCCGTTATACAACACCCGCCGCCATATTTATTTTACGTGAAAATTTATCTCGTCGAAGAAATCGTTATCCTCACCATATTCATTCAGTATATTCACCAGATTATATCTCAAATTTCCACATGGGAATCTTATTTCCGCATCATTTTCAAGAAATCATCCCATTCTAATGTCTCTTTACGTACACATTCACTTTACCAATATTGCACAACATTACAAAAGTTTCTACAAACAAAAACATGCATCCATATTTCTTACCGTACACCAACAAGATATCAATAGATCACAACTCACTCACTCATACGTCTACAACCGCTTCCTTTTGGTTCAAATTCCTTCATACACAGTTGTAAAAGACCAGTAGTTTTACCAGTCTCGTATCAATAAAAATTTACCCAAAAAAATTATTTCTTAATTTAACGCTTTCAACACAAAAATCCTTCTATAACATTCAAATATTTCTTCATACGATACCTAAGGCTTCTTTAAAAATCCAGTGGCGTATCATTTACAACACATTACGTATACACACAAAAAAATTATTTTCATGCAAACTCACTTCAGCTGCGCTCAAAACACGTTACATACGTTATCAAAATACTACACATACACGGTGCGTCAAAATAACTTTTTTTATAAACCGTTGTTTTTATATTATTTAGTGTAATTTACATACGTTGTTTAAATTTCCAAGTCATTATATTTGTAGGTTTGAGTATTTTGCAAACACATTTACCACTTTTGGATTCTCCATCGTCCCTAGTATCGAGCCACATTTTTATCTTCACTTATATTTGCAGCTATAATTTTTGCAGAATATTTATTTGTAGAAATTTGGGAGGAATCCCCTGCAGTTTTTGACAAATAGATGAGACTTCTAGTTTTTAATATTTTACAAAATTGCAAAACCAATCCTATTGATATCTTTTACCTTGAAATTGACACATTTATATTCTAATGTGTTAATAAGTAATATATTGTTATGCTTGTTAATGATGATTGAAGTTAAATTAATTAAAAAATTGTTATAAACTAAAGTTTTAAATTAGAATTAGGCTGGCATCATTGAGTAGTAAAAAATGCTCGATCCAAAACGCTGCGGAATTTTAGATAAGACGAGATATGATCATAAATCATGTTTTTTATAGGTTTGTAACCTACAATACTATAATAGAAAAATACTAATAGATTCTAATTGATTCGGTGCATTAAAAAACATGAGAAATTTTGTTCAATGTACAAAATTGAGAAAAGTGCCTTAAAACCTAGAGTTGCCAACCTTAAAACTAATATTGCATAAAGACTCAAATTGTACAAATTGTTGGTGACTTTTAATGAACAAAGTATTCATAAAGGCTAAAACAGAATATTTTATCAAAGCGATTTCTTCCAACAGAGGAATTATTACATTAATAATAAATTATTAGATAAGGTCCCAATTTTTAACTTTTTACAGTGTTTTGAATCTGCAGTTGATAAAATAATTATATATATTATTTTTATCTATTTAGTGAAACTCTTATTGTAATAACTTAAGTAAGGAGTATGTCTACAATAATTAAATTGAAACGTTTAAAACTACTTTATTAAACTTCATTGGGTTACCGATCTTCAATAACGTATGGTTCTATTTAGATAAGCTGTTTAATTTCAGGTATTAAAACTTTGTCGGTGTTTGAAAACCAAATTACTTAAAAAAGGACAATCTTTTCAATAGCTGTTTTGTTTATCAAATTTATTTTAAACCTGGAAATTAATGAAACTTCCCTTTAAACTTAACAAGCTTTCTTGTTTAACTAACTCAATATTGTATCAGCTTAATTTTATTTGATGTTTTATCAAAATTAATTTTCAAGCTTTACATTTTTTGTTAAAAGATTTATGTTCTTTGTAATGAAAATAAACCACGATGTTTGGCAAAAATCCCAAACAGTCAACAAAGTAACATGAACACATATATGAATGAAACATATATCAGATAATTTTACCGTTATTCAAATAAATGTTGCTTTTAGCATATTTCTAAAGGTTTGAAGAGATTATTTTTCATTTTCACATTTGGCCTCGGAACAAAATATCTTCGTTTTAATTTTTTGCCTTCTCCGTTAATTTGAGTTTTAGAGAATTGAGTATATGTAAATCAAAACAAACGTGGCTTTTCCTATTTGTTGAAGCTCAGGTGTGCAAAAACGGAAAAGTATATATTTTAATTACTCTATTTTTCGTTTTTAGCAGATGTGTTAGGCTTGATCTTAATAGTGGTGTTCTAAAGTTTGTTTATTCTGCGTTTAAAGTTTAATTACTATATTTATTGATAGTAATTAAATGCATTAATTAAAGTTATGTAGAATAGTAGTAGAATATGTTTGTTTTGTTTAAAGTAAAAATAAATTTACGTTGACTTTTTAACATGTTTAATGTTAAATGAAGTTATCATATATTCTAAGTAGCAGGACCGGATTAAGGTCTTTAGGCTCCTTAGGCTAACCAAATTTTGGTTTTCTAAAATAAAAGTTTAGTAAAACAATCCATGGATCATAAAAAAAAGTTTATTCTCACAATTTTATTTGCAAGAAACACTTAAAATACAGGGTGGGTGTCTACTGCGTGGACGGAGGATTATCTACTGAAAATTTAAAAATCTGTATTTCTTTAAAGTCCTTACTTTTTACATTTTTATATAATAATTAGGACAAATTGATGAGGAAATATGCAATTTATGCAATTTAAAAAAAATATGTATCCGTGTTACTCGAATCGAACTGAGGTCCTGCTGTTCTGTCTCCTGTTTATATTTGGTGTTGTGTACTTTCACTGCTTTCACTGTTTTCTGCTTTCACTTTCTTTCTCTTTCTCGGTGTTGATGGTGCTGCTGTCATATGTTGGTATGGATGGTTCTGTTCTGATCGTTTGTGTGACGATCACCACTATATGTGATAGCCAACTTATTCATGTATTGGAAATGAGATTCTAAATAGCCAGCCTCAAACCGAAACTATTTAAGATACGTTGATGACATTCGTCATATGGCCGCACGGAAGAGAACAGCTCGATAAGTTCTTAGAGCACATAAACAGCGACAATAAGATCAAATTCACCATGGAAGTGGAGGAGGACAAGCTACCATTCCTGGATGTACTGATCTACAAGAAGAAGAATGTATGGCCAACAGTATACAGAAAATCGACGCACACCAATAGATATCTAACGATAACACCATCCTTCGCAGTTGCAGTCGGTTGTAAAGACACTGTAACGAGATCAATAAGACTCACGGATTCCACTACAAGAAAGAGGAGATGGCAACTCACAACAGCTCTACTACAAAATGGATTCACAATGAAGAACATCGAACGCGTCAAGATCAAGAAATACGAAACCAACAGAAGAACAGGAACCACCAACAGCCAAGGTCACATTCCTATGTAAAGGAACGACAGACAAGATTTCAAAAATAGCAAACACAACATAAAGACAACGTTCAACACGGACAGAAAAATATCATCAGTGCTAACACCTAAAACCAAAATCGACTTGGAGGACCAAGGAGTCTACAGTATTCTGGACATGTGACAAGGTGTACATAGTACAAACAAACAGACGGATCAACGTTCGACGAGTGGAACACAACAATGCTGTCGAGAAGAATATAGCTACATCATCTTTAGCCCAACACGCCAGTAGAACATCACACAACATCGCTTTTGAAAACACAAAGATGACAGCCAGCATTACTCATGCAAAAAGAACTATTCGAGAGGCGATTGAGATTGAGAAACGGGAACAGAACCTTAAACAGAGACGATTCAAAGACTGCCTAATACATGGAAGATAGCACTAGCAGAACATCGTCACACAAGGAAACGATCACCCGAACCAGAACCATCCATACCAACATCATGCACAGCAGCACCATCCAACACCGAGAAAGAGGAAGAAAAAGTGAAAGCAGAAAACAGTGAAAGTACACAATACCAAATATAAACAGGAGACAGGAAGCAGGACCTCAGTTCGATTCGAGTAACACGGAGCCGAACAAATCAGTTGGAGAAGGAGAAAACTTGAAAATAGCAAATGAGACTTTGCCGAAACGTCGTTTTGTACTGGCAGGAGTCAGAAGTATCACCAGCAGACGCGAGACAACGCCCGATAAACAAATGTTTCATATATATATATATATATATATATATATATATATATATATATATATACAGGGTTTTCAAAGTTAAGTCACACTATTGCTATCTTCGTTATTATTGGTGCTACGAAGTCGGTTAAATGCAAAGAAGTAGCATTTTTCCGCTCTTACGATGGTGAAATCAAATGAAAATTGAACATCGTGTTCGAGTTGTCAAAATTTCCATTTTTTAAATGGCACACCCGATATGCAATATCCTTAATTGGTAGAAAATTAAATTCTGAACGAATAAGTTCCTATGACATTTCACCTTAATGTCAAAAATGACAAAGTTATTGATCATTTACCATAGAGCAGAAAATGAAAAGAATATCAGACAATTGAAACAGGATTCTTTATTCTAAGTGATAATAATAATAATAAGGAACAACAAAACAAAACAAAACTCAAATTAGATGTTCGAAAACATCACCCTCTTGCTCCAAGCATTTCTGGGCCCGCTTGCAGACACTTTTAGTAGCCTTACCAATGGATCTACCATCAATATTATTGATGGCGTGAACGATGCTTTGCTGGAGATCCTCAAGGTTATCATATAGTATGTTGTACACCACACTCTTCACATATCCCCAAAAGAAAAAATCCATTGGAGTAATGTCAGGTGATCGAGGAGCATAGGATACCCATTAGTTGATAAATATTTGTCATCAAAAAATTGTTTAATATTGTATCTATCTGACGAACGTTATAGGAGCTCCGTCTTGTTGAAAATAAATGTTCTGCTATCCATTAAATTTACATCGTCAGAAGTCTTGGAGTGTCAGTCAACATTTGCGTACGCCCACCAGTTAACGCACCTGATAAAATACTGACCAACAATTATCGAGCCAATTAAACCGCACCAAACATTAACACTTAAGCGTCTCTGCGGGTTACAAGATCGGTAGAGCATCGGATTTTCTCGACTCCAAAAATGGCTGTTTTTCCTGTTGAACATGCCCCTATTAGAAAAAGTTGATTCGTCTCTCCATAGAATTGAGCTCCAAAAATCATTATATGTTCTCATTTGATTAATAAACCAGTGACAATACTGAACGCGTCTTTATTGATCTCCTGGTACTAGTGTCTGTGTAGGTCGGAACTTATACGGCACAAACTTATATGTATATACATGTAAAACTATACAGAATGATTAACTGACGCGAAATGAAATTTTTCTCAATTTTTTCAAATTCAACACCCTGTATATTTTTTCACATTTCGATTCCCCGTGAAAAGTAGACACTAATTGATAGTACATTTCATGGCCGTGAAAATATTCTAAAATACAAATTTACGATGACAATAGAATTCAACAAACCAGATAGGCTAGCCGCTCGTAATAAAGAAGAACAATTGCATCTATTGTTTTGACGTTTGTATAGTCATTAAAATATTGTTCCATTAGTTTGTGTGTTTTTGGATTGTCGTTTTTTCAAGTTTTATATGAAACGAATTTTTCCAAAGAAGAAATGGTCGATATGATCTTTATTTACGGCGCAGCTCAAAGAAACGCTTTGCTGGCTACCCGTTTGTACTGTGAACGATGCCCAGAGAGAAGACAGCCGCGGAAAGTATCGTTTATGAATGTAGCTGAGAGATTTATAAATTCTGGAAGTGTTTGGTATCTCAAGCGCGCAAAAACAAGCCCAAATAAAGAAATTGAGTTTCAAGTTGTGGCATCAGTAGTAGTAGGGCACCTTCCGCCGCCATCTTGGATTTTGACGTCACAAGGATGCCCCACGTGGGAGACCATATTTTCAACCCTTATTTTATAGTTTCTTTTTGGAGGCCTTTTTCAACCCTTGATGGTTTCTTTCCAGAGGTCATTTTCAACCCTTTTTATTCCTAATTATTTTTGTTTTACTGCTACTTGACGTATTTTTTCACTTATTTTATGCACGTTGAGCTCGTATTTTCCACATGGTTTCTTTTAGTCTTTTTCAACTAATTATCTTGCAGCAATTTTTGTACTTGCTCACATGTATTTAGTTTGGTTTAGCTTGAGTTAGTCCAGACGTTGACCTTTGCTATACATTTTTTCAGCAATTAGGTCCTTTTGATAATTTTAAGAGCAGTACAACCCTATTACAATGCACGTGTTCTGATTGAAAAGATTTTTACTTAGTCTATTTAAACGATTGATGGTAGAGTATCTGTTAGTATCGTTTAGCGATTCAAGATAGAAGGTCAGTTTAAGCACCCCTTTTCGGCAATAGTTGTGGGTCCGTGGTATTTTATCGTGGATTTTCTAAAAAATATCGAAACTGCCTGCGATACAACTTTTGAAAAATTTATCTGGTTTTACAATGAGTGGCATCCTTTATTCAAAGATATCTCTGTGGAATTTCAAAAGGGTTTACCTGATATGGAACAGTTTGACGGTGAAAAGCCTGTCTTAATAATAATTGATGATCTAATGCGCGAAACGAACGGCTCTGTGGTTGATATTTTTACAAAGCGTGTTTTTCTTAACGCAGAACATATTTCATCAAGGACGTGGACAGCGGGATATTTCTCTCAACGCACATTACATAATTTTGTTTAAGAGTCCACGTGACAGAGCACAGATACAGCATTTAGCAAGACCAAGATGTTACTTCAAGTCCGCACGGATATTTATTGTTCGATTTAAAACAGAATACACCGGATGTGCTACGTTATAGAACAAATATATTCGGGCCTCAAGGTATCTGCCAGGTATATATAGCGAAAAAAGGGTTTAAGCGTCACAGTCATAAAGATTACATCATATATGATGGCTGACGTTTTAAGCGAGAACGCTGATATCCTGCGTGCATTATCGAGATTAAGTAAAAGTCAACGTGACGCTTTATTGAAATGTTTGGATAGTAAGCAGGTAGAGTGTATTTGCTGTGTGCACATAACATTTTAAAAGTCGATTTGTCAGCTGATCAGAAGCAGCGACTCTCTCAACATAAGCACACTTTAAGACGCTTGGCACAGAGAGGCGAATCTATAAAAAAGAAGAAACAGTTTCTTGCACAGAAACGTGGTGCATTTCTACCACTCCTGTTAGGACCATTACTCGGCGGAATCCTGGGTAATCTGTTTCAATAACCATGGACCACAATCTGAAGAAGATGATTATTCTACCGATGGACTTTATACAGTGCTTACAGGCAACAGATGTTACACAAAACAACATTTTAACGCAGCTGGGTAACGATATGGATAAAGTTTTAAAACCAAAATGACTGACCATGACAAATGGCAGCAGTACAACCAAGTTCTTCGAAGGTATCTACAGGGGTGCCGCATTCAAGAACATATCTTAAGATAATAGTAAGTTGGTCTGAATGAGAAATATTTCGTATAGAGCCCACTGTGATTGAATAGTACTTAGTGCTGCGAATTTCAGATGAAATTTTTTCTCTTACTTTTAAAGCCATCAGCTTAATAAATTCATCGCAAACTGTTGAAGAGAAATACGATAAGTTACCTCTGCCCTGATTACCTTTGTTTTGAATGTTACTTTTTAAAAATGGGTCGAACTCTGCTATTAATTCCAGTGCACCCAAATAGTTACCGTTATTTATAGCCCCAAATAATTCGGTAGTTCTCCTAAATGCCAAACCTCTAAATGGCAAATATTTTGTGACTGCAACTTCACATTTTAAAACATTAACCCAATATTCTTTTTCTATCAGGTATTGTTTATGAAGCTCCGTGTCAATTTTCCCCAATACTGAGGATCTCACTAAGTATGCGCAGATTTGCAACGTTCAGGGGATGTCTCGTGAGCAGTAATTCTACTGGTGTTTTTCCAGTCACTAAACCCGGTTACAAATGACAGTTTATTATCGTTATTAAATAGTTTGCAATACAAACAGAAAACATCTCCCGTTTTTGCGAATATAAAAGCCATTAACGGCGTACTAACTCGCCATTATGAAGTCTTCTACAGAATAGTTGTCGGGAAGCGTAACGATTTTGACCTCCAAAGCTTCTTTTAGATTTATCAAAATAAAATGTCGTTATATCTTGTTTCAAAGGATTTTTGATACTGATTAATAAAGTTTTCGTTTATATTCCAACAAGCGAAATCTTCGACCATTGATTGGTATCACTGAAACCAGCTAAGTTACTTGATATGAGATCATCTTCACTATTACTACTAGTAGTAGCCTACATAATTAAAATAATAAACTAATACTTTTTTATATAATTTCAAAATAAAAAAAATATATAATAACCAGTGGCGCACCGTTTTCAGTGCAAAATTGTACATTTTTTAATTCATCAACCGATTTTTTTTTTAAAGTCGCGCATTGGGGTTTTTAAGATCACTAAGTGCACAGCATTTGTCAAAATTAAAAATTCAAAATGGCGGATTAAAAATGGGGTTTTCGTATTTAAAATCCGATATGACTAAAATTCAGGTATTGTGGATAATGATCAATTTTGCAACTTTGTTAATTTGTAACACATTATCTAAAAATTTAAAAACCGCCAGTGGCGCACCGTTTTTAGGGTAAAAATTTTTTTGAAAGTTGGGTATTGGGAGTTTTTAAGATCGCTAAGAATAAATCATTTGTCAAAATTAAAAAATTCAGAATGCGGATCAAAATGGGAATTATCGTGTATAAAAACCGATATGATTCAAATTCAGGTATTGTGCGATTTGAACTTATTTATTTACATGTATGAGAAGCAGTATGGCAGATAATTTGGCAGCGGTTTTTTCTTGATAATCACATAACTGAACAAGAACAGAATTGCAATTATTAGTAGAGTTTTAGATAAATTATGGTTTACTGTCCTTCAAATTTTTGACACTTTAGGTATCGCGGGTAATAAGGCCTGGCTAAGGGAGATTTGAAATAAAATGAAGAACGTCCTATTTAATAGACAGGTTTTTAATGTAATCAGTCTTAAAGTTCAATAATTAAAATATAAACGAAAAACAGCAACTCCTACCATACTCTAAAATAATATTTAACGTTTCTAAAAACCTTGGCAGTAGGCCTTATTTTACCATCGTAGGAGAAACAGGCCTACGGCTTTAACTAATTTAAATGATCATATAGCAACAACTAATAGCAATCAAGACACTCAAAGTCATCATTGTCTTCCACTGACAAACCGACGCATTCCTCATCCGCATTTACCACATTTCCTCATATCAACAATCTTGCCTCTTCACAAACATAACCGTACCTCTCTGCTTGCTTTGTGAAGTAACACTATTATCTTTAAAGATAGCGTCCTTTATGGACGCGGTCTCTTTTCTGTTTGCCGCTGAAGTGTTTTTCATTATTTTCTTTCCTTCATTATTTTTATCGAACAAATCTGTATTTAATGGTTTTTCTTGCAACTGTTGTTTTTCTGCGGTTTTAACAGGAGTGCGCCTGAAATGCATTTCTTTTTCGCTAAGCGAACGGCACATTGTCTTCATCATCGTCCGAACTTAGGCTATCATAAACCATGCGTTAAAAACTTCGGGTGAGTCTGATTGGAGACACCGTTGTCTTGGGGGAATCAGGAGGTTGTAAATTTGCTTTACCGAAAACATCAGGTAGAAAAGGCGCTGGAGCTTCTGACAATATAGATGGAGCAAAAGCTGTATCCGGAATAGCCAGACGATTAAATGTTTACAAACCGGTTGCTTTAAACCATGTGTAATGTTACTATGAACCATGCATTTGAAAAAATATTCTAAATCGTGCGTTAGTTAGCTTTTTGTCTTGATTTTGGTCCAAGAACAAGAAAAGTTCACCATTCTAATAGTGTTTGAGTGCTGGAGTTCGTGGGTAGGGTTCAACGGTAAACCGTATAGAAATATATCAAGTTCATCTGCTACTTCGATGATGGACAAATCTAAATAACAGGCTGCCCCATAAAATATCAAAAGACTCTTTCCAGCACTTTTGTATCTGACCAGATGCTTTAAATTCATTGGTCATATTCCTCTTGGTTGGTTTTACTACTAATGATTCTGGCGGCAAATCGTCGGAAAATTCCGGCTTCAATCGTTTGCCCGTTGGTGGTATACCAACATTTTTTGCATGTTCCGACGATTGTAAATCCACTCTTTTACCCCCCTTGCCGTAGCAATTTGCTGGTCGTGGATTGAAAAACGGCATTCATTTAATCTTGCGAAGTGATAATCCACAATAAATTTGTTGGGCTTTTGTGCTCTGGCTGGATTCATAAACGTAGCTTTGTTTTTTGATATTTCAGGATGAACATCAAATCTCATCCAAAACGTCGATTAGAAATAGTATGCTACATAAATTAAAAATAAATCTTCTCAACGATATAATAGGTTATGCAAAATAATCATAATGATTGCTAGACGACAATTTTTGATCTTCTGTTACTTGCGACGAAAATACATATTTGCAATCCATAGTATGGACCCAATGAAATTAGTGTACGAATAACGATATTGCACATCACTGTGAAACTACACAATTTTGTTCTTGCTTAATGAGCAATTAGTTTTACCGTTTCTCCGGTGAACTTGGTGTATAACTAAACATTTTGGACATTAATGGTTCTAGAAGGTGACTAACATGGTAAATCCATAAGATGTATTTATCGAGCAAATGATTTTAGCCTTTTTCAATAAAATGTATGAATAATGATTTTGAGGGTTATTGGTCCTAAAAGATGACTACCGTGATATATACATAAAATTTTGTTCTTGTCCATCTAAAAATTTGACCGTTTAGCAAATAAAATTAGTTTTGTACACTACTGATCACAAACGATGATCAACATTACGAAACTATAAAATTGATTCTTGTGCACATAGCAAATAATTTTGTCTGTTTTGCCAATGAAATTAGGATATATATATATATATATATATATATATATATATAGATTCTGTAGATTACAGTCCCCAAACGACCACCAACACTGTCCATTAAGCAAATAGTGCTGACTGTTCTGCTGATGAAGTTGTGGGGTAAAGAGAGATTTTGTACATTTGAGACATAACAGGTGTCCATCATTACGAAACTGTAAAATTTCGTTCTTGCACACTAAGAAAATAGTTTTCACTATTTTTTCTAATGAAATTGGTGTATAAAGACTTTGGCCATGTGTTGTATTAAATGATAATCAACATGGTAAATGCGTAAATGTTTGTTCTTTTTCACCGAAGAATGATAGTTTTCCCAATAAAATTGGTGTACAAGTAGAGATTTTGGACGTTACAGACGCCAAAGGATGAAAATCACGGTGAAACTAGAAAATTTGATTCTGGTCTCTCCAGAAAATATTTGGCGTTTTCCCAGTGCATTTGGTAGATAAATAGAGATTTTGGACATTAACTAATAAAACTGTGACAGAGTAACTTGCAACACCTTGTATATATGAAATTTGTCCATTAGTAAATGTGCTAAAGTACTACGTTAATAATTTGATTTAATATTTACTTTCTTACTTGGCGGTTACGTAAAATTAAAACATGTATTCACTAGAGCTCAAACTTCAATTAAAAATAACCATAAATGGATAAGGTCAGCCTCTTTCAATATAAAACATTGTTAAAGTTAACAAGCCTTTTAAAAAAATTAACAAATTGTAAATTGTCATACGTTTCACAAATGAATGAAATATCTGCTCTAGCCCTGCTCTAATTAAAACTATCTTAGACTATTCACAAAATATAGTGAGTGATTGAATACTGCATGTTTTCATATAGATTACTAATTAATGAAAATCGACCAAAGAAGAATAAATCATTTCGACATTCATTCACAAAAAGAATATCAATTTTTAATAAATAAAAAGTTCTATGCTTTTAAGATATTTTCAAGTTTAGTTAATCCTTTTTTGTTTTACGCTAATAGGGCGTAAAATGTATTTACGTAATTCTTTTGTGTACGTTATTCACAAAACACCATTAATCGTCTTTCATAATACTAATCTTTGCCTTTATTTTATTTAAAAACAAAAACTAAAAGTTCACTTTATTGCACAGCCGCTTTAGTTACTTATTTACCTGTAGTTGAATAACAAAAGTGTCCTTTAACATTTATTTTAGATATTTGTTTTGGGTCTTTTTGTACGTCATCTACGCTGCTCTTAAGCAAGTAAATTTTTTAATTGTAAATTATTATTTTATTTAGGTAACCTTCAACTCAATAGGTAGTTGTTTATCTCATAACGTATTTATCGTACAAAAACCTAAGCGTTATGGCAGTATTTAACTAAATAAAACCACCTACTGTACGTACCTCTGTAGGTAGCCATTATGGGCTATTTAACTACGCGAACATAAACATGAAACGTCGTACTAAGCGTCAAAAGTTTGGCTCGCTAACATATCCACCTAGTTTGCGTATTTATGCTAACCTCGTACGCTATCCACCCTCCAAAGTATTACTTTAGAAGGTAACGTAGATCCGAATGTTATCGATCGTCTCCGTCCTTCTTGTAGTTGAATCAAAAATCAATATTCTCAAGAGACATAAATGTGTAATTCAGAAACACTATTTCTTATTAAAACCAACCTAAATTGCGAAATTCTATTGCAAAAATGTTTCTAAATACTCTAACCTTTCAATCTTGCTAATTTGAAGCTGATAAAAGTACTTTCCCATCTGTGAGAGGTACTATTATGAACGAACCAGTCAACCACCTTGTTTTACATCACTATATTTTCAATTTACTTAATGAATTTTTAAAACTGCGACTTAAGAATCTCTGCATTATATTGAAACAATAATTAATCATTTTGTTTGGCAGCCGCGAATGGGTTTTATGTATTTTCGCCAAATTTTAAAGTTTCTATCGTTATTTGATCTTTAATTATGTGTAAAAAAAATTCCATTATACAAAAAATCATTTTTGTCAAAGAAAACTCATTTAATAAATTACTTTACCTTCAAATGTGAATGAATTAGTCGTCTCAAATCGCAAGAGCTACCGTTTGATCTTTTAATCTAAAAAAACGGAAGCACTCATTAGCGTCCATACAATTTTTAACTTTTACAATTTAAAATAACAAAATTTAGATAGTCAAAAGATTTTTTATTCTAGGTGTGAATACTATAGTTAATGATATTGTAAGACGCGTTAAAATTATCAGGAGTATAACATCAGTTTCGTTTCATAAATTATATGTAAAATAATTTCTCCACGTCACTTATTTATACGATATAGTTGCCCGATGATCCATAAGCCTAAACGTCCTCACTCGGTGTACCAGTTTCCCTTTTTTTTTATATAGACGGGATGTTTTCAAAACATTAATTACGTTATTATTAAAGAGTATTTCTTGTATCTTTGATGGGTTCAAAGATACCTTCTATCAAGGATTTACTACTGCAAACACACTTTCTTAAGCTCAGTGTTATATATACATTGTAAATGCCACGTTTGTAACAGTAATCATAAATATAATTTGTAAATTAATGAAAATATAAGAAATATTTGGTAATAAAAACTTTTATTCAATTTGTGAATTAACGTACCAACAAATGTACGATTGATTTAATTTCATTAAATGTTAAATCGTGTTTGAAAATTGTCTTTATGGCATGTAATTTATTTAATTTAATATTTATTATTACATTTTTCTTATTGTATAATTAATCCTTTCTTAAAACATTATGATATAGAAAATGAAAATTTAATGATTAATTGTATTTTCCTGCTTACAGGTAGATACCCCTGATAGTGTACTCCAAAGTGGTTTAGGTCTAACAGATTTAGGCCAACACGCCGTCCTACGGTCGATGGTTGATCCACGAGATTATGATCGGCTTAAGTATTTTCAAATGAATGGTGGTGTTCCTAACACCTTCGAAGAGACAATCCATAGGGTAATTATACGTTTTCATTACTTTTCCTTTTATGTATTAGGTCAGATATTAACCATCCCTTTATTAAACATCGTTTTAATTTACGAACAGAACATTTAACATAAATTATCACATAAAGACTTATTTTTCACTTTTAACAAGTGTGAGTGGATGAATTCATTAGAATAATTAAAAATGACCTAGCATTTGTCATTGTGAAATATTTACTTTAAAAAATGAGCTTTTGTTGTATTACTCTCACGTTAACTTTGAGGAATGGTTTTAATTATTAAATTAAGCTAAAATTATTACGTTACAGAGGCAGTTTATAACTACAAATTTTAGTATTTCAGTTATTACCATTTCTAATTTAATTTCCTCCATAAAAGGATTTTATTTGCTTTTCCCCTTTTTTACGTTGAAGTTACTAGTGATGACATGCGTTGTATTCGTACTAAAATATCTCGTTTGATCCAAATTATGCATTCATAAAAAATTTATATCAAAATAAATTTATTTCGATATCAATAGATTTTAGTGTAAACTTCATTAGTATGTTAAAAAAACTAATAATTAGTTTAGCCCTTATAAGGCATTCTTCTATAAGGAATTATGTTAATTACGAAATAGTAAATAGTTATTAATATCACGAGTTGAGAAAGGCAACGTTTGTATTAGTTTCATACAATCACACTATGTCGACGTATTTACTGTTATATCGTCAATTACGTTTAATTCTTAATTGTTTTTTTTTTAATAAAAGTAAGTTTTGCTGAGGACGCTAATATTATATTAAAAAAAATTGGATGTAAAAAATTGGTACTGGTCTGATACGCGTAAAAAATATGGTTGGGTTTAAAAAAATACTATATTTACGTAGAGGGACTGAAAAATAAGTTGTTTTTCAAAAATGGTGTTTTAAACTAAACCATTTTCCAACAACGGTTTACACATTCGTGAACTACTTGAGCACTTTTCATTTTTAATTATTAAGTCAACCCAGATTTTAAATTTTTTGTGACCAAGGTTTAGAGTTGGATCGTCACAAAACGTCAGATACAGGTCCAACGGAATCATAATAATTATATGACAAATGTAGTGTAGAGACTACGTAACATCAGTAGAACTCGGACATCTCATGATATTTTCCATAGAAGCTGGACACCTGCGCTGGGATATTTCATACAATCCCGTCACCTAATCCCAATTTTTTGTGTCTTCGGCATGTACATGCTTCGGCATGTACAGACCCATGAGCGTTGTTGTTGTTTTTGCGACCTATTTTTTTAGTTCTTCATGCAATTTTTACCGTTCTACGCCGTTGGTCCTTAGCTTTTTAGAAATAATTTGATAACAACGGGGAAAATCTAAATACTGCTTTATTTGGATTACGTAATGCCTTTCATCAATGTTCAATTTTAATTGAAATTTAATTGAAAGTAAACCTTTAGTATGTATTTCTTAATTGGGTCGTTCTTTTCTTTAAGTCGTTTTGTGTGTGATCGCTGGATAATTTGTTTGTTTTCGAGATACTGTGTCCTTGAGTAAAAAACTTAATTATATTGCAAGATGCTCACCATTTGTTTTTTGAGTCGTACTTGCGTTTGTTGTTTCTTAGTTTCTTTGCATAATATGTACCGACAAAATATAAAGTTTTAGATTTTGTACCCCCGCCGTTCCATCGAAAACTACCCTCGACCCCTATTAGGCTCGAGAGTAAACTACTCTTTTTTATTGAAATCTGAATATTTACATTTTGACGGTACATACAGGGTGTGGCGCGAAGAGTTTTGATTAAAAGTAATGGCGAATATAGTTATGTTAAAAATCTGAAATTACGAAGTTGTAGGTTTTGGATGACGCTGAGTTGAAATATAACATTCTCCTGAATGTGGCACTTCCGGTTATACCGGAAGTAAACGTCAACTTTGTTATGTTAAATGGAACCTAATATTTTTAATTTTATTTTCGAATTCTACATGAAGTATTTTCGAGATATTTCGATTTTTTTAAAAATTTTGAAAAAATCTTAGTCCACATTGAATAACGATATCTCCATTAATAACGAAGCTAGTGACGTGAAATTGTAACCAATAAACAACAAGCGCTTGCCCGTTAACTCCATATATCCATCTCATTGATATTTCATACAGGGTGTTTTAAATTTAGCCGCCAACATGCACAATTTAAATCATTTATAAGTTGCTTACTTTAAATAGAACACCCTGTATTTTATTACATTTTCCGCTATATTTTTTTTAAGGTAATTCGTTTGGTATCAGTATTCCCTATACCTAAATCCAACCACTTTTGAGATATTTCATTATCTTAGTTAAAACATAACAACACTTAATTATTGCAACATTAGTAAAGGGTAGGCCATGATTTCCATTATTTAAGGTGATATTTTGTTATTTTTTCATAAGTTATTAATTCTGAAAAGTAACCAATAGCCTGAAAGGATTATTAATTGTGGATATCATTAAAAACGTTGACTAGGTATTTTGTATTAATTTAATTAGATAACTTACAAACAAAAATAACTAAATGTAATATTAAACAAATAAAGTTTTATAATAAGTGTTCAAAATTAGCACCATCTACTTCTAAACATTTATGAATCCTTTTCATTAAGTTATGTCTTGTAATTCTGGAAACATGGTTAGGTGTTAGAGAATTCAAAGCAAGTAAGACTCTCTGCATCATACCTTCCTTTGTCGTAACAGGTTTGGAAAATACCTGATTTTTAATGTAACCTCAAATACCAAATCTAGGGGAGCCAAATCAGGAGAGCGTGCTGGCCAACGAAACGGACCCTGATTGGCAATCCATCTATCATCAAACATGTCGTAAAGATGCTTAGCAACAGGCCCAAAGTTATGAGGAGGTCCTTCATCTTGCTGATACCAAACTGAAGCCCATTCTCCATTTCTTAAAGTATGTAACACCGGTCGTATAGCTTGTTCTAAAATGTGCAATATCTTGTACCATTTAAATTTTCATCATAAAATTTTAATGCTAAAATTTTATCGTCTTTTATTGCACAAAAAACATTAAAATCTTAAATCTGGGAAATTACGTTCTCTACTAACATGTGGATTTTCATTAGACCAAAAATGGGAATTATGTCGATTAAATGATCCATGTTTGCTAAACTTTGCTTCATCACACCATATAACTTTTTTTATGAAGTTTTCATCCTCTTGGGTCTTCATTAAAAACCATTCACAGAATTCTACCCTTCGAGGAAGATGACTTAATTGTAAGTGTTGCACCAAATGATATGAAAATGGTTTCCATTTGTGTTTTTTTAAAGTGCGATGAATTGTTCTCGTCGACAAAGTGAGATCTCTCTCACAATCTCTAATGGAGGCATTTGGAGAGGCCGTAAAATAACCCAAAACATTAATTTCGTTTATGTCACTGTCCACTAGTGGTTTATTTTTATTAATTTTTGTCTTAAATTGACCAAACTGACGGCAGCTTTTAACCAATCTTCTTACAATATCACCAGCTGCATTTGGTCGATTTGGATATCTTTCTGCAAAAACACGGCAAGTTCGTTCAACAATTCTATTACACTCGCCGTAAATAATAAGATTTAAAAAATCATCATTAGTAAATCCTACATTTGCCATTATTTGCTATGAAATATAAACTGGTAAAGAATACTGTCAAAACAACATAAACAATTAACCTTCTAACTATCAAATCTTTGACAGCCATGGCCTACCCTTTACTAATGTTGAAATAATTAAGTGTTGTTATGTTTTAACTAAGATAATGAAATATCTCAAAAGTGGTTGGATTTAGGTATAGGGAATACTGATACCAAACAAATTAGCTTAAAAAATACAGCGGAAAATGTAATAAAATTCAGGGTGTTCTATTTAAAGTAAGCAACTTATAAATGATTTAAATTGTGCATGTTGGCGGCTAAGTTTAAAACACCCTGTATGAAATATCAATGAGATGGATATATGCAGTTAACGGGCAAGCAATTGTTGTTTATTGGTTGCAATTTCTCGTCACCAGCTTCGTTATTAATGTAGATATCGTTATTAAATGTAGACTAAGATTTCTTCAAAATTTTTAAAAAAATCGAAATATCTCGAAAATACTTCATTTTTGGTATAGGACATTGTGCACAAATTTTATGTAGAATTTCATGTAGAATTCGAAAATGAAATAAAAAATATTAGGTTCCATTTAAAATAACAAAGTTGACGTCTAGTTCCGGTATAACCGAAAGTGTCACATTCAGGACAATATTATGTTTGAACTCAGCGTCATCCAAAACCTACAGCTTCGTAATTTCAGATTTTTAACATAACTGTATCCGCCATTACTTTTAATCAAAACTCTTCGCGCCACACCCTGTATTGTTTCGCGTTGTGTATGTATACAAGGATTCCTCCGATAAAAAGAAGTAATTACTCTAATATGAGTTGGGGGTAGTTTCCGAAGGAACAGGTACAAAATCTGAAATTATATATATATATATATATATATATATATATATATATATATATATGTATAAGGTGTCTCACGACGAACGACATCGATCAATTATGGAAAAAGTATAAATAGGAAAAATCTAAAAATTTGGCTGTTAACTAAAGTCCATGGGGGACATCCATCTAAAATATTTTCAAAATTATAGCACTTCTGGTTATACCGGAAGTGGATATTAGCTTACTTATTTTAAATGGGACACCCTGTATATTGCATTTTTGGATTCTATGTCCAATTCTAGGCATACTTTATGTTTAATGTTGTGTATTCTAAGTGTTCAATAAAAAATAACTTTTGGATTGCCCAACAAAGTTGCCTACACTGTCCAAACGGCAAATTATTTTTTGCAGTGAAACTCTGAACTATTGTAAACAAAGGACTGTTTTAGTTCACTAACAACACGCAATGACGTATTTGTGTACAGGGTGACTGAAAAACAATAATGAATTTGACACTAAAAAAATAGGAAAAGTAATTTTTTTTTTTTTTAAATTGGAACCCACACTTTTTGCATCGGATTTGGGTAGCACCAGAAATAACTATGATTTGATTGTCTATACCTAAATCTAACCCTTTTAATTTTATTGATGAAAAAACGTTTTCACTTGCCCATACTCGGTTGCGTTGTTGAACTTTTTATTTTTAATCTTAGCTGGTAATGCTTTTGCCAACCAATTATGGAAACTGTAAATATATGCTAATGACATTAGTTTTGATAACTGAAAATATGTCGTCACGACTCAGATGTTCAAACGAAGATTATTTAAGTTTATTTATTATTTACGGAGAATGTGACAAAGTGATGAATAGATAATGTGTGACGTTTGCTCCTCGTTATCCAGAAAAAAAAAGAATCCATCACCGAAAGTGAAGCAAATTGTTGAAAATTTTAAAAATACCGGTTCCGTGAAAAGAAAAATTGTTAAAGCTAAACCTATCTTTAATAATGAAAATGTGGAAATTGCACTTTTGGGTTACTGTGTTACAAATCCATTGATGTTAGTAAGACAAGTTTCGATAGACTCAGGAGTATCAAAAAGTTCAAGTAATAGGATTCTGAAAAAGCACAAGTTTCATCCTTTCGCATTTTCCCTAGTACAACATTTAAAAGAAGATGATTTTCCGAGCAGAGTACTTTTTAGTGAATTTATACTTACTAATCACTATGGAAACGAACGATTTTTGAATAAATTTTGAAAAATTCATTAAAATTGATATAATTCGCACTATTGGAGTGACGCAAACTCTCATCCTCTTGGGGAACGAAACTTCCAAAAAACTGGAGTTTTAATGTTTATTGCGCAGTAAGAAACGATCAAATTATTGTGATACGTTTCTATGACGAACATTTGAACGGTAAGTTCTATCAAAATGTGAATGTTCAGAACTAAATATGTTCTATGTTCCTACAGGTAAACGATATTTAGCAATACTACGAGAGTTGGAAACTGAGTATAGGAATAGTTTACGTCTGGCCGACAGAACTCAAGTGCTATACCAACATGAAGGTGCACCGTCCCACAATGGCCATATTGTGAATACTTTCCTACGGCATACATTTGAGGACCATTGGATACCTAATGACCGACCTTTTCAATGACCACCGCGTTCACCAAAGATATCGGTTTAAATTTTTTTATATGGGGTGTCATTAAGGGTGAAGTATACAACACTCCTTTAACAATGAAGGAAAACTGTATGGAGATAGTACAAAACGCATTTCGCTCGTTGAGTCCAAATTCAATAAGAGCGGCAACCCACTAGCAACTGATCCGAAGGTGCGAAAAGTGTCACGAAGTTCAACGGTGCAATTTCAAACATTTAATGAAATGATTTTTTTTTAATTTCTAGTTTTTATTAAGTTCACATTGTAAACGACATTTTCATTGTCAAGAATAGGTTTAGCTTTAACAATTATTCTTTTAACGGAACCGGTATTTTTAACATCTTCAACAATTTGCTTCACGGTTTTCAGTGATGGATTCTTTTTTTATGGATAACGAGCAATGTTGCCAGCTAAGACTAAAAATAAAAAGTTTAACAACGCAACCGAATATGGGCAAGTGAAAACGCTTTTTCTCCAATAAAATGAAAAGGGTTAGATTTAGGTATAAGCATTTAAATTGAAAATCATAGTTATTTCTGGTGCTAAACCCAAATTCGATGCAAAAAGTATGGATTCCAATTTAAAAAAAGCTGACTTTTTCTATTTTTTTGAGTGCCAAATTCATTATTGTTTTTCAATCACCCGGTATACAAATACACCATTGCGCATTGTTAGTGAACTAAAATAGACCTTTGTTTACAATAGTTTCTCTACAATGTACAGGGTGTCCCATTTGAAATAAGCAAGTTAATATCCACTTCCGGTATATCTAGAAGTTCTGTAATATTTTAGATGGATGTCTCCCATAGACTTTAGTAAGTCTACAAATTTTCAGATTTTCCCTATTTATACTTTTTCCATAATCGATCGATGTCGTTTGTCGTGGGACACCCTATATATATATATATATATATATATATATATATATATATATATATAATTTCAGATTTTGTACTTCTGTCGTTCCTTCGAAAACTGCCCACGACCCCTATTAGAGTACAGTACCTCTTTTTATCGGCAGAATCCTTGTATACATACACCACGCAAAATAATATATACCGTCAAAATGTAAATATTCAGATTTCAATAAAAGGGTAGTTGACTCTTAAGCCTAATAGGGGTTGAGGGTAGTTTTCGAAGGAACGGCGGGGTACAAAATCTAAAACTTTATATTTTGTCGGTACATATTATGCCGCGTCACATGTACAAGCTTGCCTTAAGGTGCAGCGCCACAGGTTTTTTTTAAAAACAGCGTGGGGTACAAAATTTTAATTAATGGGACAAATTAGTACAAAATAAGTATTAAATAATCTGATAGGTTTCGTTTGATTCTTCTCATTTGGCCTTGCTAGCTTAAAAGAGGTACTTTGTCTTTGATTAAAAAACAAATTTTGCTAGTTTGTAAATGATCTGAAGTTATCAACAAGGTATTATTTATGGGTCGTGTGTTTGCTGTTTTTGTGTAAATAAGTGTTCGTTGTTTAGCTTGCATGTTTGCTAGTGTGTTTATTTGTATATTTGTATATTTAAGGATTTACATGTAGGTATTGCGTCTTATTAGTTTGCTAGTTTCTATGTTTGCATATTCGTGTTGTTTGTGTATGTCAACTAGTTGGCGTGATTGCACGAGGGTGTATTTGCTAGCTGGTTTCTTTGTTTTGGGCGGTGAAGGTATTGCACGTTTGGATGTTTCTTGGAAACTGGTTAATTACCTCAGTAACCTCGGTAAAAGAAAGTGAAAGTATTAACGTAATTGTAGTGAAATGCCTATTTGAGCAAAGTAAATACGTCAGAAATATTTCAAAAGAATGTGCGCGTGCGTACATTTAAGTGTTTCTCCGTGAGTTTTGTTGCTTATTTTATATTTAATTTTCTGACTAGTTAGTAGCGTTAAAACTTTTTTCTAAAAATAAAATGCAATGTCCCTTACGATTTAAACAAATGAAAGGCCTATTGCAGAAATTACCTTGATGAATAATGAATGTGATTAAGAGTAATCCGGCGAAAGGCTGTTATATTCGGAGTATTGAGTAAAGAACTAAGGAAGTGACCCAAAACGTTAACGACACACATGGGCTTGCACACACAGCGATAAAAAAATCCCTTCTGTTGAAAGGATTCTATGAAAAATCATATCAAGTGACGGGATTCTACGAATAATACCATTAGGTGTTCGAGTTCTATAAAAAATCCCCTCAAGTATCTGGGTTCCTCTACAACCTGCCTTTTTTGATACTATAGTTTTCTGATACAGTTTCAAAAATTCGCAGTTATAAGCGTGTCCAATGAGTAACAGGTAAATTCTATAAAAATTATGATTACGCATCCACGTTTCTACAAATTTACAATTAAGTTACAATTACATGAGCTGAACGTTACTAAACCCGATATTACCTTAATGGTACGAACTGAAAATGAAATATATATATATATATATATATATATATATATATATATATATATATATATATATATATATATATATATATATATATATATATATATATATATATATATATGTATATACTGTGTCCAAGATAAGGATGCCCACTATGGGGATCTCGGAAACGGTAAGAAATGGAAGGTCGGTTAAATGGAACAAAAGTTACGCACTTGAGAGGATGTATTTATGGTCTTTGTAGAACTCGAATATCTACTTTAGTTTTTGAGATATTTGAAAATAATTGAATTTTCTAATTTTCGTTTTTATTTTTTTCTGACCTTATTTGAAGAGCTATCAAGAAAAGAAGAGCACATTTTCATTACAACTTTTATAGCTCTCCTTAATGCTGTTATTCAATTTTTGATACAACGTTTCGTTTGTTAGGAACCATCATCAACTTTATTTTTTTAAATACACGAAAAAATTATTTTTGCCATATTTAAATTCTCTCCTTGATTCTGAATTCAACGATATATCACAGTTTATATTTTTGATACGTTTCGGATGAGAAAATTCATATTCAATCGAAAACGTACAGTTAAAACTAATATTAGAAACATTAGAAAACTAAAATTATTATAAAATAATGTTTTTTCATTTTCTAATGCCTGTTGCGAATAAAATAATTCACAAGTATGTACTTAGTGAAAATACTATTAATTAAACACATTAAATACATCTTCCGTCGTACTGATGCATTTGATAAAAATAAGTTGGCTTTGCATTTTGTTTACCTACCTGTCATAATTGATGGTTGTGCGTATTACGTTTGTTTGGTGGTCTTTGAGTTAATTACATTTTGTGTTTACCTAAAAACAATATGGTAGGAGTACATTTTTCAAATAATGAAAAATTCGGTATACTGACGTGTTACATTTTGTGTCAACGTAATTGTTCTGAAGCCGAAATAATGTATTTAAACAAGTATCCAGAAAGGCATCAACCTCACAAAAAAACTTTTCGCACATTAGCAGTTAATCTAAAAGAATATGGTGCGTTCAAAAAACGTGTAAAATCTCGCAAAAAACCTTGAAATGAAGAAAAAGCCAATACTGTTTTATTAGCTGTAACGGAAAATCAAGAGGTTTATACTAGGAAAGTTGAAGAGGCAACTGGAATAACTCATTACACAGCTCATTATGTTCTAAAGAAGGAGAAAGTATATCCATATAAATTTAGAATTTGCCAAGGACTTCGACCAGGTGGCCCAGAAAGACGTAGAATATTTTGCGAATGGTATACGTCAATCCCAAGACAATGAATATTTTCCGAATAAAATAATACGATGAAAGTATGGTTAATAATAATGGAATTTTTAATCGTAGAAATGCTCATTATTGGGCAAGAGTAAATTCAGCTCTATACAAAACGGCCACCAACACCGTTTCGGATTTATTATGTGGGCTGCTATATTCGGTACTCGAATATAGGTCTTTTCATTTACCACGAGTCCTTATATTCTGGACGTTACCAAATTTTACTCCAAAATGAATTAGAGATAGCTTTGAATGATTTGGCTTTCCAGGAAGTTGAAGGTTGTTGGTTTATGCAGGATGGTGCACCAGCACATAATTCCAGAGTTGACAGAGAATATCTGTCAGTTAGATTTCCAGAAAGATGTATTGGCACTCACGCAAATGCGGTGTGGCCAGCCCGTTCTCCAGATATAACACCTTTGGATTTTTTTCTTTGGAGATACATTAAAAATTAGATTTATGGAAACGATATTGAAAACGAAGAAATTTTACAAAGCTTAGTTCTCGAAGCGTTTGCTAGTATTACTCCTCAAATGCTGAAGCATGTTTTAGATGCTACAGTTAGAAGATGCTATTTATGTTTAGAGAATAACGGGAATCTTTTTGAACATCTTTTGGGAGTTTATTAACCTTTAAAATAAATTTGTTTTTTATTTGTCTATTATTTAAAATTACAAAATATAATTTTATAATAATTTTACGGTTTTCTAATGTTTCTAGTATTAGTTTTAACTGTACGTTTTCGATGTTTTACATTGAATATGAATTTTCTCATCCGAAACGTATCAAAAATATAAAGTGTGATATATCGTTGAATTCAGAATCAAGGAGAGAATTTAAATATGGCAAAAATAATTTTTTCGTGTATTTAAAAAAATAAAGTTGATGATGGTTGCTAACAAACGAAACGTTGTATTAAAAATTGAATAACAGCATTAAGTAGAACTAGAAAAGTGGCAATGAAAATGTGCTCTTATTTTCTTGATAGCTCTTCAAATAAGGTCAGAAAAAAATAAAAACGAAAATCAGAAAATTCTATTTTTTTCAAATATCTCAAAAACTAAAAGAGGCATTCGAGTTCTACAAAGACCATAAATACATCCTCTCAAATGCGTAAATTTTGTTCCAGTTAACCGACCTTCCATCTCTTACCGTTTCCGAGATCCCCATAGTGGGCATCCTTATCTTAGACACGGTGTGTGTATATGTTTATATATATATATATATATATATATATATATATATATATATATATATATATATATTATATATATTATGTATATTATATATATATATATATATATATATATATATATATATATATATATAGTATATGTATATATAATTTTTTGAGACACCTCTTTACGTTATGAACAATTGTTTTCATTAAATTATTTAATTTGTCAGAATATTTTGTATCGAATAACATTAATAACCCTGCATATAGAGGGGGTCCGTCAATGAAGAGCGAAAATGGAAAACTGTTGTATCTGTTTTTATTTTAACATTAATGTATTTATAGTTTTCTGTTAAGTTACACTTGCCAACAATACTTCACAGGTGAGCACCATTACGATCTGCGCATTCTCGTAGCATTATTCGAAAATTTTACATTAATCGCTGTAACATTTTCGGTGTAAAACGTGCAACATCTTGAATTTTTAGTTTTAGTTTCACTCACGTTTGTGCTCGCTTAACGTACATCTTGCTCTTAAGCCGTCCTCAAAGAAAAAGTCGTCGTATGTGGACAAATGAATCAAACTAGCCGGCCAAACAATGTCTCCATTTTTGGATATGATATGGTCCAGAAAGAGTTCCCTTAAATCAGCAATAGACATACGAGCAGTTTGTCTGGTATCACCGTTTTGCTACAACCACGTAATTTCTAGATATCGAACCAGTTCTTCCCTCAAATATGTTGTGACCATGTTTTTGTAGCGAATCACAGTAACGGTTGTAGTATTTCTTCGATCGTCCCCAAAGAAGAGTGGTGCAGTGGCAGATGATGAAATAGCACACCGTACTGTCACCTTAGGATTACACAAAGGATTCTCATTAGGATGAAAATGGGATTCATCTGACATGAACATATGGTGAATTAAATTTTATTCAAACTCTGTAACATTTCTTGACAAAAGTCCATACGAGAAATCAAATCAGCTTCATTTAATTCTTGCACAATTTCAATTTTATAGGGGTGAAAACTTAAGTGCTTATGTAAGTTTCCATGTATCACTGATATTCAGTACTAATGCATGTTTAATCGCAAAACGTGTTGGACTACCTTTTTTTAGTAGTTCGAACTCTATCAATGTTTTCTGGCGTTCTAACATTTCTTGCTGCTCCTTTATGTTTTAAATTTAAGGTAGATCCAGTTTCTTCAAACTTTTGTATACAGCAATGAATTGTGTGAATGTATGGTACCCGCCCATGACGCGAAATACTGAACTGATTGTGAAGTATAGTTGTCGTGGAGCCACCATTTTTATAAAACGATTTAACACAGAAGCACGATGAGCACCTTATCACTGTACCATGTTTACTAAATGGCGTTAAATGACGATTTATCATTAACTTCAGCGCCCTGACCCGAACGTCAATATTATTTTGTTTTAGTGGATTTTCACTTCTCCATTGCCACATAAATAAGGTTTTCACGTCCCTAAAAATAGATTACTTCGGAAATATAGTTATGTTAGAAATAAATATAACACTTTTTGACTTCGATCCTAATTTACGGCAGTTCCTGGGGGTAGAGACGGCGGTGGCGATATCTTTCTCCTACGGGTGCATCTTGCGCTCCAGCATAAGCAAGCAAAAAGTGGCTAATTTAGCAACTACAGTTTTCTGGTTAGACACAGGCGGCTAGAGCAAACGTTTGGCTGTCAATGAAGATTGGATCTTGAGTTAGATAGGTTCGTCCTGAACAGTTGTTGTTGAAATCAAAATTACTATGAAGAAGAGCTTGAGTGTAAATGTTGATCTGTGTGGAATTTATAGGGATGATACTCAAATTTTTTCAAAATTCTTTGAGCACCAGTTGCTTCCTCTATTCGCTTGCAAGAAGATGAAAGCGTGGCTTCTGCATATCCAAATACGTTTGTTTCTGTTCTCTTTCTACCTTGTTTGGGGCATGCCTTATGGCGGGGCTTGATAAATGATCCGTGTTCTATTAAATTTGAGTTAAAGCGGGTAAATACGTCTGGGAAAGGTTGCCTTCTCTTTGGCTATCTAATATGAACAAAAAGAACTTCTTAGATGTTATCCTAACCATAGAGCTCAAAATACGTTACCTTTGTGAATATAATTCCGAAACTTCTTGGGGATTTTCATGAAATGGTACAAAACAAACCAACATGCTTTTCTTTATTTTCGTAAACCGGCATTATTGTAACACAATAAATTAAATATAGAATATAGTAAAATAGAAACACCAAAACAACAAAAATATTTTACTAATAATCCGTAAAGTTTTTGACATTTTACTTTTTTGTTCCAAACAAATTAGCCATAGCCTACTACCTACTAATTGGGCACAAAAGAAAATTTTAGAAAACCTTACATTCTGATCTATATATTTTTGGAAAGCCCACATAATGCCTAATAAATATAAGAACTAATATACAAGATGAAAAAAAACATATGTTTGCGTCATAACTAAAAAACGGAAAGTGTTAGAGAAAAAATGACAATGCATTCTACGGAAAAAATCTACAGGAATACGTTTTAACTCCTTCGATAAGTTTAACGATAACTGAGACACGAAGGGTGCCTCACAAGTAATACTTTTCAATTTCACCCTGTATTTCAGAAGCCAAAAGAGCTATGAAAATTATGCTGGCGCCATCTTTCATGTATTTTAATAATAAACAAAAAAGTAGCACACTGTCGCTAAAACTGCAAAAGTGCCGAAAATGGGAAACCCTGTACATATATGCTTTCAAATTCTGTTTGAAATATAAATTATTTTGCTTCAAGTCGTAGTAGGTAGGTCGTGACTGTCGCTGCACAAGACAATAAACATTTTGAAAACTTCATTTTACCGTATTTCAAAATTACATGAATTGTGTAACGCTTATTAAAGCAATTTTATTTTAATGCACAATGAACTGAACGTCGTGAAGTATGTGCGTCTCGCTGTCCATTTAGATTCGGATATTTTCAGTCAATATGTGTATATTATAAAAAAGAGAATATGATGTTGCTTAAAATTGTGTTAAGAGTAAGTGCTTGTTTGGATAAAACATGCAAATACATTCCTAATAAATAAATAAAACGTTTAATATACTCAGTTAGTCAAATTTAGGTTGTTCAGGATTTTTAATGCAATAATTCGATTCGTACCAGGCGGTCTTCAAAATCTGTAGACGTTCCCAGTGATTAGTGTCACAACTGGCAAGGTAATGGCTCTAATAAAAGGGTTACATCGAATTACCTGTCAGCTTGTTCTATCTCATATTAATTGGAAAATCGGTGACTACAGCTCACAAACATAAAACACGATTATATTTCCTTAAAACGTTATACAATTCCGTTCAAGAAGAATATTTTTCAAACTGGGAATAATAAAAGTTATTCTTATTGTACTATTGAGGATATTTTTGCATTCTGTAGTTGTGGATTAGTTTGTAGAACCCTTATGAATGTAATGCGTCACAAAATTTATTACATAAGGTTACCTTGTTTTTAAAGCACTTAAAATTCCCTAAGCGCTCATATTCTATCACAACTGACCATAAGGTTTATCTCTTTTACGAATAAGGCATGCGATGTTTGGTTTTCTGGCTTGCTGTTTCTCCTCTATGGATCACAAGGGGCTACAATGGCCTCTATATCAAAATGTCACTGCAATCCGGGGTTTAGTTTTTATGGCTGAAAAGTTTGTTATAGTCAGAAGGTGATGGGATTCCCGCATTTTATTGCAGTCTTTACGACTCCACGAAATGGACATTGGACCATGTGGCTGTTATCTAAACTCAAAATCGACGTTTATAATAAATATGTGAGGCAGTTTTCTTTTAAAAAAATATTTAGAAATAAAGGTAGAGATATTTGAAATAAGAAAATTATGAGTCGCATATTTTACGTGCTTATGTTTATTTGAACAAATTTAACCTACTGTCAATATTTAAAGTAAAATTAATGCTTATCCGTTATGTTTAAATGTAACATCTAATTAAGCGTTTTTAATCAAGTGATGATCTCTTTTTAATTGTAATTATATATTCTTTGTTGATGGAGTGTGGCCTGAAATTTATTTTTTGTAGTTTTTATAATTTACATAAATATCACATTAATAACTATTTCTTGACTACTATTATTAAATATTTAAGTAAAATTTAATTAATTTTTAAAATGCATTACCAAGATAGCTAACTGCGTTTTCACATACTTCTCATGCCTTCTATAAAAATGATTTGACATTTATTTATAAAACTATTCCTACTGAAGAAGACAGCTGAAAATACTGTCAAAAAGTATTGATTACGAATACTCTTGCAAACCTTAATTTCCATATCTCTTGAAATGTATGTAAATGTATGTAAATGTATGTAAATGTATGTAAATGTATGTAAATGTATGTAAATGTATGTAAATGTATGTAAATGTATGTAAATGTATGTAAATGTATGTAAATGTATGTAAATGTATGTAAATGTATGTAAATGTATGTAAATGTATGTAAATGTATGTAAATGTATGTAAATGTATGTAAATGTATGTAAATGTATGTAAATGTATGTAAATGTATGTAAATGTATGTAAATGTATGCAAATGTATGTATATGAATGTAAATGTATGTAAATGTATGTAAATTTATGTAAATGTACGTAAATGTACGTAAATGTACGTAAATGTACGTAAATGTACGTAAATGTACGTCAATGTACGTAAATGTACGTAAATGTACGTAAATATACGTAAATGTGCGTAAATGCACGTAAATGTACGTAAATGTACGTAAATGTACGTAAGTGTACGTAAATGTACGTAAATGTACGTAAATGTACGTAAATGTACGTAAATGTACGTAAATGTACGTAAATGTACGTAAATGCACAAAAAAATGTATGTAAATGTACGTAAATGTACGTAAATGTACGTACAGGTACGTGTGTAAACGAGTGTGAACGTGTAACCACGTGTGATCGTGTGTAAACGTATGTAAACGTGTGTAAACGTGTGTAAACGTGTGTAAACGTGTGTACACTTGTGTAGATGTGTGTAAACGTGTGTAGACGTGTATACACGAGTGCAGACGTGCGTAAACGTGTGGAAACGCGTGTGAACGAGTGTGAACGTTTGTGAACGTGTGTGAACGTGTAACCATGTGTGATCTAGTGTAAACGTGTGTAGACATGTGTAGATGTGTGTAAACATGTGTAGACTTGTGTACACTAGAGGAGACGTGCGTAAACGTGTGTAAACGCGTGTGAACGAGTCTGAACTGGTGTGAACGTGTGTGAACGCGTGTGAACGTGTGTAGACTTGTGTAAACGGTTGTAAACGTGTGTACACGGGTATAAACGTTTGTAAACATGTGTAAACGAGTGTGAACGTGTGTGAACGTGTAACCATGTGTGATCTAGTGTAAACGTGTGTAGACATGTGTAGATGTGTGTAAACATGTGTAGACGTGTGTACACTAGAGGAGACGTGCGTAAACGTGTGTAAACGAGTGCGAACGTGTGTGAACGAGTCTGAACTGGTGTGAACGTGTGTGAACGCGTGTGAACGTGTGTAGACTTGTGTAAACGGTTGTAAACGTGTGTACACGGGTATAAACGTTTGTAAACATGTGTAAACGAGTGTGAACGTGTGTGAACGTGTGTGAACGTGTAACCATGTGTGATCTAGTGTAAACGTGTGTAGACATGTGTAGATGTGTGTAAACATGTGTAGACGTGTGTACACTAGAGGAGACGTGCGTAAACGTGTGTAAACGCGTGTGAACGAGTGCGAACGTGTGTGAATGAGTCTGAACTGGTGTGAACGTGTGTGAACGCGTGTGAACGTGTGTAGACTTGTGTAAACGGTTGTAAACGTGTGTACACGGGTGTAAACGTTTGTAAACATGAGTAAACGAGTGTGAACGTGTGTGAACGTGTGTGAACGTGTGTGAACGTGTGTGAACGTGTGTGAACGTGTGTGAACGAGTGTGAACGTGTGTGAACGTGTGTGAACGTGTGTGAACGTGTGTGAACATGTGTGAACGTGTACGAACGTGTGTGAACGTGTGTGAACATGTGAACATGTGTGAACGTGTGTGAACGTGTGTGAACATGTGTGAACGAGGGTCAATGTGTGAAAATATGTGAACACGTGTGAACATTTGTGAACGTTTGTGAACGTGTGTGAATGTGTGTGACCATGTGTGAACGTGTGTGAATGTGTTTGAACGTGTGTGAACGTGTGTGAAAGTGTGTGAATGTGTGTGGACGTTTGTAAACGTGTGTGAACGTGTGTGAACGTGTGTGAACGTGTGTGAACGTGTGTCAACGTGTACGAACGTGTGTAAACGTGTGTGAAAGTGTGTGAACATGCCTGAACGTGTGTAAACGTGTGTGAACGTATCAGGACGTGTGTGAACGTTTGTGAATCAGTGTGAACGTATGTGAACGTGTATGAACTTGTGTGAATGTATGTGAACGTATGTGAAAGTGTGTGATCATGCCTGGACGTGTGTGAACGTGTGTGAACCAGTGTGAACGTATGTGAACGTGTGTGAACTTGTGTGAATGTATGTGAACGTGTGTGAACGTGTGTGAACGTGTGTGAACGTGTGTGAATATTTGTGAACGTGTGTGAAGAGTGTGAAAGTATGTGAGCGTGTCTGGACGTGTGTGAACCAGTGTGAATGTGTGTGAACGTGTGTGAATGTGTCTGAACGTGTCTGGACATGTTTGAGCGTGTGTGACGTGTGTGAACGTGTGGGAACGTGTGTGAACGTGTGTGAACGTGTGTGAACGTGTAAACATGTGTGAACGTGTGTGAACGTGTGTGAATGTGTGTGAACGAGTGTGAACGTGTGTGATCATGTGTGAACGAGGGTGAATGTGTGAAAATATGTGAACACGTGTGAACATTTGTGAACGTTTGTGAACGTGTGTGAACGTGTGTGACCATGTGTGAACGTGTGTGAATGTGTTTGAACGTGTGTAAACGTGTGTGAAATTGTGTGAATGTGTGTGGACGTTTGTAAACGTGTGTGAACGTGTCTGGACGTGTGTGAACGTGTGTGAAAGTGGGTGAACGTGTCTAGATGTGTGTAAACGTGTGTAAACATGTCTGGACATCTGTGAACGTGTGTGAACGTGTGTGAACGTGTATGAACGTGTGTGAACGTGTGTGAACGTATGCGAACGTGTGTCAACGTGTGTGAACGTGTGTGAACGTGTGTGAACGTGTGAACATGTGTGAACGAGGGTGAATGTGTGAAAATATGTGAACACGTGTGAACATTTGTGAACGTTTGTGAACATGTGTGACCATGTGTGAACGTGTGTGAATGTGTTTGAACGTGTGTGAAAGTGTGTGAATGTGTGTGGACGTCTGGACGTGTGTGAACGTGTGTGAAGGTGTGTGAACGTGTGTGAACGTGTGTGAACGTGTGTGGACATGTGTGAACCTGTCTGGACGTGTGTAAACGTGTGTGAACGTGTCTGGACGTGTGAGAGTGTGTGTGAACGTGTGTGAACGTGTGAGAACGTGTGTGAACGTGTGTGAACGTGTAACCATGTGTGATAGTGTGTAAACGTGTGTAAACATGTGTAGATGTGTATAAACGTGTGTAAACATGTGTAGACGTGTGTACACGAGAGGAGACGTGCATAAACGTGTGTAAACGCGTGTTAACCAGTGCGAACGTGTGTGAACGAGTCTGAACGCGTGTGAACGTGTGTAGACTTGTGTATAAACATGTGTAAACTAGTGTGAACGTGTGTGAAGATGTGTGAACGTGTGTGAACGATTGTGAACGTGTATGAACGTGTGTGAACATGTGTGAACGAAGGGTAATGTGTGTGAACATATGTGAATACGTGTGAACGTGTGTAGACATGTGTGAACGTGTGTGAACGAGTGCGAATGTGTGTGAACGAATCTGAGCGATTGTGAACGTGTGTGAACGAGTGTGAACGTGTATGAACGTGTGTGAACATGTGTGAACGAAGGGGAATGTGTGTGCACATATATGAACACGTGTGAACGAGTGTAGACATGTGTGAACGTGTGTAATCGAGTGTGAATGTGTGTGAACGAATCTGAGCGATTGTGAACGTTTGTGAACGTTTGTGAACGTGTGGGAACGTGTGTGAACCTGTGTGAAAGTGTTTGAACGTGTGTGAACATGTGTGAAAGTGTGTGAATGCGTCTGAACGTGTGTAAACGTATGTGAACGTGTCTGGACGTGTGTGAACGTGGGTGAACGTGTGTGAACGTTTGTGAAAGTGTGTCAACGTGTCTGAACGTGTGTAAACGTGTGTGAACATGTCTGGACATCTCTGAATGTGTGTGAACTTGTGTGAACGTGTGTGAACGTGTTTGAACGTTTGAGAACGTGTGTGAACGTGTGTCAACGTGTACGAACATGTGTAAACGTGTGTGAAAGTGTGTGAACGTGCCTGGACGTGTGTGTGAACCTGTCTGGACGTGTTTAAACGTGTGTGAGCGTGTCTGGACGTGTGTGAACGTGTGTACACGTGTGTGAACATGTGTGAACGTGTATGGACGTGTATGAACGTATGTGAACATGTGTGAACGTGTGTGATCGTATGTGAACGTGTGTGGATGTGTGTAGATGTGTGTAGACGTGTGTAGATGAGTGTAAACTTGTGTAAACGTATGTAAATATGTGTAAAAGTGTGCAAAACGTGTCTGGACGCGTGTGAACGTGTGTAGACTTGTGTAAACGGTTGTAAACGTATGTACACGGGTGGAAAAATTTGTAAACATGTGTAAACGTGTGTGAACGTGTGTGAAGATGTGTGAACGTGTGTGAACAAGTGTGAACTTTGATGAACGTGTTTGAACATGTGTGAATGAAGGGGAATGTGTGTGAACATATGTGAACGCGTGTGAACGTGTGTAGACATGTGTGAACGTGTGTGAACGAGTGCGAATGTGTGTGAACGAATATGAGCGATTGTGAACGTATGTGAACGAGTGTGAACGTGTTTGAACGTGTGTGAATGAAGGGGAATGTGTGTGAACATATGTGAACGCGTGTGAACGTGTGTAGACATGTGTTAACGTGTGTGAACGAGTGCGAATGTGTGTGAACGAATCTGAGCGATTGTGAACGTATGTGAACGAGTGTGAACGTGTTTGAACGTGTGTGAACATGTGTGAACGAAGGGGAATGTGTATGCACATATGTGAACACGTGTGAACGTGTGTAGACATGTGTGAACGTGTGTAATCGAGTGTGAATGTGTGTGAACGAATCTGAGCGATTGTGAACGTTTGTGAACATTTGTGAACGTGTGGAAACGTGTGTGAACGTGTGTGAACATATGTGAACCTGCGTAAATGTGTTTGAACGTGTGTGAACGTGTGTGAAAGTGTGTGAATGTGTCTGGACGTGTG
Source organism: Vesta saturnalis (assembly GCA_036346205.1). Taxonomy (NCBI): domain Eukaryota; kingdom Metazoa; phylum Arthropoda; class Insecta; order Coleoptera; family Lampyridae; genus Vesta; species Vesta saturnalis. Next base: position 1,017,608 of record JARFJB010001982.1, read on the forward strand.
TAAACGTGTGTGAACGTGTCTGGACGTGTGTGAACGTGTGTGAACGTTTGTGAAAGTGTGTGAACGTGTCTGGACTTGTGTAAACGTGTGTGAACATGTCTGGACATCTGTGAATGTGTGTGAGCGTGTCTGGACGTGTGTGAACGTGTATGCACGTGTATGAACGTTTGTGAACGTGTATGGACGTGTGTGAACGTATGTGAATATGTGTGAATGTGTGTGAACGTGTGTAGATGTGTGTAGACGTATGTAGACGTGCGTAGACGAGTGTAAACTTGTGTAAACGTATGTAAATATGTGTAAAAGTGTGCAAAACGTGTGCAAACGTGTGCAACCGTGCGTGTGCAAACGTATGTACTCGTGTGCAAACGTGTAAACGTGTGCGAACGCGTGTAAACGTGTGTAATCGTGTGTAAGCGTGTGCAAACTTGCGCGCACGTGCTATTTGTATAACTATCGAAACACATGGGTTTGTCAGAAGCAATACTCAGTAAATATTTAAGATAAAATTTATTGTAGTTTACAAAGTTAAGAACCCTTACCAGATACGCTTGTACTAAATACAAGATAAAAAATAGGATTTTCAATTTGATATTTTAAACTTCAACCCCGTCCCTAGGGCGCGGCATGAAAAAGTATTTATAGTAGTATTGAATAGATTTGAAAAAAAATTATGCATGTGTACTTTTCTAGATAATTGGCCGCTCTGGAACTTTTTGCTGTACACTGTACACTGGCTACACTTTTTCCCAACGAAGTCGGTTTATATTTGGAATATGGTGGACACAAAACGGTCTCCAATAACGTAAAATCGTATAATTTAGTCTTTGCACGTCAGAACAATATGACCACTCTATTTCTCGCCGAAATAGACCCATAAAGAAAGATTTTCAGTATGGCCGACACAAAATACTAATAAATTTTAGCGTTTGTACATCACAATATGACTTTAAGAAGATATTTAGTAAGGTGATCTCAAAATGGCACCCAATAAGATATATTTCAATATCCCAGGCACAGAGTGGTCTCCAATAAGAAAAAAATCATAAAATTTAGCCTTGTACTTAAGAACAATATACAGTTTATTTCAAACGAATTCAGTTTATAAATATGTATTATCTAAATGGCATTCAATTAAATCACAATATAATAATATGGCTAGGTAGGACAATACTTTTTTCCCACGAAATTGTTCTATAAATAAAGATTTCTAATATGACTTATTCAAAGTAACGTACAATACGGTGAAATTTTGTGTTGAAACCATAATATCCATATCATCTCAACATATCAATCATAAAATTTATTCTTTGCACATCACAACAATTCGACAATTTTTTATTACATCAAAATCGGTGTGTAAATACAGATTAAACAGTTTAAACCAACCAAATTCATAAATGTAATTACGATTGATACCATTTTTAATCTTGTTTCAATAGTTCGTGAACGTAACTGTGCACATCAAAGCCTCACGTTTACATTTTTGGATCAGTTTTTTTTACGAAATGCTTTGGAAATTTTTTTTTACTGTAGAAGCAATGTAACAGTAAAGCAACGTTCGATCTTACGAAATTGAATTCATAAGTTGATTATCTAGTGAAGTGTGCCAAGATGACATACAATTTTATATTAGCCTTACATGTTAAATGCCAAATAGATATAATGCAAAAAACAACCCTGTTCTGATATCTTCAGGCGTTTAAAAGTAATTAAGGAACGGGAGTGAACATTTGCAAAAAATTATTATTGACATGTAGTTATATGTTCTATATTTTAGTTGATAGTTTATTTTCATGTAATATTTTTAAAGTGTATAGTTTAAATAACGTCAAAGTTTTGTTATAAAGAACAGAAACTTGTGGAGTTTGTTTAATTTTCAGGGGTCTATTTGCGTATAGCTTTATAAATAATTCAAGTGTAACATGTTTCATTTCTTCTTTATGTTCTTAATTTAATAATAGTGCACTGATTTATTTGTGCTAAAGTATCAGCATGATTTGTTATATTGTGAGGGTGCTTAATATTGAGTTGAATTATAAAATATTTCTAAGAAAAGATTAGAAATTTATATTATTTATATTTAGTTTATATGAAATTTTTATTTTAATAACTCCACCGTTGTCATTATATACCACCTTTATACTCCAGCCCACTTAAGGTTGAGAATTAAACAAATTGGCCTAAAGCTGAATATGACGGTGTCTGATACCAATTACGATCACCTTTAAGACACTAAAAAGTTCACACCCCTCCGAGGGTGACTTCAAACCATAGACAAAATATTAGACCTACAAAAATTGAAGGCAATAAAATTTCATGTTAAAGGTTTATAGGTAGATATAGTCTAGTAAAAAACACAGCAATATCCCTTCTTTATTTTTATTACTTTTTATATGTTCAAGGAAGGCATACACACACTAATAGAAGTAGACCAACTTATAAATAAAAATAAATATTTTGGATAAAATAGCAAAATGTTTTTACCATTCAAAACTAATAAAAAGCCACTAACATTGTTTATTTGTGGACGTTAGGTTTCGATATCCATGTTAGAATAGCGTTCTTTACACTATTTCTTTTTATTCTATTTCGGAACTTAAAATTTATTTTTTAGCATAAATATAAATTACTAGTCATTTCAGTTGGCATAGCAAACATTTCCTTCTAGGATTAACGCAATAGAATGAAATGGAAGAGTTAGTCATAAGTAGGTGTACGTGACGGAAGTCGCCATTTTATGCAATATGCAATGATTGTAATTCTGTTTTGTAAATTGTGGCAGGAATGCTGTCAACTTGAAAATTTCTTTTGTGTATTTATTTAGTGATTAATTGTAATATACGTGAAAATAGATCACAAATATTAAAGTAACAAAGTATACACTAAATTTGCTTTATGGTAGCCGATGTTATTAATTGTCAATATTAAGTATCAAAGTATACACTACGTTAAATATAGGTATACTTTAATGGCGTATAACTAATAGGACACTGTACAGTGGCGCGCCAATTGTGTCGAGCGCCGTCGTGCAAAAACAAAAAGTTCGCATCTATACATTGTTATAAGAAAATTAACAAACCTTCTTATAAAATAGTGGAATTTTTTTTGTTTTAGCTTCTATCTTGCACACATTCAGTTTAGAATTTTTCAAGTTAAAATCATACGAATACTTACCGAAATGATCAAAACTGTTCATAGAAATGAATTAACATGGGATGTTAGATAATGGATAAAATTATTTTTAAAAAACCTTATACAGTAATTTTAAATTTAAAAAATTTTATTCATAAATGCAAAACTATTGGAACATTGAATACATTTTAACATAACTGCACTTTACGCGCTTTGTTTTTTGAAAATTGTTGTATTAACGTTTCAATATTTAACTCTTGAATTAAAGTAGACTCGATTGAAATGGTGGGAAAATTTTCCAATCGTTTTTGTACCGTAATAGAACATAAATAGTTTTTATAATTTTTAATTTGGAAAACGATCTTTCCGCTGTGGCTATGGACACTGGCATTGTCAATAAGATAATGCCACCAAAATGTTTGGGTAAGAATAATGTATTGGTTACAATGTAATTTAGGGTAGTAATTGGCGAAGAAGTGACACTTTTCTCATAATTCTGCAAAAACTGCATTCTTGCATAAGTTCTATCCCATTTATATCAAATTCATTTTGATTTTTATCACTTAATATACTCTCAAATTTTGTACAAAACTCTAGTTGTTCCGATTCAGAGTTACTGTTGAATTCCGAAATATTCCATAAAAATGTGAAAATAGCCCCATGGGCAGATAACAATTCGAATCTATCGTTACAAGATGTAGTAATAAAATTTAAAAAAATAAAGTACTTTAAATTTTAATTCTTCATTTTGTATTGGTTCATCGTCACCTTTGTAACTAAATTGTTTTATAACTTTTCGAGGCCTTAAAACGCATTCATCTTTAAATTTTGGATCGATACTTAATAAAATCGTGACTTTCCTAGCTTCTTCTGATAAATCATTATAACTGTTATCTGAACGACAGTTTTTAAAAAAATCAATTAAATTACTTAAACCAGCACACGCTTGCACAGTATTAAAATTTTGAGTTTGTAAAATTTTGGACACTATGTTAACTTTGCTTAATATATTAAATCATAAAATCATCATGTATAGAAATTCAAATTTTTTAACTTTTTAGCAAGTGCCATAAATTTTGCGCAGAAATAATTTCAAAAAGAGCATCGTATATTTCGCCTAATTGATACCCTAAAGGTGTTGTAGCATGAATTCGGCTCGACCATCTGGTATCTGACAACGGCATTAAAGTCAAATTTGATACATGTTTTTTCAAAATCGCGCATCGATGGGTTGAAGCAGAGAAAAAGTTATAAAGTTCTTGAACTATAGAAAAAAATTTACAAATAATATATTTGACCTTGCACCATCGTTAACGACAAGGTTCAAACTATGGTTACAACAGGGTACAAAGAATGCTCTTGGATTGATATTTAAATTTTTTCTTTGTAAACCATTATGCTTACCCTTCATGTTTGTCCCGTTGTCGTAGCCTTCACCGCGTAAATTAGAAATATCTAATCCATAATTTTCTAACGTCGATAACAAAAAATTTGTTAACCTTAACCGGTAACATCAGTAACAGTACAAAAAGTTAGGAAGTGTTCTTCAATACTAATTCCCAAATCGTTTAAATTGACGAATCCGATACATACAGAAATCTGTTCTTGGTGGCTGACATCGGGTGCACAGCCGAAGATGATAGAAAAATATTTAGCTTTTTTCGCCATGTTTAAAATTTTAGATCTAACGTTACTTCCTAATAAAGTTATAACTTCGTTTTGGATTCTGTCCCCAAGATAATGAGGCATATTTTTGTCCGCTTTCATTTCGGACATAATAGGATTGAATTTTGCGATCATTTCGATACATTTCAAAAAGTTGCCATTACTTTTTTCCTATAATTTATTAGTAGTACTTCGAAAGGCTAAGTTCTGGTCAGCCAGAAATTGAACCGTATAAAAAATACGCTCAATAACGACAGGCCAATATTTTGTTTCTTTATTGAATATATTTTGTGCTTCAGAATCTATAGTTTTATTCGATTTAAAAAATCTGTCCATTGCTTCAAATTCTGGAAATGTAACTTACTTTTTTCGTGGTAACTTAAACGTTCACTTAAATGATGCCAATCATTAAACCCATTATCGTTACTTAATTTTATAGTTTTCACAGAATTTCCAACATTAAAGAATTTGCATTAAATACAATATACAGAATGCTTTTCTTTAGAATATAACAACCATTCTCATTTAACTTTTTTATTATTATGTAAAATTGTAAAATTATGTGGATACCCATCAGTTCTTCATCAGTAGTTTAGCATACTGTAGAAACCAAGAAATCGGACACCATTTGGCTGCTACTTGGTTCAGTTTCTAATTTCGCCGTTGATGTAGACAGAAGGTCTTTGCCTTCTTGAGAAATGGTTGGTTTTTGAAAAAACGTTATTTTTGCATTAGTTTTCTTCTCGTTTTCGTTTGATTAATAAGTTTTCATATACGAAAAGTTTCTTTTTTTTCCTTTTTAGACATCTATATATAAATCCAAATTAATTCGCTTCATATTTTATTAATTGCAAAAATTATTGAATAGTAAAAATTAATAAAAAAGAAATTTTTAAATATTCCCGAGGTTGCGGCAAGACTTTAAAGTTGTTTCTTTAAAACAAGGTGGGTAACAATTAAAAATATTTAGTGCTTAAACTTGAAAAAAAAAATTATATACAGTTACTTTTCTACCAAATTGATTACAAAACTTACCTTAGATAGAAGCTTTTAAGTAATCAATTAGAACTAATAACTAAGTAGCAAACGATTAAACGAACACAAAATTTGCTAGGTAAATAAATATCATATTAAAATTATTTCTTTTTAACTATCAAACGGTTTGATAATGTAATAAATATAAAACAAATCTATCAAGTAAACTCTTTTTATGTAGGAGGTCTAAATACAAGTCACAAAATGCAAGTTACAACACCAATAATTGTATACTCGTTATAATACAAGTTGAAACGCAACACGGCAAATGACTAAGCCTTTATTATGAATAAAGAACTATTTATGAAAATGTATACTTTCACCATTATTACATATAACAAAAGACTTGCCTTATTTTGGTTTTTTAATGGTGTATTTTTATATTATACAATCAAAACGTTTCGGTTACAATTACAGTTATCTTCGTCAGTAGTAATGTGTATTAAAATTGTTAAAGATGTTGAAACCATTTTCACAATGTAATATAAAATAAAACTCGCGGAAATTATACACAGAAAACTGTAATTATTGTAAAATAATAAATAATTACTATTGTATTCGTTTTCAAATGAGGGGAACGCAATTTTATTTTGTATATTATTGAAAGTTTATAAATGGACGGCGCGGGCCTGAATTAGTGAAACAAAAAGCTGAAAATGTATTCTTCAAGATAAAATAAATATTTGTGTAAGTATCAACATACAACATCAAAAAACTGAAGAAATGTAAGGTTGGTTATTAGTTAAAACAAAATGAAAAGTAAGATACCTACTGAGATTTAGTCATACTCATCACAGTTATGATAAATGTAATCGCGCCTACGCACTCTAAGTGGAGCCAGAGCTCACATTTTCCTTCGCATTTGATCATTTTACACTAGCCGTACTTTCAGAAAATGCGCCTCCACAAACCAGCCAGAAATACTCTTTTCATCCGATGTCTTCCTTTTCTTTACTTTGTTTTTTCTTTTGGTTCAGTGGCATTACCTGCTTAGCCTTCAACAGTTTTCCTTTTTCTTTATATTCTTGCCTGACTGCCTCTTTTTCAGGCATGTCTGAATAAATGGTCGACTCTTTGGTTCTGGAACCTTTTATTTTCCTTGGGGAAAAGGCCGAACAATTTCAGGCGAAAAAACAGGCTAATGATAACGCAGTTGGATGAACAGTGCTTGGATTTGGAATTGAAGATTCGCCCAGTAGGGAAGCTAAAAATTCATCGTTAGGTTCAGGATTGTTCTCTCCAGTATCATGGTTTACTCTGTCTGTTTCAAAGGATGGTGAATAGTCAAATTCTTGTGATAGAATCGGCGGTATTGCATTGTTAGCTGCATAGCTGTTTTCTTCAGTATCAGGGTTTGGTGTGTCCGTTACAAAAAATGGTTCTACAGGATTAGTCTCTCCAGTGCCACGGTTCGGTCGTTCCATTACAAAACATAGTATTGCAAGATTGTTTTTTTAGTGTCAGGATTTTGTATGTCCATTTCAAAAGGTGTGCAGTAAATTTCTTGGAAACGGTTATATCCAACGTATGGATATGCGAAGAATGGTTATCCAGTAATTTCAAGACACTATGCGTCCAGCCTTAAGCATTTGCAAACCCAGTCGATCCTACTGGCCCATTCCTAACAAAGTGATCGTGATAACTAACCCGTAGAAACATAAATAAAGGAATAATAGTACTGTCTAAGACATTTACTGCAAAAGCAACCTTGACTAATGTCGGCTGAAGCAGCAGCACTCTCTTGCTGTCTTGCTACTATTTTATCAGGTTTTTGTACGATAGCCATCTCATTCTCAAGCCAAGTAGCAGGTTGCTTCAGATTGTATTTAGTAGTAATCTCAAAAGCTAACTTCCGTACCTCTTTCGGAGAAAGGTCAAACTATATTTCTGCGTAAAGTGTTGTATATTTTGTCAACTGCTGTTCTCACTCTTTAGTGAACACTTTATTATGAGCGACATACCTCATGCTAATACTGTCTTCCCTGTGGCCCGCGCCGGCTCCATCGCGTATACGAATGTATCGTAACAAAGACATACGGTTAACTGTTAAAGGATTTCCTAGTTTCACATCCTTATAAGCGTCATATTTTCTTATGTAACATTGCCTTCTTTCGGTCTTCCTCAAATGTTTATTGGGCAGCTAAAAGCAAGAAAAAACAAATTTTACTTGTGTCACAACCGTACCCAGAAAATATGTCTCAACCGTACTCGATGACAATAGAAAATAATCTACATACAAAGTAATCACTGCTATTTAACTACTAATGTTTAACTTACATCGAGGAAAAACACTGATTGCTCTATCTGTACACATATAACAACAATTATTAAAAGAAATCGAATAACAATACTTACTTGCGACTGTTAAAAAGTAATGTAGCCCTAGCTTTAGTGTCGCGCGATGGTTGACGAACTACTGTAAATCACGTTCAGGCTGACACGGCACTTCTGTATCCCCTTTCGCCTTCCATGGCATTCCTTAGTTTCGCTACTACAATAAGGCGACCATTCGTCCCGTATTATACGGGACAATCTCTTTTTTTAAACACATAATTCGTATATGTAAGTATTTTAACAAATTACGCAAATGTTTCGTATTTATAAAGAAGTCCCGTTTTTGTCCCGTTTCTGACGTTTCATTGTTTGAAAGGAATTAGTCAAAGTCAACAATAAAGTTAACACTATGCTAGTAGCTTTGGTAAATGAAGGAGAAGGTAAATGGACGCAACAATTTGAAGATTCGCTAGCTTTTCGTTGGGTATTGGTCAGGTGTGCGAAGCTCTTTAACTGTTTTTCAGAAATAGTACCTTGATATTCATATAGATGATTCGGAACTTTTTGAAGAAATTGGCTGCATTAAAAAATATACAACTAGTCAAAAACTAAAAGAGTGGAAAGATGTTTCTGTTTCTATTGGCGATCAATGGGTCGAGCATTTAAATAAATTCAAGAGTGAAGATACACTACGCAATATATTAAAAATTATTGTAATTTGCATGTGTTTGCCGGGATCCAACGCCGCCACGGAAAGGATTTTATCTAATATGAATAAAATTTGGACCAGCGAAAAACCTAACCTTACTGTAAGAACCTAAAAAATACTTTTAACAATAGAACATAATTTTGAAATGAATTGCCTAGAATTTTTTAAGTTCGTCCAGATATTTTACGAATAGTTCATTCAATGGAAAAATATACAAATGAGTAACGTTTCGCTCGCAATTTATTAACTTTGTACCAATAGAGTGAAGTAAACTGGTGCTTTATGGATAAATTTTTCCAATAAAATGTATTTATCATATTATATGGCTAGTAAGAGTGCGCATTTTAAAATTATTCCTGATTATACAGTGTTCCAAAAAATCAAGACAGGACTATGTTAGTATTTTTACTGGAACATCCTGTATATCATTTGATTTTTGGTTTCTACGTGAAATTATAAGACTTTATTTAATTGGTTTCATTCATGTATTGACATAAATCGATTTTATAAAAAAAAATTGCATTTACAAGTATAACATTATTATGTATCATCCTGTATTTTGTTAGGAAAACTTTTACATTTGGACCAAGGAAAGACCAAACTGAAACCTATGTTCTAAAGAAGAAAAATGCTACAGGGTGTTCCATATATATGTTCAAACCTGCCAAACTTGAAATTCAAAAGTATCACTTTTATCAAATAGAACACCCTGTATATTTTTACGTTGTGTTAAAGAGAATCAAAAACCACACAATTCTTCATAAGTATGTCATATACCTATCTTTCATTCTTTTTGAATTATTTTGATTTTTCTATATTATTCAATATTTCAATGGTTTTTCTTGTAACTATTCGCAGTAGCCATGAAAGCAATTTCCCACATGCCAAACAATTTTTGGCCTGTCGAACTGTTGTTGCATTTTGGTAGCCATTTAAGATTGTGTGTTCAATAGTAAAATAATGGGTTACTGTAAAGTGAATTAATTGAAATAGTTAATGTGTTAGGAAAGGCTCAAAACATTGTCTCCTCGTTCAAACGTTATACAAAATGAAGTATCCTACTCGACGCCAACCCACTCGGCTCATTTTTTAAAATTTGATGGAAAGATTCGATTCTATTGGCAGTTATGTAAAACGCAAAGTGGTAAATAGAAACACCAGTAACCAAGAAAAATGCATAATATAATATAATATGCACTATTACGCATTAGACAATCCATTATATATACGATAAATGCAAAACCAAAACCACTGGTCCATAAATGTTTGGTGTGCCATTTTCCACAATAGAATTATTGGACCGTATTTTTTAACACCTTCCAGACTGGTCGTATTTACCTTCAACTCCTCCAAGAAGTTTTGCCTAACCTCCTTCATATGTTTAGTAATGATAAACGACAGAATATGCACTACCACCGCGAAGTACGTGAGTTTTTAGATGATAATTATCCTCAAAAATGGATTGGGCGTGGAAGCTTGTTCCAGTGGGCCCCAAGGTCGTGCGATCTTACTCTATTAGATTTAGTTTTATGGGGATATATTACGGAACGTGTATATGTCGCATCTCCCACTGCATAAGAAGGTATGGAAGAAATGCAACATTAACACTGGAGATGCTGGGAAACATGAGGTAAAACATAATACGACTAAATGTATACATTCAGCAGGAGGGACACCTTTTCGAACATATTTTAAGAAGAACTCACTACTGACTGTTGAATTATCGAATGACTTGAGAATGTTCGTTTATTTTATGTCAAGTTCTTATGATAACGTAATATATTTTCTGTTGGAATTAATTTACATCTATGTTAGTGTTTAGTATTTAATGCAACTTTTTATCTCTCTTATTTTCAAAGTTTATGACCACCGCACAAATATTGAATAATATAGAAAAATAAAAAATACCTCAAAAACTGTGAGAGACAGGTATAGTCCATACGTATGAAGAACTGTGTGGTTTTGGATTCTCTTTAAAATAGCGTAAAAATATACAGGGTATTCTATTTGAGAAAGGTGATATTTTGTTTCGCCGGTTTGAACATAAATTTTGAACATGTAGCATTTATTTCTAAGATTTCTTCTTCAGAACATAGGTTTGAGCTTAATCTTTCCTTGGTAAAATTTTTAAGGGTTTCCTAACAAAACACAAGACTGTACATAATAATAAAGTTATACCCGTAAATGCGATTTTTGGATAAAATTCGAATTATTTCAAAAACCGTAAATTTTTCATGCATGGAACTTATGTAAATAAAGTTTTATAATTACACGTAGAATGCAAAAATAGAATGATATACATGGTGTTCCACTAAAAATACTAACTTGCCTTGTCCTGCTTTTTTGGAACACTGTATAATTTTTAACTGTGCACACTTACTAGCTATACAATATGATAAATATATTTTATTGGCAAAGTTTACCCATAAAGCACAAATTTACTTTACTTTGTCGTTGACTCACCCTATATTTTGAAAACCGAAGTAAAATACAGAATTAAGTAGATTTTTCTTTATTTATTTTTCTTTTGACACTATTGTATTGTGACATGGGACGCCTAAAAACTTACCATAAACAGCCACATTTCTCACTCATAATTTTGGGTCTAATTTAAACGAAATTTCTCTCTCTCCTTCCCCTTACTGACGAGTATTCGGTACCGCTCTGACCCTTCGGGTGATGCGCCCATGTCCCGTTTTTCTTTATTACATAAATGGTCACCTTATAATATGACAACTGTCACAACTGTACCCAAGCACAACAGTATCCAGTCTACCTAAAACAACAACAAAATTGATTCCAATTTTTATTATTTAAGCCACACTTATATATACAGCGAGCGCGTGTTTATCACGTAACAATTATTCTTAATGGCTACGTATATATACGTTCGAAAATTTTTTTATTTATAGAAACGGTTTTAACATATAATTACTAATTTTAAAAATTAAGATTCCTTCATTAAGGGTATTGCTAATTTTAAACTAGAAACAATAAACAAAACTAGACTGTTGAGGTTCTTTTGTCCAAGAGATACCTCTACAGTCACTGTGTGTAAATGCATACAATTATGTGTGGTCTTATCAGTATTACCGAAAAATGAATGGTTTATTTCATTTAATCCTCCGTGCGCGCAATGTGCCTAAAAAAGGGTACAAAGTTTTTCCTTCGCGTATTAATATACAGGGTGTTTAAAAAAGATGCGGTAATATTAAAGGAACTGATTGCCCAGGTTATTTTATACAATAAAGTTCCTATAAATATAGGTCCGCAAACGCTTCGTTACCGATCTACAGCGTGTTGAAGTTTAATTTAAAAAAACAGTCAAAATTAAATTTTTCCAAAACGGCTTGAGATATCGTAATGAAATTTTAAACATGTCAATAGCTGTGAGAGACGCATACTTTGCAATACAACACGATGTTTCAGTCGTACCATTGGCGCGCGTATTGGCACGTCACAGGCTATTTTTCAAGAAAAAAAAGTAGGATGCCGCTGATTTCTCTAAAAATAAAAAATATTTTTTAGTTCTTTGTTCAATTGTGAAGAAAAAAGCTCTCTTGACTTTTTATCGTACGACGTACCGTTTTTTGAGTAAAAAAAAAAACATTTTAGTGCATGTCCATTTATCATGCGTACAAAAATATTTTTAAACATTCCTATATTATTCATTGACATATCACTGACATATTGAATGAGTCTCGTGATTAATAATTTTGTATGTGTCGAATTTATTGAAGTTCCTTATCATGGATCGCTATACGAATGCCGAGATGACTGGCATGCACTACATTTATGGACTTGCTGATGGGAATGCATTAGAAGCTAGGCGGTTGTATACTGAAAGATTTCGTATTGCTCCTGATAGAAAAACTTTCGAATGTATTCATCGGCGTCTTTATGAAACAGGCACATTAAGACGAAATGGAGGAGCAGGAAAGCCAAGGACAGCAAGAACGGTAGAACTGGAAGAGGATGTGCTGGACATGATTGAAGAAGATCTAGGTACTTCTACTAAAAAAATTGCTGACGCTTTGGATGTAAGTAATGGGACTATTGAGCACATTCTTAAGGAAAATTTGTTGTATCCATTCCATATACAACGCGTTCAAGCACTTCTTCCTGCTGATTTTCCTCCTCGCATTGCATTCTGTCAATGGCTTTTGCACAAAATGGTTCAAATCCCTCAACTCCTGATGTTGATTCTGTTCACCGATGAAGCGAGTTTTTCAAGAAATGCAATACGGAATTTCCATAATAACCATGTATGGTGTGAAGAAAATCCAAATGAAATTGTTGAAGATCGTTTGCAATATTAGTTTTCTTTGAACGTTTGGATTGGGATTGTGGGTGACTGCCTAATTGGACCGGTATTTCTACCCGGGAGACTTACCAGAGAGGTGTATCGCAACTTTTTGGAAAACACGCTCCCTGGATTTCTGGAGGACGTATCATTAGCAATTAGAGATGCAATGTGGTATATGCACGATGGCGCACCAGCCCACTTTAGTCAAGTAGCTCGTGATTTCTTAACACAAGCATACGGAAATCGTTGGATTGGCCGGGTGGACCTCACTTATGACCTGCACGATCCCCGGACTTAAATCCCTTTGATTTTTTCCTGTGGGGCCATTTGAAGTCCTTGGTGTACGCTACTCCATTGGAAAACGTAGAAGACTTAAGAAATCGAATCATTGCTGGGTGCAACTCAATTAAAACAGATCCTGGTGTTTTTGAGAGAGTTCGCCAGTCAATGAGGAGAAGATTGGATTCTTGCATCCGAGCTCGAGGTGGTCACTTTGAACAGTTTTTGTAATTTTTGGTTTGGTGAAATATTTGTTTTTGCCCTTGAATGAAACCCTTGATTTTTAAAACTTTTTTTCTGTAATAAATGGACATGCACTAAAATGTTTTTTTTTTTTTAACTCAAAAACCGTACGTCGTACGATAAAAAGTCAAGAGAGATTTTTTCTTCTCAATTGAACAAAGAATTAAGAAATATTTTTTATTTTTAGAGAAATCAGCGGCATCCTACTTTTTTCTTGAAAAATAACCTGTGACGTGCCAATACGCGCGCTGATGGTACGACTGAAACATCGTGTTGTATTGAAAAGTATGCCTCTCCCACAGCTATTGACACGTGTAAAATTTTATTATGATATCTCAAGCCATTTTTGAAAAATCTAATTTTGACTGTTTTTTTAAATTAAACTTCAACACGCTGTAGATCGGTAACGAAGCGTTTGCGGACCTATGCTTATAGGAACTTTATTGTATAAAATGACCTTGGCAATCACCCCCTTTAATATTGCCGCATCTTTTTTAAACACCCTGTATAGATGCTTTGATATCATTGTTACATGCTGGCTACCGAGACCGTTAACATTGTTACGTGCGATCTACCGTAACAACAGTAAGTATATACAAAAATACAAATCATCAACTAAATAACCCCCTGTATCATCTACTATACATTTATACATCTCATTAAAGGGATTCGTACTCCTACGTAATTAGAAAGTAGGTGGAAATAATTTGTTAAACACTAAGTCATTAAAATTACCCCAATATACATATACACATCAAAAAACATCCTTAGAAACATGTCGTTTTATTCTTAAAACAAAGATCATAATACCGGACCTAAGGTAAACCGTCCATAAGGCACGTAATACGATAGACCACTACTATACGGCAGACCGCACATAACATTTACACCAATGCTTTTGTATCACATGGATTACAATTTTTTTGGCACTTTACATTCTTACTATGATTGTGAACTTCAATATTAAAAAACTTAAATATAATTGTCTAAGATTACTTGGCTATAGGCAGGTTGGTTTAGGTCTCCACGTTCGGGTTAACCCAATCGCTTAGGCGTTTTTATTCGTTCGGACTCAATTGCTTGTGTATTGCTAAAGAAAATTTCCATCTTCTTTTAACTTTGACGTAATTGAGCGTCATATCTCACTTTATTAAAGCAATAAAATACATAGGAAAGCACCGCGTCCTGAAGTAGTTGAGTTAATCCGAAAGCGGACAGCTAAAATTTAGCTGCTTGTTGTTTGATATAAACACGTTAATTAAAAAAAAATTCCTAGCAGGAAAACATTATCAATAAAATCGTTCAATGTACAAACTTTGCACTCAACGATAAAATTCCAAATGTAATACACCAGACTACTCATAAATTAACTATAGTTATGAGAGAGATTGAGATAAAGAATGTTATTTAAAGCAAAAGTAGGTTAAGGTAATGGAATCATATAAAAAATAATAAAAGAAGTTGAGTGTGCACCATTTACACGTATATAACCGCACAATTATGAGGGCAGAAATGTAATCTTCCATCGTTATATCAACCTTAAATGTTTATGTTCCAGAATGGACAGAAAAATGTGAGAAAATATTTGCAAGACTCCTTGATATTGAATTTTTATTAATAGAATGTTATAACTTATGATATAATTTAAAGCAATTTATGCCTGCCATTAGACAGCGGAATATTACAGGAACCGATATAAAATATACCTTTAACAGGGCCATACTGTATAAAAGTTGCTGAATCAGCTTTTATTATCTTAGAATTAGGCTCTTCAATATGCAGCATTTTAAAACAGTACGTTAAGTTGGACTTATTCCACATTAAAATTCTAATTTTAATTTAATGAACTGGAATCTTATGAGCGTATGCAGTAGGTGTGCAACTGTTACTTCCAAAACACGTTATTGTTACTAGTCACTATTACAAATAATTGAACATTTCTAAGTTTCCAATAAAGTGTAGTTGATCAGCAATTTCTAAACAACGCTGAATTAAAAAAATTTGTGATTATGACGATGACGTTGCCTACAATATAAACTCAAACGTGGACATAGCAACTTTGCTGATTTAAGGGAAAGGAAAAGTCAACATTTGTTAATTCTCCCAAACCGGATGCTTTGAGCTTTCCAAACTCCTTTAGTCACAATCATGGATTTACGGCATGAAAGGTATCCAGATAAACCATCTCCAAGACCTAAAAAAATCGCGATGGATCCATCAATATATTTGAAAAATATCCTGGTGTGGAACAACATACGACCTTCCAACCTACCAAATGGAAATTAAAAGAAATGAAATAATTTTAATAAGAAATGTTACCTTCCAACCTACATAAGTAGGTATAGAAGGTTATGCAATCGACTTCTTTTTTACTATCGCTAAATTGACTTATTAGCTCATTTTGCAACGTTTGCCCATGTTTCGCCAAGATTGACCATGATGTCTGCGTGGATGTGTGCGTGGATGTTAGTATCTACGATAACTCCTGAACGAAAACGCCTATGTACTTAAAATTTTCTATTTAAGCTTGTTTTCATTTCGCTTGGAGCTGATCAGAATTTGGGAGAAATTCAGCGGCGGCCAGGGGGGTTTATTAGGAGCTGTTTTTGATTTTTATCAAATATT
Source organism: Vesta saturnalis (assembly GCA_036346205.1). Classification (NCBI taxonomy): domain Eukaryota; kingdom Metazoa; phylum Arthropoda; class Insecta; order Coleoptera; family Lampyridae; genus Vesta; species Vesta saturnalis. The sequence goes on from JARFJB010001982.1 coordinate 1,033,879, forward strand.
TCTGAAACAGCTGTATATTTCAAAAATATAAAAATACCAATATACCTTAATCATATAGATTAATTATGTTCTATGTAATTTTTTTCATTAATTTGGCGACAAAAAAATTCTTCCTATGGTAGAATTTAAATTTTTTCAATATCGGAATATTTTATATGAAAATGTGTAGACATATTTTTTAAAGAAAATTTAATTTTACATAGCTTTTCTTTATACAGTTTTTTATAACGTAAAGCGAAATAAATGTAAAAATTAAATGAATATGATTGTAATGGTTAAGCTGTACTATCGATATTTTTATGCGGCTTTGGAATTTTTTTAAGTTTCCATCTAAATGTCTATCGGACCTGAAGTTTTAAACGTCTGTTTGACATAGATTATTGTTTTTGTTTTTACAATGTTGTCTATTTTCGTAATGATCTTATTATAAAAGAGGCTACATAATTATCCTAAAAAAATTGTTATTTTAGTATATTATGCAACGGTCACATTATGACACTTATTAATGCATGAGTGCGAAGTTTACAACACGAGCTTGCATAATGTGTGAGTTGCATACATTACTTTTTCTACGGCCATGTAGATTTTTATTTATTTTTTCTGTTCTTGGGGTAAACGTAAAAAGTGCAAGAAAATAAGTTTTTATGAAAATACCTACCTACATAAACTAGTTTATTAAAAAAGATTCAATTAACAAGGACTTGCAATAGTTACATAAATAAGCAATTAAATAGATTTTATTTTCAGGATTAACAAAATTAATAATGGTAATTCCTGTACAATTGTGGAAATTGTTTTGAGGCACTGTAGTATGCAGATTGGTAAATGTAGTCGAAGTGAAATATGCATTGCTACTTGTCGACGGGTTATTATTTTCTATCGAATGTTTCCTACATTCATTTTATTTTTTAACGAGTGAAGTACCCTTCGGCCACGGATGTAGACCTCCATCCACCGTGGCATTTTAAAGAAGTGATATCTTCACCAGCATCAATTAATCTATTTTTCGTAATTATTCGTAGCTTGTTGCATTATGAAAATTTGAATCATTATGATGGTCATAATGATTCTGTAATCATTATAAATGAATTACAACATAGCCGTAGAAAAAAATTATTTCATTTTGTAGGTTGGAAGGTCGCTAAGGCCTTCGTACCACACGTAAAAGGTACAATAGACAAAATAAGTAGAATACTCGAAAAACATGAAATAAAATCCCAAGGACCGCATTAACCTAGAAAATCAAGGAGTCTCCGAGACACCATGCCGTGACTGCGATATGTCTTACGTTGGACAAAATAATAAACAAATAAGTGCAAGAAGACAAGAGCACTGTGAAGAAACACCAGCCTACTTCGAATAATTCGTAGCTTTCATAATGAGCGACGCGATGTTTTGAAAATTAATCACTTCTTAAAGATTTTAGTTAACTTATTATGTGTTATAATTTGAGAATGCTGAACGTTTAAAGTGATTTAGTCGTCCTTTACAAGTGTTCGGAGTTATAGAGTTATAGAGTATGGTCCAGAATTGGTGGTGAAACTTCAGACTGAAATAAATCGTTTGTCTTAAATGGAACATGGTTTTTTGAGAAAAAAAATTGCACTTTCACTGTGTTAAAAATTTTTAAATATTATCGTCCTTATAAAACTGTGAAAGATGGGGTTTCCACTGTTCGATTAAACCTGAAAAAATCCATCTTTTGTTACAAAACCGCGATATTGAAGTTGAATGTTACAAGGTATGGATATTCAATTTTTAAATTTATAATAACAACGGATAACTGAATTTGTAATGTAAGTAGAATGTTAATTTTTGTAATCGTTACTTCTATACATAAACAAGAAAGTGGTGTATAACTAAATATATAAACTTTCTTGTTTTGGTACTTGGCGTTATATTTTATCGCTGGGCTAAAGCCTCGGGCTAAAATGGAAGGCCTCGCACCAAGAAATGTGTAAACAGCGCACTAGTTCCGAAAATAACTATCTTACAATGTTGGATGTGGAATTCAATTTCCTTTGGATGTTAAGGTATTGGTGGATCTAGCTGTAACACAGAGATAATTTCGATTTTTCCATCTTTTATTTTGACGACAAAGTTTTGTTTTGAAATCGTGTCTCGTACAAACCTTTTTAACTGTCATTTCGATCAGTGTCAGAATTTGAAGTGTGTTTTGTTAGCTACGAATATTATTTGCACAATTAACAATGTCGCTTACACGTGAAGAATTAGTAGATGTGGTTTTCGTTCTTGAAAAGTATAACAGAAACGCTTTATTGGCCCAAAGTGTTTACACACAACGGTTTTCAGATAAAATACGTTAAGAGCATTTCAGTGTTATGAGTACAGGACAATCTACAGTCCAGTGTGTGGGAAATTAGTAACACTACTGATATTAGGAGATCTTCAGTGCATACGATTTTTAAGAACCATAAATATCATCTCAATCGTATACAATTTTAACAATAACTCCATGGAAGAGATTTCGAAAACAGATTGATCTTTTGCGTGTGTGCGTGCGTGTGTGTCGGTGATGAATTTTGTCAACATTTTCAACAGTGTTTGCATTGTGATTTTTATTTTACGACCTAAATATTTAGATCCCAGGAGGGGTGCATTTGCAGGGTAATAAGTAAAAGAGGCAAACGTAAAAATCAAAAAGCATTTGTACTCAAATTTAAAATAAATGTCTAGATCCCAGTGATTTTTGGTGGTGGTGGATTTACTGTGTAATGAGTAGTATAAGTAACTCAAAAATTTTAATAGCGATTGTATTCAAATTTCATATGGATAGTTAAAGCGTAAATGTATGAACCCCAGCGAAATTTGGTGTGGATCCGTGAAGGGGTTCCGGAATAATATAACTAATACCTATACAGAGCTTCCGTTTTTCGAGTACCCGTGTGGGCATCTCGCTTATGTTTAATGATAAACAGCCGGTTAAATTAGGGCAACGTTGCGAATTTTTATGTTGAACAATAATCTGAAAGAAAATTAGAGCTATCACCTTTTGTCTCTGAATTATTGCAAAAATAATGAAAATTTTGGTTTTCGTTATTTTTTTAAGCAAATACCATTAAAGTTAGACTTTTAAACTAAAACATTGTGAAGGCACTTTTTCACAAGGAATCTAAATCTGTCATCGTAATTTGCACAAGATACAGCACCCAATTTTTTTCTCTTATGGGCGCCATTTTGGATGTTTGCATTTTTATATCAATTATTTTTTTCTGAGTATAATGATGTATTACACATAATAGTTCTGCCTTACATTATGCCAAATTCAATTTTCCAATTTTGAGAGGTTTGCTTTGGAAAAATAACAACGTTCGATTGTTTTAACGAAAAATTTGACTGTTCCACCATTTCTTGTGTGTAATTCACCTTTGTGTTCTTGCCGCGAAAATGCCTTTTTCCAATGAAGAAGAAAAGAGCGATAACAACCGAGTTTAAGGTTTTTCCAATTTATGGATAGATATTTGAGTGAATATGGTTCGTTTAATAAACCTGGACATAATTATGGCGGTAGGCCCAATGAACAGGAAATCTTATAAGCGGTGACAATTCGCATGATTTTTGTAACGAACACATAAATACTAAGTATAATTTTTTATTAGGTACAAGACAATCCTTCTCAACGAGGGTTGCATGTGAGCTAGACTTATCACTCCAAGTCGTTTAGAGATCACTCAAAAAACATAAGTATCGGCCTTACGCAATCCATGTTTCGCAAGTTCTTCATCCAGGAGACACTGGTCAATGTTTAGCTTTTTGCACGTTTTTGAACAGAACCATCATAATTTCCTTGATAATGTCATATACTCTGATGACTGCAAGTTCACTAATGCGGGAATGCTCAATCAGCACAATAAGCATTACTGGTCAGGTGAGAATCCACGCCAGTTTCAAGAACGGCGACCGCAAATACGCTTTGGCGTTAATGTTCATCTACGAAAAAAATTTAAATGCCGATGGTTATCTCAATTTCTTGAGGACCTTTTTAGCGGACTTTATGGACGATATTATTGCTCTTCAGCGTTTAAATTCAATCTAGTTCCAGCAAGATGGCGCGCCGTCGCATAATGCTAGGAGGGTAAGGGAATACTTATCGGAAATGTTCCCCAATCGAGTTATTGCTAACAACGGCGACGTACACTGCCCAACACGGTCGCCCGATCTTTCTCCTATTTGTGGGGGACAATGCAAAATAAAAGTTATTTACCAGCTGATCTGAATGAACTTTGCGGAAGAATTATTATCTCTCTTAGACATGACATCAGGAGAAGGGATGTCTCAAGACCAGTAGCTAATCTAAGACGGCGAGCGGCGTTGTAGTGGAGGGTGGCCAATTTGAACACTTGCTGTAATTTTTTTAACCATGTTTTCTTATTGTGTTTAATATTTGTGTTTTAATAATAATTATTATTTTCTTTGGAAACTTTGTTTTGTTGAGTCAAAATAATGGTGGAACTGTCAAAGTTTTTGTTAAAACAATCGAACGTTGTTATCTTTCCAAAGCATACTTCTCAAAATTGGAAAATTGAAAATTTTGGCGTAAATGCAAAACAGAATTATTATGTGCGATACACCATTGTATACAGAAAAAAAACTTGATGTAAAAATTCAAAAATCCGAAATGGCGCTCATAAGAAAAAATAAAGCTGGATGTTATATCTTTTGCGTCTAGGGTACCATGGAAATTACGATGACAGATTTAGATTCCTTGTGAAAAAGTACCTTTACAATGTTTAAAAACGTCTAGCTTCAATGGTTTTTGCTTAAAAATATTAAAACGAAAACCAAAATTTTAATTTTTTTTTCGAATAATTGAAAAACAAAAGACGGCAGCTCTAATTTTTTTTCAGATTATTGTTTAACATAAAAATGCGCAACTTTGCCCTAGTTTAACCGACTGTTTATCCCTGAAGATAAGCGTGATCCGCAGGCAGGCAATCGAAAAACGGACACCCTGTATACGACCGAACAGCTCCACAATATATGTAGTGTTACAGAAATATTACTTATAAAGTACCTATTTATATACAAATAAATTAAAAAGCACACATCCTTCTTTGACTGAAATAACCATAATGAAGTACGCTTCAACATAACCGTTTCAGCTCAGGAACAAAACATTTTATGAGCGTTGCTTTAAATCTGACGTAGAGAAAACTTTTTCAATAAATGTCAGTGTTTGAAGAAAATCCGATGACGCCCGCATTACAATTATTATTATTATTTAAAAATAATAAATCTATGAAAGTGTTTTTATGTTTCACTTTTCAGATTCTGAATATTTTACGCACGTTTTGTTATTTATGATGGAAAAGTCTTTCGAGTCGGTTGGCTCAAATTTTTAATATCAAAATGGTACTAACAGTGGTGTTGTATCATACATTGTAAATAAATGAACCTAATGTGGACGAGGGCGTCAGGGAATGTGAAAGAATCAGATATGTGTATGAATTAGAGTATTTGACACGAAAAGCGTATTCAAAAATAAATTATTCAATGTAGAAGGTAGTGAAAACACGTTAATTATACAATTGGCTTTTCGAAAACATTTACAATTAATATTCACGCAATTGACCCAAGGCTCGAGTGTATGACATTCTGAATTTGGTGATTTCAATCTTAAAGTATATCCTGTATAACATTTTATGATAAATGTGTCATTACATACGTAATCCTCCTATTGAAAAACCAACTTAATACAAAATTTTTTGTGGACCTAAAGAAAGTTTATTTGAATAAACATATAAACATCGCACTTTTAGTGCACAACCACTGTATCATTCGTTGTAGCTCAAAAATTATTTTTATATCATCTTTAAGTTTTGAAATGCGCACAATAGACATACTATTGCGTCAATAAGTAATTAAAAATAAAATTAATTAATTATATTTATTTACAGTTAAAATTACAAGAAGCTTTAAAGAAACGGGAAAAGATAACAAAAGAGCATGAAGAGGTGAGTTTAATTACTTGATGTTGTGTGTGTTGTTGTTTTCTCTAAGAATTCATTATTTTTAAACAGTTTTTGTGTAACTAATTTAAATGAATTAGTAATGTTTTGTTTATTTTATTAATTTCATTAATTTTCTCAAGATTAACAGCATAAACCTACGAATAATTTTTTGGTAATGGATATGCATGATGTTCTTCATTTATTGATATAGCTTTTTTAACTAATGTATTTTAATTTGTTTATTTTTAATTAATTATTTAATTTAATTGCTGATAACGTGTAATTAGTTTAAATGGTTAGAATATATTTTATCGAACTCCATTAAAATGTATCGCTATTTACGGTGAAATTCATTATTAATAGCATCAGTAGAATAGGTGTGGCCTGGGACAATCCCGTTCAGTGAGTGGGTACGAGATGGAAAATGGGTGGGTCTGAGATGAGTAGGACTAAGATGGCGTTTAATCGGATGACGTCATAGGCCACGGCCACTTCTATCTGATTGATCGTGCGCGCGCATACTGTCCCAGGCCTCGCGTTCTGGTTGGATGACCTAAGAGCAATCCAAGCCCCCTGGTTTTTGGTTGGTAAAGCCCGTTTTGGGGGAGAGGCTTGTTCTCCGATCGTATCCCCTTGTCGGAAAACTAGAAATTTGAAATAGTTTTCTAATAATGGGGCCTCAAGACAGGTCGCAGCCCTTACTTTTGATTGGTTGTATGTGCGCCCAGATCTCGCGTTCTGATTGTAGGGCCTAGGGATAGGTCATGTCCCTGTTTCTCATTTTTGCTTTGTGGTCATTTTTGTATTGGTGACCCTTTTTTTTGTCTGGCAACAACGCCGCAAAGAATTTTAGTTGTATCAGTCGTAATTAAAAGTAGTGGTGTATCAATAGGCCTAAGGCTCTGTATTCTGATTGATTGGTTTGGTTTTTGTCGCGACGCCTAGTATGAATGTAAATTTAAGATGTTGATCTTAAGCGATTTCTATCAGAACTCCTTGGTTATGAGCATTAATAAAAAAGGTAAAGAGGTTTTCAATAATTAGTAATACTATTTTTAAGATTACATAACAACGGATCTGATTTATCAGCAACAGCAGCAGCATCATCATCAGTCTTATCTTATCTTCAGCTACCTCCCCGGCCTTCTCGGTGTCTGTACTAGTATCAACTTTGATCCAAATCTCAAACTCATTTTCTTTACCATCTTCTTTTCATTTAACCGATGGTTCCCATTAAACAGCATGACACTGTAGATGTACGGTTTAGTGTAAGTGTGGGTTGATCGTATTAAAGTTTACAGCAGGCTTAGACCTGGGTGAGATGGTGCTGATGAATGGTTGATTCAATATACCACTTGAATTTTCATTTTCAACATGCAACCTACTGAACATTGTAATTGGGCAGACAAAAAATCCATTTCTAATGATACGTTTTGCATATGTTTACAGTTAAATTAGTAAAAAGACCTATACAATAACAAAAGAGTTTTTACAGTTAAAATAGAAATCACTGGGTTAAGATGTAAATAAAAGGGGAAGTAACGGAAATGGAAGCAAGGATGGCCACGTGGCTGATAAACGGGATTTTTTATGCAAGAAACTTAAACTGGGGTGAGACCGTACACGTTAAAGCTATGTCCTAACCACGTAACCGTAAGGAAGGGTATCATAACCATCCTCCTTTTTGCGACGTTTACTGTACTGCATCTGGTAAATCTTGCTCTCTGGCTTTGATACAACTTCGTATGTAGGGGTTCTAACAATTTTACGGTCAGTTTGTGCGTAGACAAGTTCGATTCCATCTAACACTAAAGATTTATATGTGTTGAAATAAATCTCGTGGGAATTTTTATCGTTTATGGCGATTCCCTTAGTTTTACACACTGTGATGTATTCATTTTTACTTTTAGAGAACACCTTGCACGCATAATTCTTAGGACCCCAGCTATAGGCCCCATTTTGATATTAAAAAAGATAAGTAAGATAAATGTAAAATATGCCATTGATTTTAAACACGCTGTTAATGTTCATAAAATTCTGTAGAATAATAAAATGTGCTTAATGGGATTTTACATAAACCACTAATTATGTTGTTATAAAAAAAAGAATGTACGATTTCGCAATTGAACGTGAACAATACATTTCGTATATATTGATCATCCCGAAAATATTCATTACGTAACATAACAGGCCTCTGTAAATACTACAAACAGTGAAGTCTCATCTAAAACAGCGGAGTCTTATCTAAGGGGATATTTTTAAAACTAATGGAAGATTCATGCATTGTAATGGATGAACTTTTTGAAATGCCCCTGTATTATTTGTTGTCGTTTGAAATAAAAATATCTGGACATTAGCAAACGCAACCCAAATTAGTTAGAGATGCAATGCAATTGCGTAAGATGTTATAATTAAACCCTGGTCTAAGCCCGTTGTAAACTTTCACCCGATCAAACGTCGGTTAAATAAAAACACATCACTGCTTTTAGGTTAGTAATTTTAAAAATTGAAAATGACGCCACAGAAGAAGGTAAAGAAAATGATTCTGAGAGTGGGATCAAAGTTGATACTAGTGCAGAGACCGAGAACCCCAGGGAAAAAGAAGAGGTAGTTGAAGATCTAACAGATAAGACTGATGATGATGATGCTGTTTCTAATACGTTTTTATGTAATCTTAAAAATAGTATTACTTATAATAAATTATTGAAAACCTCCTTATCTTTTTTATTACTGTTAATAATCAAGGTGTTCTGATAGAACTCGCTTCAGATCAATATCTTGAATTTACATTCACTAGCTTTAAAAATACACCACTAGGTGTCGCGACAAAAACCAAACCAATCAATCAGAATACAGAGGCTTAGGCTTCTTGATACACCACTACTTTAATTACGACTCATATAACTAAAATTGTTTTCGGCGTTGTTGCCAGACAAAAAAAAATTGTCACCAAAACAAAAATGACCACAAAACGAAAATGAATGCCACCAATCAGAAACAGGGGCATGACCTATCCCTAGACGCTCCAATCAGAACGCGAGACCTGGGCGCACATACAACCAATCAGAAGTTAGGGCTGCGACCTGTATTGGGCCCCATTATTAGAAAACTACTTCAAATTTCTAGTTTTCCGACAAGGAGAGAAGACCGGAGACCAAGCCCCTCCGCAAAACGAACTTCACTAATCAGAAACCAGAGGGCTTGGACTGCCCTTATGTCATCCCATCAGAACGCGAGGCCTGGGACAGTATGCGCGCGCACGATTAATCAAATAGAAGTGGCCGTGGCCTATGACGTCATCCGATTAAACGCCATCTCCGTGCTACTCATCTCAGGCCCACCCATTTTCTATCTCACACCCACTCACTGAACGGGATTGTCCCAGGCCCCACCTATTCTACTCATGTTATTAATAATGAATTTCACCGCAAATAGCGATACATTTTATTGGAGTTCGATAAAACATATTCCAACCATTTAAATGCTGTTTCTAATACGTTTTTATGTAATCTTAAAAATAGTATTACTTATAATAAATTATTGAAAACCTCTTTATCTTTTTTATTACTGTTAATAACCAAGGTGTTCTGATAGAACTCGCTTTAGATCAACATCTTGAATTTACATTCACTAGTTTTAAAAATACACCACTAGGTGTCTCCAAAACAAAAATAATCACAAAACAAAAATGAATGCCACCAATCAGATATAACCTCCCCTGGGGCCCTCCAATCAGAACGCGAGACCTGGGTGCACACAACCTATCAGAAGTCAGGGCTGCGACCGGTCGTGTGGCCCCATTATTATAATACTATTTCTAGTTTTTTCCGACAAGGGGAGAAGATCAGAGAACAAGCCACGACCGCAAAACAGACTCCACCAATCAGAAACCAGTGGGCTAGGATTGTCTATAGGTCATCCAGTCACAACGCGAGGCCTGGGACAGTATGCGCGCGCACGATCTATCAGATGGAAGTGGTCGTGGTCATCCGATTAAACTACATCTCACTCCCACTCATCTCAAACCCACCCATTTTCCATCTCACACCCACTCACTGAACGGGAGTGTCCCATGCCTCACCTATTCTACTAACATGATTTGTTTTTCACAAAAGAAAGAAGTACGGTTATGTCATAAATAAGTTAAAATTTATTATAATCATGTAAATAGATCATTAACGTATCAAGTGGTCCATTGGATTTTACAATATTTTAAATTTACACCGAACTGTAGTCCTAAAAAGTTTAGGAGCGATGGGGGTTCATTTGCATATAAAGTAAAGCATATCCGTTAATTTTAATTTTGAGTTTTTTTAGATTTATAGTATGTCGTAGGTTGCTATAAACCATCAGCTTATAAATAGTAAAACAATGAGGTAGGCTTTAAAAATGCCAGATATAGGATACAAAATTCGTAAGGATTAATGATTCATGATCGAGATTATTCACGTGTTTAACGATATATTAGTGGTTAGGGTTAGAGGAGTTCTTCCTTGGCATAAATTTAAATTTAGCGTTAATTTTGTGCTTTTCTAGCAATAAAACCCATAAAGCATGCGAAATTTGAGCGAAGTTAAGGTAGTTCCTTGCAGTTCTTGTACTGAAGTTAATGTGGCGTCGGTATCGTCATATATCGTTTTTGCGTCAAGTTTTGTTTCGAGGAAGTGTTAGGGGTTATTTAGATAACAGTCGTGGAATAGCTACGAGCCGTGTATAGATGCATTTTCGAAAACTTGATGAACAGTTTTGTAGTAATCATTTTAGCAGGAAATTATTAAGATTAATGCTCCATCTCAAAGTCAAAAATCTCTAAATATAATTTGTTGATTTTTATGTTTTTTTTTGTTTGTATGTAAGGCTTAACGTAATGTATTTTTAATGTTTTTGTTTTCATTATTTCTAAGCTGATCTCACCTTGATTTTCTTAGTTTATAATTTTTGGGGGATATACGAGTTTCGTACATCTGTTTAATTGCATCTCATTTGTTTAATTAGCAAAAATATTTTGCTACATTTTTGTAAATACTCAGTTCATTGTATGCAAATAAAATCCATGTGCACAGTTTTCAATTGTTATATTTGTGTAAACACTTAATACGCCATGTCAAAGGTAACGTTTAATTATTTTTATTTCAATTAACCTTTTGTTTCTAAATTAAATATTTAGACTTTTGTTGAAATTTTAAAGATGAATTATTTTGTTATACAATATAACTTGACATACGAGAGAAGTTTGCGAAGTTTTCGATGTGAATTAGTTATAATATATAATTAAAGCTTTTGTAACCTTCAGTTTAAATAAACGTGTTTCATAAAATAGTTCACGTTCTTGAATAATTAAAGATAAAGATTACGGCAATTAGAGTATTACGAAACAATGGAGGTTTATTGAGTTAAATTTGTATAGAGATTTGATTCAATTGTTGGTCAACTCATTTGCTATTGGTTAACAAGATTTGAATTTGAGATGAAGGGGTAACAATAATTATCAAAATAAGTATGTTAAGGTGAAGGGGTAACAGTAATTATCAGAATAAGTTATAGATGATTTATTTTTGGTTTTTGAGTCTGAGATAGCAATTTGGGCCACTTGGTGCGTTTGCGTATTTATTAAAAATACTTAAAGAGTTTGGTAGATTGGTAAATATTTTGAGTGTGTTACTTAGCTACGGTTTTGATAGTTATGCCTGTTACACGTAAGACACTAATTAGAACATCAGCCCGTAAAGGCAAAGTGCATGGTTCCGACATAGCTCAGTGGTAGGGTCGTGGTTGTTACACAATCTACAAAAAAGGACACTTGTTACAACTCAACAAGGTCACAATCAGTAATAAATTGTCACAAAGGCGCCACCTGACTTTCAATTTTTGAATTAATCTTGTCATGAACTAGATCTCCAAAAACTCCTCATATGCAGTGCTCGAGCCATTGGAACACTCACCTTAATTTTGGAGTCAGTCCCGAAATTGACTATAAAATTCACTGTTATAACGCCCTCTTCATTTGCGATGTAACTCTTTCCCCCTTACATTTTTTTTTCTCATTAAAATCTGGAACTTAATTACCTATATTCCAAAAATTTACGTTAAATCTGTACCTGTACCGATAAAAAAAATGCTTTGGAAATCTGTTTAAATATCATAACTTCATAATTCATCGTGAAAATAAAATTGATCTTCACTAAAAATCTCAACTTAATCGTCCAAGTAACTTAAAAAATTTAACATTCATTTGGTTTCAAGTCTCTATAAAACTTTACTTTAAACTCAAATAAGAAAATCTCATTATTCAAACTCAAAACTGTTACTTAATAAATCGCAAAATATTACTCGAGCATTAATGGTTTTAATCCTGAAAAACTGTACGTGCTCTAATTTCGAACTCACAAACGCAAAAATTCTTTAAGTAATTTATATTCAAATAAAATGTAAGAACAACATATACAAATATAAGCGTGCCGGTTTAAATCACTGACTGCATAGTACAAAGGAAAATTCCAAGGGGGCTTGGCCAAAAGTTTCGCAACAAAAGGTAAACAAATTCGTTACCTGTTGTTACGTTTCAACATAAAAAAGAACCACAAAGGTTATAACACAAATAAGTTAAATCCGCAAGATTATTCTGCACAACTAGCAATTAAATTTAATTTTAAAAACAAAAAAAAGAGAATTTAAACTACAAATCAATACCTCTACGTAATTTTGCATTAAAATAAAATCTAAAAAACAATTATTTACATATTTCCTGTAATCACAGGAGAATCAAAATCCAAATAAAGGATAAAATGTTCTTACTCTTGTGCTCCGTTTATTTTAATTTAATTTAATTTATTTAATCTTCAAGTTGTGAACACAACGTTTTAAAATCTAATAAACTTTAGTCTTTTATTGTTCAGCGCATACTGAAATTAAAAACAACGAAAGTACTATTTTTGGACAAAAATCTAACACGACATACTTATCAATTTTCCTTTTTGGAAATATCATTATTGTTACTGTACTCTTACACGCCACTATTCAACAATACACGGCAATACACGCGTCATAAAATAAAATTTACACAACATAAATTCAAGCCCGGAGTTTCCATAGTTCAATTACATTCGTAACCATAATAGGTACGAGTTTGCGGGGGCGTCTACTCAACTCTCAACTATATAGGATACATAGATACAAACAGGCGGGGCCAAAAATAAGGAACCGTAAACTCCACTATTTCCAAATTGTTTACAATGGAAATAATCAAAAATACGCATATTGCGAAGCGCTTTAAATAAATCCCTTTTCTGTATCCAAACCGCTACACACACTAAAAACAGCTTACTACTAATCCCAGTCCATAGGCCTGCACCCCTCTCAACTACATATTTTTTAATAAAATCGAAACGTTTAGATTGTATAATTTAAAATACACCATTAAAAAACCCAGGAAAGATAAGTATTTTATTACGTGTGATAACGGTGAAACTTTACATTTACATATTTTTTGCGTGCGTGCGTGTGTGAGTACGTGCGTGTGTGTTTTTGGATATTATTCTGATGAAAACACTACTTCAGGTTTTTCCGGAAATTGAAAACATACCTCGTATTGCATAACATACACACAGTCCTACTTTATTGGAAGGGGAGCGAAATTTGCTTTACAATGATATGAAACAGTCCGTAGTTACCTTGAAAGATAAGCGAGATATCTATTTTTAACTTTCAACCTACATGTACATATGTAGGTATAGAAGGTTATGCAAGCGACTTTTTTTTCACTATGGCTAAATCGAGTTATTAGCTCATTTTACAACTTTTGACCAAGTTTCGTCAATATCGGCCATGATGTCTGGATGTCCCGGAAAGGGGGAGGTGGTTATTAGGGTCAGTTTTTGATTTTCATTAAATATTCCAAAGATATAAAAATACCCTATATATTTTTTAGTATTTTGCAAGAAAGTCCTGTAGTGCGCTAGCATTCACCTAGTTTTTTAATATTTTTAATATATTAATAACGTCAGCACAAAAATGTTTGTGTATCACACGTTCAGAAATGATGGTTTTGTGAGTGAGAATAGAATTGAGGACCAAGGCCTTATTCGAGGTCTGCAATTATCGTTTTTGGCATAGTGATACAAATCAGGCGAAGCACGGCTACCTTTAACCTGATTCATATTTCCTTTTATATTAAATGTACAAAAGTTTTGTTTCTTATTTAATTATAATGAACAATTTTAACAAGTGATCATTATTAATACATAATATGTATTGTGGTAAAACATTATTCAGTACAGAGGTCCGGTATTTAGCAAGTTGAAAGAATACGTAGCTTATTAGCAAAGTGGGCCTGAACATTGTCAACTAAGTAATAATCGCAATTTTTTTCATACATGCTGGTATTACGCCTGGCAAACAAAATAAAATTGTAAATATATAGTGTTGCAAGTGTCATGGTATTCAAACGCTTAAATAGTGGTTTACTAGGTTCACTTGGCTCTAATTTTAGAATACCTTTATTTATTCGCTTTGAGCAGCAAAAACATGTTACAAAACTAGAAGAGCTACAAAATAATATTCCGTAGGTACAGGAAATATGAACCCAAAAGGTACTCACGGATTTAATCCAGAAAGTAGGTAAGAATGAAATTAAGTAAAGTTGATAACTTATAATACCTTCAGTTTCAGCTGATCACGGTAAACCAAGTAATAAAATAGTGATTCATTAAGGGTGGCGATGAACAATACCCAGAAACCGTTAGTCCATACACTTTATGAATTGTTATAAAATCAACTTTTAGTTGTGCAGTTTATTGTTGTATAACGCAATCCATAATTTTAAACATATACTTTAGAGGAATTATTCGAAAGAAAACCTTTTTATGTGCTCGTGTTGTCCGGTTCTGCGTGTACTTCTTATTCATCTGACTGGAGAGAAAAAAATAATGGACTCGATTCCTGTTACCGTCTACCCGGTATGAGGTGTTGTCAAGGGGGCTTCCTCTTATACGTATAGCGCCATGATCAATGCGTACACGCACATCATGTGCGGCTATTTAGGCGTGGGGTAGTAT
The DNA here is from genome assembly GCA_036346205.1 of Vesta saturnalis. Classification (NCBI taxonomy): domain Eukaryota; kingdom Metazoa; phylum Arthropoda; class Insecta; order Coleoptera; family Lampyridae; genus Vesta; species Vesta saturnalis. The sequence continues at coordinate 1,048,904 of JARFJB010001982.1, forward strand.
CTTCCCCCTCAGAACCCTAACTCCGTTCCTTCCGATCCTATCCTGACCGCTGTTACACGTCAAAACCTCACTAGGTGTCGTGTATTCTTACCGAAATAAGCGGGTTGCCAAGGCAGCTACAATGGAAATGGGCGTGGTCGATATAAGGAGTAAAATGATTGAAAGTAGTTCAAACACCTTACATTTACCATTAATCTACAACTCACAAAGCTCAGTTCGGGAAAAATTGTCTCTAGGCGCCACCACAATATTAAATTTTACTAAAATAAATAGTCTTAGGCCGAATGGTAAATTAATCCTATCTGACTGTGGAAGACACGATTGTAACCTACTCAGTAAAATCATTCACCATTGAAATTCAATCACACTTCAAAATAAATTGATCCAAAAACTTAAGAAAAGTCTGAAATACACGAGTCGTCGTAAACTTATTGAACACACCCTGTATAAATGAAAATTCCCAAATCGTAAGACGTTAACTTGAATACTTTCTAAGTATCTCTCGTATACCTGTAAATTTATATTTCTAACTGTCATACAACGTTGAATTAAATAAATATTCCAAATTTAGAGCATTCTAAATAAAATAAACGAAATTAGTTTAATAATAAATTGTAAATTTTAAATTGTTCGTTGATTGCTGAATAATGCAAACATAGAGCGGTTAGTGCTTGTATTATCGCTAAAATCGTTATATTTTATTAATACTTTATCTTTAAAATCGTATTTAGACATTCACTAATAGGTTTAAACTTTAATACTTCAAAACTTTAATTTATGCTGAATGAAAAAAATAATAAGTACTTTGTTAATAGCGTTCTGCATTAATATTTCAAAGCTAAAATGAAATTTTGTGATCGATCTGGCTCATTACGCAATTTGCAATCGATCCTTAAATGTGCAAAGACTAATTTCACTTATCAGAAGGTGCAACCAGTTAGGCACACAATTGACACAAATAAATGACAAAATAAATTAAACATTGGATATATATTGACAAATTCCGCATCAATACATTAAATCTCAAATTACCCAATTCCTAAAACTCAAAATAAAATAACTAAAGTTCGATTACCTTTTTTTCTTTGAATGAACCGTAATTAATACAACAATAACAAAGAAAAAGGTACTTAAAAGATAATCGTACTTGTCTTGGTTCAATTGGTACAATCCTTAAATTCTTAGACGCACTATGCACAAAACACAAGAGGCAGCCATATTTTCCCCTGCGTACTCGGCTATAGTACTCACTAACGCAGTGTCTATGGTTTATCCACTCGCGTACCTTGTATAGGGGCTCTTTAACCTAACATCACATCACCTTATACTGATGTGTTTGCCCTTCAAAACGTTTACTACAATGAAAAATGGTTACTTCCATATACTCATTAAAGTTCTTATTTGCTTTTATACAATCAATTTGGTATTGCTAACGATTGTACACATTCAATATCAATGATGAACGCCAATAAAAACTAAATTAAACAAACTTTTATATCGGTCACTTAAATGGTTACCTTCACCCTTCTTTATAATAATATTAGGCCACGCGTCTCTCAATTGAACACTAATAACAAAATATTTGTTGTTAACTTCTAACCTGCCTAAGCACTTTTTATTTCTTGAAGAAAATCACTAATGTTTTCCAACTCACAATATATTAAATTATTTATTTGTGAATGTCTATATGATGTATCCCCTTTTGGGTTAATGCAGTCGCTATACATGTCCAGGTAAAACTATAATTTTCACAAATAAACTCCGACACTAACCATTCTAATAGTTACCACGCGCGCGCGAACTTTACTCAAGCTCTGCTCTAGCTATCTAAAACCTCTAACCAACTCCCTCCAATTTGACACTCGCTTATATACCTTCTGCACGCCATATTGTCAATACGTCACAATAAATTCTCGCTAAGATCAAAATTCACGTTAATAAAATGGCAATATATTATAAACTCACTCACTCACACGTCTACACCCATTTCTTTAGCTCAAATTCCTTTATACACAGTAGCAAAAAGACCAGTAGTTTTACCAGTGCTGTATCAAAAATTTACTCAAAACATTATTTCTCAACCAAATTTAACGCTTTCAACACAAAAATCTTTCTACAGCATTCAAATATTTCTTCACATTATAACCAATCCCTCACTAAATTCCAGTGATGTATCAATTACACCAACTTACATTACGCATACTCAAAAAAAATTCTCTTCATGCGAACTAACTTCAGCTACATTCAAAACACGTTACATACGTTATCAAAATACTACACATACACGGTGCATCAAAATAACCTTACTCCGCAACTACCCATAAACCCATCATGTATACATAGTGAATGAATGTATGCTGGGAATCCACGACCGTAGCTGCAGGAGTCCGCTTTAGGGGATTTTTTTGATGTTTCAACTAACAATCGTGTAACGTGTAGGTAAAATTTTCGTGCGACCTTCCATTCCGGTTCCGGTGAATGCTGTGTGCAGTTAACCCTTAAATAAATGTCTATGTTATGTTATGTTAGTATTTTTGTTTAGTTTTGTATTTTTCTAATGGGTTAACGAATTAAAAAACATTATTACCATTCTGAATTTCCATTTAGCGTAGAACTTTCATCGCATAATTCTCCTCCTAAATATCATATGCGATTTTTCGTAATTTGGTTCTTACTTTCACAGGCAGCGTATAAGTAGATATGTCTTATTGAAAAATCGATATCGAGTTTTCCACGGTTATACACGTTTTGAGCATTTTTAAAAGAATGTTAACCATTCGCAACATGTATGTGTGTGGGTACGAATGGGTTCTTTATATAAATCGCTACAGTACGTTTTTGTAATATCTCAAAAACTGATAGCTTCAATGAAAAAGATGAATGAACTATAGTCTCTTTTGCGTTGTTTCTTGCACACGGGCGGCTATGAATCATGTTTCTCAAGTTGGTATCTAAATGTTTATTAACGTGTATCTGACTAGATTAACGATGTGTATGAATGGTTTAAATGTCACATTAGTAAATCGACAGATTTAAGAAGTGTGATGGGCTAATTTTTGAATTTTGACATTAGCATATTTTTTATACAATATGATATTTAATAAAACAATGTTTTTGATGTAAGATAATGGCACATTTCTGACAAAAGAAGTTGCAATTTTGATGACAGACATTGCATCGTATCTGTTTGTCTTGGTACACAACTAAGTGATCTAGTCTATCGTATCCAGAAGATTCATGCAAATTCGCGGATTGGCTACTAAGACATCTTTTTGATGTTTTTTTATAAGTTTCCAAAATGGATGTAGCGACTGATGGCCTAAATCGTAAATGGTCTTTTTTGCCACCTCCTGTTCTGTACAGTTGCGATGAATTTTGTAGGGCCATATCTATGCAACGGCAAATGAGCGAAAAATACCATTTTTTGCCTTTTATCTGCATTCTGTACAGACTAATGTTTTGGTCTGCTCTATCAACTCCGCCCATATTCTCATTACATTTTTTTATCATCTGTGGCTGTGGTACGTGAATGCTTTTTTAATCTTTTTGAGAAAATCTTTCTCGGGTTGAGTAGGGAATAGCTTAGTGCAGTTGGAAGCAACAGTTACTACACTATTGTCAAACCAATTGCACAAACTAATAGTTTTAGTATCCGATGTAACGAATTCTAAAGCACCTCGTGCTCTTTTTTTTCATGATAGTTGAGTGGAACAGTCTTTACCCACACGATTTCTCTTGTGGCACCAGTTCCGTTTAGCTCCAGAATTCTGAATTCTTCCAGCAATTGTAGGGAAGTGAAATATAAATGAAAAGCGGCATCATAATACCTCTTTCTAGGGACATTAGCAAATTCTAAGTCAACACTACGTCTCAGACATAAATTTTTATATTTCATCGATAGATTAGTTGTTGAGCCCTGGTACGGTTCAAACCAATGTATCCAGGTACAGTGGCTCTTACCCATAATTTATAGCCCCATCTTATTGGCTCACCCATTATAAATTGCTTTGAACCGTAATGCCCGAAGTACGGAACCATTGATTCAGCAACGCTGTGTGATTCCTATACATTTTTTGTTTAGAACATCAAACTGAGGTCGAAGTTTGCGACTAAATTATTATTGTGGCAACAATATTCTGTATAATAAAATTGAATCGGTTTCTAGATATTGCTTCACAAACGAGAATATTATTCGTGTCCTTTGCACTTTCCCAATACATCGACCTGCTTGAATGGCACGAGTAGCCACTAAGTAGCAAAACTTCTATGAAACACCGAAATTAGTTGTGAGCAATGTCGCCATTACGATTGTGTGAATTAGCGTACATATGTTTCGACCGGACTAGATAATTCTTTTGACCCATGTGCAGGTTGGAAAAGAGGAAAATCTGAATCCATGTTGGTTTTTTAGTCCATTTATAAACGCGCTTTTTCTTTACAACTTGGTTAACCCTTTGAGCAAAAGTAGAAAATGGTAAATGGTCTTCACTATCGGATTCTTCTGTTGCCCGAATATCTGTTTTAGTATGAGCCCTACTAGAACTTCAGTACGTAGTTGACTTCCTGGAAGATTATTTATGGAAACATTTTCTCCGTCCTCAGAGTCCACGTCTGTATTTTTGTTATTCGCATTTTCTGGCAGAAAAACAATTAATTCGTTAGGTAATTTATTATGCGAATCTAAATTCTCAATTTCTTCTAATAATTCATGGAGTTTTAGGGGCCTCTTCCAATAACTAAAAAATAAAATAATTGGTACTTGATTTTGCCACTGTTCTTTTTAAAGAACACGCCACTTTTCACCCCCAAAGTTTGTTTGATGTGAATTGTTCTAACCCAACTTATATTTTCTAGAACATTTTTTTTTAAATACCTGAAAGATTTTGATTTGAGCTCAGCTGTAGGTGTCCATGTTAGATGACACAATTTTATTTTATGGAACAGTAACGTTTTTAGTTATAATATCAACCATAATCGCACAAATCACATGTAGAACATTAGAAAACTGTATTGTCTGACCACAGACTGATAGCGCCATCTAAAAACTTAAAGAAATAATCAGGTTTTCTGTAACTTGTCTTTTAAAAGAATGGTGGCCTAATCTGGGTTAAAGAAACTGTTTCAATTTTTTCAAATCTTAAATATTATATTTTGCAAGAAGTACCCCACGGTTTTATGTCCTCCCTCTATACATTAATGATCTACCAACGGCTCAACAATCATCACATGTATATTTATTTGCCGATGTCTATCAGTAGCCAAGAGCAATGCAGTATTAGATACAATGTTTCAGTGGAGTGAAGAAAATTTTTTAAAAATTGATTCCCATAAAAATTCACACAAAACAGTTTTTAAAAAGGTCTCAAAACTAGATAAAAATATACATTAAATTAAATCACAGATATCAAGTTGTATCAATTTCTTAGGAATCCTAATTTATAGAAACTTGCAATTCAAGACCCACATTCTAGTATTAAATAAATCTCAATATAGTATATTGAGTATCTAGAACAGTAAGGGACGTTTACCGTTCGACGGCCATGTTTGAATTTGTATTAAATTTACCACAATTGAAATGATTTAATTTCTACTAAATAAACGAAAAGTCAAAGAAATGTCCAAATTTTTTGTTCTTATTGTTGTGAAATATAGTACCTATACAGGGTGATTTCAATTTAATGCGCCTAACTTCAGGGGCGGATTCTTTATTGGAAAATAACTATAACCATATAAAGAATATTCTTTGAAGGCTTCGTTTTCGAGATACATGGTCTTAAACTTTCCATAAAAATAATTTTTTTTTTAAATATCTTCCTAACGATTTATTAAAATAATTCAAACTGTTAGGTGGTAATAAGGATCTTTCATAATTCTAAATTTATTTCGATAGATTATGTAAGCCAGTGGCGGAGAAACAGGGTCGTCATTACATTTAAAGAAAATTTTTGAATTGCATACATGGTCTTAAACTTTCCATAAAAATAATTTTTTTTTAAATATCTTCCTAACGATTTATTAAAATAATTCAAAATGTTAGGTGGTAATAAGGATCTTTCATAATTCTAAATTTATTTCGATAGATTATGTAAGCCAGTGGCGGAGAAACAGGGTCGTCATTACATTTAAAGAAAATTTTTTAAATAATTTGGTATAAAAGTATGTTTTTGATAAAATCTACCAATTTCGAGTTATTTGCTATTTTGTGCGAAGCTACATACGCATTTATTATTTTAAGTTTAGCAAATGAAATAATTTAAACTCAATTTTTTTTATTTTGCCAAATTCAAATTTTCAACGTTTTCCAGGCAACCGAAAAAATACATTTTGAGGAATTCCCTTCGTTAACGGGTTAATATTATTTAATAACAATGAAATAATGCACAATTTACCACAGCTGTTCAAACCGTATCCTTCAACTTCAATGCACTTTTGACATGTTCTAGTTAGATTATTAATATGTGATTCTATTGGGACTTTATTCTGTCTTAGGATATCACAGTTTTCTTCTATTCGCTGCTGTAAATCTTCCTGTGTTTGCACGGAGGTCCTATAAATTTCTTCTTTTAAATACCCCCATATAAAATAATCCAAAGGATTTAAATCAGGTGATCGGGGTGGCCACCTGATTGGTCCTTCGCAAGGTATTGTTATTTGTAAATCATATCTTGGTGGGAACGGATTGATCCATATTCCGTTAAAATTTTCATCAAGCCACTCACAGATTTGCCTTCCATAATGCGGCGGAGCACCATCCATTTGAACCCAATTATTGTGTATTACATTTAGTGGCGTATCATCTAACAAGTTATCCCTTAAGTCTTGAAAACCATTGTTTAGAAATTGATGAAATGATAGAGCGTTTAGCCTAGGGGGTAAAAAATATGGTCCACAAGTGGAATTATGAAAAACTCCCATCCACCCGTTATAGCTAAATTCACGCTGAAAAGATGATGGGCGAATTTCATGGGGGTTTTCATGTGCCCATACGCGTAGATTATGTGTATTAATTATGCCAGTACGTGTAAAGGTTGTCTCATCTGTCCACATTATTCTATTCAAAAATAATCGATCTTGCTGATGTGATTATTGGAATCACCACCTACAAAAATTTACTCTGGTAACAAATGTTGCCCTTCGTTGATCTCGTTTTAGTGCTTTAAATACTTTTGTTTGAGATACATTAAGCTGAAGAGTAGCCTTTCGTGTACTTCGTTTTCTGTTATTGTCGAATTATCGGAAAACTCTATTATCTTCTGGATTTAGTTGAACTTCTCTATCTAAATCCATATTCTGAGAATTTTTTATGAGTTTTTATAAACACTCCTTTATCGGGAATTCTGCAATTTGGAAATCTTCGTTCATATTCTATTACTGCGTTTCTTGAATTTCCCGTTACAGAAACCATAAATAAAATGAATGTCTGCATATTCACGATAAGTAAAATGATGCGGCATCCTGTACACAAATCAAATAGTTTAATCAGTATCGCAAGTTTTAGTAAATGAAAGTTCACTCGCACTCTACAATTACATTAACTATCTCGAGACTGACAAAAAAATACCTTTATACCAAATTACTTAAAAATGATCACGCATTTCTGTAAATGAGAAAAAAACGTCAGTGGTGTACAAGTTTTTTTCGGAAAAAAGTAATGACAACCCTGTTTCTCCGCCACTGGCTTTCATAATCTATCGAAATAAACTTAGAATTATGAAAGACCCTTATTAGAAATACCACCTAAAAGTTTGAATTATTTTAATAAACCCTTATGAAGATATTTAAAAAAAAATGTTATTTTTATGGAAAGTTTAAGACCTTGTATCTTGAAAACGAAGCCTTGAAAGAATATTGTTTATATGGCAAACTTGCACACACTTGGTTTAAGAAATCTATCGTAATTTTTGTTGTTTCGTGTTTGTTTTTATTTTGCTTAATTAGGCTTTTCTTTTTTTTTTTTTATCAACACTTTATGTTTTCAAATAATAAGTTACTTTTTGTGATATATGCATTAGTAAATGTTTTTGTAGATCATACTGGCATACTCAGATAACTTAATTTTTATTTTATATATATATATATATATATATATATATATATATATATAAATTGATCAATTCTTATCGAGGGAGCAGTCATCTATTCATGTCTAATTAGGCCAGGGTTTAAAAGAAAACTCTTTGACATTTGTCAAGCTTTCGAGATAAATTTTAATCTCTTTTTCAAGACAGCTAGAAGTAAGAAAAACGAGATAATATTGTTTTATAGGAGCATGTCATGCATTAGAAAATCTAATAATAAAACTTACATGTCGTGAGGCTAAAATAGAAGTAACATTATTTCTTGAACAGAAGGACTGCTCCCTCAATAAAAATTGATCAATTTGAATTTCCACACAGTCAAGATTACCTTCCTACTATATATATATATACAGAGTGAGTTTTAAGTATGGAACGCCTCAATTATCTCGGAAACGACTTGCACTTTTTTTATGGATTTTGGTGGGCAAGGGTCTTGTGATACGGCCGATATTATGGTGTAATTTACATTGTTGTCAGACCTTTCCTTTTTCCGGAATAATAACGAACTTTGTTATTTCAAATGTATCATCCTGTATATTTTTTGCTTTTTGAAATCCTTAAGAAATACTGATTATTTTTCATCTAAATGCCATAATTTCGGAGTTATAGCTACATTTACGTTATCTCCGCCGAAGTTAAAATAATAAATTTAGATGGCTATGACGGTTACAATAACAACTTTCACGTTTCAATATTATCTCCGCCGAAGTTAAAATAATACATTTAGGTGGCTATGACTGCTACAATAACAACTTTGACGTTTCAATAAATTATTATTGTTGAAGTTTATTGAAAGTCACAATGGATCGTTTATCTGAGAAAGAAAGAATTGGGATTTTAATGATATTTGGATATGGTGATAAAAGTAGAAGTCAACAAGAAACGTGTAATATCTTTAATAATTTATATCCTAACCGAAATCCAATAACAAGATCTACTGTCAGTAAATTAGTAAAAAGTTTAACGAAACTGGTTCAGTAAAAGATTTATCCAAATCAGGGCGCAGAAAAAGTGCATTAACTGAAAACAAATCTTTAGATGTTTGTGTCCTGTTAGAAGACGATCCACACTTGAGTACTAGACAAATATCCAGGGAACTTGATATTTCACAAACATCCGTAATGAAAATTTTACATGGTAATAAATTCCACCCATACAAAGTAACGTTGGTTCAAGAATTGTCAGATGACGATTTTGATAGAAACGATCAAAATTTTTTAAGTAATGTTATGTTTTGCGATGAGGCCACTTTTTGTACTAATGGAAACGTAAATCGGCATAATTGTAGATACTGGTCACGTAACAATCCTCATTGGATGCGTGAATCCCACACCCAATATCCCGATAAACTGAATGTATGGGCTGGAATAATAGGCTACAAAATAATTGGTCCCTTTTTCATTGAGGGTAACTTAAATGGTCAGGCGTATTTATATTTATTGGAAAATAGTATTATATCTAAGTTGGCTCGGTTATTTCCAAATCCAAGTAAGTATTTTCAATTACATTTAAAAAAAACTTCATTATTAGAAAGTTTCAGACAATAACAATATCTTAAACGACAATATTTGGCTACAACAAGATGGTGCCCCACCTCACTATGCGCGTGTGGTGAGGCAATACCTAAATAATGTGTTTCCTAGAAGATGGATTGGAAGGCGTGGTTTTATCGAATGGCCCCCGCGATCACCCGACATGAATCCTTTAGACTATTTCCTGTGGGGTCACTTAAAAAACATCGTTTATAAAACAAAACCTGCCAATATTCAGGAATTAAAAGATAGGATTACCACAGAGATAAGAAGAATTGAGCAGTCAGGGATGTTGCAAAATGTATTGAAAATTTTTAAAAATCGCATGGCTTGTATTGAAGTAAATGGACAACATTTTGAGCATTTGCTGTAATCGCCTTTACTGTAGTATTCAAATTAAACGAGTTTTTTAATCATAGCCTATAAATGTATTAGTTTAACTTCGGCGGAGATAACGTAAATGTAGCTATAACTTCGAAATTATGGCATTTAGGTATAGGGAACATTAGATGAAAAATAATCAGTATTTCTTAAGGATTTCAAAAAGCAAAAAATATACAGGGTTATCCATTTGAAATAACAAAGTTCGTTATTATTCCGAAAAAGGAAAGGTCTGACAACAATGTAAATTAGACCATAATATCGGCCGTATCACAAGACCCTTGCCCACCAAAATCCATAAAAAAAGTGCAAGTCGTTTCCGAGATAATTGAGGCGTTCCATACTTAAAATCCACTCTGTATATATATATATATATATATATATATATATATATATATATAATAATAAATCAAGTTATCTGAGTATGCCAGTATGATCTACAAAAACATTTAATAATGCATGTATCACAAAAAGTAACTTATTATTTGAAAACATAAAGTGTTGATAAAAAACAAAAAAAAAAAAGAAAATCCTAATTAAGCAAAATAAAAAGAAACACGAAACAACAAAAATTACGATAGATTTCTTAAACCAAGTGTGTACAAGTTTGCCATATAAACAATATTCTTTCAAGGCTTCATTTTCAAGATACAAGGTCTTAAACTTTCCATAAAAATAACCTTTACTGTAGTATTCAAATTAAACGAGTTTTTTAATCATAGCCTATAAATGTATTAGTTTAACTTCGGCGGAGATAACGTAAATGTAGCTATAACTTCGAAATTATGGCATTTAGGTATAGGGAACATTAGATGAAAAATAATCAGTATTTCTTAAGATTTCAAAAAGCAAAAAATATACAGGGTTATCCATTTGAAATAACAAAGTTCGTTATTATTCCGGAAAAAGGAAAGGTCTGACAACAATGTAAATTAGACCATAATATCGGCCGTATCACAAGACCCTTGCCCACCAAAATCCATAAAAAAAGTGCAAGTCGTTTCCGAGATAATTGAGGCGTTCCATACTTAAAATTCACTCTGTATATATATATATATATATATATATATATTAATTGTTTCTATTTAGATTTCCACAAGTATTAATGTTTAAATAAGACATTTTTTTCTTTAAAACTTGTGTAAATAAACGTACAATTAATTCAACGTTTCGGGAACGTCCTTTGTTCCCTTTGTCAAGAATTTATTTGACAATATATATATATATATATATATATATATATATATATGTCCTGTTGGGCAATAAAGATTATTATTATTATTATAAACTATAGGTAGTTATTTTTCAATAAGGAATCCGCTTCTGAAGTTAGGCGTATTAAAGTGAAATCACTCTGTATATAATTTTACGTCGGTAAGTAAAATCTTACCGACGAGTTGGATCTCGCAACCAGTAAACATATCCTACTGTCTTGGAAACAGATATGGTAAATAAACGAAAAACTCAATCGTGCAAAAAAGAATGTTATAATTAGAAACCTTCGAATTTGGTCAGCTTTGATGTTTTTACTAGTGTGCCTATTTTAAATTAGGTACTAGGGTATAGGTTATCAGACATACACTTTAGTACAATTTCCTACAATTTATTTTAAGAATGTACTTCTCTAATATTAATTATTCAATTTATAATTAAGGTATTTACCACGTACGTTTCATTAGCTTGTTTTTTATGTTTATGTTTTGTGCTTTAATAACCATTTTTAATTGTTTATTTTAATATGTTGGATCATTGATTAAAACCTTCTTAAGCTTTACTAATGATATTTGAAAATTGAATCAAATCAATATTAGATATGAGGAAAAAGAAAACAGATCATCTCGCACGGTTCTCTTGATATAATGAATTTAAATGGGCAATTTCGAACACGTGGAAAGTGTATGTATATGTTACATAAATCTTTACTTTCATATTCCATATAAACAATGATCGTGTTTAAATGCGTAACGTAAATTTACTGTTTCATCAATGAAAACAATGTGAAATCGATTCACTGTGTAATGGACGTGGCATCCAATTGATCATTGCTACTTTTGTAGGCAATCACAATCAAAATTACAATAACACATCGCCCTATATTCGATTCAGAAATGTTTATTACCGCAGGATTTTTATGGACTTTTAATTAATTAATGTTCGGTTAAAATGCAATTTTACCACTTCTATGCTATGATTTTAAAAGCTTTATGATTTATCAATAAAACTGTAAATTGTCAACAGCGAATTGCTTTTAACACTTATTACTGTTCAAGTTTATTACTTTTTTACGAAACTTAATTTCTTCTAAAAAATGAATATTAATATCAATAGTAAGAATGATTTTTATTACTACATACCATTTGTACTCATATGTTTAAATATACATGCGGATAAAGTATTATTCTTATGCAAGTAAAACGTTGGATTGGGTCACGCTAACTCTTTTAGATTACTTGATATGTTCTACGTAAAACTTGCATGTGATTTTAATTGCACTAAGTGAGACTGTTCGTTAACAGTTTTCTACACAATTCTAATGGAATATTCTCATTTTAATTAAAGTAATAACAAATGTCACAGTTAAAGTGTTACCACAAGTTGGTATCAACTTTTATTTTGAATGTTTTGTTTGATTCTATAGTAAATTTTGATGCAGCTTTATTAAGGTTTGTAGCTAAATACTTTGCCCAAACCGTTTTTTATTAAAAAAATGTTTATAAATTTTGTTAAAAAAAGTGCTTCATCTTAAATTTAATGTTTTACTAACGTACAAAAATGCAATTGTCACAAAGTCGTTTTTTTTTTCAAATAGAATGCACTACCGTTAGGTATACCCGACGTCAATGAAAAAGCTCACCCCCCGAGGCGATCTAACGTAGACATTTTGGACACCCTTTAAATGTTAGCAATAACCAAGAACGTATTGTAATAGTCAGGTAAATGTTCCACTATATTACGGACACGTAGATATTCTCAACAACCAGTTTGTTAATGAAAGAATTCTTATGAAAATACGTAATGCCTGGTTCGAAATCTGTTATTTAAAAAGGAGAATTATATTTTTAATGAATTTCAATATATGTGTATTCATAAAACCAAACAAATGATATTTTTATTGCATTATAATGGAATTAGATAATAAATTTAAATGTCATTATGGTTTACTGTAAGAAATTTAATACAGCTCCAAGTCTGTTGTTTTTCTTCACTTACAGGAATTGATAATAGAAGTAATATATTTTTATATGAATTAACTTCAATGAAAATTAAAAATAAAAAACCAATTAATCTACGATATAATTAGACTGATTAGAAGAAATACAAGTAACGATGCCATTCCAAATTGTTTTGATTTCATTATTTCCCTGATAACACGGTGCTTGTTTTTTTTTTCATTTTAATTAAAAATACTACTTGAAAAAGAGAAATATTTATTAAATCGTATTATCAAGGATATAATTGAAATTAAAAAGCGTCCTAATTGATAAAATAAAAACACGGTATTTGGCATATAATTTTCCATTAATGTGATTTAAATCTGTTAACTCTGTAGATCATTGATAGGTATAAGAATTTTCAATCAAAAATGAAAAACTGCTTTTGAAATTACCAAATACGTTTTCTTTTTCCAACGATAAAAATGGAAATTAAATTTAAAAAATCGATTTCTTTCTACCTTTTATATTTCTTATTTATTGTTATTAGTATTACAACAGTGTTAACAATTTAACTCAAAGTGTAACAAACCTTTTTATGTATGTTTAAAATTTACGTTTATATTGGCAACTTAAGTGCATTTCGTGTAGCGTTAGTTGCATACCTTATTGGCATAAAAATGTCCATGTAGTTCTTTTAATAAATTTTTTCAAGTATTATATGTCTGCACATCCCTTTCCGCGCATCGAGTGATTTTCGATCATTGCGCAGGTTACTTTAAGCGTCCTTCATTTATTGCTTGAACTACGTGTTTAAGTAGAAGCTATTTTCACTTTGTTTAAATTTTTTATTAAGAGTGCCACATTTATACGGCAATTTTACGTATACTCTTATCACGTATTTTTACTTTGGGTTTAATTTTATTTTAACTTAACTTTGCAAGATGATGCAATAGCTTTTGCTGCTGCGATTTCAATTGCCATATTTTACTTTGAACCATACAAAATCAATTCAGTTTGGACGTTTATAAAGAAATTTCTATGTTTGGAATTACCAGCACATCAATCTTATGTTTACTTCAACATCAAAATTTCGCAATAAATTTAAAGTGACGAATCGACAGCATTTCCTTATCTGCTGAAGTTCCAGTGACACCCAAAATGTAAAGAAATTACTTCAGGTATTTCATATTGTTAATTAATCCACATTTTAGTTTAAGGTAGTTAATTAAGAATCACTAACATTAGTTTTTAAGACTCTTCTATTTTTAAGGTTTATTTGTTCCTTAAAAACAAATTGGGGTCCGAGATTACGTTATTAGTTTTCAGGTTTGAAAACACCTTTTTTTTGTAAAGCAAAAATATCTAAGCAATCCTATTTTGTTAATAATCAAGTCAAATGTTATTGAACCTGGCCCTATTAATCTACCGATGAGCATAGTGTAATAATATTTTCTAGTTATCCATTATTTTCCATAGCCAATTATAGCTCTGGGCTAGAAGTATTAATCATATGTGAGTGAATTATTTACACGACACCCGTTAAGATTAAATAGTAAACATGAAGCACATATAACAAAATAATACTATCTAATCATAGTTCGACGCATGCTGTCCGTTAAGATTTGGCCACTATTCAATAAACCAAGAATAATTCCCCTTTGCTGTAACGAACTATCCGTTTGTTAAACGATGAGACATTTTTTCTTATTAAAATATAGCTTCACAGTATGGACAGGTTATAACTGAATATTTAATAATCATATGTTCTCCTATTTATGCTCTATTTTTACAAAGCAATTTTAAATTCTATTGTCACTTGTGGTAATTACATATAATTACTTGAATGGTATTGCGAATTAATTGATTTCCGGCTTAACCTTTGTGCAATAATCGTAATTGTTCTAAAAATAAAATATGCCGAATATACCAGAATAGGAAAATACATTCTTATACTTTCTACATTGATTGATTTCGATTACACCCTAGATAATTTGATAAAATAAATATTTGCATTGAATTGAAAAACGTTGTAATTGCTAAAATAAGAATTGGTTATTTGGCATAAAATTTCCCATAGGTAGGGTGGAATTATTTAATTTACGCGCCCTGAAGGGGTTTGGACCTGCTTTGTGCAACAAAACAATAGCAAATCTACCTGGCCAGTTTGGAATTTAAAGGGATGTACAAAATGAATGTGCATTTTTAAAACTGCTTCGAGGATGGGCTTTTTCACTAACGCCGGGTTACGCAGTTTGCTAGTGATTAAAATTACGCAACTTGTGATCTGAGGTGTTCCTATACCGAGAGTTAGTTTCTTTAATTATTTACACTTATAAATTTAATTTCCCAATATTTTGTTTTAATTATTTTTTTATTAAATTTGCCACAAATAATAAATAATAAATTTGTATAAACTATGAACAACACTATACAATCAGTCTAAGCGTTCTCTCTTCCTTTTATTTTGCTTCAAAAAAAAATTTTGGGATACTCCCATCAATTACTCTTATTGTCATAAAAACTGTAGTTGCACTTTTGTGCGTTAGTAAGATTAAATGTAACATGAAGAACGTTTTTCTATAAAAATTTTCAAAAACTTTTAATGAAATATATGTATAAGAGAGAGAGAGACATATATATTGGGAATTACAATAATTACAAAGTGTAGGCCAGTCCTTTTTGGTGGGTTCATTGACCTCTAGGGGTGTCATTACGATTCTTAGAAATCTAGAAATAGAACTAGTTCAAAGTTCATTCACCTGTTCAAGGTCATTGATTTAGGGCAAAGTTCATTGACCTAGGCAGGATGTTGGTCTTATCTTAGAAAATAGAACTAGTTCCGGGAAACGGGAGGAGGTCTTAGCCCAAAGTTCATTGCGTTCTTCAAGGCCACCAGCTAAGAAACACCTCCAAAGGTCATTGTTCTCTTGAACCAGTAAATTGTTGGATTTCTAAATCTAAAAATAGAACCTAAGTTCATTGTTACTGGCTTAGCACACCAGAAGTTGGTGGATTCCTAGAAATCGAAGAATAGAACCAAAGTTCATTAACCTGGATCAATGCTATTTTCGGGGGAAATCAATCTTAATAGTTTCTAAAAATCAATAATCCTTCGAATTTTGACCTTGAAAAACTGATGAGTTAAGCAAAATAAGTACTCAATACAATGTACTTTTTATCTCTTATGCAATACACATTTATTGCGAGATTATTTAATTTTTCAAATTTTTGATATCAGTTATTTTAATAAGGAACTCAATTAAATCATAATTTAAAACTTTACTGAAAATGAGGATAGTTAGAAGTTTTATCTGAATTCAGTGAAGCCCAATGTAAAGCTGAAACAACGGCCCACAAATAACAATAATCATTATTTTTCACATTAAAAGTTTTCTGACTGCTATGAAATTAGACACTTTAATGGACCGGTCAATGTTAACTTTAAAATTTTTCACCCTAAACCCTCTGAAAATTCCTCCAATTTTGTATGTAGCTTATTATTGACATTAGTTTGATATCATTGTCATAAATCGATACCAACCTCAATAATTTGATTTTTGGTTGCAAATGTTTTTATTTGATTTCAAAACTGAGACGATACAAAATGAGCGGCGAATCAGTAGTTTCGCATGGCAATTTTGTGGATACATTAAAAATTAATATTAAATATAAAGTCTAATTTGTTGTAAAATCCGTTGTGGTATTTATAATAATCCTAATCACTATATCACTATAAATTTCTGAACGGTGAAAATGATCAGTTCGTCAAAGTAAATAAAGTTTAGAGCGATGAATGTGTCAAACGTCAAAGATAAAGAATGAAATAGTGGCTTAAAGTTGAAGCTGTGCAATAACGTAAATGGGGGCGTCTTTAATTTTTTGGGAGTATTGAATTAATGTAGGTACCTACAGCATTTAAGTTGTAATCCGTTGGATTTTAGGGATTTGTGCTATTAAATAAATCTGTTTTGTGATATTAATTTTATTACCCCCGAATTAAGCGTGTGCGTGTGCGTGTTTGGTGGGCGTGAGAGGTGTCCACGTGTGGTGTGCGTGTGGTGTGTGCGTGTGCGGGTGCGTGTGCGTGTGCGTGGTCGTATGCGTGTGGGATCGTGCGTGCGTGCGAGCGCGCATGCGCGTGAATGATATTAGATATGAAACAAGCTAACTAATTATTTCATAATAATTTTGATGAACGGGTTCTGCTTCGATTTGCAGGTCCTTAATTTCATTGGCTTCTTCAGTAATCCGTTCGTGTAAATTATATAAAAGAGCAAGTAGTCGAATATTATTAGTATTAATTTGGTGTCCAGTATCTAAATAATGATTAGCCAAAGATGACGAAGGATTTTGTTGTTTGATGGCCAGTTTGTGTTCGTCAGCGCTCACATGTAATGTTCTGGTTGTTTGTCCAGTATAACATCTTGTGCAGCCGTTGCAAGGTGTCTCGTACACTCCTTGATTTTCGTTACAGGATTCTTAAGATTCTTCAAAAGTTGGTATAAAGTAAGGTTTAAAAACGAGTCTAAATTCATTTTTGGGAAATTTTTTAAGATGTCCAAATTATTAATTTCTCCTGAATATAAGAAAAATTCTAGTGATTTCACAACCTATTTGGAAAAGAAGACTAAATCTATAACAATAAACAATACGCTGCAAATTTGGAAAAAGAAATTAACCAAAAATTGTTACCAAAAACAAAAATATAGAGAACTGATGAAATTACTTATTCTATCCCACGGTAGCGCGGGGTAAATAAAACAATAATAAATACGTATTTGTAACAGTAGTATAAAAATTCAACACATGCCGGATGTGATTCATAAAAAATAATGTACAGCTTAAGATTGAAGTAAGCGGTCAGTTCCTGCTTAATGTATATACCCGCTATAAACCCCCGTGTTTAAACCTTACTTTATTTTATACCAACTTTTGAAGAATCCCAAGGACAAAATTTGTAATGAAAATTAAAGAGTGTACGAGATACCTTGCAACAGCTACACAAGAAGTTATATTGGACAAACAAACCGAATATTATATGTGAGAACTGACCAACACAAACTGGCCATCAAATAACAAAATCCTTCGTCATCTTTAGCTTATCATTATTTAGATACTGGACATCAAGTTAATATTAATAATATTCGATTACTTGCTCCTTTATATAATTTACAAGAACGGATTACTAGAGAGGCCATTGAAATTGAGAAGAGGCCTAATGCTCTTAACAAGCGTAACCATAGTTGTAAGATACTACGTATTTGGAAGAACCTTATTAAACAAAATGCAAAATTACCAGTAACTCAAGATTATCCCAGCATCCCGGACAATAATACGTCTACATCATCTTTACAACCTGTTTCTAATTTAGAAGGTACTCCAGATTCCGGCCTCTAATAACACTCCAAATTCAACGTCGTATCTTGTACCTGCAAATTGAATCAAACCCATTCATCAAAATTATTATGAAATAATTAGTTAGATTTTTTATATTTTAAATAGTTAATATCATTCTTGACAAAGGGGACATAGTAAGTCCCCTAAACGAATCTTGCATTTTGGCGTTAATAAACGCAAGTTAAGCTCCGAATAATGTTTATATTGCATAATATTACTTGTGGAAGCTTAAATAATAACACTAATCAAAGGGAGCCAGTTTGTTTAGAATCAAAATAATTAAATAAATGTTGGTAAAAGCAGCACATAAATAAACAGTAGTACACCATCGTAAATTTTAAAACAAACTAAAATTGCTTACTTTTCGCAGCATTCAACCAGAAGAATTAGCAAAAAAACTACACCGAAATCGCACGCGATGTTGAGATAACGTAAGCATGCTGTGAGATCAATTGTCTCCGTGTCATCAAACTTAATTACTAGAACATTATTCTTCTTGGCGTTACACATCTATGGAAATATGTCTATATTCATAACTCTTAATTTTAAAGCTATTAATTATTAAAAACAATGATTAAGGCTTTTGTTTAAGTTAGTTGCATCTCTGCAAGGGCTGTTCAATCCCGAAAGTGCAAACAAAAAAATCATAAATGTTTTCGATTACTTAAATTGGTTGAATCGTTAAATAATTTCTCCACCGTGAGTTGGACAGAAATCAAATAAAATTACATTCACTTTCGAAATAATACGCTTATAAGTTCCAATAATACAAATATATTACAGTTGAAATAATCCTGGACAATCGGTTTAAATGTAAAATTTCTACATATTGAATCTAGTTAGATCAAAATAGTGTTACAAATACAACTTCATACTCATGTACCTTAATTCTTATCGCAAATCGTTATAACACTATACATTTAAATCCTTATCTCGCCAAATCTAGGGCATAAATGCGAAAACACAAAAACAAAATGCTCTTAACCCCACTCTATAACAACTTAGTCATGTCATTTCTAACCATCCAATGCAAATTTAAAGGCTACCTGGAAATTTAGTGACGTGCAATCTGAAACTGCTGATTATCTGGGATCGCGACAGAAACTGAGATACCTTTTTTTATATTGTAAACATCTAAACACTTCTCATATTGTAATAAAAAATAATAATTGGGTGTTTAGGTGGTTGTTGTTAATAATAATTCCACCCCTAATATTACTTATACTCCTAATAATAAATTGAAGATTTTGTGCCTTCAGCTCAGTCGACGATTAAACGGGCCATGTTCTTAAAATTTGATTTGCTTTAATCAGAAAATGTGTGTGGTTAGATATGTTCGCTTTACAAAAAAGATGTAACTTCAACCTGTAAATAAACGTTAAAATACCTCAGACGCCAACTTATTTTATGGAAAGCAAGTAAACCGTAAATGTAATAAATGTAAAATTGGAAACAATAACAAGGTTTATTATAAAAATCTTTAAAGTCAAGTTATAAAGTAGGAAATCTAAATACTAATGTTAGTAAATCTGAATTAACTTAAAAATACCTTATAAACTAATGATTAGAAATGGAATACATGTAGTACTTTTCAATTTTGATTGTGCAATTAATCTTAAAATGGAAATATAACAGAGTTTTGATATTCGTTGATCCCAAATAAGTAAATTCTTTACAAACAGCCAAACTTGGTTGATTTAAATGGGTTAATGTACCATTTATTTATAATTTTCTGCATAGCAACAAACTTCTACTGCGTCATTCTCGTTAAATTGAAACGTAATAGTACAATGAAATTACGTAAAAGGAAAATTGTAAAGAAGAAAAATAAAAGTAAAAATAAAAGTACCTAAAAAGGATAAATATATCAACAATGAAAAGTAGGTTTAATTAGATCTTACCGTAAAAAAATATACGACACTTTTGATAAAAATATTCAAGAGCAAATATGGACGCTTTTTGCTTTCATTATCGTAACAACAACGACATCCTCAAAAAGGTGTCTGCGCACGAACTCAATGTGCAAAACGAAATGCGCGTACAGCTCCACTTTAAAATATCTAAACGCATACTTTTTAGCCACTAAGGTATGCAATTCACATGACACAAAAATGAACGAAGTTGTCTAAATTATTGTAAATTTCAACACAACTCAAAAGGTTTGTTACAATCTCCTGAGTCTATTAACCTAATTAAATCCTCAATATTTTAACATGAACAGTATTAATTATCAATTTGGTGGAATCGTAATACTTTCTATCAACAAAATAACAAAAATAATTTTCACGGAAAGATGATGTTTTTGTTTTCTATATACAGTACATAAATATTAACAACTGATAAAAAAATTATATGCCAAACTCATCCATACGTGACAATATATATTATTAAAATCGTTACAATGAGACTGATTGTGATACTACAAGTAGTGCATATAAAATATATTCTCTACAATGATATTCTTATTTTATAAAAGATATTATGTGACATTAAGACTGAAAATTTATATAGGTACTTCAGTAGAGTATTATGAGTTTATAAGTGTGCTTGTGATTTTTTAGTGAATCAGTATTGTAAGAAAATGCAAATATGTCGAATGTCATTCGCTTACGCTTTCCATATTAAATGTAAATATTACAACATTTATAGTTTTGTGTTTAATACGAGCTATTTTGCTTTATCAAAAATGCAAAAGCAAGAGAATTAATTAATTATAAATATATTTAATTAATTAAAAGCAATATTTCTAATTCTTTGAATTTGTAAAGATTTTCATTGCATTAAAGTGTTGTTGTTAAGCTTTAAAACGATTCAACAAACCAGGTCTTAATTTACCTAATACCTTTCATTAAGTGAACCTTATTCAATGTTATTCCTTTAACTACATAATGTATTTACATTTTATGGGTCATTTGAAAAGTTATCATCCCGTTCGTATGAATTCCGCTTTAAATTTATTAAAATATAAAGAAGATTAACTTTTCAGTTTAATAAACATAGCAGTTCTGCGTGAATAAGTTATAGTGCCTTGCGATAATTGTAACGTTTTTAATTATGTAGTCATTTTGCACGCTTTATTACTTTCATAATTATGTTTTTAAAACCATTTATACTCTAACAGTGTTTAATTAAATTTTATAATTCAGAAGCGTCAAAAAACTATAAAAACACTTAATAAAAGCTAAATTTTGTTGGCTTACAAGAGAACGGTAGTAAAGAAAACCATAACGCAGCGTGCCCGGGATCTGCATTTTATTTCCATCGTCTACGCACTCCTTCCAGTAATATTTATATGAGTATACAAATGTAAAATGTAAACGGGCATGTATTCACAATTCGACCATACGTCTCAATGTAAAATAGGAATGTTGAGATGGAATTGAACTAGAAACAGACAAATTGAAATATTCCCTAGTGGCAAATATATACTCTTGTGCAATGTAATATTTCCAGTAGCATTAGGGACATAACCATTGCAGCATTCTTAATGCTAAACGAATAAGATACTACCTTGAGTTACTGTATAAATTCTATGGTGGTCTTTTGTTATGTGTATTACATTTTTATTTATTTGGAAACTTGAAATAACTGTATGTCGGTCATTTACTATTTTACACTTTCAGATATTACGAGATATTCGAGAAGGCCTACTTCAACTAGGAAAAGAAGGGTATCGAGGTCCTCTTTCATGCGGTACGAAGTATTACTCTCAGAAAAATCTAAACTTAATAGTATTTTTTGCAGATGATACCTACATGTACGATGAGGATGTACGTGTAATGGCACCAACTGCTCATGGACATGATCGGGGACATTGGTACGATGAGCCTCCTTATGAAAGCGACCCTGAAGATTTTTTAATGGGTAGTAGCCCAGGGCCTACGGCTACTATACAAAATGGTAGAGTTTGCTTTACGCTCAATCAAAGGCAGGAGTCTCGAGGGGAAGGCGTAATCTCACTTAGAAGTGCAGGAGATATATCTCTACCTAGAGATATTCCCTGTGCATCAACTCCCAGGGGTGCACCTAGACGAGGGCTTATTTTACCACAGGCCGGACATCCTCCCACCATTATTCCTTTAACGCATTCGAGGTAAAATACAATTTAAATAAATGGCATGGAACTAAACTTTTGATGGCAGCTTTATGTGACTAAGGGGTAGTGCAACGCATACATTCAAATACTACGTATGATGATATTCGCAAATTTATGATTCATAATTGTACAGTTTATATTTTACGATTGAATATGAAATGTTAGTGGGTCTATTCACATAATATTTTGATACATTTAATATATTAGAAAACTGGCTTGACGCTTTATAATTTCTTAAGTTTGCGAAGAAATGGTATATACACGCATCATTTATTGATTTTCTTCTTATAAGTTCAATTTTTTCAAATGTCTGTCACAACTTCTCAATTTGACGATTTTATATATGCAAATAAGTAAAATATGGGAAATATATTACTGTTTTCTCAGTCACTTCTTTTTGCATACGTATTCAACGCGCGATGTATTTCCAAATCTATACATTTTGTTTACTTTTCAAGATTCTGATTTACTCGCAAAGTTGCATTATGGTTTATAAAAATTACTCACTACTTAATCAATATGTGAAAATGCAAATTTTCCAGATTTTTATTCATAATATACTTCTCTTTATTTATGTCTTTTTTACAAATTTATGTGCTCAATAAAAATGAATGAAAATGTTAATAAACATTAATATTCACAAATTCAAAGTTTTATGTTTTAACAGGTTTAAGTTTGTAATAATAAATGTATGAAAAAAATACAAAATTACAACCCAACAGATGAGTTTTTAATACTTGCGTTTAAAATTTTTAGCTTATAATATAGTACAGGGAATGGGGCGAAAAAAAGGAGTCTACCTAACAAAAGGTCGTAAGGAGATGAAATTTGGTAGGATCATAAAATCACACGTCCTTATCAACACCCTGATTTTGCAACCTCGAGGGAGACCGGCTCGCGCCGCCATCTTTGATTAATGGCGCCCAAAATCAGTTTTTTGAGAAACACTCCGTTACTATCGGCCCTACGAAAAAAAAGTTAAATGATAAAATACAGAGTATAAAATTTTCCATAAAATATGTTTTGTGCATTTTTTCGTAACACCAATAGTTTCGTATATTTAGCAAATAAAGGACTTTATTATTAGTATTATTATTTCCGTAGAATATATACTTTAACAAAATGAATACATGCAAATCTAAGGTAGGTATAGCATTAATATTACATACATAAAGACAAAGTTTGTATCGATTGGGGCTTGAATCTCGATAGCGCAGATGGTTAGCGCGGTACTCTAGCAAAGTACAGATCGCAGGTAAATCCTACTCGAGGTGAACTATTTATGTATTTAATAAAATTAATAATAATTTTTAATTACATATTTACCTTTGATTCGTTCATAACTTATAATAAATATAACATTCATAATTAATTTTGTTACATTCATTTTTTTGTCAAAAAATGCAACGTATGTTTAAAAAATAATAATTATGTACATACAAATGTGTTTATTGATCATGGTTAGATTACTTAATACCTTTTAGTAGACGATGAAGAATTGCGCGATCATTTCCAGTACGAATTGTCTCCAAATCCGCTTTCAATGTTTAATGAGAATGGGGAACCAAATCATCATTATACAAAGCGTTTTCGACGATAACACGAAGTAATGAACCTGACACCAAGCTACATGTTATTGATGGTGGTTTTTTATTACATTGGCTCATATGGCACCGCAGCGAGTCTTTCGAAACAATTTGCTTAAATTACGTTGACTATGTATACAGGCATTATGGTTCAAACGCAATTGTTGTATTTGATGGATAACTAGAGGCTGCGGCTAACAAAAGCACAAAAAGCGCTGAACGGTAACGTCGTGATAAGCAATATTCTGTAGCTGATGTTCTTTTCGACGAAGCAATGGTTCCTACCCTGCCCTAAGAAAAGTTTTCATCGCGAGACTCGAACAAACGACATTTAATATCAACACTAGCAAGAAGATTCGAAGACCATGAGTTTAAAGTGATGAGGGCTCTCTCATAATTAACACAGCCATTGATATGTTCTCATCTTATTCAGCAGTTTTTATTGTGGGGGAAGGTATAGATTTATTAGTTTTGATGACCGCACTAGCGAGCGAACATGAGAGTATATTCTTAAAGAAACCTACTCGTATTGAAGTCGAGGAAAAGATATATTCGTCGCACAGTCTGCAGTTCGCCAATTGTGTAAGCAAGAATTTTTTTTTTTTTTTATGATTGTGGGCCTGAACAGGCTAAATAAGGCCTATCGTACTAAAGCACTCAGGAACACTTAGGAGGATGGATAGAGGGATAATGAACTGCCAATAGATGCCTATGAACAGCTACCTTAAATTTTCTCATATCATAAGTAATAGAAAAACAGGAACTAGGGAGATCATTCCAGAGTTTAGAAGCCGTGTAGAAAAATGTGGATTGCGCCCGTTTGGTACGACAAGTGGAGATTTGTACTGCATACTGATGATGTGAATGAGCGAACCGAGTGTTTCTCGCAAAGATAGCCGGAGATGGTATCAAATAATGTAATTCACCAGCACAATAGCCGTTGTAATAACGATAATACAAAGAAAGAACTGAAACCATCCTTCTATGATCAAGGGACTGTATGTGTGAAGTTAAGGACGGGTCATTTATAAGCCTAATCGCTCTCTTTTGAATGCGATCAACGATATCGAGAGCGTATTGGGGAGCACTAACCCAAAGGTGAGAATTATATTCCAGATGAGGCCGAATTTGGGCCTTATACAGCAGAAGGAGTTGTCGAGAGGTAAAGTACTGCTTAGATCTGTACAAAAAGCATATTTTACGAGCAGCTGTTTTGGTAGCTGACAGAAGATGGTCAACCCATGAGAGATTTGAAGATACAGTCATACCCAACAGAGTAATAGAGTCTGAAAACTTAAGAACTGAGCCATTCATACTTACAACAGGAAATGATCGATCTTTTTGGCGGACATAAGGCAACACTGAGTTTTGTTAGCATTAAATTTAACTAGATTATTGCTTCCCCATTCGAGAATACGTTGAATGTCTTTGTTGATTGAATTTGCCATTTCAGCTTTAATTTCTTGATTTGACATAAAAGGTGGATTATCACTATGAGTAGACTGAGATGAACTACAGTGAAGAGTGCTATCGTCAGCAAAGCAATGGATGGGGTTAGTTGTGAATATTTTATTTCTGCATGCATTCATCGGTTGCGATACCACTTCTACTTTTTCAAATCAGGGAAAAATGAAATTCTTAAATATTCTGGCGAAAAACGATAACTTGCTGGAAATGATTGAAACCTTCCAAGATCCAGACGCAGATATCGATTCGCTAGCAACTGCGGGAGAAGCCCTTTTGATAACCCTGTATGCTGGATGTTACGAGTGATACATTGGATTTCCTGCGATACGAAAAGTTCTGACGATCTGTGACGAAGAACAAGTTCAACCTTACCTCACTGCCACTAACAAGAGATGCTATGAAGCAACACTGTTTACGGACTTACCACCAAGTTCAATTGTGGCGATGGTTGCAACAAATGCTGAGGGGTATGGTTGGCAGAAAACTCATTCAGGACTTGCTGCCGTGCGGACTACTAAACAGCCCGCTCCAGGTTCTCTGCTGAAAAGTATTGCGTGCAAGTGCAAAACCGGTTGTGGAGCGGCATGAGATTGTCGCAAAATGGGCTTAAAATATTCAGTCCTCTTCCATTTTTGCCTTGGAAGTCTATGCGAAAACAGCCCTAAAGTACACTTGACGAAGACGATTCGGATTCAAATGATGTTGAAACTGATCTTCAAGAAAGTTTGGAAGGCTATGACATAAAATGTGACTACAATAGTGAAGGAGATGTAGGAGACAATGTACCAGATCTTCCACAGTCAAAACGTGTCAAACATTCTTAAAACTTCGATTGGGTGTATTAGGCTTACTGAGGATACCACGTTAAAAAACCCGCGCCATTGAGCTCTACCTCATGGGTGGTGTGGAAACGAGTTCCACGAAATGTTAATTAGCTTACTTGTTGAAAATTGATCGAACAACAATAAATAAGTTCGTCCTATTGCTCTATGTTGATGGTAAATTCATTTTACCAGCAACTGATCAATGTCCAGCACGTCAGAACGTGTTTGACGCGTTAAATATGCGAAACTATTCGTCTGACGAAAAAATGCATAGACTATATTTTATGAATACTCTGTATTTTATCATTTAACTTTTTTTTCATAGGACCAATAGTAAACTGATTTTGGGCGCCACTTTTCATAGATGGCGGCGCGAGCCGGCCTCCCTCGAGGTTGTAAAATCAGGGTGTTGATAAGGACGTGCGATTGTATGATTCTACTAAATTTCAACTCCTTGTGACCTTTTGTGCGGTAAAACTACCCATTGCCTGGACTAATAACAGAATGAATAGTTTTATTTTTATGTTTTTGGTAAATTATTGTTGTACTTATATTTTTAAAGAATGCTAATAATAATTTTTTTTTTACTAATTAGATCTGCAAGAGACAGAGAAAGTGGTGATTACGCAGGTTCTGATATACAAAGCATCAGCTCCAGATTATCAACGTTATCCGTTGACACTAGTCGATCCGATCAACTGGAATTTCATGATAATAAAACTCGACAATATAGAAAATTACACAATTACAGAAATGAAGAATGCTTATCACCTAGTCAAAGCTCAGATTATGAAGATCAAGACGATTTTGAAAACTGTAGTCAGCAAATTGGCACTGTTCATGTGGTATAATTAACTTTGAACTATGGTTGTTCTAAAATGTTTTATTTTATTATTTTTTTTAGTCAAGTGACGGACGTTCGACTGGTGTTTGTAATTTAGTTGGTAAAGTGCGTGGTTTGCGTCAAGATGTGCAGCGAAAAATATCTAAATTAAGAAATGAATCTTTAGTAGAACAAGAAAAACGTGCGGAACAGGCATTTCCATGTTCTGCTAGTTCCATAGAAAGTTTGCCAAGTGGATCGGGATCTAGTAAGTTACCTTTGTTACTTTGATAATGTTCATCATTCTTGTTTTTAGGCACTCAAGCTTTAGTTAGAGTAGGTAGTAATCACAGCTCTATATCCGTTGAGGACGTTGATTCTAGTCCAGCTGACCCACAGATTATTGGACGTGCTAGAGCACTAGTAGAATACACTCCCAGTCCTTATGACAAGGATGCACTAAAATTTAAGGTATTCTTTGCTCTGCTTTCCATACACTACATACGTAAAT
Organism: Vesta saturnalis; assembly: GCA_036346205.1. Taxonomy (NCBI): domain Eukaryota; kingdom Metazoa; phylum Arthropoda; class Insecta; order Coleoptera; family Lampyridae; genus Vesta; species Vesta saturnalis. Next base: position 1,076,754 of record JARFJB010001982.1, read on the forward strand.
CTTTAGTAAACAGTTTTCTTCATTAAACAGCTCTTCCTTGTATTGTACAAATTTTTATTTCGCCACACAGTTTCTGAACATTATGTGCTTTAAAATTGTTATACTATCTGTTCAACATTTTTTTTCCAATTCAATCATCCTCAGATTATGGCTGTGCTAGTTTGAAGTCTTTCACAAATTCATAATTCGTGTGGAGTAATTTTTGAATTAAAGAAGGTATATGAAATAATGTCTCAATCACACGTCTAGTTACCAGACGATATAGAAGAAGTGGTAGAAAACGGTCTATATTTTATATCCCTAAATCTAAAAAAATTGATAACATTTAAAAAATATTAAACAGGTGTAAATTGTTCTTTTTGAAACGCAGGCCCGAGTGTAAAACTTGGGTATTACTTTAATACATATTACTCTAATATGAAAAATGGTAGCTGGCAATAAATTTAAAAAAAAAATGACCCTCATCTGTTCAAGTTTTTTACGTTGATTCCTTGTTCGCCGCAAAATGACTCGTGAAGGAGTTAACCTATCGAGTTGAAAGGCTTGTATAGTTCTGCTACCTCAAAGAGACTCGTTTTAAACAAACTTTTATTATTTTATATCTATTGCATTCATTTTCAAAAAATCGACCTAGCGAGTTGACTTTTGATTAAAATCCCAATTTTGAGAAAAAATTGCACTAATTTGGGGGGCTACACTTAAGGTTAAATTTATTTTCTCTTCCTCTTTCATTGAATCTTAAAACTGAAACTTTTGTACAATTTAGATCAGCTCCCATTTCATGTTATGTTTATACAGGGTATCTTAGAATAATATCAACAAGGTTTAAGCACAGATTATAGGAGTCAAATAACAACGATCTATGCAAAAAAAAAGGTTGGGTAAAAGGTATTTTTTTCTAATCGCGCCTTAACTTCTATACCAATTTCAATCAAGTTTAGTAGGTCTGTTTACTTTATTATTATTATTTTTATAATATCAACTAAAACACTATTTGTCGTATTTTAATAAAAAATCAAATCCGAATAATATACATGTGAAACTACTTAGTAAAGTAGGACTTACTCCACTTATAATTTTACTCTCTGAATAAGACAAATAGGTATTAGTGTTGATTGTTTTCGTTTGAATCAACTTTCTTATTTTACCTTTTAGATCAACGCCAAAACTGTTGTATCGATCGTACTTAATACATCTACAATCTTCAACAAAGTTACGTATTGTCACATCTAGATTATAAAAATGGATCGTGAATTTTTGTGTATAATCAATGTTTGAAAATTTGGCTGTATGAAATGAATGATTGAAGATATTTGTGTTAGAAAATCTCAGTACTGAAGTTTTGGTCTATAGTTTTCATGATTATACGTGTTAGTATTTTTGTAATAGCACTTGAAAAATTCGGTCACCATCCAAGTACTGACCGCTTAACTTTTCGGTAACCCATCCAAGTACTGTTCATGAATTTTTGTGTACAGTCGATGTTTGAATATTTGGGTGTATGAAATAAATCATTGAGAGCTGTTTGTGTTAGAAGACCTGAATACCAAGGTTTAGATATATAGTTTTCATGATTATATGTGTTAGTATTTTTGTAACGGCACTTGAGAAAAGTCGCGCACCAAGGTGTTATCTTTGAAACGCATAAATGGATAGTTATGAAATTCTAGGACGATGAATGGGATTGTAATCCGCACTGGATGGAATTGGTTCATACACAGCACTAACGAAAAGTTAATGTTTGAGCAGGTTTAGTGAAAAACCATTTGATTGGGCCTTTTTTAATTGAAGGTATGCTTACCGGTGCTAAATATCCTAATCTTCTTCAAATTGAAATTATACCTGAAAGGAACCGTTTATTTCAAATGTGAACGTATACTTTCAACAAGATGGCCACACAATCAAAGAGACGTTAGGCAATATTTAAATGCAATTTTCCCTTGGAGATGGATTGGTCGAAGAGGTGTAATTGAGTGTCCGGTAAGATCACCTGACTTGACACCACTTGATTTATTTCTCAGGGGCTACCTGAAAGAATGCGTTTATGTTAACAGGCCAACTAACGTAAACGATTTAAAGGATCGCATACGTCACGAAATGCAGGCAATTACTCTACAAATGATCAACAATTCTACTCGTTACCTCGAAGAGAGATTGTATTATTGTCAACCAACAAATGGCCACCATTTTGAGCACTTATTGTAATGAAGTAACTGCAATTAAATTGTTTAGTTATAATTTTTGTAAAATAAATTTTTTTCTAAAATTACATTTTTTATATTTTTGTTAAATTTCTCATCATTTCATAGTAAACTGGTATATTGCCAATATTTTTGGAAAGAGGAAAAAATAAGATTTTCTGTGGTACATTGCTCGACCTAGGTACCCGTTTAAAAAATTCAAGATGGCGGAGATACGCTAAACGCTAACATCAAAAAAATTTGACATTTATTCTAAAAATGCAGAATACAATCCCATTCATCGTCCTAGAATTTCATAACTATCCCTTTCTCCTTCGTTTCAAAGATAACACTATATATATATATATATATATATATATATATATATATATATATATATATATATATATATTGAGTAAAAAATCCTAATACAAAAATGCTGTACATGGCTTCAGGGTCCATCAGGAGCAACACACAAACAGAATGTGTACATCTGGCACCATAGAATCACACAGGTGTCATGTAGTCATCTGTAACTAAGTAAAACGCAAACAAATTGGTATGTCAAATTGACGATATTAATTATTAAAAGATAGTTGTACGTAAGAGTAATTCATATTATTGTTTGCAAAGCACCGAAGCATTGTTGTATGAAATTGAACACAAAATACATATCAGCATACTCAGTTGTACTGAATTCCATTGTTCACTTTAACGAAACGCTTGTCCAACAAAGAAACCAAAAACAAGAACGCACAAACGATAATCACAATGAAAAAACAAGTATGGTACTGATGACACTGAAAATTTGACAATTCGTGTGACATAATTATTGTCAAAACTGTTGAAATTTTCAGTGTTGACAAACGTCCTAATATACAAAAAATGCACTTTTATAAATATTTAAAAAGTTAATTACTGGAGTGCAATGAGACTTAAATGAAATAGGACTTTCCAAAAGTCTTAAAATGTTAAACGTAATTGCCAAAAGAAATAGAATTGAAATAAAATATGGATATTTGTGAACCAAAATATCCAACTTTGATGACCTTATGTGACTCCATGAAGCGGTTTAAAGCATTTTTGTGTTAGGATTTTTTACTCAAAATAGTCCATGTATAGTTTTTCCACTATTTTCTGGACACCGTGTATATAAAAAGTTTATAGTTTTCATGATTATGTGTTAATGTTTTTGGAATGGCACTTGAAAAAAATCGTCGATATTCCTATTGCATAAATTTTTTTTCTCCACAGAATGGGGAGGGGGGCAGGAGGGAAGGGAGAATGTGTTTTATATTTGAGCGCCAGGTACTGCTAGTATATTTATACAATTGAAATTAAACAACACACACACTACCCAAATTTACCATTTATTGCTGTTAAAATATTAATTAAAAATTCCAAAACTATTATTGTGCACATTTGTATTGTGCGAATTAGATCTACTACTTAAAACATTCAGTTTGAGTTTAATTTTAATTCTCATTTAAGGTTTTAATATGTTTCACTTATTATAGGTACTTCTGCCATAAAATGGATGGGTCCTATTCAAATATTAATTTAAACAGTACCTATGCAAATTTTTATCTTCAGCTAAGTCAAAAATACAAAAAAATACAATAAAAAATTTAATTAGTCATATTCTAATTTTGTTTATACTTACAGAAAGGTGACATAATTGATATATTATCAATGAATGCAAGTGGACAATGGAAAGGAATATGTCATGGTAAAAAAGGCACATTTAAATTTATAAATGTAGAACTGTTATCGGAACGTTCTATTCGAAATAAAACAGAAATGAAATGGCATCGTAATATAAAAGGAAAACCCAAATCAGTTGAGGAACTTTTACGTACAATAAATATGCAAGAGCATATTTCTGTATTTGTGTTAAACGGTTATGAAGATTTAGAATTATTTAAAGAAATTGAACCGTCTGACTTGGACTACTTAGGAATTATTAATTCCGAGCATAGGGCAAAAATACTAACAGCTGTACAATTCTTACACGATCTTGACTGTAAGTATTAAAATTTCATGAATTCCATTGACCAGTTTAATTAGGAAACGGTTTTAGCTGGTAGTGAGGGTGATGTAGCAGGGTCAAGTAGTGAAGGTGACGATCACAACAAGTGTAGAATGATGGGAATTGGTGGTACCTGTTCACCATTTGAACGTCGACAATTTCCTAGGGATTCAGGCTGTTATGATGCATCTTTAAAGAGTTCTCAACAGATGCATCACACATCTCCTCAAGATGAGTCCGATATAAGTGATAATAATGGATTTTGTGATACAACAAATAATTTAGATTCAGTAGTGGAACAATGCAATAATGAAATTTTAGCAAGGGTGCGACAAGCTCAAAAGAATGTTTTGAATTTAAAAGAAGACACAGCTTATCAACCAAATATAACAAATCTACCCAACTCTTCTAGTACAGACAAAATTCAACAAAAGGCAAAAGATTCTTATGTGGGTATTCATGGTCAGACAACTTTAATAGATCCTTGTCGAAGAAATTTACTAAATCGTGGCAGCTATAGAAAAAATAATATGAACATGGAAGATTCTTGTGAGGCTGATCAAAAATTAACTACAGTAAAATATGTTGTTGGTGCAAATAATGAACTGTCATTAGGTGAAAGTGGAAATCCTGGTAATCTAGTGGGTCGAAGTGGTTGCTTAAGTGAAAAGTCTAGTGATTCTGGAATTAGTAGCAGTTCTCTATCTTCAGCAAACCAAAAGGATGGTCGACAACCAATTCTTAGTCAAAATGAAAACTCAATTCGTGGAGTTAACAATTTTTCTAGCTGTGCCAACCGAACTACGTCCAATGCTGCCAAATAATTAAATGCAATTTATTGCTCTTGCAATCAATGTCCTAAACTCAATTTCTTTTCTAATAAAGTTTGTACAATTTTAATAAATTTTACACTTCTGAAAGTTTAAATTTTTGTATAGGGTTTATTCTTATTTATTTGTACATTTCTAGGTTAATGAAATAGGTGTAAAATAAAATGTTTGTATAAAGAAGTAATTTATTAAAAATAATGTTGTTAAATAAACGTGATAGCAACTGAGATGATAAGATCAGATTTTTATCTATGTTGTAGCAGAAATGTAAATATTATACAGTATGGTAAAAAATTTTGTAAATATTATTTATTATGCAGAGTTAGTCTCCTCGGCATACTATACGTTTACATAGGAAAAATAAGCAAATAATTAGATTTTTTTATTAACAATTGACTGATTTGGGATTTGTCAGTGTAGTATAACGCATATCAACTGTTGTACATGTTTCATGTATTTAGAAATTGTAACATGTATGTCAGTCAATGACGGAGACTTTTATTAATAAAACAACTAAAGAACTTCAATCTGTCTTATTATTCCCACAACGTACTTGCAGCATTTAAATCTCCTTTTACTGATTTCTTATAAATGGTAAGGTAAGTACATTCCATGGTGAACACTTCAGAATGAAATGTGATAGTTATATAATAATATACATCATTGTATTTTACAACATAATCTAAAACGGTAATAAATGCCCCATTTTTATTTCAGTAATTCTGTTCATTTTTGTAATGATCTTTTAAAAGTTCCACAGAGTTGATTTAATACAATGTACCTCTTCATTTATGAGGTGATGCATTGTGCTGATAAATCACTTTTTATATGATAAACCAGGTCTTTTCCCTTTAATATTTTTATCTATTTTGTCTAGAAGGCTTTCCCAAGTAATCAGCTAATGGTATTCCTCTGGAGTACCAGAATACTGCGACTGACAATCAGCTTCTGTCCACTTGTTCAGCTGCTGCTTTCTCTTTGGTATATGATGATGGATGCATAGTTTATCTATACTAACAAATCGCATAAAACATGTACTATTATTAACACCTAATATTTGTTAGGAATGAGTAGTTTAACTGGTGAAACAAAAGGTTACGTTCTCACAATTACCAATAAGCAACACAACATTAATACCAGTGTTAGAAGCCAGCAATTTTAATAATAGGTTTTTCAGGATCAAAAAAATTTGTAGAAAAAAATTACCCAGACAAAGGTGTAGACACCACAGTCAAGGAAAGCTGGGAAAAGCCAGAATCCAAGGCGCAGTCAATTGTGGTAACTGGTATCTCTGACAAACACCTGGATATAACAAAGGATAGCAGTACAGCTAAACAGCAGATATAGGCTTTAAAATCTGTTTTCTTAAGAACAAGTTCATTTACAAAATTAGCTCTATGGAGAAAACTTCTAAATCTAAAATAGGATGGTTATGATAAACTAGAGGACTTGTTTTTAAAATACTGCAATAAGAGATTTAACAGAGCATGGTATTGTGCAGATCTAAATGAGAGAGATAAAGTTTATATGTTATTGCTATCTTTGTCTGAGAAATATAATACCGCATTGGAGACGATTGAGAAGGTAAAACTAGACTTTGTAAAAGCAAGACTTTTAGATGAGGAAATAAAATTAAAACGATTCAAGAAAATGAATCAAGTTTTAAAGCATCTACAACGGGTTTTTTTAAATGTGGAAGTCAAAAACATTGGAAAATGAATCGTCCAAAGAGGGAATGTAGAGGTGGTTTTAGAACAGGAAATTTTAAACGAAACCTCGTCAGTTTTATGATAGAAGTACAGTAGCAAATAATGTTGAAGAGCAAAATCTGGAAGAAATATAATTATATGCAGAAAATCTATACATACAACAAAATGATGACAAGATTTGTTTTTTTTTAGACTCTGGGCGAGTAATCATTTGGTAACAATAATGTTCAAACATGGAGTGAAGTAAAGGTACCTGAGGGTGTAAAAACTATAAAAACCAAATGGATTTTTAAAATAAAAGATGATGGTACTAAAAGGCCGGATTGGTAGCCAAAGGTTTTCAAGTGCCTTATGGAGAAGAATTTGATTATGCACCAGTCTGTAGAATAACAACAATAAGAATGATGCTATCAATAGCAGTGCTGAAAGACTGGATAATCAAATAGATTGATGTACCAACCGCATTTTTAAACGGTACCTTAACAATGACATGTACTAAACCGAGCACTGTATAGGCTTCAAAATTCACCTAAATGTTGGAATATGAAGTGAATTAAATCATGACAAATTTAAACTACAAAAGATCAAATTAAGACTATTGTCTCTATGTTACGGACAATGTATACCTGGCGTTATATGTGGATGATGCTTTAATTATCGGAGAAGAAAACCTAGTAGATAACCTGGTTAAAAGTCTACAATGAATTTAAAGTAAAGAGCACAACGATGCTTCCAGATATGGAGATAGAACACATAGAAAATGGTTTAAAAGTACATCAAAATAAAATGATTAATCAAGTGCTAAAAGAATTTGACATGGTAAATACAAACAGCTATAACAGAGAATTTTGGTGTAAGTGAAGATGAAGAGATAATACATCATTTTTACCGTAGATTGATATGTAGCCTAATGTACATATCAATTGTTACAAGACCAGATATTGCTTAAAGTGTGTCATTGTTTGCCAGATATTTGGATAAACCAACAGAAAGTAGTTGGAATGCAACAAAAAGAGTGTTGTGTTATCTCAACACCACTAAAGAATATGGACTTACATGCAAGAAAGGTGACATTGGCTGATGCTGACTGGGGTGGTGTTAAGCAACGCAGGAAAAGTGTGAGTGGCTTTATAGTATTTCACATCAACAAACGTGTGTCGCTTTAACTTCAGTGGAAGCAGAGTACGTTTTAATATCTCAAGCAGCACAAGAAATTGTAAATCTCAGAAGACTCTTAATGCGAGTTTGGTGAAAATCAATAAATGGTGTTAAAATGTGATAATTTCAGTGCCATTGCAGCCATTAAAAATTTGGAAAATTCTAATAGAGGTAAACACATCAAAATAAAATATCATTATATTAAAGATTTATGTTTTAAAAAATTCTTTACAATTCAGTATATTTCTTCTGTTGATAACTGTGCTGATATGTTTACCAAATCTGAACCCAAAGATAAGTTTGTTAAATTTAGAAATAATGTAGATGTGTGTATTTAAAGATACATTTTTGTAAGTATTTTAAATGCTTCTTTTTTAATACTGCATTTGTTAGATTAGGACATTTTATTGAGGGGGTTCTTAGGAATGAGTAATTTAACCAGTAAAACTGACTGTTGGCTAAAAATAGCCTACCATATTTAGCTTTTGCATAAGTAGGCAGATAAAAAAAAACATTTTTTAATCTTTTCTCGTGCTGGAATATTAACTTTATGTTATGAAAATGTATAAATTATAAAATAAACAGTCCCAACTGCTGTTTTCTCGTTGGTATATGATGATGGATGCAAACTTCATTTATAGTAAAATTTTACTAACCTAAGTTACCTCTTCGCGTGATACGCTACTGAGTTGGCAAATAATATTTTTTCTATTTTGCGCGTTTAATATGTACATTATGACACTCAAACGGGTGTTTTAATGTTTGACTTTAAAGTTTAGTAACCTAACATTTTTTTTCTTGATGTTGGTATGTAAACTAATGAAGTTCTTTATTGATGTATGTAAACGTAAATGTAACATAACCTATTCTTATTTGAAATGTGTATATATCCTTTGTATTGAATTATTCCTGATTAATGCATTGTAATGATTAAGATGACCAAAACCGAATATGGACGATTTCTCTTTTTTATTGTGTTTAAAGATAAAGCGTCAATATGCTTTCAGATTAAGCCGATTACATCTTTTGCGTCAAATATAACCTTCATTTAACCTTGTTAACTTCACTTGAGTGTAAATTATTAAGTTTACATAGTATAGTGTAATTTTATTCCGATTATAATGTATATAGTATACAACTTCTATTGAGAACATATTTATAGGTAGTTTGAAATGAATTAGCAGAGACAATAGTAACAAATAATAGTTTTAATACCTTATATTTGTATCGAAGTCAAACAAACAAATACCACTGTTGCCAACCTACATTCAAAATTATGAAATAAGGTGACGAATGGAATTTACATTTTTTCAAAATTTTCAACACAAATACGCAAAATAGAAAATATAGTATAAGAAACTCGTTTCATAAGACGCTTTATCGCATTCGTCCATTAGAAAACTCCCCGCTGCGCGGGTCGATTTCTAAACTTAGACTCGTGCGATAAAAACGCGTCTTAAGAAACTTGTTTCTTAATATACTATAAGACGTGTGAAGGTCATATTTGTTATTATATTTGTCTTTTGCTATTATAATGTTGTAGGAAAGGATGGAAAATGCGGTTCAGAGTAGCCAACTGAAATATCCCTTTCATTACAATGTTACACTTATAGCATTTTAGTTATTCTATTATAATTGGATGTTGTTCATAGTGGAATAGCAGCCATATTATAGAGGTCTAATTATTCGTGAAATGCACTATAGTCCAGCCTGCAGAATTGGGAGTACTGAGCTGAATTTTTGCACATACCTTTATTTTGTCATTATAAAGTTGGGTAGGAACCCTAGCAAAAAAATCACGAGCATTTTGAGATATCAAAGGTCAAAGGTCACGAGTTTGAGTTTTTGAGAATGACTCGCTTACTATGCATCGTACGCCATTAAAACCTATTATAAAAGTTGTAGCTAATAAAATTCACTACAAGATGGATAACTTGAATTTTTTTGTGCGATTAGCCGTTTCTGATGTATATCGCAGAGATGGGAGAGCGTGCGCTCAATTTATACAAAAACGCGGCGCAAGGCGGTTAATTCACTTTCCCACGTTAATTTTGCTACCGTATCACTATTATTGAAGGGCATTTATAAAATAATGTAGGTAATTATTAGTCCTCTTCTTCGCTACCACTCGCTACGTCTCTTTCGCTCTGTTCTTGTGACGGTTCAATTGCCAGTCCCATTGAACGGGTTCTAACTTTTCCTCGAGCCAAGTTTGTACCTGAAAGTAAACCGGGTTTAGGTTCTAGATCTTAACCAAATCTTTACCTACCTGGTAGTAGACTCGATGGATGTGCAGCCGATCTGCTTCACTGGAAGGCGGCAGCGACGCCAGGTGAACCGGTCTGTTGAGTCTTGTCGGTTTTATAAAATGTGTATATTTAAGACATAATTATATCAAATCGTGATAATGTTATAATTAACCCTTACCTGAAATTATCGATGCTTTTTTCCAATTTTGGAGCATTGTACACCGCCAGGAGAAAATTTATTCCGCTTTCAAATAATTTGCCCGGGGTGCAGGTTTTATCTTGGAACATTTCAGCCATGCGATGTAATGTAGGTTTTTTTTCATTTTAAAAGCTTGAACTTTGCCTTTGCGGAACATCGCAGATGTGGTATCGCACCCACTAAAAGCGTGCAAGAAGAGAATGTGTTCCTTGCAACCAGCAAACTTGTCCAAACTCTTGGAAGAATACAGCCTAGTTTCTCATTCCCTTTTCCAATTTTGGTATGCTGAGGTTATATTAGATAATGATTTAGACTTGTTGCCATGTTGCTTTTTGTGTTTTGGATAAATTTGTGATTGGTCGAACTACTGCGCATCTTTGGGATTTCTACACCTGATTTATTTACATCATGGTTATAATCGGTGAAAGTGAATTAACCGCGTTGCGCCGTGTTATTGTATAAATTGAGCGCGCGCTCCCCCATCTCTGCGATATATATCAGAAACGGCTAATGGCACAAAACAGCTTTTAATGGCGTACGATGCATAGTAAGCGAGTAATTCTCAAAAAACAATAAACATGTACTATTATTAACACCTAATATTCTTATTGAAATTGTCCAAATGACACCAACTTTGTGCAGTTTATTTCCTATAAATCTTGGCCCCAATTTATTAATGTCATTCTTGTTTTTGACTTTGCGTTGGAAACGTTTGTTTTTTGTAATCGGATTTCTGGAACACTGTGTATAATCGGCAAAGTTCATTCCATATAGAAATTTTTATCAACTCAATGTATAAGGAAAAATTGGTTTAAATATAAATTAATACATTCTATATAAAAGAAAAATATGAGAATAAAACATTAATGAGGCTTGAGGTACATGTTAGAGGAACTAACAGTGAATGTCATATTTTATTTCAATCACAATGTGCTTTGAGGTTAAATTATTCCGTCATTAAGTACCGATTTCAATAAAAAATTACTAGGGCCTATACTTTTCAGGTCCCGAATAAGTATTTCGAATTTTAAAATTGTCTCATGCATTGTTTCTTGAGTTATATCTATCAAAAGAAAAGCGGACCCCTATTACTCCATAGTACATGAGTTAGAAGTTCTCATATTAAGCCCTAATAAATTATTTTAATTAAATGTAAAATGTGGTGATTATATGAATAGTTCAAACAAAACTCTAAATTTTAATAACGTGAATTTCCATATTTGACATATTTGAGATGAGACTTCATTGCATCAATGATTGAACAACAGGAGACGGTAAACAAATGAACAAGGATGAGGATGGTGTCGATATGTGACGTCATCTATTTTAGATAAGAAAAACAAAATTACTGTAACCTAACATAATTGGATTAGATAAACAAAACTACAATAACTTAGCAAAGGTAGCTTAGATAAACAAAATAAATGTAACCTAAGAAAAAAAAAGTGCACGAGCCGGGAATCGAACCCGCACCAAAAGCGTGGAACATGACTCCTACCACTACACCACCAGCGCTCTAGTAGTTTGACATTGAAAGCGATATTTAAACCATTCATAAAATACCCATTTATATGAGCTACGATGACGTCACACATCGGCACCATCCTCATTCTTATTCCTTTGTTTACCGCCTCACGATACAACCATATTTAACATTTTAATAATATATTAATGTTCAACAAAAAGATTTGAAATTATTTTTAAAAAATATTGAGTTTATAATGTGTCATCGCAATATTTATGTGAATTTTTGACGTGGCAGATCGGTAGGTTTCAGACTAAGCAATGCAGGAATAACTCGATAGTACCAATCTAACGTTGAATACTTCTACGATATTCCGTTACCGAGATCTCGATCAATTTATAAAGGTCCTCGAACGAACGACTATAAGATCCTGTTTGAGAATCAAAAATCCGTTAAAAAAGAAGTTCAAAATTTAAACTAACATCTAGGAAATTTTGAAATAAGTAGGTTGAAAGTTAGTAGTGTATTTTGGTTTGTTGTCATTGATACAATGTCACCAACTTAAAAACAGGATTGATTATCAAACCGTAAACACTTGAAAACGGTACGTTATGAGTTCGAAAATAGTTAATTGTAGAAAGTGGTGTTTTTTCAACTCCTACTCTAGGTTTGACACTTGAGCGCAGCGAATGTGTCAATTGAACGAGAGTTGAAACATTTATTCTCATGTTTTACACAAAAAGTTTTTTAAAGCTACCATTGAAATTATAAAATTATTGTAGCGCGAAGTACGCTACACAACTCGAAATGTATGAAGTAACATATACTTCTTAACTATGTTATTCATTTATAAGTTATTTCTGTTCATTTCGTTTTGTCCATTATTAATAAAAAAATGCAGTAAATCTAACAATTTATGAAAAATCATAATTCTACAGTTAAATATGGTTTTTGAATGTTTATGCTACGTGACCATTACTGGTGATTCCTTTTGGTACAGAATCGTCCATTATTCACAAATGTCAATTGGAAGAAGGATGAACGTAGTATTTAATAAAATGTTTATGTAATGGAATTTTATTACAAGCTACTTTAAGAATTATGGCGTAAATACATATAAGTAAAAAAAGAACCTACACGATGCGGGAAAAAATTGACATTAGTAATTTCCCATTGTGAATGTAATGATTAACGTGGCAACATTGCTTTTACTTATCTTACTAGAGTAAATCCTATTTTCGTCACCCTTTTTAAAGACGAAAACAATTGTGCTTAAGGCAGTTTTGAAAAATTCATTACACTTACTCCGTTCACGATGTTTAAAATTCCAGTTGGCCATTGACTTTCTGTTTTTACAAGTCACCACCAATCAACAAATTTTGGCAAGGTATTGTTACTGTTGGCACTTTTTCAATACAATGTTGCCAGCACATAGAGAATAAACCATGGTCTGATAAGATTTCGAGTTCAATGACTAGTACTCTCGTTGAAAGATGAAGAACGCTGAGTGAAGTTACCTTCGTATGCCATTAACTTTGAAACAATACTGTACCAAAGTTCAGATAGATTCGTGGCTTAGTGTTGATTTGGGAATAATTTGTTTTGAACGTGTTTTTCAATAAAATGAAAAAAGCAATATCAATTATCAATCCGTAACACGCTTTCCCCAAGGCGATTTCAGATTCTCTCGGTCTGATTTAACAACCGTTAGATATTGCTTCAATAAATTGGTGGTGATGGAACATCTATTTTTCATTAGTGTCTAAATCCATGGAAAGTCACGGATGAGAAAGCTCTCAGTGCGATGGACAACAACATGAATGAAAAAAGGAGGATGACTGGTTTCGACATAACTGTCATCTTCATTCTCCCGCTTTAGTCTAACCGTCCTGGTCTACTGTCACTCGAATGCACCTTCACGTGCACGTAAGTTTTGTCGACACTGATGGCGTCCACCAGACAGTACTATGAACAGCGTGCCCAGTTCTGTTGGGGGATGTTACACCGCAAAGGACTCACAAACGCTTACACGCCACCACCGGCTTCTTACCAATGTAGAGTGCCGCCGTATTGAAAACAATAAACTACATCAGAATTTGATCGCTATTTTCTGTCATAAAGAACCAGACACTAGAAATTATGTAATAGTAGTAAACTATTTCAGTAGTAAGGCTATGTGCATTCTAGACCAGAAAGTGACGTCACACCAATCAGCGACGTGAACGAGAACTTAAGCCCCGCCCCCACCGGAAGTTTGCGGTTGGAGGACCAATGGGAGAAGAGGGCGTGGCTCCTTCTACCGTAAGGAGCAATGACGTTAAGCCAATGGGATGCGAGGATGGGCCCCGCCCCTTGTTGAGTTCAGGAAGGGGGATGGCCCATTAGCTGGCCAATGAGAGACGTGGCGGCCATGTTGGAATTCTTTAGCGTCCTCTGGAGTTTTCCGTTGATGGCTTCTTTGGATGTCTTCAGCGGCTTCTGGTGGGTTGGTTTCCGGCGCCGCATTGTTGAAATGTCGCAATCTACGGGGCCTTGCAGACATGTTCTTTGTCGCTGTTGAAGAGGACTTCCAGTTGCAGAATAAAGTCAGAAAAAACTGTTTGCACCGCGATTCGAACTCGAGTAAGTCAGGTTATGAATATATGCATATGCATGTAACCAACTGAGCCATCACGGTTTTAGATATGAAACGTAAAAAGTGTAATATAAGCATAATATTTAAGCCAACGTCACTATGAATGAAGAGTAGCTTTTCAATTTTGGTCGGTGTTAGAAAGAGTACGTATTCGAGAAGTTGAGATGGAAACAACAGCTGACGCGCATTCTAAAACACCATATGTAATTACATTTTAAAATTAAAGTACTAGTTACAGTGTTTTGAGGTAATAATAAAATAGAAAATAATGTTGTTGATAAATATGTAATACTAATGAAGTAATAAATAATAAAAATTATATTGAAAGTTTGCAATATTTCACAACTTTAAATTTACATTAAATAGTTTCAATATATATATATATATATATATATATATATATATATATATATATATATATATATATAAATAATTTGTGTAAAGTTTATCTGATAATAACATCCTGAGTGATTTACATATGTGTGATAATCCAAAATTACAAAGAAGCAGTTGGGGAAACCGGCTGTAGGAGGGCCTCTCGTAATCAAGGGCACAGTCAAGTGGATATTTTTTAATGATAGTTTTAAGTTATTTTCAATTAGGTTTAGGGAAATTTTTAGCATTTACAATCATATTTTAAAAGTTAATTTAGAATTCTGTGCAGAATTCGTTAAACCATCTTTAAGAGGGCCTCTCGCAATCAAGGGCACAGTCAAGTGGACATTTTTTAATGATAGTTTTAAGTTATTTTCAATTAGGTTTAGGGAATTTTTTAGCATTTATAATCATATTTTAAAAGTTAATTTAGGATTCTGTGCAGAATTCGTTAAACCATCTTTAAATAATGATGATGATAATTTAATGTATAGGGAATTTAGTTTTACGACCGAAAATTTTAATATTGTAAGATCTAATCTAGAAAATGAAAATTTAAAAAATTTATTTAATAGTAATGTAGATTACTTGATGGAGCGATTGCTTCAATTTGAAGAACAGGATAGTGGTTGGGCTCTATCAAAAATTATCGCGTTAACTGTGAACGCGAACAGCGTAACTCTAATAAGGGCGTCGATCTTTATACCTTTACCCCTAGAAATAAAAATAAAAATGCATTATTAATGTAAAAAATAATGAAGCCTGTTTCGGGTGGGCTTTAGCATCAGCTCTCTTTACCGCTACCCTACACAGTGATCGTGTATCATCCTATTCCTACTATGCCGAAATCCTACATTTTGAAAATATATTTTCCCATGCTTAAGCCAAATCCCTAAATTTTTGAAACAAAACCCTAATTTATCTTTAAACGAGTATGCCTAATTAGAAAAGACAACTAAATATAAAGCAGTGCTTGTCTATTTACGTGAAGATAAACAACAATATATTAATTTATGAATGATCCAGTAGAACTATAAAATTGAAAGCGAAATAGATGATAACGTTTAGAGACTTGGAACAATTAAGGATGATGATGTGGTAGTGAAATTTCATTTCTGCTAGATCAAAAGTTGACAGTTAACAAAGAATCACAATAAATTATATCTATGCGATAGATGCTTAGTTTTCAAATTAAACTAAGTAATCAGGAGTTAGATTGTAAGTTAATTAATAAATGTAGGATAGATGCCAAAGCCAGGTTCTAATGTGTATTTCAAGAACTATGATTTTAAACATACTGCGCCATTTATTTTATATTGCGACTTGGAATGTTTAGTGAAGGATTTCAAAGATGAGGAAACACGAAATACCGTTAAGTATAAGAAGCATAACGTATGCAGCATCGCATATTATCTCCACTGTACGTTTAACGATTCCTTATCAAAATTTCGGTTGCGGAGGGGTGTATAAATTGATTTAGTAAGGAGCTGCTAGATATTTCTAGTAGTCTGCAGCAGTATTTTGAAAATCCCATAGCTATGGAAACAAGCGACACGCAAATGCTGGAATATAATGCATCCAGCCATTGTCATGTTTTCCATAATTTTTCCGGTTATGACTCACACTTCCTGTTAAAACATATTTCCCAAGCCATACCCGGTCACATTTCATCATTACCTAAAACTAAGGAACCCTACCTATCGTTCACCAAAGACATTTATTCCATAGTTAAATTTCGATTTCGCTTCATGAACAAGTCCCTAGATAAATTATCCTCCTATCTATCATTTAACGATTTCACAATTTTACTCAGCACGCTGTCATTTGAATGATGAGCAGTTGCAGTTATTAACTAAAAAAAGGGTGTATCCGTATGAGTATGTAGATACGTGGACTAAATTTAATGTAACTTGTCTTCCTGATAAGGATAAACTTTACAGCAAGTTGCGGCAATCACATATCACAGATAATGGTTATGCGCATGCCCAGAACATTTGCCAAAAGTATCAAATTCAAAATTTAGGTAATTATAGTGATGTTTATCTGACATGTGATGTGCTTCTACTTGCTGATGTTTTTACAAATTTCAGAAATAAGTGCATAACAACGCACAAGTTAGATCCGGAATTTTTTTACACCGCTCCCGGAGACACCTGGTAGTGTATGTTAAATTACTAGAGGTGCTCACCGATCTTGATATGTTATCGTTTGTGGAAAAGGGTATAAGAGGAGGGATAACGCAATGTTGTACTACGTACAGCAAGGCGAGGAGAACAATATCCTTTACACAGATATGGTATATCCAGACAATTTGCATGATCGTCATAAATACATTCCATTGTGCGTTGACACGGTACTTCACCTGGTGGTAAAAATAGAAAACTGCTCGTAACGCTGCATTCTAAGACTAAGTATGTCATTTATTACCGCCATTTGAAGAAATGTCTTCGAGCAGGCTTTGTGCTTGAGAAAGTTGGGTCAAACTACATAGACTTGAATACAAGGTTGCGAGCAGAATCGACTAATTCTTTTGAGAAAAACTTGTACAAACTCTTAAATAACGCAAATTTCGGCAAAACCATATAAAATGTTAGAAATCATAGAATTGTTAAACTTGTCACCAGGTGGAGTGGTAGGTATGGAGCCAATTATTACATGTCCCAGCCGAATTTCCACAGCAGAGAGATATTTGATGAGGAGGTGATGGCTATCGAGTTATCTAAGGTGGAAATCTACTTTAATAAGCCACTATATGTGGGAATGGTTATTTTAGATATTTCTAAAACATTAGTGTATGATTTTCACTATAATTTCATGCAACGTCAGTTTAATGATGATTGCATGATATTATTATGTATGGATACCGGTAGCCTGGTGTACAAGATGAAATGTGAAGATGCATACTATCATATACGCAACAACATTTCGCGTTTAGACACTTCTGATTATCCTGCAGACAACCCCTATAACATTCCAAGCTGCAATGGTAAAGTAATTGGCTTGATGAAAGATGAAATGAGTGGAAGAATAATTAATGAATGGGTGGCTTTGGCATCTAAAATGTACAGCTTTAGATTTAAGGATTATAAGGTAAGAAAGTTAAAATGTGTTAGGGATTATGTTGTAAGAGATTGGATTAGTAAGGTCGCTATTAACAATAGCGATGACAAGAGGTATTTGCTGCCTAATGGTATCGATACACTGCCTTGGGGACATTACAATATCACCTCTAGTATGGATTTAGGTTAAGAAATCAGCTATTATTATTACATTCTAGATTAAGAAATTATTTATTACAATTATTAGGTATTATCATCATCATCATCATTATTGCTACTATGTTATAGGTTAAGAAATTTATATTATTGTTATTATTTATTATTAGGTATATCAGAAGTTATTTAGCATGTATGAAAATATATATATATATATATATATATATATATATATATATATCTTATAGAAAATTTGTTTTATTAATCCAGGAATCATGTGTTTTATAGATACCAAGCCATAGAACATGTAGTTGGTTCCCCTTACGCCGTAACACCTTCTCAACGAGAAATATATCCGGATGATCTGTTTTCTGTAGTTCTTCAGCGTAAAATTGACCTATAATCGGTTTAGCTTGGAGATCCTCCAGTAAATATGTAATTGGATTACCTACCTTCACCTTAGCAATCTTAAACCGTTCGGTGTAGCTCTTTGCAAATATTGATTTATATTTATAAGCAGGTGATATAGCAATCAAATCCGCTTCGGTATCTGCCATAATCAAAGTCTTTTACAATGAATACGAAATCGTATTTAGTCTGCCAACATTGCGAGCACATTGATTTAAACTGATCGAAGGTCATATCTGTACCTACATGCTTATCGTGTACATGCTTCAAATTTATGCAATCCTGTTTCAATAACACAATATTCACATTATCGTGAATCAACTGCTTAGGGATATTCGAATATGTTTGACAGAGATAGAATGAGTCCACGCCTGAGTGTCGCCCTCTACTGAAATAATCGCGAATTATGTCTCGGTTGAGACACGAGATGTCGTTGAAAATCATTACAGAATTCTAAGTGATCTCTTCAGGCGTGAATACATCTGCCTTATCGTTGAATGCATTATACCTAATACCTCTTATCGGCTAAAGTACATGCTCTATGTATTTATACTTTGGTTGCTCGAGTGACTTAGAGTAAACGTATACATTTTCGAATTTTAAGCCATGCGGTGCCTCCAATAAGCTAACCATCACATTAGTCTTCCCACACCCGGAAGGTCCGCAAATAATTGCTCTAATTGATGTCGGAAAAAGACGACCATGCTTCCCTGCAACTTCGGATTTCAGGAAATCGTGACCATCTACAGGTAGTTTTTGCGGTTGTTTCGTAAACTGCATCGTTCAGTTGCTGATAGTATACTGACCAGATCACATGCTGCTCGGGAGTGGAGTATTAAACACCTTAATAAACAAATTACCTGTTGAACTACATATTCCGGGTTATCGATATTGCGGACCATGAACAGAACAGAACAGAACAGAAACGTTTAGCTCTCGGTGATCCAGGTATAAATCCTCTAGACGAAGCTTGCAAACAACACGATATCGTCTATCATAATTCTAACCATTTAACAAGTCGTCATCATGCAGATAGGGTGCTTCGAGATCAAACTTGGAATCGTGTACGTTCGAAACGTCGTGAAGGTTAAAACCACGTTGGGTATGGGTGCTAAGAAGAAGAAGACGACGAATTGGTGCTCGTTTAGAGGTCGAGTTTTAAAAACTATTCGAAAATCCGTCAAACGTCTGCTCAAAGATGGCAATCTGAAGAATCTATCAGCGGCTAAGAAGGCTGTTAAGATGGTGGAAAGAAGAAGGTGCAATTACCTAGAATCATTCCGACACCTAAAACTGGCGGCTTTCTTCCGTTCCTAATACCTCTATTCGCCGGTCTCTCAGCTGCAGGTGCTCTCGCCGGTGGTGAGAGCGGTGTAGCTAAAGTTGTCAACGACGCTTCGGCGGCGAAAAAGCAATCGTAGGAGGCTCAACGCTATAACCAAACAATGGAGGCGGTAGCTCTAAGTAGTGGCAAATTACTATATTTGAATTCTCATAAGAAGGGATGGATTTACACTTAAAACCATATCCAAAAAAATCATAAACTTGCCTCGGAGAGCATTAACCGATTCCGATCTAAATAAGTATGCTAAAGATGTGCCATTCTTTAGAGGAATGTTTATGCGCGATGCTTTACCCCATAAACCACATCTTGATGAGTGTTTTATCGTGAACGTTGACGACTTCGAGTTTGACATACACGTTGAACCAGGTTATAAATTAATCAAGGAGCCGACTATAGTCATTTATTTACCTGTGCTTACACGACGTATAGATAACATAACCTTGAAATTGATTGATTAAGAGGGTCGATTCGTAGGCATTGGTAACGTGAAAGTAAATATTAGATTGGAACTGAAGAAATATGGGCTTATGATTTTCGGTAGTAGGTCTCTATCTGCAGACGAGAGCACATCGTTAACCGAAGACGACGTTCAGTTTCTACAATATTTCGGTTATAAAGTATTAAGACGACATCGAAGAAGCGCTGAAAAGTTTATTCACAGGGGTGAGGTACGAAGATATGACCGTGGAATGTGATCGTCGAACTTATCATCCGTACACAACAAACGCATACGGCAACTCCGATGAGATTAATCTGGTTAATTTAGAAGGTACTTTAACCCCTAATGAAACAAACAAACCGTATAATCTTAAGAATAATGCACCTCTCCTCCTCTTCGATGAGATTCGATTCATGTTAGGCGACCTGGTATTAACAGTACCATTAAAGGATATTGCTCATATACTGCGTATCAAAACAAGCCTCTTCAACTGTTAAACAGCACCAAGACCGCCTTCTGCGCTTCCATACCGCTCAAGCATGTGTTGTGATTTGCAGAGGGTTACACGAATGATACTGTGAAGTTGTCTATCAGAAGATTAATAAAAATTCACCGACACAAGTTGCGTTTCACGCTCGAAGTTTGTAAATATATCCGACCTTACCCGCATCAACGTCAATGGTTTGGGCGGTGAAGAGCAGTTGAAGTGGCTTTCAACGTCCTCAATGGCTATTGGTTGCTTTCTATACTAAAAAGCAAAATAATAGGGAAGAGCGTGCAGCAAAATTCGATCACTAAATATCTCAAATATAAAAGTAAATATTAATAATAAAAGATATCCGTATGAGCAGTAAAATCTCGTTTTCGCTGATAACAAGTACGTGGATGCTTACAAAGAATATTTAACTTTCGAAATCAATATTATAATTCGCCACAAGGTTCTATGCTTAGTTACGAACAATTTAAGAGTCAACCGATATTTATAATTAACTGTACTAGCCAAAACGAGAGTATTCATAATGTAGTTATTGATTTGATATTGGAAGTTGAAGCATCTACGGCCTTTGCCGCCGATACTTTGGCATATTGTGTTATTTTGCACGATGTATTAATTGAGTATGAACCATTTACTAGCATTGTACGTAAAATGTAATTATCATATGAAGCTGAATGAAGTTGTATATTGAATCAGATTAATAAAATCCTGTTTTACATAACATTTTTGTTTTATTGTTCACACGTGTTTTTATAGGATAATTTACATACCGGAAGCCAGGCGTTTGGAATCTGAAGGTAGGCGCCTGGAATCGTAAGGTAGGCGTCTGACAATAGTATACAGGATGCAAACTCTCCTTATTAGAACCTATTTCAAATTTCGAGTTTTCTCACTATAACAATTACAGGAACCTAGATCTACTTAATATACCGCTAGATAGAGCCGTGATAAACCTCTAATCCGCTTTTGAAAATGTACTACTAGGTGGAGTTTCTATCAATCTCTATTAAAATACTGATTTACATAATACACGTTTATTTTTACATATACATTTTACAAGTATGGTCTATTAATGCTTGAAGTTACATCTTTTATAAATTTTTGCGGGAAGATGTGTACCATTTCAGTTCAAATTAATAATCTTTTACATTATAAATATGACCTATTAATGTTGAAAGCAATCCAAGATTTTGACAGTTTTTGAATACGTTCTCTTTCTAACACCGACCAAAATTAAAAAGCTACTCCTTCATTCATTGTGACGTTGGCTTAAATATTTATGTATTGCAAACTTTCAATATAATTTTTATTATTTAGAAATGCAAATAGTTTTAATTCATATCATCAAAGTCTTTTTGTAATTTATTACTTTATTGGTATTACGTATTTATCAATTACATTAATTTTTATTTATTATCAAATGCACTATTTTAAATTATATTTAGAATGCGCGCCGGATGTTGTTTCTCGAATACGTTCGCTTTTTAACACCGATTCTCCTTTCAACCTGAAAAGCTGCTCCTCATTAATTATGACGTCAGCTTAAATATTTATGTAAATTACTCAGGATGTTAATTCTAGGTAAACTTTATTTTATTTAATGTTTATTTGAAAATGCTAATTCCCTTTTCCGTTTTATTACTTTAAAAGTTATGTTTTGGAATTAAGTAAAAAATTAATTATATATTTATTATTATCCAATGCAGTAATTACGTATTTATCAACACTATTTTCTACTATTTTACATTGTAACTAGTATTTTAATTGTAAAATGTAATTACATATGGTGTTTTAGAATGCATCCCGTATACTGTTTCCATCTCAACTTCTCGAATACGTTCTCTTTCTAACACCGACTATCAACCAAAATTGAAAAACTACTCTTTATTCATTACGGCATTGACTTAAATATTTATATATTGCAAACTTTAATATAATTTCTATTATTTACAAATGCAAATAGTGTTAATCTTTAACATCAAGTCTTTTTTAATTTATTACTTTATTAGTATTACATATTTATCCATAACAATATTTTATTTTATTATTACTTCAAAACACTGTAACTAGTATTTTAATTATAATGTGTAATTACATACGGTGTGCGCGCCGGATGCTGTTTCAATATTAACGTCTCGAATACGTTCTCTTTCTAACACCGACCAAAATTGAAAAGCTACTCTTGATTCATTGTGACCTTGGCTTAAATATTTACATATTACGGACTTTCAATATAATTTTTATTATTTACAAATGCAAATAGTGTTAATTCATAACATCAAAGTCTTTTTATAATTGATTACTTTATTAGCATTACATATGTATCAATATTATTTTCTATTTTATTATTACTTCAAAACACTGTAACTAGTATTTTAATTGTAAAATGTAATTACATATGATGTGCGCGCTGGATGCTGTTTCCATCTCAACTTCTCGAATACGTTCTCGACTATCAACCAAAATTGAAAAGCTTCTGTTTATTCATTGTGACGTCAGCTTAAATATTTATGTA